>CM063593.1:7372625-7990156 GCA_032356905.1 Salix exigua | reverse complement strand
AATTATCTTACTATTAATCAATATATATATATATATATATATATATATATATATATATACAATCATATTAGTTTTAGTTATTAGAAACTCTGATCTCAGAGTTTGGACAAGAAAACACTCGCATAAATAAAAGATACTAACATCCCTAATATGTTTAAAAGGAGGTAAGATGCATTGTTTATTTGTTTCATGCAAATGAATGTAATGTTATGCTTTCTAACCAGGTTTAAAAAACGTATTTATAAGTAAGGTCTTTATCTTTTCATATTAAAACCTAACAATTTTAATGCCAGCATAAAAATAAAATGAATTATCTTTTTATTTAATATCATGAATATGCTCTACATATAAATTCATAATCCCCTATATTAAAAGAAGCAAATATTTGTTTTTGATATTTTTTAAATGTAGGCCATAACACTTTGGGATTTTACAATCTTGTTGTCTAATTCATGCAATATTTTTTAAATGTTTGTCTATATCAGAGACTTGTTTATTCAATGGTAACGAGTTCGAATCTCATATAGTATAAGCTTGTGTAAATTTCAAATTTAAAGAGTTTTCATTTAAGAGGATGTGTTCGAGAATAATATAAATTATATTGTAATTAAAAATTTATATTGATGTCAAATAAAGAGAAAGATTCAGATGAAAATAAATTCTCTTGTAATTTTGTTTTCTTAGTGTCATATCATGAACACTGGACTCTACATCATGTCCGCGTGGCTCTCAGAGCATCAGCCAGATTCAAGGAAGAAACAATGGGTTGCTAGTTAATTTAAGATCCGGGACTCCTTTCAAATGTCATTCTAATCCTACGCTGAATAGAATCAACAATCAATTCTGAGAACATATATATATAATAAAATAAGAAGAAATCTCTGAGAATAGTTTCGAATAAAATATTAATAGCAGAAATTATTTATTTTAAAGGAAAAAAGACATGCAGGAGATATAGCCAACAGAACCACCTAATTTAAGCTCCACTTATAAATCACCACCTCGAAGACGGAGGACGAGATGGAGAGTAGACTCCTTCTGAATATTGTAATCCGCAAGAGTCCTCCCATCCTCTAATTGTTTCCCAGCAAAAATTAGCCTCTGTTGATCCGGAGGGATACCTTCTTTGTCTTGAATCTTGGCCTTTACGTTGTCAATAGTATCAGAACTCTCGACTTCGAGAGTTATGGTTTTGCCGGTTAGGGTCTTGACGAAGATCTGCATACCGCCGCGAAGCCTCAGAACAAGGTGGAGTGTGGATTCCTTTTGGATGTTGTAATCGGCGAGTGTACGGCCGTCCTCGAGTTGTTTACCGGCGAAAATCAGGCGTTGTTGATCAGGAGGGATGCCTTCTTTGTCTTGGATTTTGGCTTTGACGTTGTCGATCGTATCGGAACTCTCGACTTCAAGAGTTATGGTTTTGCCTGTCAGGGTTTTCACGAAGATCTGCATGTTCGCAGGGATTCAAGAAAAAATATATAAAAGAGCAGAGAATTTGATAGAACAAAAGAAAAGCAGAGTTCAGATCGAATGAATGTGTGTAGAAATCGCTGATGAAGGAAATGATCAAGGGTTCTGGGTGTTTATAAGGACGAGGTAGCCGCCTTAATAGAATGGAGTCGAATTCTTGAGCAATAAGGAAGATGGGTCGGTCGAATGTTTCGAGGTCTTTCCACGCCACGCAAGAACATTCTAGTGGAGAGATTAAAGAGAAGACAACTTCGCGAGGTCACCTCTCCTCTTTTTTTTTTTCTTTTTTTTTTTCTCTCCAAAGAAAAGAAACGGAAGCAGCCTTTGAATTTTCCGGTTACATTTCTGCTTTTAATAAAATTTTATTTATTTTTATTTTTATTTTCAATGAAAATCTCTTATATTTCACATGATGCTAAAAATATTTAAAAAAATCAAAAAATATTATTTTAATATATTATTGAATGATAATCATCTTCAAAATAAAATCAACTACATTTAGACACGAAATTGAATTGCGTTGATGAGTTGAAATAAATTTTCTAATATATATTTTTAAAGAATATAATTGAACTAGTTATAATATTTTACTTGATTTTCCAATCCTGTAATGCCGCGGGCAATGCTTAAAGTTAATTTTCATTTAATTTTTTTCATTTAATTTTATTATAATTAAATAAATATCAACAAATGTTTGTAGGATTGATATTTCGAAGGAAAAATTTTATTTTTTAAATTATGATGAAAATATTATTTTTTATTTAAGTTGTTGCATTTAATAAAAAAATTAAAGTAATTAAAATAACCTTAATAATTTAATTAAGGAGAAAATTTTATTTCTCCACTGAAAACTCTCATTTTCTTTTCTTTTTTCAAATACATGTTTTTTTTCTTGTTAATAGCATGTTTTTCTAGTAAATACATATCAATTTTATTTTTAAAAAAGTTACTATTCATAATTTTTACGTGGTTGTATGAAAAACAAAATACAAGAATAATTAATTGATTAAAGTCATATAAAATTAACAATAAAAGTTATATTTTTTGTTCTTAATAAATATTCATGTGTACTTTTATAAGTATTAATTTTTTGCTTATTAAGATCAAATGAGATTTTTTAAAAATTTATTTATTAATTTAAATAGAGATTTATTTTAAATTTAAAGAAAATTTTTATATGGGGTTTTTTCTATAAAATTTTATCCTTATTATTTTTATTTATAATTTTGTTACCAATTTCATTTTAAAAAATGAAATTGCTTGATGATTAAACTTTTAAAATACTTCTCAGTCAAAGATTTCATGAAATACTATTTCTAGAGATTACACCAAGTTTAAAAGTTTTGTCAGCTTGGTGTCCAGCTTTTTTTTCTAATTGATATTTTTTTTAGTTTGTTTATTATTTTTTTAGGTTAGTGTTTTTTCTCCAATTTGATTCCATTATCATAGCCCTGTGTTTGTTTTTTTTTTCTATTTCACCCCAAATATGTTTTAATCTATAAATAATATATAATCTTACAAATAATTTTTAATTTTATCCCTTATGATTTTTATGTTTTCAAGTTTTGCTCTAATTCTTTTAATTGCAGTTTATTTTATTTGGAATCATTTTTATTTTTTTCTCAAATTTCATTTCCATTGAGTTTTTTTCTATCAAATTTTATCCCTTTTTTTTGTTTTTCTTACAAGTTTCTTTTTAGTAATTTTTTTCTTGATTTTATAATTCAAAAATAAAATTATTTAGAGTTAAATTATAGGTTTTAGAGAATAAATTAGATTTAGAAGATTCAACCAGGTTTGGTTTTTTTTTTTTGTGCTTATATTTTTTGTTTTTATTTTTGGGTTTGGTTTTATTGAGTTAACACTTTATGATTTTCTTCAATATAATCCGTTGCATCTTTTTAATTTTTAAATAATCTATCAAATTATAAATATTTTGCAATTTCATCTCTTCTAACTTTTTAATCTTTAAATTTAGTACTTGTTTTCTTAATTACTATTTAGTATGTTTGGAATCAATTTTTGTTTTTCATATCCCATCATCTTAAGATGTTTTTTTCTATTAAATTTTCTACTCATTTCTCTTACAAGTTTTTTTTTTCAATATATTTTAATAATTCTATTATTCTTCAATGATAATATTTAGGTCCTGTTTCATACTTTGTTTCAAAAGCACTTTTAAAAATTTTGAATTTTTTTATTTTAAATTAAAATTAAAAAAATGATTTTTTTATATCAAAAATAATTTTTAAAAAATAAATAAATATATCATTTTAATATATATTTTTTTAAAAATATATTTTAAAAATAACAACAGAAATAACACCAGAAAGAATCACGACGTTCCACTCTTTTTCACCTTTTGTTTGGTTTGAAAAATAGAACAAGAAGAAAAGAAAACCACAAGCATATGAGTCCCCGCTTTTGAAGATACTTTGCAAATTACTCCCCAAGTTAAAAACTATTTTATTATTACCACTACAAAAAGAAAATTAATGAAAGATGATGATGTTCCGTCGGGGAGTTGAATGAAAGCAGAAACCGGGAAACCGCTTCGTGCTGAATTAACGTCCAAAACCTCAAATTCAAATCAAAATTCATCTCTTCTCTCCCTTTCGCTCAAACCTCCACCAGCATTTAGTAACTTGAACAACAGCTAATAATTGAAAGTAATTAAAAAAAAATGAGCGTCATTGACATATTAACTCGCGTAGACGCGATCTGCAGCAAATACGACAAATACGACGTCGAAAAGCAAAAAGATCTCAATGTCTCCGGTGACGACGCCTTCGCTCGTCTCTACTCCTCCGTTGATGCTGACATTGAAGCTGCTCTTCAGGTCTCTTCGATCTCTTTGAAATCAAATGGATTTGTTTCATGTTTCAAAGTTAGTTTCTGCCTGTTGATTTAGACTCCTGTTGTGTCCATTTATAGAATTAGAGTGTTAGTTTTTGTTGATTGGAATGTCAGTTAGCTGTTTTTTCCCGCTTGCATTATATAATTTGGAGTGATTTGATCTGTAAAGAAAGCAGAGTTAGCTTCCAAGGAGAAAAGTAAGGCCTCTGCTGTTGCTATAAACGCAGAGCTTCGTCGAACTAAAGCTAGATTGCTTGAGGAAGTCCCCAAGTTGCAGAGATTAGCAATAAAGAAGGTTAGTTTTGATAACTCTTTCAAGTGATTTTTGACTGACTTGGTAGAGAGATTAGATACAGAAAGTGAAATCACTCGGTAGTATACTTGGATTTCTCTTTGATCTTCTCGATTTTCTATCATGAATTGGTATTGAGGGTCCAAAGTATAGAATTGACAGCATCGGGGTTGTTGTATTGACAGGTTAAAGGGCTTTCAACAGAAGAACTTGCTGCAAGAAATGATTTGGTCCTTGCATTGCCAAATAGGATTCAAGCTATACCAGATGGAAGTTCAGCTGCACTCAACCAAACTGGAGGTTGGGGGACTTCGGCTCCCCGAACTGAAATCAAATTTGATTCAGGTGATTTCTCCACTGGTGTTGGAATTGTGTTTAACTTTTGATAGTGCTTCTTTTTCCTCATGATTCTTAAGATTGTTATGAGTGGGGAAGTTTTGAATCGTTTGTAGCTTATTTCAATATTTAGGAAGTGATGTTTGATTTTTCTCCTTGTTAGCTCATGGTTCAGGGATAATTAGTGTATTCTAATCATGTGTTTCCTTTGGGTAATAGATGGGCAGTTCGATAATGAATACTTTCAAGAAAGTGAGACATCTAGTCAATTCAGGCAGGAGTATGAAATGCGTAAAATGAAGCAGGCAAGACTAATAAAGGGGCAGTCTGTTTGTCTTTCATCCTGTAATTGAAGCAAGCTATTGGGCCCATGGTTTCCCTTGTTATTAACCTTCACATTCCTCCAGGATCAAGGTTTGAGTATGATTTCAGAAGGTTTGGACACCCTGAAGAATATGGCTCATGACATGAATGAGGTACTTATTTTAAGTCAATGTCTTCTTCCTTCTCTTCTTTTCCGTGTGCTGGAAAATATGTTTGAAATGTGGGACATGTAAGAAAACCTGCTTGTAAGTGACTATTGGAAGATATGTAATTAATCATGGCATTTAAATTCAGTGTGGTATGTGATGTGTGCAGGAGTTGGACAGGCAAGTTCCTTTGATGGATGAAATTGACACTAAGGTGAGTATTTTTCTAATTTTCAGTGCCGCTCATTTGGAATTTAGAGTTGATATGAAGTGCTCTCTATGCTTTTGTACAGGTGGACAAGGCAACTTCTGACCTTAAGAATACCAATGTTAGACTTAAAGACACTGTGAACCAGGTGATTGAACTTCAATGTTACAAAGTTTAAACTTGTAACCTTTTCAGTTGCATCCAGATTTATGCTTCTTTCTGAATCTGACACAAGTTTCCATTCTTTTCCAGTTGAGATCTAGTCGAAATTTCTGTATTGATATTGTTTTGTTGATCATAATCCTCGGAATTGCTGCCTACTTGTACAAGTAAGTTCCTACTTTTTTCAAAAGCAGCTTACATGTCTATAATTATTTATATGCAATCAAGTGTTATAATGCCATTTTTGGCATGTACCCATTATGTTTGGGTGAGCTTTCTTTGTTTTCTAATTCCACCATGAGCGTCGAACTAAATGGGGCTTTCCTCCATTCCTTGTACATAATTAGATCAAGCTCTTTTGTAGGATTCATTTGACAATATATCTCATCGAAGCAATTCTTAAATCAGGATTAGTTATTATAAGTTAGCAAGGATTAGTTATTATAAGTGAGCAATCTTGTCTCATTGAGTACTTTATTTTGCTTTGAATCGATAATGTGAGAATCCTTTTGATGGTAGTTCACATAGTATAGCTACAATGAACTAACTTTAAAAGCAACATTATACTGGGAAATTTCTCAAAATGGGGGCCAAGGAAGAAGAGTGAAATTTTTTACATTTACGAGCAAACTTAATTTGACTCAGCTACATGGAGTTGCTTCATCTAATTCTGTTGTGGGTGCTCTTTGTGGAATTTTTTGTCTACTAGATCAGTTTTTATTACTTCACTCATGTCATTTTTTCTCGTACTTGTATCCTTTTAGGTCTTAATGTTTTAAGTTGATGTCTTCCTTTACATTGTATTCATAGGTTTATGTTTCATATGGCTACACCATCGCAGAATAGTGGTCATCTTCATCTTCACCCGATAGGCACATTTCTTGTCTAATCTTTTCTTGTGTGTACAATCATCTGGTTTAACATCTTCATTTAGCTATGTTTATGGGCATGTTATTTCTTCACCTGCAACTTCACTGTTTTATAGAAGTGAATTAAACAAGAGGAATCCGCTGCTTAAATAAGAGCACATAAGAAATCCACCTGAAAAGCACATGGAAATCTACCTTTGGTAGCGACTCAAGTTCTCATTTACCATAAAAAGTAGCTGTCCAAATAAAAAATGCATTTTAATGGGCACACCAAAGCTCTAGTTTTATACAAAATAGACATGCAATACGAAAGAAGCACAAAATCTTTAGGGGAACTTGAAATATAGTTATAATAATGAATTGGACTTCTTAATGTCAATTCAGTTGGTCCTCCATCAGAAGCTTTCTAATTTAATACTATTTTCTTTTTTGTGAGTTCTGCTAATCCTTCTTCTTTTCCTTTTCTTTTTTGAGGTGTGCATTCTGTTTATCCTGTCTGTATTCTACTTATATTATTGTTTATAGTTGTGGAGGCTCTAGTATTATCAGTTGTTGAATTATACGTCTTTTGAATCTAGGGTTTAACTCCTTAGAGGTTTGCACCGGAAAGAATTTGATGTACAGGCTGTCAAAATTTTAATAACCCATTGAATTTTATTGGTTTTCATGCTTGTATTTCCAAGTCTTTTGAGTGCATTTTGTTCATCTTACCTGTCTTCTAGGTTTATAGTTGTGGAGGCTCTAATACTAGTTCTTTAGGTATAAGTCTACCAAATGAAAGTATTGGATTTGTGATAAGAACTGGCAAAAAAGGGTATGTTCAAGAATCAGATCAACAAATTCTTGAGAATTTGTGAGATAACTGCCTTCTTGAGGGGGATTTTCCACTTGGCACAGACAATTTCATGTATATATTTTTGTCAAAACTACAATTACCTAGCCATTCAATTTTGAACTCATAAACATATTTTATTTGAAATGCTTAATTTGGTCTTCATTGTTCTGCTGCATGCAAAATACACAGTTGTTAACTGGGTCATCTAGCATCTTGTTTTATTGTCCATGCAAAATCTATACAGTTGTTGACTTGGGTCATATGGCATCTTGAATGCTATGTAACAAATTTGAAGTGTGAACTGCAGAAAGGAGATGGTCCAACATTTTGTATGCCTTTATATGTTGAAACTGGAATTTGGCATTGAATGAAAAATAAGCCTGGAGAGAGGAATTTGTTTTTGGACTTCAGTGTTGGTTTCTGACCTTATTATTTAATTGGGTACATACGAGTGGTGAGGCCTTCGAGTTATTGATTTCTAGGAAGAATTTGTGTTTAGTTCTAACCAAGGCAAATTTATTTGGCAAGGTCTTGCTAAATTACCATGTGAGATGATCAATAATTTTCTCGTGTCTCCATGAAACTTATTGTGAATCAGCTGGTGCTCTTATTTTTGTTGTTTTTTTTTCAATTGGTGAGTTTCTCTGACAAAGCTTCTTCCTTTTGCAGTGTGCTGAAGTGAAGAACATGAAAAATCCACCCTAATCTATTTCCATAGAGTGGTATTGTTGGCTTTATCTGGTATAATTTTTTGCTTTGAGGACTTCATATGGTGCTTTCTTTTACATTTGATTTGTTTCTTATTCTGGGAGTAACAACTTCACACACATGGAAATATATGTTTGTCGTTCATATCTCATGCAATTCGACCATCTTCTTAGTTCGGGGATATGTATGCGCTGAATCTGACACACAGAAACTTCCCCGGAGTTTGAAACAGTGGCAACAACTCGTGTTTCACATTGCCCATGCCTACTCTTAACCTCGGGATTAAATTCTTGGTGTAAATAGAAGTTGACGTAGGTCTTACCATGCAAGGTGCCTGTAAGGAAAATAAGTGTTGTGGGATTTAAGGATTGAGTTATTGACAGTTGAGGTACTAGATTTCTTATCTGGCATTATTCTCAGATCCTCAAACACGCAATTAGGGTCTATTTAGTATTATGGTTGCTGTTGCAGTTGAAGTCATAAAAAAACAAGTTTCATGAAAAATATTTTTAGTTGCAACTCATAACTGAAATTGAAGTGTTTGGTTAAAATTATGGTTGAGTTTGAGATTTAATGAAAAGTAATTTCATGTGTTTGGTTACCGTGTTTTTCATGTTACTGTCAACTTGTGAAATTACTTTAAAAAACATATACACATATATATATATATATATATACACACATACGCGCGCACATAAACATACATATATGTATGTGTCTCTGTGTGTATAATTTAACCAATCTTTGTCCTGTGAGAAGGAATGTGTTGCAAAGGGTGCACTTGCAAAATTTACTTCTACAAGCCCCACCACAGGCCTAGTAACCGACACCACACATTAAAAGCCTCCCTAAAACATATTGTATCAGGTATTTCCTCTATCACGGGTCGAATGTCAGTCAGATCCGGTGACAAATGCTCAGGTGAAAATGCTTCAATCCGTAATCTATTTGGGAATTCAGCTTTGAAATTGTAGATATGATTTGGGTTACTTCCTGCTACCATCACACGCCCATCTGGTAATAGGTTTGTTGTTGAACGGTACAATCTGGGTACAGTTCCCGGATTCAATGTCATGAACCGTAACCCAATGGGTTTGTCCGGTCTGTATAGAAGTGGATACAAACACCGGTTTGATGCCATCTCAAACCCTTGGGTCCCAGCTTGAGCTCCATTAATAACTAGAACATCATCGGTGGGTAGCATTGCCTTATCACCCCTTCCTCTGGTTTACTCTCGTGGAATGGTCTTTATTAATCAGTCAGAAGATAGTGAAAGAAAGTCATCAATCCCTCGCTTATTCAAAGGGATGGTCCTTAGCAGAGCAGGGAGAAAAAGAAACCCCATAGAGGTAGAGGTGCGAGGAGATCGTACCTGGATTGAGGAATGAGGTACCTAACCCCATCTGTTGAGTTTGATTTTAGGAGCAGATGTGATAAATGAAAGAGAAGGGGAGCAGTGTTGAGGGGCGTAGATGTGAGGGTAAGTTGGAATTAATATTCCAACGTTAATGGTGTCTGTTGGTGACAATAAGCAAGAATATTTTTTCATTTTCATGAGTCGTGGTTTGACAATAAATTAATATACTTTTCACATAGCAATTGCGATAGAACAAGCATGTAGCTAGGATATTTGTGAGGTTTGAGATAGCTAAGATATTGTTTATTGTGTAATTTTATTCGTTTGATTTATATGTATAGGATAAATTAAGTTGGAAACTAAGTTTGTAGAAAACAAATAGGTGGCTATTAAATTGAGCTAGGATTTTTAGGACCTAAAACATTATCTTTTTCATTATATTTTCATCAAAAAATATCTAATAAACATTTTTACTGCATTAATTAATAGAACCAATTTTTCAACTCAAAATAATTTAAAATTATAATAAATCTTTAAGATTTTCTTTTTTCTAGCACATTAAAGATAGAAAAACACCTTAATAAAACTTCAAGTCAAAGATAGTTATTTTTAATTTCAATGGCAATAAACTATCTTATTGTACACCTAAAATAACTTATTATGGCATTATATGTAAATTAAATTTATTATAATTAAAAATCAAGTTAAAGACTAAAAAGCTTCTTGATGTAATCACACTCTACAGAAATTATATACATATCCAACCCTTTCTAGAGGATATTTCTTTGAAAACATTGCTAACCCAAGGCATGCTAAATTGCTCATCAAGGGATAAAATCGACCTTTCACTTTGCGAATCCACGTGAAAGGCTGAGAAGTCGGCTCCTCGGAGACCTGCAATTCTGTCTACGGTGGATCAGGACCACTGAAATAGTCATATTTGTTTTCCCAAAAACAGGGATAAAACTATGGAGAAGGTCACATTGAATTCTTGTAATTTAAAACTACTAATGAACATTCCCTCATCTATCTTCCCCGCACCCCTCGTCTTTCAATTTTCAGGCAACACATTCATCTCATCAGGAGTATTTTATAGACCGACAGCTGCAAGCCAAGTTCATATAGGCCACATGATTAATTAACTTGGAATCACCAGGTATAATTATTTATTTATTTATTTATATATCAGTAAACTCACAAGCAAATAATTTCGAATTCAGAATTAATCAGACAATTAAGGATTGAAGAGATCATGAATCCTCGTTTTGCCTTCATTCTTATGCGGGGTTTACTCCCCAATGAAAGCATTGTTTTTACAGACACTGGTAAATGTGTTCGTGCAGTTTCAAGTGTTAGTGTTTCATTAAGGAATAGGAGAGAGCGTAGTCTGATCATCAGTAAAATCTTGATACAGAAATGGAAGCAAACCAGCCCGGGAGCACATTGACATCCATGAAAGGCTCCTAAAAGCCCTGGCCTATCGGCTGCACCATTGACATCTCTACAAGTATTAACATTCCATTCTTTTGCAAGCATGTCTCTAGCTAGTTCTACCAAAGTTGCGACGGCTTGGACTGCAGGTGCTTTAAAAATATGGAGCTCCACTTTAGAATCTGTATCAAGAACCAGTTGATCATGCGATCACATTCCCAATCTTTGGTCACTGTTCGTTGATCAAACACTACGTACAACTCCACAAGTCAAGTAGATTATAGAGGGGATTTACCAGAGTGTGGTCCGATGAGCTTTAGGTTATATAATGAAGAATGTTTTTCTCTATATCTATTCCTAATCCCATGTTATTTCAAAATAAGGATTCAATTTTGAAAAATGATTTACAGTTATTTTAAACTTTCATATAAATTGTCATCCCAGTATATAAGCTGTAAATACGAGTCTCATTTATTTTAAAAATGATTGGTTTTCCATGAAAAATAAATTAAATTCATATCTTATAAAGATAAAAATGTGTCCCTCTCATCTCCCTAGATCATAAATTAATTATTGATGTGTCCATAATTAAATTAATTTTAAAATCAATTACTGTATGAAATAATACTAATTAATCATCAATAAAATCTAAAGAGATTAAGTAACATGTTAGCTGATCTAACTTGAGGAAGCTCAATCAAGACAATATAAACCTAGTGAAAACCCACAGGTTTTCATATTAATATATAGTGAGAATTCATTACCATACAAACTCTTAAGAGATAGGTTAGGTGGTAAAGAATATTTCTGGACTTCTTATGTTTAAATATCGAGACCAACATGAAAGAAAAGATATTCTCTTTACTATATTATAAATCGTACTTGGGTGGGATATGTCCTTAGGATGATTCAAAAAACAAACATATAATCTTAATTAATGTGCAAACTTATTTGAGAATACCACGAAGACAAAACAGCAGCAGCAGCAACAACATTAGCATCTAGAGTTTCATTAATGGAGTGTTTTGCGGTGATTCTAGATTACCTAAAACTCTTGGCCCAAAGAGCACAATAATCGATCCAAAGCCACTTTTGTCTAACAAATCCCCGTAGTTCAAGATCTCCTTAAAAAATATTTATTAATTTTAATATTGGCAGGCAAAACCAAGGAGGAGATTAGAGAATAAGGAAAAGAGGGCGGGCATTCTCTACGTGCAATATGAAGAAGGGCTGTGCATGCACGCAATGGGTAGATGCGAAAAATCTCGTGTCTGGCCGAGCAAATAAAAAAAAAAAAATAATAATAATATATGAAGTCTCAGCTCATTCTCTTCCTGGTCACCTTGGAATTAGCTAGGCTTATTCGAATTATACTGCCACCTAACACATGGTGTTTTGCTATCAGTACAGACTTTTGCATGTGTACGTGGTAGCTAGGAATATATATATA
Organism: Salix exigua; assembly: GCA_032356905.1. Taxonomy (NCBI): domain Eukaryota; kingdom Viridiplantae; phylum Streptophyta; class Magnoliopsida; order Malpighiales; family Salicaceae; genus Salix; species Salix exigua. Next base: position 7,977,712 of record CM063593.1, on the reverse strand, counting down.
TATATATATATAGAGAGAGAGAGAGAGAGAGAGCTTGCTTTGGATACCGAGATGGGGAATGAGGGTGGAGGGAGCATCGATGGTTTTGAAGGAAACTCCGTATGCATGGGGCCAAAACAGGTCATTTATTTTTTTCCGAATTAACCATATCATTCTCGTCGGTATTATTGAATTATGAAAAATGAAACAATGAGTCTGCTCAAAGTCAGCTCAGATTAAGACATCAACAAGCGTGTGGGGGGACTCCATATGCACCTTCAATTTCATCTGTAGCTCCAATGGATGTGTGGGTTAAATTGACAAATCAAAAAAAATAATTAAAAAAAAACATGAAAATGCCCGTCCTCTAAAGGGTAAATATATTTATCTACCGGTTTAAAAAGTTCGAACACTATATGAGTGCACAATTGCAGGACAACTTGAAGAGCAAGAAATTTTGCGGAAAATAGTTAAGCAATTTGTGTATATCATCCTTATCTGCAATGTCACACATGATATACCTATAGTTAGGTAATATTTGTGGGTCGGAAATTAAATAAAATTCAGTAATATATATTATACAGCAAGGGGATGTCCATGTGTTCAACATTGGTTGGCTATCCGTTCTCCTATGCAAACAAGGACATAACGTTCAATTCTCAACAACAACACAACACTCGATTACTCCAAAATACAATTGAAGAACTCCTTTCTTGTTACAACCAAGGATAAATCAAGAAATTAATGAAAATTTAATATAATGTAATGTAAGGTGTAATACACTACTAGAAAATTGATGAATACATGTGGAAACATCACAATCTTTTTTCATCAGTATTTTACTATGAACTTTAACAACTTTCTTTTTACCTATTGTTAAACACCGATGGAAATATTTTGTTGGTATATATTGAAGGAATTGTAGTGGAGAAAGGAATAAAAAAACACCTAAGATATAGTGCGACTTTACAAACATTATTATCGACAGTACACTTTTATCAGTAAATATTGGTAATAAATGTGATTTAAAAACCCAGAAAGTATAATGGTGTGACTTGACCAAAAGAATTACCGATGGATTGACCAACAAATATATTTTGTTGATAAATCCGTTGGTGATTGTTTAATTTATGACCTCATCATCGATCATTCACTCCTCTGTTTTTTTTCTCATTCTTTCTTTTTTATTTCTCCCTCTCCAACTAACAATCATCCCTTCCCGTCAATTTCAACACAACAAATTCAACGACCACAACACTTAGTTTGTGGGCATCTATCTTTTGATTAATTTTTTTTTGTTAGGAATCCACTTCAAGTAAGCAAATCCACTAATTTTTATTTAATTTTAATATTTTAATTTATATTCTTAAAGCAAATTAATTTTGCTTGGGTGTTTACTTGTTTTATAGTTTTTTTTTCTCATAGAAATTTGTTGTATAAATTTATGATTTGTACATATTATTATTAGTTCCTGACTTTGTAAAATTATATTTATTTAATTAAAGTATTTAATTAATACATGATTATTGTAAAAGTTTGATATAAGTAATGGAGAATCGTTCATAAATGTATCGAGAATTACCTCAAGGGTTATGTATGATGAATTATTGCAATGGAGTCAAGAGTTTTATTAACTATGCAATATTTAATCTGAAAAATATTAGTAGAGGCAATATTAAATGTTCATGTAGTATTGTCACAATGGATCTTCTATAAAAAGTATTCATGGAGAAATACGTATATTGGTATGCACACAGAGAATATTTTTTTCCTCGTGAAACCTTGGTAGCAAGGATGTTTAGGTTAACTTCTAGTTAAATAACATGCATGAAGTTGTATATGTCAATAGTACTCCTTATAGGAATATGGTTATGGAAGTGATAAGAATAAATCAAGGTGATGTAGGTGCATGTTAAGCATTTTACAAAATTGTACTTCATTCTTTGGATTTTTTTAAGACATTAGATTAGTCCCCATAGTTTATTTTTATTAATAAATTATTTTTTAAAACATATTTATCCTTTTTATGAAAAAAAATACATTTAAGTCATTATGATATAAAACTACAATAAAATTCTTGTATGATTGCTTATAAACTTCTAAAAAATAAAAAAAATAATATGAACAAAATATTCCACTGGTGAGTAAACACCATTTAATAGACAATTTATATTAGTAACAAATTTACCAACAAAAGCACGTTGTAAAATAAAATTTTGCTAGTCATCGATATTTTCATTGGTAATTGGTAATGTTGATGGAATATTGGTGCCAAAAAAATAAAATGTATTGATCATTTTCATTTATCCATTCCATCAATAAATAATTTGCCAATGAAGTATTTTGTCACTTATTCCATTGACAAAAACTAAATATTGATGATTGTATCATTGATGGAATATTGGCAACTGAAATTTCATATCTAATTATGTCCTAAAATTCTAAACCATTTTATTTAAGGAAATGACACTCTGATAGAATCACCAATAAACTTTTTTTTGTTCATCGATTATTCCGTCAAAAGTTATAGAACTATTATTGAGTTATGTGGTTGTTAATTACAAAAATAACATAAAACTGAATACTATTAATTTTATTGAACATCAAAATTTTATCAATTTAAATATTCATTCAAAAACAATTTTACAACAATAAATACATCTCTACATAGATGAAAGTAGAGGTAGAGCAAGGGGGATCTTGAGTCAAAAGAACTATAATAAGAAGTAGAATAATGTGAAGCCATATAGTATAGAAAATTTGAAAAAAAGTGTGTTTGCTTACTTTGTGTATCAAAGCTTCATGAAAAAAAGCAATGATGATTGTTGGCACCACTGATAGGTGTAGATCAACACTAACAAATTGGGATAGCCAAATTTGTATGAAAGTAAAGGGTTATTGGAATCTTATTTTTTTTTACAAGAAGAAGATAAAGGAAGGGAATTATGAGTTATATTTATTTATATTTTACAAGAAAACTATTTTGTTGGCAAATTCATCGGTAAATAATGACTTGTCAATATTCCAAAGGAATTCTTAGTGTTTTTTTATTTGTTTAGTGCATCAATAACTCGGTCATAAATTAGTATAATATAAGAATATAAATAAATTTGGTATCAAGTTTTTCTTTTAATATAAGAGAGAGGGAGAGCATATGTAACGACGCATTATATTATTATTTTTTAAATTACACAATTAAATATAAAATATAATTAACTCATTACAAAATTTGCTTTTGTTAGAAAAATAGAGATAAATGTTAGAATCTTTTGTCCAATAAAATAGGAAGCACCAGATGTTCATTATAGTTTTTCTACCGCATAAGATTTATATTACTACTCACATTTACCAAACTAAACCACCTTAATTACTAATCATTCTACAAACATATAATTTATCGCATCTTAGAGAACAATCGACATATCCAACATCCTCGATGTATATTGTTGGGAGTTTTAACCAATAATCTTATGTTATTTTAGTCTCATGCCCCAAGAATAATGCTTAAGAGGTTAATCTGAATTGACTCAAGTAATTTTTTGTATTTCATCATTCAACAATAAGTTAGTAGAAAATTAAGTTTCATAAATTTTTATTTTTTTTATACGAGGATATGTTAGTTTTACGATCAAGATTGTGAATTTTGGTATTTTAAACCTGGTTAAATAAAATACATTATTTTCCTTCCAAGAACTATTCTCAGTCTAATTACTTGGGTTTCGAGTCCTTTAACATTTAATTTATTTTTTATTGTGTTGTCTCCTTATCATGACCCATGACCCTGGGCACGAATTTGACGAGTTAGTCTAATTGACTTAGTTTTTTTTCTTTAGTTTTCCCCAATTTCATTATTAAATATTATATTTGATTAGAAATTAAAATTTATAATTTTTTTATTTTTTTTATTTCAGGTTATTATAGTCTCATAACTTAGGAATGGTATTTAACAAGTTAGCTTGAGTTGGCTTACCTTATTTTTTATGTTATTTTTTATTAAATCTTTACAAATCTCATCATTCAATATTGAGTCTAAAAGGTGAAATCGAGAATTGAGTTTCATAGTATAGTATGTTTTGATTTGCTCATGGTATATCTTCGTCTCATGATCAAAGTTGCGGATTTTATAAGTTAATCCTAATTAAATTATGTCATTTTTTTTCTATGAAGTTATCTATGTTTGATGACCCTCATGATCTTGGTGGTTAATTAGAATTGAGGTGCACTTTTGAAGTGCGGCAAATTAACATGCAACCTCAATGCCAACCCTCTGGCTCAATTGTTCGATCAATTGATTCAATTGTATAAACTGGTTTACTATTTCATATAATATTATAATCTTACAAACCTTTTCTTCTAAATATGTTTTATAAGCCAAAATATATATCTTTATCTAATTTGTAGAATAAATACAAACTCCAATTAAAATATCAATAGAATATTTTTTTGTATAGAGTAATTGTCTTTTGTTATTTAGTATATAGTCAAACTTGCAATAATGAGTAATTTTGAGCAATTAGATGTTAGACCAAACCATGACTAGATGAAAATTTGTTCTAAAAAATTACATGGATGATCTAAAAGATACATTTATAAACTAACCTAAAAAAATATTTTTCACCAAAAGTTTTGCTACTAAACTAATTATTATTGTTGTTGTTTGATAGGTGCACAATTTGTTCATTTATATTGTGCACTCGTAAGGCAATTTGGTGTTTGGTTAACAAAAAAGCGCTTTCAAAAAATTCTAAACCATTTTATTTAAGGAAATGACATTCATATTATTGATAGAATCACCAATAAACTTTTTTTCCAGTCAAAAGTTATAGAACTATTATTGAGTTATGTGGTTGTTAATTACAAAAATAACATAAAACTGAACACTATTAATTTTATTGAACATCAAAATTTTATCAATTTAAATATTCATTCAAAAACAATTTTACAACAATAAATACATCTCTACATAGATGAAAGTAGAGGTAGAGCAAGGGGGATCTTGAGTCAAAAGAACTATAATAAGAAGTAGAATAATGTGAAGCCATATAGTATAGAAAATTTGAAAAAAAGTGTGTTTGCTTACTTTGTGTATCAAAGCTTCATGAAAAAAAGCAATGATGATTGTTGGCACCACTGATAGGTGTAGATCAACACTAACAAATTGGGATAGCCAAATTTGTATGAAAGTAAAGGGTTATTGGAATCTTATTTTTTTTTACAAGAAGAAGATAAAGGAAGGGAATTATGAGTTATATTTATTTATATTTTACAAGAAAACTATTTTGTTGGCAAATTCATCGGTAAATAATGACTTGTCAATATTCCAAAGGAATTCTTAGTGTTTTTTTATTTGTTTAGTGCATCAATAACTCGGTCATAAATTAGTATAATATAAGAATATAAATAAATTTGGTATCAAGTTTTTCTTTTAATATAAGAGAGAGGGAGAGCATATGTAACGACACATTATATTTTTTTTTAAATTACACAATTAAATATAAAATATAATTAACTCATTACAAAATTTGCTTTTGTTAGAAAAATAGAGATAAACGTTAGCATCTTTTGTCCAATAAAATGGGAAGCACCAGATGTTCATTATAGTTTTTCTACCGCATAAGGTTTATATTACTACTCACATTTACCAAACTAAACCACCATAATTACTAATCATTCTACAAACATATAATTTATCGCATCTTAGAGAACATTAGACATATCCAACAATCTCGATGTATATTGTTGGGAGTTTTAACCAATAATCTTATGTTATTTCAGTCTCACGACCCAAGAATAATGCTTAAGAGGTTAATCTGAATTGACTCAAGTTATTTTTTGTATTTCATCATTCAACAATAAGTTAGTAGAAACTTGAGTTTCATAAATTTTTATTTTTTTTTATACGAGGATATCTTGGTTTTAGGATCAAGACTGTGAATTTTGGTATTTTAAACCTGGTTAAATAAAATACATTATTTTCTTTCCAAGAATTCTTCTCATTCCAATTACTTGGTTTACGAGTCCTTTAACATTGAATTTATTTTTTATTGTGTTGTCTCCTTATCATGACCCTAGTCACGGATTTGACGAGTTAGTCTAATTGACTTAGTGTTTTTTTTCTTCAGTTTTTCCCCAATTTCATTATTAAATATTATATTTGATTAGAAATTAAAATTTATAATTTGTTTTATTTTTCTTTATTTCAGATTATTATAGTCTCATAACTTAGGAACAGTATTTAACAAGTTAGCCTGAGTTGGCTTACCTTATTTTTTATGTTATTTTTTTATTAAATCCTTACAAATCTCATCATTCAATATTGAGTCTAAAAGGTGAAATCAAGAATTGAGTTTCATAGTATAGTATGTTTTGATTTGCTCATGGTATATCTTTGTCTCATGACCAAAGTTGTAGATTTGATAGGTTAATCTTGATTAAATTATGTCATTTTTTTCTATGAAGTTATCTATGTTTGATGACCTGAGTCATGGTCTTGGTGGTTAATTAGAATTGAGGTGCACTTTTGAAGTGCGGCAAATTAACATGCAACCTCAATGCCAACCCTCTGGCTCAATTGTTCGATCAATTGATTCAATTGTATAAACTGGTTTACTATTTCATATAATATTATAATCTTACAAACCTTTTCTTCTAAATATGTTTTATAAGCCAAAATATATATCTTTATCTAATTTGTAGAATAAATACAAACTCCAATTAAAATATCTAATTGTCTTTTTGTTATTTAGTATATAGTCAAACTTGCAATAATAAGTAATTTTGAGCAATTAGATGTTAGACCAAACCATGACTAGATGAAAATTTGTTCGAAAAAAATTACATGATGATCTAAAAGATACATTTATAAACTAACCTAAAAAAAATATTTTTCACCAAAAGTTTTGCTACTAAACTAATTATTATTATTGTTGTTGTTTGATAAGTGCACAATTTGTTCATTTATATTGTGCACTCAAACTTGTTGGGGGTGATTAATGATGATATGATAATCACAGGTCGACGCTTTGGCCCCCACAGACAGTATATCACGGACGGTCCTGTCAATGGCACTGCCTAGGGAAACGTAACTAACCTTCTCTCTTTCTCTTTCACCAAACACAGACTGCACTATCTCTGACTCTCTGCAATCTTGCCACTGTATGCTAAATTGGGGCCTTAAACTTTAATTATAGTATAATCATTTCAATACTCGTTCATGGACTCTAAAAGGCATCCAGCTTTTCAATCTTCCCTTTTCATCAGATCATCGATCTCATATTAAAACAGACAATCCCATCCCATCCCATCAATTACCTTTTTATTTTACTTGGTTATTTGGTTCTGCTATTTTATTGCCAATCATTCTTTTACTCTCTCAAGTTACCTTTTCTTTCCCTGCTGATAATTCGAGTTTGAGCTCTAAAGGCTACAGAGAGATATACAGAATCCTACGCTTTCTTATTACACAAAGTAGCTCTCTCTCTCTCTCTCTCCCTCCCTCCCTCTATCATGTACACACCTTCTTCCTCTATTTTTTACCATTTACCATTGGGTGTGGGTGGTACCAATGTGAACTGTGAATGGGGGGTGGCCCATTATTGAAAAATATATGACTGGCCGACTTTCAGCAGGATAAAAAAGGGACGAGTGAGGCCAAGATAATAAGAGAGAGATATTATCTTCACACACCATGTTTTTTGGTTTTTTCTTTGGAAATCAAACAAAGGCGAACCAGATCTCTGTAAGAAGAGTCCGAAGTTAATTTGGACTATATTTTGTATAGTGGGGGTGTTTAGATTCAAGCTTGAGTTGTGTTTTTCTTGTCTTTTGGCAGAATTAGCTAGAGAGTGAAGTCGGTATTTGAATATACTAAACATTTAGCTGTTTGTGTTTGGAGAAACTCTTGCTTTGTTTTGTTTTTGTACGGCTTTTATCCTTTTTCGAAAGCTTTGTTGCGTTGTTGGGTTTGGTTCAATTTAGGTAGAAATGATGTCTGGTGATGCTTTCTCACTGCCATCTTCAGCAGCAGGGTTTTCTCAAGACCAGAATAATGCAAATCCTAACCCTAACCCTAAAACTAATCCTAATCATGCGGCCAAGAGGAAAAGAAATTTACCAGGAACACCAGGTAAGTAGCATGCTTAGTTTCTAGTTCTGCTGGAACCTCATCTCTTAGTTATTGTGTGTGTACAAAACTTGCTTTGATTGAATAGTACTCAAATAAACTGTTTCTATATATGTTGTTTTCACAGATCCAGATGCTGAGGTTATTGCTTTATCTCCGAAGTCTCTCATGGCTACAAACCGGTTCCTATGTGAAATATGTAATAAAGGATTTCAAAGAGACCAAAACCTGCAGCTTCATCGAAGAGGTCACAATCTTCCATGGAAGCTAAAGCAAAGAACCAACAAAGAGGTACGAAAGAAGGTCTATATTTGCCCAGAAAAGACCTGCGTTCACCATGAACCATCTAGAGCTCTCGGAGACTTGACTGGCATAAAGAAGCACTTTAGCAGAAAACACGGGGAGAAGAAGTGGAAGTGTGAGAAATGTTCAAAGAAGTATGCCGTTCAATCAGACTGGAAAGCTCACTCCAAGACGTGCGGGACTAGAGAGTATAAATGTGACTGTGGGACTTTATTTTCCAGGTACTGGTACTGTTTCTACTATATAAAACTTAACACATGACACACACTTGGTTCTTTATTTTCTGTCATTGACTGCGTACGTAGCAGATGAAATAAATGTTATCCCTTTGGTTTTGTTTATTGAATTGAATGATACTTCATTTACGATTATACTTGCTAGGTAATAATAATAAGTGCTGATAGATCAAATTTTGAATTGGGGTTTCTGATATATGTACCAAAACAGGAAAGATAGCTTCATCACACACAGAGCCTTTTGCGATGCCTTAGCGGAAGAAAGTGCAAGAATCACTTCTGTCCCAGCTGCCACAAATCTAAATTTCAGAAATGATACAGTAAATTTGCCTCTTGGATTTCCTAACCGGCCGGGAGTTCCAGATATCGCAGGCATTCCACAATTCAACTCAGGTTTTGGACATGATTTCAGTGGCATGAATCCAGGAAATTCCCTTGGTTCTGATCATCAACAAAAGCCTGGTCTTTCTCTGTGGCTAAATCAAGCCAACTCGCATAGTAATCCAAATTTAAATCTTTACGTGCCTTCGAGTTCTTCTGGTTTGCCTGAAATGGTGCAAATGGGATCAGCCAATCTCTACGGGTCATCGTCATCCATCAGCTTTGGAAATTTAACCTTATCTGGAGTCCCTCATGGGTTAAAGGAAGAAGGTAATAGTAAAGCCAATATGGTGAACACATCAGCTTCTTTGTATTCCGATAGTATTCAGAACAAGCAATCAAAGCCAGCTGCCGTGCCCAATATGTCTGCTACTGCACTTCTACAAAAGGCAGCTCAAATGGGTTCTTCAAGAAGCAACCAGTCTTTCTTCGTCAACAATTATGGACTAATGAGCTGCTCGTCCTCTTCTTCTCCTACACCGAACCCCATCTCTCTCAACCAAAATCCAAACGAGCTACACCAAGTCTTTCAAAATGTTAAGCAAGCTGCAGCCGGGAGCCTAACAACAACAAATAGTGTAGCTATGAGTGATGCAATGATGTGTACACCAAGCAACCTTGATCAACTTATGATGCAAGCAAGTGGGAAACTACAAAACGACCAGACACAGCTGAAGCATCAAAGGGGTTCAAATTCCATCGAGAGTGGTTTAACAAGAGATTTTCTTGGTATGAGTAGTGAATCCGGCCGTCCATTTTCACCACAAGACCTAGCTAAGTTTGCTTCATTAAGTTCAGCCATGAGCTTGAACCATTTCACTGTCAATCCTTGACGATCTTGCACAGTACTAGCTACATGAATTGCAAAAGGCCTGTTTTAAATCCCACAAACATGAGGCTGAAACAGCAGAGTCGGGCTCGGTTGAAATGGTGGAGGGAAGGGCAGCTGGTGACTGATGTTGGTGATAAGTGAGACTGATGGTGGTGGCCCAGTGCATGAAACATGTCAGAAAATGACTAAACAATGAACAAACTCCAAGCCATGCATGTTCTCCTTGTTTTTCTTGTTGTTTTTTATTTTCTTGTTTTTTTATTTTGTGTCTTGGCACTCTTATCGTATACTCCTACTTGGATCAGTTTTCCTTTCTTTATTGAAATTGAAGGGCACGGAAAACAACGACATTTTGTTGACTGATCGTCAACGAAATCCGGCTACCTCGTCAACGTTGGTGGGTTTTTGGAAGCAGGAAAAACAACCAAGTCTTTGTTAAATCGAAAACAATGTGCACCACCTAAATAGTTGGGGTTCAATTTGTTTAATATAAATTATAAATTATAATAATCGATGTGTTGTGGAGTTTGGGCTTGACACGTCTCTCTATTTTTGGCTAAGATCAAGCGGTGTACGTGTATTCTAGTGTCTTTTATCTAGGGAGAATCTAGGTACTACATCGGGCGGCTAAACTCTTCAAAAATAAAATAAAAAATATAGGGTTGATAGAGGCCCAAGGAAGAAATTGAGGGGTCAAGAAGAAGAAGCATGATTTGTCAAAGGCAGTGTGATGGGATTGTGAGTTAATCAGTGTTGCATGTAAAAAAGTCAAGTACAAATCCTATCCTTATCACCCTTATAAAGTAGACATGGATTCTTATAGAGTTAATGAAATGATTCTCATATGCTAGTTTCCCGCTAATTCACCATTAATTAATCCATATCATAGCTTACAATTCAAGAAAAATAATTAAATAAGAATTATCTCATGCATAGTTGGATTAAATAATATCCATGAATGAAAAATTCTATAAAATTAATAATTTTCACGATCAACTTCCTAATTCCTTATATATATATATATATATATACTTAGAATAAAAAAATTATTTTTTTTCAAAATTATTTTTGAAATATAGTGTCAATCAATCACTGCATAAATAGTTCATCGCCCCACAATATTATTGGACATTTTCCGGTAATTTCTGTAATAAAATCTATGCCATAAAGGAAGATAAGTTCATCCATAATCCAGTTAGACAACCGATTTAATTAGAAACATATATAATCCCCTTTTTTTTTCCTAATAATTTTAGAAACATGTTTTTTTTCTAGCAGCCTAGCGACAAATGTCTCTTTCAGACAGTTTTCAAGGGGACATTGTTGGACGTGAATTCCTCCTGTTGTTAATTAATCGTTGCTGCGTCGCCATGAGCAGCAGCACGTATTTGACTTTCCATAATAGACCTTCGTAAGGAGATGAAATGGGAATCTTTGGAAACAATTATATTTATTTAGTTACCTTTTACCTTTTCCATTTACAATTAATTATTTATAACCACAAAGGCTGTGTATTTCTTAGAGGTTCGAACAACTTTATTGTAATGAGTATTACCTTTTTATTGGGACGACCATCTTCTTGAGACCTGGGCTGAGCTATATCTTTGGAGTTTGAAAATTAGGGTTTCAAAATGACAATCTCTCAGACTTTATGGGATTTTGCACCCACATTGAACTGGTTTGGGACAGCCAAATATTGATCCTTGCGCTGTATGGTGTTTTACTTTTTTTTTTCTTTTGTATTTAAAAAAAGAAAAAAGACCTGACTTAATCAAACTTTATTATCCTTTGAAAAGCCTAACCCAACCCCATTTTCTATTTTCAATGGATATTTTTTCTCACCAATACCAATCTTTCTAAAACTATCTTGGGCCAGCCTTTCCACTAAAGATCATTTATAAGCCTGGTTAGGCCATATGTCCATCAATGGCTACTCTATACATGACTTTACACTTAACCTTTCTAGCCTGCCATCCTTACCACCAGTGATTTACTCCAAAAAAACAAACCTACCCCGCAATAACAAGCATGATATACTAACCAATGAATTACATTTTTAAGAACTCAAATGTTCCTTTCATTTGTTTCCTCTCCACGAGACAAACTCATATGATCCTTGATATTTATAAATACCACAAGTACCAATAAATAACTGTTGAGGAAAGTTTATTATAGATGATTATTAAGATTTAGAGAATTATCCCTGATCTTTTTTAAGATAAGTGTTATAATAACTTTGAGGTATGTGGTCACAAAAACCTAGAGAAGAATTCTTAATTCTTTATGAGATAAATGGTCTTAAACCTCAAGATAATTAGTCATAAAAAAACTATAGAATTTAATAAAAAATGTGAAGATCGTGGAGAAATTGGATATATAAAGACCTTATCTTATAATTTTGTTATTAGATAATTTGGACACATGGATCACTATTACTTTTTTTAAAAAGTTCAAAAGATAGTGGAGATATGTTTTGGAGAATTTATGTGATCTCACGAGGATTTTTTTTCTTGTTTGTTTAGTTTATATCCACAATTACATTTCTTGTTTGTTTAGTTTATGTGATCTGAGCTATTATTACACCTCTTTTTTCTTCTTCATAGAGGTGAGTATCAATCAAATTCTTTTTATTTATATGAGCTCATGTAGTTATTGATCTTGTTATTTTTCTTTTTATTTTTTTCTAGGGAGATGTGAGAGATATTTACAAGAAGATTAATTGCAATATTTATGGTGAGGACATGTAGGCTCTTAAATTTCAATTGAAGATGGTTTAGGCTTCTTAGCGTCCTACTGTTTTTCGCTATTTTTTCTAGCTTTATTTAAGTTGTAGATGGCTTTAGCTTTCAAGATTAAAGGCATCTGGCATTGTTTACTGTTTCATAAATATCGTTCGGAATTGTATCCACTGTCCAGATTTTTCTTTCTTTTTCTTTCATGGATACAATTTAGTAAGGCTTTTCGTTTGTTATTTATATATGAAGTTTTTCTTCGATTGTCGCATCCTGTTGTTATCGCTATCAGTTCACCGGTTAATGGTAGAATTCCTCAACAACAGGCAGGGTGCGTCAAAGAATTTTATTGCGGTTTAACTTGAACTTTGAACATAAGATCACAAAATTGAGTGGGGAGGAATATCTCAGGCAATCATGGTACATCACATAAAGAGGAGAGGGTGAGTAATCAAAGAATAATCCAACTCAGTCCAGATCACAGCAGATCAACCAAGAACTCCTTATGAGTTTCCGAAAACAAAAACTCATAGCTTTAATGAAATTGCCGCGATCAGCACAGCACTGACAGATACAGTTGCAATGGTTGCGCCTGAAGTATCAACAGAGGCATCTTCCTTGGACCCTGCCGGAGCTTTGGCTGGAACATCTTTATCAGGCTTTGAAGGTGCAGGTGCTGGTGCTGCCGCTGTACCGAAGAGATCTAATGGCAGAAGGACCTGATCCACCTGATACACAACTAGCTGGCCATTAGTGAATATAGTATTGGCCACTGTTGCAGTATCAACCCCTGTTGATATGTTCACCTGATTCCCTGACGTTGTAACATTTAGCGGGAACTCGCCGGCAGCACTATTACCGGCCTGAGTACGCAAGGGATTGCTCACAGTTTGGAAGCTTGACATGGAAAGGAAGTTTGGAAGGATGTGAAATTGCACCAGTTGGACCTTTTGTTGATCGCTGAGTGAATTTAGGGTGCCTGCTTTGAGGTTCGTAAAGGCGTTGTCAGTTGGTGCAAATACTGTCAGGCCTTGGTTTGAATTGTTTAGTTGTGTGTTGATTTGGTTAGCCTCTTGGGTGCTTTTCATTAGCCGAATAAAGGTTGCGAACTGGCCAGCCTTCTCCAGGACTGCGGTGATGTTGGCTGGACCTGAAGGTGCTGGAGATGGGGTTTGAGCGACAGTGGTGGAGATGTAGAGGAAGAATATCAAGAAAGGAACGAGTGGGGAGAGGAGTTGTTTTCTCATCGTTATAGGCTACGTAAATTTTTTGCCAGTGATCTAGATGACTATTTGCTAATTATTGTGAAGAGGAAGAGCTTGAGTGTGTATATATTGAGATATGTTCAGTGGTTGTTATAGTTAGGTGAAAGGGGTACAGATTTGAAGGTGAGAGGAGAACCTCAATGCTGATCCTACTGTAAGGTAGGGAAATCCAGAGACATTGCTTTGCAAGGCAGGAAATACATATGGAGAAATTATTTTATTTAAAAATTTAATTTTTTAGATAAGGTTTCATTTTATTATCTTTTAACATAACTCTTCGAGTGAAAGTACTTTGGGTTTAATAGAATGGGGATTGTGAGATTTGGACTCGTGACTGCTGCGTCAATAAGACTCTGATACCATGTAAATGAATCATTTCATATCAAAGCTTAAGTTGTTAGGTGAGGTCCTAAGATATTATTTATATTATTCTCTAACATACACCCTCAAGTGAAAGTTTTTAGGCTTGAAGCTTTGACAGACATACACTATCTTGTACTTGATTTTTATAAAATAGAATGATGGTGGTGAGATTCAAATTTATACTCGTTGGGTCAATAAAATTCTAATATTATATCATAAAATTATTTTATTTAAAAACTTAAACTCTATAGTGATATCTCAAAATATAATTTATATTAAAAATCAAGAATGCGTGGGCACCAGTATGAAATGATGCACTGGTTGTTGCTTGTGATCAGGGACAGCTCTAAGAAGCAACCTTTGAGCTCAGGTTTTCAGCGGTCAATAATAGCAATTAGTTAAGGTTGTTAATGACTATGACAGCAATGTTGAGGAGGGGCCAATGCCTTCACTATGGATATAGCTTTGAGATTAAGCTTGCGTTTGTCTGATAGTCGATGATCTTGTTTCTTTTATGTTTTTATTTTAAAGTTAATGTTAATCATTAATATTTGAGATATTTGTTAACGTATTTTTGTATTATATTTTGAATTTTATAGGAGCATATACATTGTCATGTTTGGATGTTTTTTGTAATATCTTTGATTTAATTTGAGTTGTTAAGATTTTTATCTCCGATCTTAGTTTAGATTTATTTATGATAAATGGTGACTACACATGTATGGTTTGATTGATGAGAAAAGAAATGTATTTATTGGTTTGATGAAGGAAATCATAGTTGACAATAACAAATTTGATTGGAATGATGAGAAACAATGTGAAAGTGGAGAGTAAACAAGTCCTAAATGAGTGGTTAAAGATGGTTTAATTTATTTTTATTATCATATATTATATTTTTCTTTGATTAAGTTTGATAAATTGAATATATTTTAGAAAACCTTTTTAAGGTTTTAAGTCTTGGAAAAGGCATTTTCACTTTACAATCTCTTGGAATTTTATGTTTAAACGCATAAAGTTATGGAAACATGTCTTTGAGTGGCAATGATATAGAAAAAGAAATTTTAGCATAGGATAAAGTTAAAATAAATTAGATGGTGATGGAACCTAATTTTAACAACCTCCCTCTAATTAGTTCTTTTATAGCAATTTACAAGCGAATTTGCCCGCGCAATGCGTTGGGCTTTTTTATCTATGTTGGAAACTGATTGATTTTACACGTGTTGTATTTTTTATTTTAATATTTAATCAGTAAAATTATAATTGATAAAATTTGATAAAAATAAGGTTCTTCCCCCATAAAAAGTGAGAATATATATTAAATCTCTAATAATAAATAAATATCAAAATATATAATTATTATGATATATTTAAAAGAAAACAAAACTTAAAAATAATGATTATTATTATTTTGAATGTTTATCTACAATAATTAGAAAATTCAATACCTAACAATATATAAAAAAAAAATTATATTTAAATAAATTATTTAACTTGAAAAAAAAGAAATAATAACAAACATTATTTTTTAAATGATGACCAACACAAATTAATACATATTAAAAAAATCTTAATTATAGTGGAATTAAAAAAAATAGAAAAAAAATTAAGAGCATGTACATATAAACATGGACATAAATTAGAATTATGTAAACAATATATAAAAAAAAGAAAATGTTTTTCAAAGAGTAATGAAAAGTGAAAATCACAATTGGAATAACTGTTACTTATTGTTTGAAATTGTGATCTTCTTTAGCTATTCTATAAAATAATAGTCGTGGTACCTGTAACCTTATCCGTACACCCCAGTTATAAAAGAAAATATGATAAGTGATAAAAAAAAATAGAAAAAAATGTTAAAAAAGTGGTTTTAGGGATTATTCATGGTGTGCGTAGGCTGTCCTGAACACCCCGGTTATAAAAAAAATATACGTGGAAAATAAATTGTGGTGCACATAAGTTGACTCGAACACCACAGTTATAAAAAAAATATAAATGAGAAAAAAAGCAGGAAGAAATTTTTTTAAAAAACATGGATCCAGAGATAAAAAAAAATATACGTGGGAAAAAATAGTGGTGCTCGTAAGCTGTCCTTGACACTCCGATTATAAAAAAAACAAAAAATATATATAAGTGTAAAAAAAATCAGGGAAAAAAGTATGAAAAAAGTGGGTCCAGAAATTAATCGTGGTGCGTGTAAGCTAGCCTGGATACCCTGTTATAAAAAAAACAGAAGCCCAATATTTTTTTTAAAAAAAAGAAATCACCTTTTCAAATAATAATGAGAAGAAAAAAAATTGTGGTGCACGTAAATTGATAGGGTCACCCCGATTATTGGAAAAAAAATATATAAGTGGAAAAAAAACAAGAAAAACATATAAAAAATTAGATTCGGATATTAGTCGTGGTGCACATAAGCTGTCACGGATACTCTGGTTAAAAAAACACACAACAAAAGAAGCCCGATTAAAAAAAATGACCTGGACACCCTGGTTATAAAAAAATAATTTTTTTAAAAGAAATCCCTGTTTACTTAAAAAATAAACAAAAAATATTCATTTATACAAAAAAATGTGCACAGGGAAAGCATATTTTTAAACGGTAATGAGAAAAAAAATCACGATGCGCGTAAACTAATCCGAACACCCGATTATGAAAAAAAAAATGTAAGTGGTAATAAAAATAGGGAACATAATAATAAAAAATGAATCCAGAGATTAGTCGGTGCGCATAAGTTGCAACGGATATTTCGGTTTAAAAAACAAATAAAAGGCCTGGTTAAAATAAAAAATTGGAAAAAAATTTTCAAACATTATTGAATAGTGAAAATTATTATTAAAAAAATAGAAGAAGAAGCATAGTTATAAAAAAAAGGTGCAAGGGGAAATCACCTTTTTAAACAGTAATGAGAAAAAAATCGTGGTGCACATAAGTTAACATGAACACCTCGGTCATGGAAAAAAATAAATGGAAACAAAAAAAGGGAAAAAATGTATAAGTGGAAACAAATAAATGGAAAAAAATAGATCTGGAGATTAATCGTGGTACGCGTAAACTGTCATTGATACCCTAATTTTAAAAAATAATTAAAAAGGGGAAAACAACTTTTCCAGACAATCATTTTCAAAATCAGGATTGTAAAAGGAAAAATCAAAAACACGGATTTTAGAAAGAAAAAAAAATAAAACCAACGAAAATCAAATTTGTTGGCTGAGGGGTTCAAACCTCTACGCCCAGAATTTTCCAGCGCGCAGCGAACTACTCGGCTAGAGTTGTTCCCTTGTCATTTCTACTCAACAAATAAAATAAAAAAGCCCTATCTAAAAAAAACAAAAACCAAGCTCACATAGGCCGACGTACCGGAGCAAATGTCCAGTCCATAGTAGAAATGAGTCTTGGTGAACAGTGTTGCTACAGTAACAACTCGAGCTGTTTTAGCTATTAGGTAGTTTATTTAGTAAAAGTAAAGAAATTACCTATGATGAAGAGAAAGAGTATCGGTGTAAAGGTTTTGAGTAAAATGGTTGATATTGTTAAATATGCAATATTCAAATGATCTAAATCAAGGTTGTCAATTCCATTTTGGTTGATACTTTATTTTTTCAATTGAAACAAAATATTTTGGTTTCAAGGTTGTACTATTTATATCTATTAATTATATATATATATATGAAAAAATATTAATTTAACAAACATAATTCAAATTCAAAATAAATTAAGCTTAAATTATACAATATAAACACAAAATCAAACAAACATAATCTCGAATTAATTATGTTGTATACTTAAAAAGCTCATGGGTGGGTAACTGTAGCTTGTGAGACAAATTACAGTGAATTACAATAATATTGCTCAGTTTTCAGGTCGTTTAGTTCGCCGATTTACTGATTATTTTTTATTTTGTACAGTAAAACAACGGTTTTGTCCCTCAAAAAAGACAAAAATATGAGTACTGGGTGGAGGGGTGTCGCGGTAATTACACATTTTTTGTCCGGTTTGGGTCACCAGTTTATTGAATTTTATATATTATTTTGCACAGTAAAAATAATTATTCTATCCCTCGAAAAAGATAAAAATCAGCTCTGGACGGGAGGGGTGCCAAGGGAATTTTATATTTTAAAAATAGCTAAATACAGATATAACCCCTAATAAGACAAAATTTATGACTTGGTCACAAGGGTAGATCAGTAATTGACCATAATTGTTTATTATTTTTCTCGGAATACTGTGGGTAGCCGATAGTATTGGCCCTCACCCCCTTTTTCGGCCGACACGTGAGGCCGATTAAGGCGGCGGAAAATGGTCGTCTGGTGTCTCCGTCAATTCTTCGTCGTGTCTTCCTCTAATATTGGTGGTTCTCTAATTAGTGCTTTTATAGCAATTTACGAGCGAATTTGCCCACGCAATGAGCTGAGCTTTTTTTATCTATGTTGAAAACTGATTGATTTTACACGTGTTGTAATTTGTTATTTTAATATATAATCAATAAAATTATAATTGATAAAATTTGCTAAAACTGGTTTTTTTCCGAATAAAAAGTGATAATATATATTAAAGCTCTAATAATAAATAAATATCAAAATATATAATTATTATGATATATTTAAAAGAAAATAAAACTTAAAAATAATGATTATTATTATTTTGAATGTTTATCTATAATAATTAGAAAATTCAATACCTAACAATATCAAAAAAATATATTATATTTAAATAAATTATAATAATCATTATATGAAAAAAAAATTGTGATGCACGTAAATTGATAGGGTCACCCCGATAACTGGAAAAAATATATAAGTGAAAAAAAAGAAAAAATATAAAAAAGTAGATCTGGATATTAGTCGTGGTGCACATAAGTTGTCACGGATACTCTGGTTAAAAAAACACACAACAAAAGAAGCCCGATTAAAAAAAAAATGATATGGATACCTTGGTTATAAAAAATGGTTTTTTTTTTTAAAAAAAGAGATCCCCGTTTATTTAAAAAATAAACAAAAAATATCCGGTTATAAAAAAAGTGCAAGGGGTAAGCATATTTTAAACACTAATGAGAAAAAAAATCATGGTGCGTGTAAACTAATTCAGACACCCGGTCATGAAAAAAAAGAGTATAAGTGGTAATAAAAAAATGGGGAAAATAATAAAAAAAAATCCAGAGATTAGTCGGTACGCATAAGCCACAACGGATATTCCGGTTTAAGAAAAACAAATAAAAGCCCGGTTATAGTAAAAATTGGAAAACATTTTATCAAACAGTATTGAATAGTGAAAATTATTATTAAAAAAAGAAGAAGAAGCACAGTTATAAAAAAAAAGTGCAAGGGGAAATCACCTTTTTAAATAGTAATGAGGA
Source organism: Salix exigua (assembly GCA_032356905.1). Classification (NCBI taxonomy): domain Eukaryota; kingdom Viridiplantae; phylum Streptophyta; class Magnoliopsida; order Malpighiales; family Salicaceae; genus Salix; species Salix exigua. The sequence continues at coordinate 7,958,146 of CM063593.1, read as the reverse complement.
AAAAAATCGTGGTGCGCATAAGTTAACCTGGACACCCTGGTCATGGAAAAAAAATAAACGGAAACAAAAAAAGGGGAAAAAAAATATATACGTGGAAACAAATAAAGGGAAAAAAATGGATCCGGAGATTAGTCGTGGTACGCATAAATTGTCATTGATACCCTAATTTAAAAAATAATAATTAAAAAAAAGGGGAAAACAACTTTTCCAGACAGTCATTTTCAAAATCAGGATTGTAAAAGAAAAAATAAAAAACAAGGATTTTAGAAAAAAAAAACAAAACCAACGAAAATCAAATTTGTTGGCTAAGGGGTTCAAATCCCTACGCTCAAAAATTTCCAGAGCGCAGCGAACCACTCAGCCACAGTTATTTCCTTGTCATTTCTACTCAACAAATAAAAAAAAAGAAACTCTATCTAAAAAAACAAGCTCACATAGGCACGACGCACCAGAGCAAATATCCAGTCCATAGTAGAAATGAGTATTGTTGAACAATGTTGCTACTATAACAACCCGAGCTGTTTTAGCTATTAGGTAATTTATTTAGTAAAAGTAAAGAAATTACCTATGATGAAGATATTTGGAAAATAGCTCGGGTAATAAACTATGATGAAGAGATTTCAGGGTGTTTTGATTTCAATGGTTGAGTTATTAACATGGTAAATATGCTTATAATGTATTTTTAGATGAAAACAAATTGAAAAAATAATTTCTAGATCCAAATTTCTTTACTTTTTTATTTCAACCCCTTCTCTTTTAATTTTTCTATGTGGTTATCATTTCTGTTATGTAAGTTTTGATTTATTTCAATTGTATCATTTGATTGGAATTAATTATATATTGTATTTTCATTTCAATTCTTATTTATTCTTTTAATTTTTGAATTGTTTTTAAATCCCTTAATATATTTGGTAAAAAAAAATTAAAAATTATTTGGTAGAACCACAGTGTAGTCGGGCAATTACCTAGAAGTCTCTAGTGTCTTTCTTTTGCGTGCTAGTCCAGAGCTCTTTTGTTATTTTGTTTGTTGAGACCTACGAGTTACTACTTCTGTGGGAGACGATGACGATGGCGGCGGCATCGTCTGATTGATTCCATGAAATAGTCCCCGCCGGACTCATAGACCGAATAGCCTCTCTAAAATTAATTAAAAATAATAAAAGAGATATAAAACAATCTCAAACCTTCAGAAGACACCATGATCTGCTTGAGACAGCTTGATGTTCAACACATTTCCTCAAACTATAAAAACGAGTCCGAAGTACTTGAACAAGCCAAAACTCACTCTCTGTTTTTTTGGGAGTTGAATTTATACACGCTCATTATCAACATGATCTTCTCCTCTCATTGGCTGGTTTATAACACTTTCAAACCTTCTCTATCATCTCCACCGTTCATTTACATGACTTTTAATCCTCGAAAGTCAAACACAACGGATCTTTAAAAAAATAACAAAAGCAAAACAAACATCAACTATGACCCAAAACAGAGGATCCAAAACTCCCCCTCCCTCTCTGATCTCCATGGAAGACCCAGAAACAGCATAGCAAAAGTAAGAGGGAAAAAAACAACTAATCTCTCTAAAAATCAAAACCCACCAGTAAATCGTTTCTTCTTTTGGAAAAAGAAGAGTGATCAAACCCTAGTGTGATGATCCGATGCTTTAAAGTCTACAACAATAGAAGGCAAGGACACCATGATCAACACAAGCAACGGCATGATTTCTACGTCATCTACATCGGCGAACACGCAATCACCAGGATTAAAGACTTATTTTAAAACCCCAGAAGGACGTTATAAGCTTCACTATGAAAAGACACATCCTTCTGGTCTACTTCACTATGCCCATGGAAAAACTGCTACACAGGTCTTCTTTTTTCTTTTTGTTATTTTCATTGATAGTCAAAATAGCGACGTTATAAGATTTTTGGGGGTTAATTCTGGTTTCGAAGCGTTATGTGGATTGCCCATTTCGTTTACTGCTTGTTCGGAAACACTTCCATGCTAGAATTGATTTCAGCTATTTAAGTAGATTGATTTGCTAATTGATATTTTTTTTTGTGTGAAATAGGTTTTAAAATGTGGAATTCATTTGATTTGAGTTAGTGAAAATCCATCATTTATCCAATTTCCACACATCTATAAACAAACAAAATATTCCAAGCATGTGAGTGTGTGTGTGTCATTTATCATCTACTTGGTCAATGCCCATTTATTAGAATCAACATTTACTAGGTTATCTGCCAAATTTTGATATTGGCATTTAGTTAATGTGATGATGCCTGACCGTATATTTATCAATATCTCAATTTGAGTTCTTAAAAGAAATTTGGTTAAATTTGATTATCAGGTAACCCTAGCTAATCTCAAGGACAAGCCAGCCCCATCAACCCCAACAGCCCAACCTTCAAGTTTCAGTGCTAGCAGTGGGGTACGATCAGCTGCTGCTAGGTTGTTGGGTACTGGCAATGGAGGCCGTGCACTTAGCTTTGTTGGAGGGAATGGTGGGAGTAAAAGTATTAGTAGTACTAGTAGTAGGATTGGATCATTGGGGGCTTCGAGCTCAAGTAATTCAATGATTAATACAAATTATGATGGAAAGGGGACTTACTTGATATTCAATGTAGGGGATGCCATCTTCATAAGCGATTTAAATTCTCAGGATAAGGTAACTCGATATCTTTTGTGGATATTTTTCTTACTAAAAACATGAGTTAGGTATTTAATAGTTTCTTGGTTTGAATATAGGACCCAATAAAATCCATCCATTTTAGCAATTCAAACCCTGTGTGCCATGCCTTTGACCAAGATGCTAAGGATGGACATGATTTGCTTATTGGCTTGAGTTCTGGTGATGGTAAAATCTCAACTTTAGTTTGGATTGCATTTTTTTTATTAAAAACTTAAACTTTCTGATTTTATTGGCCAATATTTGTGCTATTGTAGTCTACTCAGTGTCACTGAGACAGCAATTACAGGATGTTGGAAAGAAGCTAGTTGGGGCACAGCATTATAACAAAGATGGTTCAGTTAGTAACAGGCAAGAATAACTATAGTGCTCTGCCTTCATATTTTGAATATATTCATGAATGCTTGTACTTCCAAGCTTTATCTTATCTAAACTATGATCTTGTTGTCAAAACTAGTCTGGCTTGGTCATAACGCAAGTCACAGAGAAGGTTTCTGAGAAATGTGGAATCCTCGGTGATGTTAGTTGTTGCAAGTTTGAGCTTAAGAGACGGGTTTTTTAATTTTCTTTTCACAATTGAATATTTTAACCTAAAATAGCCTAAAGTTATAAATTCTCAACAAATTTAAAAATTATCATGGAAAAAAAAAACCCACCTTGCATCATAGAATCAAATTAAAGCACATAAAAAGTGATTTATTTGTTGTCTGTGTCACTGGGTGCTGTCAATGCTATACCCTGTGAAATCAATCACAGAACAGACCTTAAAATGTCCAAATGCTCATATTGCATGGGTGTGCAACTTTTTTCCGTACAGTACAGAGCTTTCTATAAGCTAAAAGCTTTCGAGCAGTCCAAGGAATATATACTCAAAATGTTTCACTTTTCTAGCTTGATATTTTCTAGAAACTCCGAAATCTTGGTTTTCCTTTTTGTTTTTAGGGAAAAAAAACCCTCTGGGCAGAGGTGTTATACAAAAAGACCATTCTGTTAGCAAATCATATTCATCAAGTATATATATTCCCTTGTGACCATTGATTGTTATTTGCAAAACCAATTTAATTAATGCTGCTCATTTTCTACAGCCGGTGTATGAGCATTGCATGGGTGCCTGGAGGAGATGGTGCTTTTGGTGTTGCTCATGCTGATGGTAATTTGTACGTTTATGAAAAGGTAAGCCTCCAACTTGAAAAAAATTATATTTATCATCTTCCCTAAAATTCCATAGGTCAAGTTGTATCAAGAGATCTTATCTATTTTATTACTGATCTTTTCATCCAGAACAAGGATGGTGCTGGTGATTCTTCATTCCCTGTTATCAAAGATCAAAGTCAATTCTCTGTTTCGCATGCCCGGTACAGTAAGGTAGAAAGTGTCTTTTGCTACTGAAATACCATGTTGTAGTCTTACTTTGATCAATGCTTCATAAACCTGGTTACTAATGGTTCAAGCAATTCTCTACTTGGGAATTATTTTTAAAATCCAGAAGCAATTATCCTTTGCTGTAATTTTCATGTTTGGTAATTCCTACTGTATATCTGTTATTTCACCCTTCATCTGGTAGTTCCTATTCTTCAATAATTACCATGGCAAAGTACTGTTTAAATATCCATGAAACACAAAACCATTTTGTTTTTGTTACCAAGTAAGTTCGATGTATATACATAGAAGCTTAGAGTTCTGCATATTTTCATAGCAACACTTAGTCATGGTGTTGGGTCATTCTTTTTGTCAGTACTTATTCACTTTCATGTTTGTTTGAGAATTTATTGGGTAACTCTGTTTTCACTCTTGTATCGTTCCAACTGTTGTCTAGAGAGAAAAAAGTGAATGAAACACTGGCCATGTCTCTTTTAATAACTAAAATCAATATAGTAAATGCTGTTATTTTTTCTTCTTGGTGCATGGAGGGTTATGTGCTTGACTACTTGGACGAGTTTCTACAGTCAAGTCTGTCTGCTCATCCATTAGTATTGATTGACCAACTTTCATCATATTTATCTCGGCATAAATGAATTTGTTATGTATATTTGTAAATTCATGAGTTGGGTTTTGTAGGTATTATTAAAGAAAGGACAAGAAGTGAAATAAAGAAAACAGTTTGAAAAGGGTGAATTTTTTGTTGAATTCTGTTAGCCACTCAACAGTCAGGGTTAACATTGAGACTTTTCTGTCATTTCACGGGTAACATTGAAATTTTAAACTATATAGGGAGTGAAGTGGAATATTGATGAATTATAGGGAAAATATGAAGTATATAAAGTGTAGTTGAAGTGTTGTGAAATAAATAGTTTAAGATTTTAGTTGTATTGATTGTTTATGGAACATACCAATTTGGTTACTCTATATGCAAGAAGTGTGCGACATAGGTTCCCAAAATCTCAGGATTTAACCCAACTGAAGTTTAGATTGTTGGTAGGAGTTAAATTGGTCTAATTTAATGGTGCCCAAGAATTAATTAGTGACATCTTATTTCCACTGTGCCCACTTTAAAGGAAGTGATAGACACAAAGAAGAGAGGGAAAGATTAGGTGGAGATATGCTTATCATTTTTGGCGGGTCAAGGATTTGATTTCTCTCCTACATGTGTTTGTCTCTTTTTTTCAAAGTGGGACTCTGGTGTAACTAATAAGTGGGATACTGTAGTTACTCCATGAGCACCATAGTTTTTTTTTTTTATTAAATTGTGTCAGAGAGTAGTGAAGCAGGTTGTTTTGCTCAACTTCATTTGTAGTTTTTCATTTCTCCATGCCTCCTTGTGTTATCTTGGTGGGTCTTGGATTTGATTTTCTCTCTCCTGCACATCTTTCTCTATTTTTAATGTGGGTCAGGAGGAACTAATACGATGCCACTAGTGACTCTTGAGCACCATAAAATTTTCTGTTAAATTGTGTCAGTGGAGAGACCAGTGAAGCAGGGTCTGTTCCTCAACCTCATTTTTAGTATTCCAATTCTTGAGGCCTTGTGTTATCTTGGTGGGTCCTGGATTGGATTCTCCCCTACATGTGTTTTTTTTATAAATGTGGGTCCAGTGGAGTAACTAATAGGATGTCACTAGTTACTCTCTAAGCACCATACTTTTTTTTGTTAAATTGTGCCAGTGGAGAGAGTAGTGAGGCAGGCTCTGTCACTCAACCTCATTTGTAGTTTTCCAATTCCCCTGCCTACTGGTGTTATCTTGGTGATATTGTACGGAGGGTATACATCTTTTTAGATGCTTCTATTAGATTTGATGTCATTATCTCATTTCCCTTTGGCATTATAAGAACACCATCTTTCACTAGAACCATGGGCATCTTATGTGATAGATTATTTTTCTCATTCTTATTCCACCCATTATTTCTCGATCTCTATACTTATCCAACAAAATATCCAGTTCTTTCCATGACTCTTACAAACTGCATGCAGAGTAACCCAATTGCTAGATGGCATATTTGCCAAGGTTCAATCAATGGCATTGCTTTCTCAACTGACGGGACCTATTTAGCAACTGTTGGAAGAGATGGTACAACACTGTACTTATTGTTGCATCTAATGTTTTCTTCTTGTTTTATTCTGTGTTAGGTAGTTAATGTAATTGATATTAGTCTTTTTATGATGCAGGTTACTTGCGAGTTTTTGACTATTCAAAAGAACAACTTATATGTGGTGGGAAAAGTTATTATGGTGCTCTTCTTTGTTGTGCTTGGAGGTGATTGGTTTACCAGTTTTCAAGTCATAACTCATTGCTATTTTTTGAGAAAAAAATCCAACATTTTATTGTAGTTGTTAACATGGGAAAGAAGCCATGGCTCTTGACTGATACCCTAAGACCTTTATTTAAACTAAGTCGTTCTCTTCTGCTGGTCTTTTGCATTTCAATTATTGATATTGCTTTACAAGAAAACTGATGATGACGAGTGTCACCCTCTCAGCATGGATGTGAAGTATATTTTGACTGGAGGAGAAGATGATTTAGTTCAAGTCTGGAGCATGGAAGATCGGAAAGTTGTTGCTTGGGGTGAAGGACACAATTCATGGGTAATATTCTCAAATAATGGCGGTTGATAGTTTGTTACATGATTCTGATCATCTCATACAGTTCTTATCTGATGGTGCTGTCAGGTGAGTGGAGTGGCTTTTGATTCATATTGGTCATCACCTAATTCAGATGGCACAGGGGAGAATGTTGTGTACCGGTTTGGTTCTGTTGGTCAGGTATGCTCAACTTTTGTATTGCAATTCATGGTTGTCCTGCTACAGCTAGATGAAAGTAATTTTAAGTTCCAGGGCAGACAAAGGCCATAGGATTTGGATGTGATATCCAAAAAACCAAAATATGGGTGCTGAGCATGATGCATCACTTTGGTTAAAGTTAATAGTGAAGCAAAGGTGCCTGAGTTCTTATAACTCTGGGAAGGTGCTTTTGAAAACAATCATTTTTAAATAAGAAATATACTTAATATTTAGTGTTTTAGCTCTCGCAAAACTGTAGAACTAGGAGAGTATTCATATTGATGGAATAAACATATTGATTGCTGTAAATAAAAGCATCAGCTATGTTAAAGCATTTAATTTGATGAACATAGTTTATTTTATTATTATAACTGATGTGGCCTTCATTGTTTTTTATTTACTACCTTTAGGTATTCTACCTCATCACAAATTCTAGTTAGTCCTATGTAAACTTGTGCCATCATGCATGTTATTCTCATCTCAATATGACATTTTACTCCTCGTGGAGACAGCAATCGAATTGGTGTCGAGTCTCAGAAGCTTAATTTTTTCCCTTTTTTTGTACAAGAGGCTTATTTTTGGTAGTGGTGATTCTGGGTAGTGGTACACATAGTTGCTAATACTTGGCAGCAGTGATTCTGGGTGATGGTACACAGTTGCCAAAACCAAGTCTGTTGGTTTCAAATGTGGTGTATATTTTTTATTGGGTTTAAGAAAGAAAACTATCTTGAAGATGATATCTTTTCATTATCATTTTATTCAATATAAGTGCTATGTGGCCTTTTTTCCTGCAAGATTTTGGGTGTTTAAAATAATGGTTGAAGGGGTGTTTTCAGTTTTTTATTCTACAGAAAGAGACTTCAATTAGTGAGTTTCTTTCACATAAAATTTGATTTTGTAAAATATTTCTCATTCTCCCATGTTTGGTTTACATAGGAAGACTTTGCCAACGAAAAATATTTTATGGTATAAAAAAAACATAAAACATGGGAAAACAACTTGCAGTTCTCAAGATGAAAATATTTTGCTAGACTACATTTCAATAAATCCCAGGCTCAACCACAAATTAATTCTTCTTTTTCCTTAACTATTTTTTATTACATACCAAATAAAGCAATGATTTTCATATAGCTAACTAAACAATGAAAGTATCATGTTTTTAGGAAAATACTACCCACGTAAAATTTATTTTTCATGAAACAAATGGAGCCTTAAAATAAAGACGACGACAAAATAAACAGAGCTATGTATTTCAACTTTTGATGACTTTTTTATGGTTATTTTTAGTTTGCAAATACATATTAACATGTATGAATTTAATTGTATTATTTTTGTGTTACATGTGCAATGCATAGAAACTAGTTAATAAAAGAATGTGGGGAGTAGTTCGAAGACTAGTCGGATTAAAAAGTTGAGTTATTATGATTATCGTTTTATATGTCAAAATAATAATGGAAGTGTACAATTAGCTGCTAGCTCAGCTTAAAACTGATAAGATTGATCAGCAGCAAGAGTTTTGGGTTTTTGTCTACATGCAATGAATTGGACCTGTCTGCATGTTTATTTTCCAAACACTTGGTAATAAAAGTTGGCTGAAGTAATTTGGACAGTGAAAACCAATCCCTGCAGCAGTAGAGAACATGTTGTATGGGTTAAAATCTAGTGATTTGATGGGATTGAGGTGTCTGTATGGTCTCTTATAACATTATCGTCCCAGTTTGTCCAATATTTTGTCTCCTTGTAGTACCTGTGTGCTTTAAAAAAGGCTTCCTAACTAAACCATGTTGCAATTTGTTTGTTTTGTCAACAGGACACACAGTTGCTTCTATGGGACCTGGAAATGGATGAGATTGTAGTGCCATTACGCAGGTGCCCTCCTGGTGGATCTCCTACTTTCAGTACTGGAAGTCAGTCTTCCCACTGGGACAGTGTTATCCCAGTTGGCACTCTGCAACCTGCTCCAAGCATGCGTGATGTTCCAAAGCTTTCTCCTGTAGTAGCTCACCGTGTTCACACAGAACCTCTTTCTGGTGTAGTATTTAGACAGGAATCTGTTCTTACTGTATGTAGAGAAGGCCATATAAAAATCTGGATGAGACCTGGAACCTCAGAAAGCCAGTCGAGCAATTCTGAAACCATCTCAAGTACCAGTTTGAGGGAGAAGCCATTATTATCAAGCAAGACTGGCAGTTCTGCATATAAGCAATGACCAAGTTTGTCAGCAGTTTCCTTGGCAAAATGGATCTCCTTTTCATGAATTTGATTTGAATTTGCTGGTGTGTTTGTTGATCCTTATTCTACGGCTGATTGTCTCAGAGATGGAGCTGGATGAATGTGATCTAATTGCAGGGGAATCCATTAACCGCTTCCCATTTTTATATTGAGAGATAAGATGCCATTTATGGCACCAAGAGCTCGGGAGGGAGAAAACCCCGTGTAAGTACAAAACGGCTGTTGCTAGAATGTATCTTATATAATGTTTAATTTCTGACAGAAATAATTGGAAATTAATCCGTTGAGATTTGCATTTCTGAGGTGATAGGAGTTCATTTGATTCTGCTGGTATGAGATTTCACAGTAGCCTTATAATTTTAGCCAGTTATCCTGAAGCTCTCTAACAGTAACATGTCATAAGCTTCATGTTATGGCTAGATGATATATATTTCTCTTGGATGTACCTCTAATTTGGAAGAAAATTTATTCTTTTGGTTCGTATTACCTATGAGTTTTGACACAAAAGTTGGGGAACATGGGATTGTGGTAGACCAGTGCTGTATTTATCTTGATTTGGTTTATTCTGGCCATCAAGCTGAACTGGAGCCATACCATGTTAGCTAGATATTTTTTGTTCTGACTTTTTCTCTCATTTCCTGTGTTGCCCTGCCCTTGTCGGTTTTATTACCAGTCCATCTGAGTGGACTCCCAAATCGAATCTCTTTGTCGGGGAACTGGCTTGCGTAGACCCCAGATTTTGAGGTACCAAGATAGTCCCTCAAATTTCTGTGGTTTTACTTTCATGTGAGTGAGGAAGCAGTCCCCTAGAAGTACCTAATAATTTTTCATCAAGTACTGACATCAACCGCTAACTGGCTGACTGCTTAAGCTTCACCTGTTCCAAGAAATAATAATAATGACAATACTGTTTTGCTACAGCTGATTCTTTTCAGAACTAGCTGCGCTACCCATTTTCTTTTTCTTCGCCCGGCACATTTTGATGGGTTTAAAGCTTGGTTTATGAGTATGACAGGAGTTTTCTTAAATTATTATGTAATTCGATCTGTTCCTTTTTATCCATCCTTCGTTCATTTACTGAGGAGATCCTACTTCGGCGCCATGAAGTCTAAACCAATGAAATCAAGCATCTTCACAAATAATCAAATACGCCAGAAAGTAGCTGCATTAGAGCCAAGAAAGAATTATATTCCTAGTAATTCACAATTTACTATATATCGCAACAGCTACCTGGATAAATCCTATCTTCTAGCCCTGACAAGGGTCCGTGGGGATCGCTCCAGGTTGTGGATACGAAAGACGTGGTGTTCCATACCAGGTGTGTTGTAAGCCTCCTTGTACAATCATTTTTTATACCCATTATTTTAGAAAAATAAGAAGAATATGATGAAGACAGACCTTGTATATACTAAAATACAGCCGGAACTCTCCATTTTTTGCTTCCATTGACTGTAAGTGATGAATCAAAATGTTCGACAGATTAGATGACATGCATTATTTCTGGACCTCCATTTTCAGCTGGTAGATGGCTCGGATTTGTCACAGTTTCATCAACCATTGCAGGTTGTTGTCTCAAATCCTGAGATCCACGCTGTTCATTTGGCTGAGCAATCCATCTTCTCCTCCATCTCATAATCTCAGCTATAACATAATTTCCAACCATCGTAGCTCCGAAACCAGTAAATGTGGCAAGGAGAACACATAGAACAGCCTGCATATGAAGCTGAGGAAGCAACAAACAAACCATCAATACAAAACATTATTATATTTTTACGAATGAGGGATTGACCTAACAATTCAAAAGCCTGCCTCATCATTGTTTTAACCACAAGCAAGTACTATGATTCTTAAGCAAGTCCCTTGGTAGAGCTTATTTAGAAACTCAAGACCAAATCAATTTCCCCGGTAAAAGAGTTTCACTTTGAAGTTGAGCAGAAAACAGAAATAACAAAAAAAATGAGTGAAAGAAACACTCACCAATGAATACAAGAGGTGAGCAAGAAGGACCACCAATCCAAACTGGATAGTTGCATAGACCCAGACATACCTTCTCCTTACTAAACCCAAATTCCAAATAATGAGACAATGATATCACAAAATTAGCCAGAAGAAAGCATTTGTCTGAATACAGATACAAGGTCAGCCTACCCATTGTTGTGGAAGTCATGGAGGCAAGCAGGCCCAATATGCAGGAAAATGGAAGAGAAAGGGCAATTGCACCAGACCCCATTTTCCCAACCTGTAAAATGACAAAATTAGGTGCTGTGGTAGGCTTGAAGAGCAGGGATATCGAGTTGCTATACTTACCAGAAGCTGCTCAAGAAAACAAAAGTAGGCCAGCATGCTGACGATGACAAGAACAGGAACATCCTGCCAAACCCTGAGAAAATTTGCAACCATCTTCAAAAATGAGACAGTGGGATTCTAACATCAGCTAAAAGCTAGAATAATATTTCAAATCAATCCAGAACGAATTTTGACACCACAAATCGGCAAAAAGACACATATGAACAACAAAAGGACACGATAAAGTTTTTAAATTAATTCTTGATAACCTAGCATTGTCCAATTCTGGTCCAAGAAATTAGACAGTCCTACACTTGTGCCATTTTTGCATCAAGTGGCTGACTCAAAATTCAACATGTATGTTGGCTCTAAAATAGATCCCGCTCAAGTTTGCATTGGAAGTTTATTTGCTTAACCAGGATACCAAGCAGAATGCTTTCAGCCCTCGCTCTCATTTATGTAGAGGCTTTGTTACACCTGACATTTGATTGCCTATCTATGGTTAATATATGTTATTTAAACAGATAGGAAGAGATTACTTTACTGAAAGAAAATAAGAAAACCAAGAACATCTAGTTCCAATGAAATGCAGAAAGGGAATAGCTTTAGATGCCTGTATTGAGGAACCTCCAGATGCTGAGTTTGACCTTGAGAACCAATGGCATGAGAATTTTGAACTCGGAAAAGGGTAACTGGTAGATTCAAAACCTCCTGCTTGCACACATCACATGTTCTATTACCTTTAACACTAAACCATTTTACAACACATTCTTGGTGCGCCAATGCAAGTTCACCTTTACAGCTGCATTCCATCTTGAATGTGTCAGCACCTTCCCCCACTTCAATCAAGCAGATTCTGCAAACGGCTTCTTCTTCGGGAATATCTTCTCCACCATCATTTTCATCTAAACCACAAGTCTAACGATAAGGCAAACGTTGGACATCACAGGTTACATGACAAGAGCAAGGATTGTAGTTGAAAGCTCAAATACCCAAACAATCAATGAAAAAATTTAGTGCAATTAAAAGAATGGCTATACCAGTATCATTCCTGGGCGATGCATTAGATATTGTCATTATTGAGACAGCCTCCTCAGCCACTCTAGGAGTACTTGGAACCACACGAAACAGGCCACCTACAGAATCCAACTGCCTTGTGCTTCCATCTTTTCTAAAATCAGGGACAGAGCGTGACCGATGAATGGGCCTTTTCTGTAAGTGAGGAAATCTCCAAGAGTCAGGAACAAAATTGCCTTACACCAAATTGTGTGAGATAAAGGAAATCAGCTAAAAGAAAGATATAGGAGATGCACCAAGTGGTAAAGGTGCTTAACAAACCAGTTAACCGTTGCAATATCACTCAGCAGACGAATATACTTGCAAATTCCTACATGAATCACAACCAAACTACATTTGATTGATGAAAGTAGGTATCCAGGAATATATCTATCTTCCAGTAAAATGCATTCAGTGCACAAACGAACTATAAAGAGCTAAGTGGAAGTGGCCACTTCCAACACTCCAGCAGAAATTCGAATGGTTGTATTGTGACAACACCTCTCTAACTATTCAGGATGACTATAAAAGCAGAGTTATTCTGCTCAAAACACTCAGAGAAGAAGGCAAATAACCCTTCAAAATACACAAATTGCTGTTCCCATGTCACAATTTTGAAAGAATAAAGTTTTTCATCTTACAAGAAGATTTGAAACCATTGAAGTTAGTGATTGAATTGGCAACCTCATAACAACAAGTATGGATAAGTAATGACTAGTCAATAAATATAAATGAAAGATTTTAATCAGCATAGAGACAATACATGCTGCATGCATTCTGATGGTTTGCGGGTGGTTGCAATCTTGTGATTTTTACAACTATCCATAGATTGATCTTGATATGAAAACAATAGATGAAGCGATTCCTTCAAGATTCCTTTTCATGTTGCTAATAAAGCACTACCAGACAGGTAAGAAATGAAAGTCCTGAACAAACAATGATATTTTAAGTTCAGAAGAGGTTGATACTTACACCAGAAGTAGGTGGATTAATCATACTTCCTCCATGCATAGACTCTGGATTTGAGTGAGCAATAGGAGTAACGGGTAAGGATGATGTTCTCTTTGTCCGGATTGTAAAAAGCTTTGTGAGAGATACTGTCCTGGAAATGAATGGCTTCTGCTTTGTTGTTCCTGATGAACCTCCCAGTTCAAGCATGGCGGCGGCCTTCTCGATATCCAAAGTACTATTCCTATATTTAAAACTTAACTTTGGAAGTAAACTTCTTATGTTAGTTTTGCTTTTTGATGACGAGGGATCAGGGGGCTCATTCATTTGGCCAAAACTAGGGCTAGGCATTGGTGAAAAATTTACTCTTTTGGGGGTGGAACTTGGTATTGGGGGCGTCTGAATTGTCACAAAATCAAATCTTGCATCCTCTGGACTGTTTGATTGTATCTCTATGCTGAGCTCTCGGTGCCTCCAGTGCTGTCCCTCTGGATTATCCTCGGTTATTTCTGTGGAACTCCCAACCTAAGAAGGATCACCAAGGAAAGTTTGAGTATCACTCCATAACAGATAAATAGTCTTTTGCAAAACCAATACTTAAGTCAGATAGGTAGCCAGCGACCACAATACACCAACACAAACTCACACTATTCATAGATCATAAATTAATGACAGTCTTGCAATATTCCTGATCCAGAACACGGAATTAAGAAGAAAAGAAAAAACAGGAAATATTTTTGCAAAGATAATACAGTATTAATGTGCTATCAGTAACTAAGAAACCCCAGATATTATGAGGGTTGAGATAAGCTTTAACAGCAGGTTGAAATTCAATATGATCGTTAATCATGTCCCGAATTACAAAATAAAAACAAAACAAAACAAAACATGTCTAGTCAAATAAAATAATTATGTTAAGAACCATTTCAAGATGCTGAGAAAAACGCTTCTGTCATTGCCGCAAATGAGCTCTGCAATGAAAGGCTTAGGTTGGTATAAAAACAAAAAAGCACGAGTAACCTTTTTGCTTGTTGACTTTCCTAATGTCTTACAATTTGGCAATCCTTGCCCCTCTAAAGGGTCAAACACAGCATAGGAAAATTTGGAAGCATCATAAGTATGGACTTTCAGTTTTCTGACATTGGTTTCCTTGTTACGATACAATAAAAAACAATTTAATGATGCCAGGATCATCAAAACAAAAGCATGGGAAAATAAGGTGCAGCTCTTGCATAAAGAAAGACACCCTAAATATAAGTCGAAAAATTTAAAACCCACTAGGAGATAGGATGCATGATTCATGATTTTAATAATTGCCCACCAAAAGAAAAGGTTGCCATTGATAAAACAAGCAAGGAAAACAAAGTGGAAAGAAAGGGTATTAATTTGTTTTGCAGGAAAACATAAAAGAACTAGAGCATAGACAAAGAGAGGAACACAAGCAGTGCCTTCGGAATTGGAGGATCAACTGTGTTACTGCAACTTTCTCCTTCTATGGCGGGTAAGACTTCTTCATTTCCCATGAAATTGAGTTGACGCAATGAATTCTTGAAAGAAAAAGAAACCCACAGAATTCGCAAAGGCCGAATCTTCTTTAATGTATAGTGATCATCAACCGTTGCAAAAAGCTTGCAAGAGCTGACTTTGTTGAAAGAAACGGCAGAAGCTGTAAAGAACACAGGGAGGGAAAGTTAATAAAAAAAAATAGCACCACTGGTGTGCAAGTGGTATCACCTCAGAAACTAGATTTTATTTTGTTTTCATGGTTTATTTTATTTATTTACTTGTAAGCTGTTGTTTCAGTGTGCGTCGGCTAAGGGAATGCACAAATCAGTCTACCATTTCATTTTGATTTGAGGAATTAAATGATGAGCCAAACCTTTCCAATTTTTTTCATATATATGACAATAACATAAATAATTTCCAAGTAATTCTGTATGTATTTAACTTATTGGGAATATTTTGTTTAGGATAAAAAAATTGATTTTTTTATGGGAAAAATGAAATATCAATATCAAAATGAAATATATAGAATCTACTATATTATTTTATTTGCACTATATTGGGGGTCATATTAATTTTTTTAATTTAAAAAAAATATATAGATGTTATTAATACTTTTTTTCTAGTATAAAAGAATCTTAAATCATGTGATGATTAACCCAATGCTACTAGATCATCTTGGTGAGTCCAAAAATAAACATTATCACAATTAAAAATATAGTTTAACTCTAAATAAATATTTAAAATAATATATTTTTAATAAACATCAAAAAATAATATATTTGATTGATTCAAGTTAACCTATTAATCTGCCTATCATGTTATGAGATCATGATAATCTCATATAAATTGAATTAAAACAAATTACAAAAGTTACGTTAGATCAACTCTCACACAATTAAATTTCACACTGAGTTATGTAAGGAGATGAGTTAAGGAGCTTCAAAGTTGATGACAGGTTTAATAATGTTGCCAAAAAATCCCTCATAACACACCTAAACAGTGTATAATTCAATACATTCATGTCAAAATTATTTTTTATTTAAAAATTACTCTTATGATTATGATTATGATAAAAAGTTGTCTAAATAACAAATATTCTAACAAAATATTACCATAAAAACTTAAGCACGTCAATAAGATAAAGTGGTTTAAGTTAGGTAAATGCCTTTTTTATTTTATTTTATTTTAAAGTGTCCAAGATTTATACATACACACAAAACCATTCTAATTACTTTTAAATTTTATTAGATAAATGATATAAATTAACAAAAACAAAACTATTTTGTAGAGGTAACATGTATTAATATGAAAATAAGAGGTTATAGTAGTAAATTATTTTGTTAAAATGAAATTCAAATTATTTTTCATTTTATACATGAAAAATCACTATATAAATGAAAAAACTTTGAGATTTTGGCATGCATTTATTTATCAGGTTTTTGTTTTTATTTGACGTTGACAACTTTTTTTAAAAAAATTATTGGCGCATAGAAATTTCAGTCAATTTATCAAACATGTTCTTTAATTTTTAAATTTAGAATTATAATTTTTCTTAATTATTGACAACCATTACATGTTTTTTATGTAAATTGGTTTACATGATTCCTAAGTTTCCATGCATGGAAATTAGCTTAATATATTTTTTTTATTTTCAAAAAGGTTAGCTGCCCCTCATACAGAGACTTCTTTTTTGTATCAAGATGATGACGACCAAGTCCCCATCATATAATATATCCACTAACTCAATTCAACCTCGCAATCAAGGCGAATGACAATTTCGTTTTTATTTAAATTATACAAAACTTATTTGTATGGTCAAATTCTCCCCTCATCGTTGCAACTTGCAATAAGTGTAGCACCATCTTTAGTCCCCGATTGGCCCCTCTTGTTAGTAGTGTCTATATAAATGTGTACAAAGTGATAATGAAAAGGAAGACTTCGCGCGTGATGTATGATGAAATATTTATGATTTGCATTGTAAATTTCAAGTTTACTATGCAGACACTAATAATAGGATCGTGATGTAATGACAGATATCTTGTAATTTGCATAATAAATCTTAAGTTCGGATCAAAACGTGTATTTCTTATAAAAATCTGAAATAATCAAAATTTTACTGGTCCACAAAATATTTTTAAAAAATAAAATTTCCTCTCGTACAAAAAAACTATCTCAAGAGGATTCAATGGGCAAAGAGAATTGAAAAAAAGATATGACTTCCTAAGAAAAATATAGAAAACTATAAGTGATAACGATCGTGAGGTATCTTTAGAAGAGTTGTTTGTTTTGGATGTGGCACTTTAAAAGGTATCTATCTAGCCCACATAAGTTTGAGATTCTTGTTTTTTTTTCTTTTTTCTTTCATACACATAAAAAAAATAGACCTAGTAATCAATCGAAATAACAAGATTATTTTATATGTGTTTCAGATTATGATGTATGATGTTTTTAGAGCAGTTTTGACTTGAAAATTATTAATATATTTTTTTTAGAATTTATTTTATATTAGCATGTTGAAATCACTGGAAACACTAAAATAAATAAATAAAAATCAATTTGATATTTTAAAGTAAAATATTTTTTCTTTTTTCTTTTAAAAAAAATCAAATGTGCTGTGAGATATTTGTATTGATGTAGTGGATGCACTGTTTTTTAATCATATAATGGGAGGAGTGGGGTGAATAGGATCGAACCTTGAGTCTTTCTAGAATCAAACATAAAAATAAAAAAATTTAAAAAATAATCTAAAATATATTATTGTGTAGCTTGATGATATTTTTAAAAATAAAAATAAAACAATATCAATTTTGATATAAAAAGAATCCACAAATAGATATATTAAAAAATATATAATATTATAAGAATACATAATAGACACATCTAAAAGACATTATTAAGTCATTTACCCACTATAAAAAAAATGTATAAATTTGACTCCATAATATTCTAATTTATTAACTGTGAAAAACAATTACCCCTTTAATAGATATTTTCAGCTTCACGTGTATTGGTGTCTAATCGAATCCAATTTAATTTAATTTACCTTTTTATTTTAGAAAATCACTCTTCTCCAGAAAAAAAAATATAAATTCAATTTGTGGGGTTGTTTTTTAAATAATATTTATATAAAAATAATATATTTAAAAAAATATTGGAAACAAACTTCCAAACACCTTCGAAATCTTTTTAAAATAATACAATGAAGAGACCCATCCAATTAAGATCATCGAGCCCATTTACTCAAAGTTAAAAACACTTTCAGAGCCCATTGGTCTTTTGAATTATTGGATCTAACGAGGCAGGCCTATGCAAACATACATCTCTGGAGTTCATCACTTGTATTAAAGACAAGCAAATGGAAGGATTTTCTAAAGATTCCCTTGGTAATCCACCCTTTCATTTTAGTTCATTCTCTATCCCTGGATACTTCAATGCAATATGATAAAAATATCATCGTTTGAAAATTAGAAATCTCCATTTAATTTGTTTAAATAGTTTTAAAAATCAAAGTTGGGGTATTTCAAACATCTTTCATTTGAAATAGGTGCTCGTTTTTATTTTTTTATATTATTTTATCATTCAAGATTGATTTTGAATTGACTTTTATAATTGATTTTGGTTTGTTTTTATAAGGTTTTTATAGTACACACACTCAATTTTGTAACCATCTATTTTTATTATCGTATTGCAAAGTAAGAAATTTTATGTATTTTTTTGGTTAAACCCAATATTATTTTAAAAAATAATAATACTTATTGATTATTTAAATTATTTTTTAACTCAGCTAACCAAGTCACATCAAACACAACATATACATATGTTAATTTTAATTTCGAATTATATAAAAAAGGAAAATCAAAAGATCACAAGTTCAAAAATAATACCTATGATCTATTTTTTTTAATGTTTGCGGCAATTAAGTGTGTACCACATGATATTTTCTCTTTTTTGTATTTGTTTTTAAATCCAATAGTTCAAATTAATATTCGCTCATTCTGATAAGCAAACGTCATAAAAAACACTTGAGAGAGAAAAGTAGATTAACATGAAATATTACCCTGAACTCTAAAATGGCATGTAGCGTAAGTGGTATCTTCCTTTGAAAGAATTTGTTTTTTAACTCTGCACCAATTAAGTTTCATACATATCTGTATTATTATCAAAAACACTAAAATAGATCGGTGTTTTACTGTATATATACTGTTCACTCACACTCATATTTACTGTGTACTGGATGTTTTATCTGGTGCTTCGACATGCATTGAATTATAATGACTTGAAGCTCTCCCCTTCTATAAATATCAACTGCGAAGACCGCGCTTTCAGCCAAGAAATCAAAGCTCTCTTTACCAAAAAAAAAACTCACCAGACGCCTCTTGGTGGATTATGCAACGCCTTCATGTTCTCGCTACTATACTCTTTCTCACCAGCCATCTCTTGATTCTTGGAAGCTTTAATTTCATGGTTGACTTTCTTTTTCATGATACCCTTATTTTCAAGATACCTCGAATCCCTGCCAAATCAACCAGATGCATGCAGCCACGGAGAGTAGCTACGGATGCCAGGTCTCTTCCCTGAACATGGACAGTCAAGCAACTACAATTCACAAAAATATAAAACATAATTCACCCACACCAGAAGTCGCTGCAAACAGAAAGAACAACAAGTCACCTGTGCGAGCGACTGCTTCGATCATTAAGGGCTGTTGCGCCAACTACACGATTCCTTTGTCCAAGGTTCATCAGATCAATAACATCATCTGTTGATGATACAGGAATGATATTTGCATCTGGTACGTTCAGGCCTGTTTGAGAACTGTTGCGAATTTCTAATGTGTCAATAAATTAAGGATACACAATTCTGCTCTTAACTGTATAGAATATTAATGTCTGAATGACTTTTCACTGTATTTCTTCAAATGCAGAGGCGAGATATTACCTCGGATTCATCGAAGGAGGCCTTGAAGAATATTGAGAAACAGTTCTAGCTTTCAATGATTGTGATGTCTGTGCGTGCGTGAGGTTTATATCTATGCGATGAAGACGCAATTTTTTCGTTCATTGATGATGTCTGGAAATGATGTGGACTACGTGCAGATTCTTGGTGGACGATGTTCCCATCAGAAGGTATCCAAGAAAAAGTGACGCGCCATTTCCCTTGAGGCCAATGTGGGTGTATGGATCGATCTAGGATGCATCATCCCTTCATTGGCAGGTACAAAAATTTCAAAATCAGTGGGTGCGCTGATGAAGGACCTGCTGGGCAGAAACTGATGGAAAATACAAAGCCGGCTATAACTACCAGCCCTTCATTGGCAGGTACAAAAATTTCAAAATCAGTGGGTCATTGCTCGAAGGACTCTCTGGCGAAACTGAAGTATTGAAGCATGATCGGGTTGAAATGGGAATGTATTCGGGTTCGGGTTTGAGAATGGCAGATACTAGGGAGTGCCAATTTTAATTTTTTAATAATCATATGGTTTAAATGTGAAACTAAAAAAAAACTCTTTAATTTTAAATTTTTACCATCGAGAGACCTTTCAGATAATTTACCATTTCAGTTTTTTTTAGGAACAATGTGAAGGGTTTATTTTAAATGAACCAGCAGCTCTGGACTTTGAGATAATTAAATTCATTATAATAAATCAATCTACAAGCTTCGTCGTATTTTCGTATGTGTTTAAGCAAATAAAACATTTAAATATATTTGAAAGGAACCTTCTTCAATTCTACTTCCATTTCCGGGTGTATTTATATCTGGTTCTTCTTCCCTCAATTTTTTTTATCCAAAACAAATTTTCTACACCAACCAACTTTCGCTTACAATTAGTAATTCCCTTCTCGGCCGTTTCTCTTTGAACCCATTTAGCGTCAGCATAAGTTTTGCAAGCTAAGTGAACTTCATCAAAATGATCGGAGGAGAAGACTCGAGGGGTGCTTATTCTGAGAACAATTCGGGCACAGAAAGCACAGCAACCGACAGAACATTTTTTAGTGGGCCTTTAGGATCAGCAGGAGGAGGAGGAGGAGGACCTCTCAATAAAAAACGTTCTTCCAGGAAGAGCGCGAGGTTCAATATTCCGCCTGAATTTTTTTTTAAGAACAGTGTGAAGGGTTTATTTTAAATGAACCAGCAGCTCTGGACTTTGAGATAATTAAATTTATTATAATAAATCAATATATATGAATTAGGCATTAAATAAGGGGATGGGAGACCATGTCCACATGATATACCACATGTCATGTAGACCACAACCCATCCACCCGAATTGAAAACTCAACTGGCAGATTCTAAGGACCCCATCGCCCACATGGGGATGTTTCCTCATCCTTCCCTCTTAAGGACCAACGTTCCTCATTCCTCTCCCACAATCCCCCAAAACTCATCTTGACCTTTTCATGACCCCGACCCTCTTTTCCTGTTTATATTCTAACTTTTGAACCCCGACCCTCTTTTCCTCACAATCCCCCAAAACTCATCTTAACCTTTTCATGACCCCGACCCTCTTTTCCTGTTTATATTCTAACTTTTGAACCCCGACCCTCTTTTCCCCACAATCCCCCAAAACTCATCTTGACCTTTTCATGACCCCGACCCTCTTTTCCTGTTTATATTCTAACTTTTGAACCACGACCCTCTTTTACTGTTTATATTCTAACTTTTGAAATATCTGGGTGGAGAACAAAATCATTAGCATTTGAAGCATGCGTGGAATATTTTATAGGACATGCATGTGAGAGACCTCTGCCAGTTAAAGTCAAGGCTCAAACGTGGACTTCAAAGTTCAACCACTCAGCATTCTTAACAACACTCCGATATTTTTCAGATGAGAAACAACAGCACTGGACTGCACTGTTGGGAACGAAGACATTCTCTTCAAATCACACACCGCTACCTCTCTCTCTCTCTCTCTCTTCATGAACAGTTTTCATGACCCCAACCCTCTTTTTCTGTTCATATTCTAACTTTTGTAATATCTGAGTGGAGAACAATTGTGTCCTGTATACAAAACAACATCTCATCCTTTAATCCCATTTATGTTTTTTTATCTTTGGATGCATTTGGCGGCGACGACAGGCCTTGCAGACAACGTGTGCAGCTTCAATGAAATGGACGTTAGCTTCGGAAACCCCAACTCACATCGATTTATGTTTTTTTTTATCTTTGGATACATTTGGCGGCGACGGCAGGCCTTGCCACCTGGATATTGAAGACAACGTCTGCAGCTTGAATGAAATGGACATTAGCTTCGGGAACCCCAACTCACATCGATTAGACAGAGAACACAGCTCTGTTTAGGACACAAATTGCCATGTAATTAGTTCTTTTATTTTTCCTCCGAATTTATCTCAGTCTTTCTTCGTTCTTTTTTTTTCACTTTCTTTCTCTCAGTTAAAGTTGGCTCTTACGTTGTTTTCGACCTTTGTTTTCTGCATTAACGGTGCGTCATTTTGTTTGTCTCTGTTGCTCTTCAATTTACATGTTTGCTATGATTTCTTAAGTCAATTTCATTCCCCATTGTTTGGTTAAAAAGCTGTTGATTGGGTTCTGATTGTTTGTTGTGCAGTTTTGTTGTGCTTCATTTTGATTTTTGGTACCTTCATCGTTCGGCTCATAATCTGCTTTGCTGTAACTGGTAAGATTTTTTTTTTCGCTTCTTTATTTGTTTGCGTTTGCATTTTCTTAACTATGCACTTACTGTAAACACTTGCATGCTTCAACAGTTGACTCTTGGTTTATTTCTTTTTTAATATCATCAAAAATTATAATTGATGAAGGCTAGCCATTTAGGGTGTTGATGCAAAAAAAGGGTCGGTTCAAGTAAAATAGTAACTTTGGAGATGGTGAGCAAGGAGTTCACCAAATATCAGCAATTAGAGCATAGATTCATCTCTTGCAAATTCTGTCTGCTGCAATGCAATTTACAAATGATAAATAGCTCCTTTGTTGGATTGGTGTTCCATTTGTTGAGTTGTGTTTTTCTTCATTTTATTGTGTTTGATTCCCCCTCCGATAAAATGATATATTTCGATTCTTATTGGTCTTTATATTGTTGCTTTCATTTCCTGACATTCAATTGAAGATTGAATTGATTTTTTGTTGTTGGTTCTTTTTTAGGTGTATGTTTAGTTGTTTAATAATGATAAATGACTCATTTGTTGAGTTGCTGTTCCATTTTAGTTTATAGTTGTTGTGTTTTTCTTCATTTCACTGTCTTTGCTTTTTTCACCGATAAAATGATTTATATCTTTTATGATTGGTGTTTCCAATTTCTTATTGCAAGTGCTGATTGTATGGGTCATAAGTTGAGTTTCAAAGGAACTTGAGTATGCTTAGTTCAACATATTTTTGTCGCGATCACTGCTTTGGTTTTATATTGCTGCTTTCATTTCCCGGCATTCAATTGAAGAGTGAATTGATATTTTGTTGTTGGTTCTTTTTTAGGTTTATGTTTAGTTGTTTAGTAATGATAAATGGCTCATTTGTTGAGTTGCTGTTGCATTTTAGTTTATAGTTGCTGTGTTTTCTTCATTTCACTGTCTTTGCTTTTTTCGCCCATAAAATGATTTATTTATTTTATGATTGGTGTTTACAATTTCTTATTGCAAGTGCTGATTGTATGGGTCATAAGTGGAGTTTCAAAGGAACTTGAGTATGCTTATTTCAACATATTTTTTGTCGCGATCGCTGTTTTGGTTTTATATTGCTGCTTTCATTTCCCGGCATTCAATTGAAGATTGAATTGATATTTTGTTGTTGGTTCTTTTTTAGGTTTATGTTTAGGTGTTTAGTAATGATAAATGGCTCATTTGTTGAGTTCCTGTTCCGTTTTAGGTTAGAGTTGCTGTGTTTTTCTTCATTTCACTGTCTTTGCTTTTTTCGCCAATAAAATGATTTATTTCTTTTATGATTGGTGTTTGCAATTTCTTACTGCAAGTGCTGATTGTATGGGTCATAAGTTGAGTTTCAAAGGAACTTGAGTATGCTTATTTCAACATATTTTTTGCCGCGATCGCTGCTTTGGTTTTATATTGCTGCTTTCATTTCCCGGCATTCAATTGAAGATTGAATTGATATTTTGTTGTTGGTTCTTTTTTAGGTTTATGTTTAGTTGTTTAGTAATGATAAATGGCTCATTTGTTGAGTTGCTGTTCCGTTTTAGGTTAGAGTTGCTGTGTTTTTCTTCATTTCACTGTCTTTGCTTTTTTCGCCAATAAAATGATTTATTTCTTTTATGATTGGTGTTTACAATTTCTTATTGCAAGTGCTGATTGTATGCTTTATAAGTTGAGTTTCGAAGGAACTTGAGTATGCTTATTTCAACATATTTTTTCCGCGATCACTGCTTTGGTTTTATATTGCTTGCTTTCATTTCCGACATTCAATTGAAGATTGAATTGATATTTTGTTGTTTGTTCTTTTTAGGTTTATGTTTAGTTGTTTAGTAATGATAAATGGCTCATTTGTTGAGTTGTTCGTTCCGTTTTAGGTTACAGATTCGTTGTGTTTTTCTTCATTTCACTTGTCTTTGCTTTTTCGCCAATAAAATGATTTATTTCTTTTATGATTGGTGTTTACAATTTCTTATTGCAAGTGCTGATTGTATGGGTCATAAGTTGAGTTTCGAAGGAACTTGAGTATGCTTATTTCAACATCTTTTTTCCGCGATCATCGCTTTGGTTTTATATTGTTGCTTTCATTTCCGGCATTCAATTGAAGATTGAATTGATATTTTGTTGTTTGTTCTTTTTAGGTTTATGTTTAGTTGTTTAGTAATGATAAATGGCTCATTTGTTGAGTTGTCTGTTCGCTTTAGGTTATAGTTGCTTGTGTTTTTCTTCATTTCACTTGTCTTTGCTTTTTCGCCAATAAAATTATTTATTTCTTTTATGATTGGTGTTTACAATTTCTTATTGCAAGTGCTGATTGTATGGGTCATAAGTTGAGTTTCAAAGGAACTTGAGTATGCTTATTTCAACATATTTTTTGCCGCGATCGCTGCTTTGGTTTTATATTGCTGCTTTCATTTCCCGGCATTGAATTGAAGATTGAATTGATATTTTGTTGTTGGTTCTTTTTTAGGTTTATGTTTAGTTGTTTAGTATTGCTCATTTGTTGAGTTGCTGTTCCGTTTTAGGTTAGAGTTGCTGTGTTTTTCTTCATTTCACTGTCTTTGCTTTTTTCGCCAATAAAATTATTTATTTCTTTTATGATTGGTGTTTACAATTTCTTATTGCAAGTGCTGATTGTATGGGTCATAAGTTGAGTTTCAAAGGAACTTGAGTATGCTTATTTCAACATATTTTTTGCCGCGATCGCTGCTTTGGTTTTATATTGCTGCTTTCATTTCCCGGCATTGAATTGAAGATTGAATTGATATTTTGTTGTTGGTTCTTTTTTAGGTTTATGTTTAGTTGTTTAGTAATGATAAATGGCTCATTTGTTGAGTTGCTGTTCCGTTTTAGGTTAGAGTTGCTGTGTTTTTCTTCATTTCACTGTCTTTGCTTTTTTCGCCAATAAAATTATTTATTTCTTTTATGATTGGTGTTTACAATTTCTTATTGCAAGTGCTGATTGTATGGGTCATAAGTTGAGTTTCAAAGGAACTTGAGTATGCTTATTTCAACATATTTTTTGCCGCGATCGCTGCTTTGGTTTTATATTGCTGCTTTCATTTCCCGGCATTGAATTGAAGATTGAATTGATATTTTGTTGTTGGTTCTTTTTTAGGTTTATGTTTAGTTGTTTAGTAATGATAAATGGCTCATTTGTTGAGTTGCTGTTCCGTTTTAGGTTAGAGTTGCTGTGTTTTTCTTCATTTCACTGTCTTTGCTTTTTTCGCCAATAAAATTATTTATTTCTTTTATGATTGGTGTTTACAATTTCTTATTGCGAGTGCTGATTGTATGGGTCATAAGTTGAGTTTCAAAGGAACTTGAGTATGCTTATTTCAACATATTTTTGCCGCGATCATTGCTTTGGTTTTATATTGCTTGCTTTCATTTCCGGCATTCAATTGAAGATTGAATTGATATTTTGTTGTTGGTTCTTTTTAGGTTTATGTTTAGTTGTTTAGTAATGATAAATGGCTCATTTGTTGAGTTGCTGTTCCGTTTTAGGTTAGAGTTGCTGTGTTTTTCTTCATTTCACTGTCTTTGCTTTTTTCGCCAATAAAATTATTTATTTCTTTTATGATTGGTGTTTACAATTTCTTATTGCAAGTGCTGATTGTATGGGTCATAAGTTGAGTTTCAAAGGAACTTGAGTATGCTTATTTCAACATATTTTTGCCGCGATCATCGCTTTGGTTTTATATTGTCTGCTTTCATTTCCGGCATTCAATTGAAGATTGAATTGATATTTTGTTGTTGGTTCTTTTTAGGTTTATGTTTAGTTGTTTAGTAATGATAAATGGCTCATTTGTTGAGTTCGTTGTTGCGTTTTAGGTTATAGTTCTTTGTGTTTTTCTTCATTTCACTTGTCTTTGCTTTTTCGCCAATAAAATTATTTATTTCTTTTATGATTGGTGTTTACAATTTCTTATTGCAAGTGCTGATTGTATGGGTCATAAGTTGAGTTTCAAAGGAACTTGAGTATGCTTATTTCAACATATTTTTTGCCGCGATCGCTGCTTTGGTTTTATATTGTCGCTTTCATTTCCGGCATTCAATTGAAGATTGAATTGATATTTTGTTGTTGGTTCTTTTTAGGTTTATGTTTAGTTGTTTAGTAATGATAAATGGCTCATTTGTTGAGTTCTTTGTTCCGTTTTAGGTTAGAGTTCTTGTGTTTTTCTTCATTTCATCTGTATTTGCTTTTTCGCCAATAAAATTATTTATTTCTTTTATGATTGGTGTTTACAATTTCTTATTGCGAGTGCTGATTGTATGGGTCATAAGTTGAGTTTCAAAGGAACTTGAGTATGCTTATTTCAACATATTTTTGCCGCGATCACTGCTTTGGTTTTATATTCTTGCTTTCATTTCCGAGCATTCAATTGAAGATTGAATTGATATTTTGTTGTTGGTTCTTTTTAGGTTTATGTTTAGTTGTTTAGTAATGATAAATGGCTCATTTGTTGAGTTCTTTGTTCCGTTTTAGGTTATAGTTCGTTGTGTTTTTCTTCATTTCACTCGTCTTTGCTTTTTCGCCAATAAAATGATTTATTTCTTTTATGATTGGTGTTTCCAATTTCTTATTGCAAGTGCTGATTGTATGGGTCATAAGTTGAGTTTCAAAGGAACTTGAGTATGCTTATTTCAACATATTTTTTGCCGCGATCGCTGCTTTGGTTTTATATTGCTGCTTTCATTGCCCGACATTCAATTGAAGATTGAATTGATATTTTGTTGTTGGTTCTTTTTTAGGTTTATGTTTAGGTGTTTAGTAATGATAAATGGCTCATTTGTTGAGTTCCTGTTCCGTTTTAGGTTAGAGTTGCTGTGTTTTTCTTCATTTCACTGTCTTTGCTTTTTTCGCCAATAAAATGATTTATTTCTTTTATGATTGGTGTTTGCAATTTCTTACTGCAAGTGCTGATTGTATGGGTCATAAGTTGAGTTTCAAAGGAACTTGAGTATGCTTATTTCAACATATTTTTGCCGCGATCATTGCTTTGGTTTTATATTCGTTGCTTTCATTTCCCGGCATTCAATTGAAGATTGAATTGATATTTTGTTGTTGGTTCTTTTTTAGGTTTATGTTTAGTTGTTTAGTAATGATAAATGTCTTATTTGTTGAGTTGCTGTTGCATTTTAATTTATAGTTGCTGCATTTTTCTGTTGCACATTTTCAATTATATTTTTGCAGTGGCACCAAAAAATGGTCTTGCACATATTAAAACAATCTTTTTATGCTGTCACAGCTACTTTGTCGGATACTCAAACCTTTTAACTTATTGGGTTACCACTTTGGGTTCAAATTTGCTGTAATTCCTGCACTGGTATGTACAAAATTTAATTGCATTAAATTTTTTTCCGATTTACTGTCCTTGCTTTGTTATAAGATGTAATTTTCATTACAATTCTTTCAGTTACATTTTGCGCTGACAAGAATGTTGTTAATATGGACTATGTTCTTCAAATTGCTTTACCTTTATTTTATTTGCTTATACTTACAAATATACTTCTAGCTTTCATTGTTGTTTATATTTTTCCTCTAGCATAATATTATGCGATTGTTGTTTTTATATCTTCCCTTTGCATTGTATTACCTCATGCTGCCCTCCAATCAAAAAACTCTTTACAGATTAATACACTCGCTTTTTCAATAATTTACTATTATATGTTCAGCATTTAAAAAAACTACGTCAAACATTATTTCAATAGTATAACCCAGCATCTCCAAAAACAATTAAAACAATATTGGCATTCATTTGGGTATATGATTAATAAACTGATCACTTGAGCTTCCATGTTTTCAATTATTTTAAAATCTTTGGTTAATCAAAGTTTTTATGATCGCCATCAAACAGTACTTATTTTTTTTTACGGTTGCTCAACCTCAGGATATGCAATTGTTGTAAAATTCAAGAAACATCAATAAAATTCATATTGGATACAAAAACATTTACGCAACATTAGATGAAAACAAAATAGTGCTAAATACATATTCACTAAATTTTAAACCCATTTCTTATAGTGTTGTAACCACCAATTACCACATCCATTGCTAGAAGAAACAAAATTCAATGCATTAAAATATTACAACTGCTTCCTCCTTATCTTATCAACCACACATCTATAAAATTACATATCAATCAGTTATCTCCATGCATCAAAATAATATTATCTTCAATTACTTCTATCAGTTTCAACTCAATAATGTATTGATAAAATTATTTTAAAAACAGCTACAACGATCTCAACAGTAATTTAATTACATGCATCGATTCAATTAGCTTATACTAAAAACAAAAAATTACGCTCATCAACTAAAGTTTTAAAGTTTGCTGGTAGAAACTATTTTGAAACAGCTTAAACATATCCCCAAATTTTTTCCAAAACAAAAAAACCTGAATAATTGTTAATAAGTGTTAGCAAATCTTCCTGATATTTTATAAGACAATTTTAAAACAATTAATACACTTTGTAATATGCTTCTTGAATGTTTATCAATTAAATAGATCCTCAAATTATTGATGCATGATCTCCAAAATTGCGACCATGTTTATACTTTTGTTTATCAATTGAAATAAGTTGCCGTTGCTCATACTCATTGCGCTCATGTTTATGCTTCTTTAGAGAGAGAAATTTCTTCTCCGTTCGATGTTAATTATTCTTGCAATATTTTATCCCTCCAGTCTCAGTACATACACCTATGACTAGCCGTCGACAACGCTTGCAAGGATCACGTTTATTCACTCATGAAGAAGATTGTTCGTCTAACACACCAACTGTAGAAAATGATGCTCCTTCGTCGTCATCTGGTGTGTTAGCGCAATCTTCAAGGTATCATGGACATCATGATCCTTTCCTCACCCATAGTCAATGTTTTCCATTATATTCAGGCGAGGCTTCTTCCTCTCAAACATCGATACCCCCCCATAATCAACATGATCAATCCTTTGCTCTTATAACAACCAATCAGTCTTGCGCATCAAATTCAACGTCTTTATTGTTTGCTGAAGACCCTATTCGGCCAGAGTTAGCCTCTTTCAGTCATGATATTAGGTCTTTTCTCAATGACCACCAATCAACTGGGCAGGCTTCACATCAAAGAAAAAGAAAAAGTTCGTCCAATATTTATTTTCCTTATTTTTAATTTGTCACAAATATTTTTCTTATGTATTTATTGCCACATTTCACACTCAATTTTCATGCCCAGGAATTTCATATGAGTACATTGACTTTGGAAACAAAACATTCAATTGTTGTCATTGCGATGCACTTTTTTGGCTTATTGAGCGTCTTGCACATTCAAGCCAGTCCAATCCAAAATTTTCTCTTTGTTGTCTTGGTGGAAAAATTAAGCTTCCACGACCACCACCAACACCTCATCCTCTTGATGACTTGCTTAACAGTCTATTTGGCCAGAAATCCAACATGTTCCGCAGAAGTATTCGTGCCTACAACTCTATGTTTGCTTTTACATCCATGGGAGCAAATATTGATCAATCAGTTAATCGTCAGTTTGGCCCGTATGTTTTTAAGATAAATGGCCATTGCCATCATCTTATGGGGTCTCTATTACCTTCTAATGACAGTGCTCCCAAATTTGCACAACTTTATATTTATGATATTGCAAATGAGGTTTCAAATCGGATGTCACAATTTCGCGATTCGACCTCCGATTCATCATTGGATGAGACTATTGTTACTCGATCTTATTGAAATGCTTGCCTCAACTAATTGTTTGGTTGGCTTATTTCGTCATGCATCCCAAAAACTCTCCGAACCTGGCAATCCCGGATATAAATTGCAATTGTTAATAAGTGTTAGCAAATCTTCTTGATATTTTATAAGACAATTTTAAAACAATTAATACACTTTGTAATATGCTTCTTGAATGTTTATCAATTAAATAGATCCTCAAATTATTGATGCATGATCTCCAAAATTGCGACCATGTTTATACTTCTGTTTATCAATTGAAATAACTTGCCGTTGCTCATACTCATTGCGCTCATGTTTATGCTTCTTTAGAGAGAGAAATTTCTTCTCCGTTCGATGTTAATTATTCTTGCAATATTTTATCCCTCCAGTCTCAGTACATACACCTATGACTAGCCGTCGACAACGCTTGCAAGGATCACGTTTATTCACTCATGAAGAAGATTGTTCGTCTAACACACCAACTGTAGAAAATGATGCTCCTTCGTCGTCATCTGGTGTGTTAGCGCAATCTTCAAGGTATCATGGACATCATGATCCTTTCCTCACCCATAGTCAATGTTTTCCATTATATTCGAGTGAGGCTTCTTCCTCTCAAACATCGATACCCCCATAATCAACATGATCAATCCTTTGCTCTTATAACAACCAATCAGTCTTGCGCATCAAATTCAACGTCTTTATTGTTTGTTGAAGACCCTATTCCGCTAGAGTTAGCCTCTTTCAGTCATGATATTAGGTCTTTTCTCAATGACCACCAATCAATCAGGCAGAGCTTCACATCAAAGAAAAGAAAAAGTTCGTCCAATATTTATTTTCCTTATTTTTAATTTGTCACAAATATTTTTCTTATGTATTTATTGCCACATTTCACACTCAATTTTCATGCCCAGGAATTTCATTTGAGTACATTGACTTTGGAAACAAAACATTCAATTGTTGTCATTGCGATGCACTTTTTGGCTTATTGAGCGTCTTGCACATTCAAGCCGATCCAATCCAAAATTTTCTCTTTGTTGTCTTGGTGGAAAAATTAAGCTTCCACGACCACCACCAACACCTCATCCTCTTGATGACTTGCTTAACAGTCTATTTGGCCAGAAATCCAACATGTTCCGCAGAAGTATTCGTGCCTACAACTCTATGTTTGCTTTTACATCCATGGGAGCAAATATTGATCAATCAGTTAATCGTCAGTCTGGCCCGTATGTTTTTAAGATAAATGGCCATTGCCATCATCTTATGGGGTCTCTATTACCTTCTAATGACAGTGCTCCCAAATTTGCACAACTTTATATTTATGATATTGCAAATGAGGTTTCAAATCGGATGTCACAATTTCCGCATTCGACCTCTGATTCATCATTGGATGAGACTATTGTTACTGATCTTATTGAAATGCTTGCCTCAACTAATTGTTTGGTTGGCTTATTTCGTCATGCATCCCAAAAACTCTCCGAACCTGGCAATCCTGGATATAAATTGCAATTGTTGGGTCAAAGAACATCTGACAGCAAACAATATAATGATCCAACTTCAGATGATATTGGTGGCTTAATTGTTGGAGATATTGGTGATTATCGATCTGAACGAGATATAATTATTGAAAGCACCTCATGCGGTTTGCAAAGAATCTCCAAGTTGCATCCAAAATTTATGGCCTTACAATATCCTCTTCTATTTCCATTTGGTGAAGACGGTTATCGGATAAACATTAATTTTGCAAATCATGACAGCCACATCTCTAGAAAACGTCAAAGAGTCCCCATGAGAGCTTTTTATGCTTATCTTATTCATGAGAGAGAATATGGTGAAGACACTCTTATTAAAGGTGGTCGGCTTTACCAACAATTTTTAGTTGATGCTTTTGCCAACATTGAAGAAGACAGGCTTGATTACATCAGAATGAACCAAAATAATCTTTGGTCTGATCTGTATCATAATATTACTGAAGCTGTGCTTAAAGGAGATGTTCAAGGATCGTCAGCTGGAAAAATTATCCTTCCATCTTCTGTCACTGGAAGCCCACGGTATATGATTAATAATTACCAAGACGCCATGGCAATTTGTAGAGCTTATGGAAATCCTGATCTTTTTATTACATTCACATGCAACACAAATTGGCCAGAGATCCAAAGAGAGCTCAATAAAAGCAGGGCTTACAAGCCTGAAGACAAGCCTGATATTATTACACGAGTTTTTAGATCAAAACTTCTTGATATGTTGAAGTTCATCAAATCTGGCTCCCCTTTTGGCAAAACAATTGCTGGTAATGCAATAATCACAATTAATTTCTTTCGTGCTATCATTTTTAAAGAATTTACTAATTCTGTTAAAATTTTTTGTAGATGTTCATGCAATTGAGTTCCAAAAAAGAGGTCTTCCACATACACATATCTTAGTTTGGCTTGCCTTGGAATACAAATTCAGAACTTCTGCTGATATTGACTCAATTGTCTCCGCTGAGATACCAGATAAAAACGTTGATCCTTTATGTCATGAAATTGTCTCCAAATTCATGATACATGGTCCATGCGGGGTTGCAAGACCAAGTGCGCAGTGCATGTCAGGAAATGTTTGTACAAAGTCATTTCCAAAGAAATTCGTAAGCAACACTATTTTGAGGCGAGAATGGATTTGTATATTATAAAAGGCGTGAATTTCGTGATAATTTTGTTTTGAAGAATGACATTATGTTATTTAATGACTATGTTGTTCCATACAACAAAGAACTTTTGATGCGTTACAATGCCCATATAAATGTTGAGATATGCTGTCAATCAATGCTCATCAAGTATTTATTCAAATATGTCAACAAAGGCCCTCATAGGTGTAATACAAGATGACACCAATGATGAAATACAAGCATATCTAAAAGGCATCGATTAAATGTACAGTAAATTACTGTAGATTGGATATTTTGCATTTGTACTCCACAGGAGTACAAATGCCTCTTTTCTTTTTTTTTTTTTAAATTTCGTTTTTTTTTAAATTCTTTTTTTTTCTAATTTTTTTTTTCTTTTTAAATTCTTTTTCTATAAATTTCGTTTTTTTTTAAATTCTTTTTCTAAATTTCATTTTTTTAAATCCTTTTTTTTCTTATAAATTTCGTTTTTTCTTTTTAAATTCTTTTTTTTTTCTAAATTTCGTTTTTTTTCTTTTTAAATTCTTTTTCTTTTCTAAATTTTGTTTTTTTTTTTAAATTCTTTTTTTTTCTAAATTTCGTTTTTTCTTTTTAAATTCTTTTTTTCTAAATTTCGTTTTTTCTTTTTAAATTCTTTTCTATAAATTTCGTTTTTTTCTTTTAAATTCTTTTTTTCTAAATTTCATTTTTTTCTTTTTAAATCCTTTTTTCTTATAATTTTTTCTTTTTAAATTCTTTTTTTCTAAATTTTGTTTTTTTCTTTTAAATCCTTTTTTCTTCTAAATTTTGTTTTTTTCTTTTAAATCCTTTTTTTCTAAATTTCGTTTTTAATCCTTATTTTGGAAAGTGTTGCTTTTCGTTTGTTTTTTATTTTTAAATCCTAATTTTAGAAAATTACTCTGTAAAGGTTGTTTTCGTTTGTTTGTTTTTAACTTGGATATCAATGACAACTTACACGTATCACGATTAATCTCCGGATCTATTTTTTTCCTTTTTTTGTTTCCACTTCTACATTTCCCCCCTTTTTTCCACTTATATTTTTTCCCCATGACCGGGGTGTCCGAGTTATTTTATGCACAGCATGATTTTTTTTTTCTCATTACTGTTTAAAAAGGTGTTTTTCCCTTGCATTGTTTTTTTTAATAACCATGCTTTTTTTTTAATAATAATGTTCACAGTTCAATACTGTTTGAAGAGGTGTTTCTATTTTTTTATTTTAATCGGGTTTTTTTTCTTTTAAACCTGGGTATCCGTTACATCTTATGCGCACCGACTAATCTCTGAATCCATTTATTATTATTATTTTTTATTATCACTTACATATTTTTTTTCATGACCAGGATCTCCGGATTAGTTAACGCGCCTCATGATATTTATATGTTTATTTATTTATTTTTGTTAAAGTTTCTAGAATATTTTTAATCTTTCATTAATTATATGTTCTGATATTTATTGGATATTATCTCATACGAATATATATAGGGATAAAAAAACATGACCTTGGATCTTTTGAATAAAAAAAATTAATATCAGTATTCTTAAATACATTTACTATAATCATATAATGAATAAATCGAATAACATAAAAAAAAATTGTCTTCGAATTTTAATTTTTTACTTAACACAATAACAATAACAATAATAATTTAATTGTTTTTCTTGCTTACTCTTTTGTTATTGTTTTTTTCTCTCCATATAATCTAATAATTTTTATTGTTTTGACAGTGATGACAATGATTTTTTTTTAATTTTCTTAAATTTTCTAGGATAATTTTAGTCTTTCATTAATTATATGTTCTAATATTTATTGGATGTTATATATATATATATATAGGGAAAAGAAAACATGACCTAGGTTTTTTGGAATAAAAACATTAATATCATTTTAAAATTAATATTGAAATTTGGTACTCTTTTGTTTAGATTTATTTCTTAAAAACAAATTTATAATATTTTCATTTTTAATATTTTAAATATAATATTGCTGGGGAAAAGATAAACTAAAAAAAAAAATATTTACGTAGGTTATCTGCAATTACAAAATATACGCGTCACTTTCCATTTTGATTACATAAATTTTATCAATTATAACTATACTAAATAAATATTAAACTAATAAAATACAATACATATAAAAAAAATAAATTTTTTACATATATAAAAAAAACACAGCATCATCGCTAGGTATACCGCTCAGTATACTAACTGGATTTACAAGATATTAAATAAATTTAAAAATTAATTATAATACGCTATAAACTGACTAGATACCGATATGTAACTATTTTCAGAATACAATGTGAAAGGCTACATTACAAAAGCACTGTAGCTATTCTGATAAATTGCTACAATGTTCGTACCCCCACTTGCTGACTCCGTCGATGGCCATCGGGATATGTCCTACCATTCAGCACGTGGCTTTGGTCCTGCTGTTATTGTTGTTTAATAAATGTAGTAAATGGACACAGCTACCTGTACTCCCAGCCATAAAAAAATCAGCTGTCTCACCATGCATTTCTTCATATATTTTTACTGCTTTTTATTAGGTTTCAGGTAGGGTTTTTTTGACAACATGAAATCAAATATTATAAGGAGTTCAAGTCAAATTATTTATTCTGCATCAAATATTATATGTTTTCCTCAACCATCAATATATGGATTTTTTATTTATTCTTTAAGTCAAATTATCTTTTAAATGTTAATAATATTTATTTTTGTTTTGTCATTTTTTTATTTCTCCTTTGTTAAAATAATTTGGTGTATTTTTTATTCTTTTAAACTTGCTTGCTCTTTTATCAATAATATAAAGAATATCAATAATGACAAAAACAAAAACAAAAACAATAATAATAATAATAATAATAATAATAATAATAATAATACCAATTAGAATTTCAATTATATTAATAAAAATAATGGTGCAAGTTATCTTAATGATTATTTTCATAATAATGACAATAATTATAGTGACAACGATAATACTGCATATAACAATAGAATAATGATCAAAACAATTATCGTAATGCTTTTTTTTATGTATGCTATTTCAAAATTAGTATCATGTAAATAAAAAATATATAGAGTCACATGTAGACAAAACGGGTGCAAAAATTATGTCAATTATCTATAATGAAAAAATAAATTTGCCACTTGCCTTGCGTTTCACCGCAGTCCGAACAAAATTTTTAACATGTAAAAAAAGTTAATGGTTCTAGATTTTTTATGATACTATATGTCTGAGCAAAATAATCAACTTACAAAACTTCCAATTAATTAATTTTTTTATATATTCATTTTCTCATAAATAAGGCATTTAAAATAACGATAATGATTATTTATAAGGTTTTTTTAAAAAAAAATATGTGAGACTAATTATATATATATATATAATTATTTTATAAACTTAAGTTTTTTTTTTAAATCTCAAATTAATTTAATCTCAGTGTTCTGAAATACTTCAAATATAATAATAAAAATAATAAATCTTAATAAGTAAAATAAATATGATTTTATTATTATAAAGATAATGGCGGTGACAACGATAATATTTCCAATAATAATTAGAATATTTGTTGTTTACAATAATTATTATAATGACAGCTATAATATTTGAGATAAATTAACAAACATGATAATAATAAATAAAATAATTCATCAGTTGATGTTGTTTTTGTTAACAATGGACTTTTGTGTTTTTTTATGTATGATATTTCATATCTAGTATCACACCAATAAAAAATATACGAAGTCACATGTAGACAAAACAAGTGAAAAAATTAGACCAAATTATCTACAGTGAAAAAATATACAAGCCACTTACCCTGCATTTTGGTGCAATCAGAACCAAAGGTTTTAACATGTAAAAAAATATTAATGGTCTTAGATTTTTCTTTGATGCTATACACCTAATCATAATAATCAACCTAAAAAACTTTCAATTATTTAGTTTTTTATATAGTCGTTTTATTATGGAAAAAGCATTTAAAATAATGAAAATGATTATTTTAAATGTATTATTTTCTTAAAATTATGTGAGATTAATTATATATTTTGATATTTGTTTCCAAAAAAATCAATTTTTTATTTTATTTTAAATAAATATATTGTGATGTTTTTAGATTATTTTGATGTGCTGATGTTAAAAATATAAAAAAATATTATTTTAATATATTTCGATATGAAAAACACTTTAAAAGTTACTCAGTATCTCCGGCTCTTCTACGTTATTTTCGCCACCGTCATCCGACACATAGCTACTCCTTCTAGAAAGCCTCTCTGGCAATAATGTTATATTCTCAAAATCTAAGGATATCTAAGCACATGAGAGTTTTATTATTATTATTTTTTAAGAAGGCCTAAAGTACTGGAGCAACAATAGTAAAGTACTGGAGCAACAATAGTTGATGACGGATGTAGATAATTTACTATTGGCTTGAGGGTCCAGCTTGTCGCGAGTTTCAAAATTTGTAAAGTAGGGCAAATATTTGGAGACATTGGCCAAGGCATTGGTGAAAAGCAAGAAGAAGCGAAGGGACTGCAACTAGCTTGCTTCTGTCAAGTTTCAATCACAACAAAATCTTGTATCAGAAGTGATCATGAGCCAAACAACTTGAAATTAACTCCCTTAAATGTTATATTTTCAACGTCTCCATTTCAGGGCCATGAACTGCTCATATGGCTAGTTACTGATCATCTATATAGAAACTCTACGAGGCTTCGATCAGTTCTTGAGCAAGCTAGCAGACGAAATGGTGCATTCAAAATCTTCCCTTCTTTCTATTATTGCTGTCCCACTTCGATCTCCATAGGTGATTTCAGCTTCAATTACAATTCAGGATAGCTTCTTAAATGTCTCCAGATAATTAATTTCTGAATCACCCTTTGATTCCCTTTTCAACACTCTCGTATACCCCAAAATACTCTACATTCACTGCTATTAATTTTACAATCTTCTGCTCAAAACCTCAGGTTCACGTTGCCTTCTTCACCGAAACCTGAGTTTATCTTCACTCCTCTAACAGAATCTCACGTCCAAGCTGTAGTTATTAGCTCGAAGCAGCTTGGAATCCACCTCAGAATCCGTAGTGGAGGCCATGACTACGAGGGACACTCTTATGTTTCAGAAATTGAGAGAGCTGTCAGTGTTGTGGACCTAGCCAAGCTTAGCCTTGACATCGAGAATAACAGCGGAATGGGTTCAGGCCAGTGCCAAGAAACGGTGAACTTTACTATAGAATATCGGGGAAAAGCAAAACTCATGGCTTCCCGGCCGGTACTTGCACAAGTTTAGGTGTGGGTTGGCACATTTCAGGAGTTGCATACGGTGCCATGTTGAGAAAATATGGCCTTGCAGCAGAGAATGTCATCGATGTACGAATAATTGATGTTCATGGAAGACTTCTGGACCGAAAAGCCTTGGGAGAATATTTTTTTTTTTAATGACCGGGGTGTCCTGGCTTACGCGCACCACAATTAGTCTCCGGGTTCACTGAACATCCTGCAAGTCTAGTGAGCATATAAAATACTGCGGGGTGACAGACATTCATGGTGGGACTTGAATCTGGTGCTGAGAAAGGAAACAAGTCCTTTTAACCGCTAAACCAATACCTACTTGCTTGGGGGAAGATTTTTTTGGACAATTAGAGGATATTTTCACAGTGTACATAAAAACTAACACTAATAATGAAGGTAAAATTAAGAACTATCACCACATCGTATAATTTCTTGTTTCTTGGTGATGAGGCCGACAAACTTCGCCAGGTAACGGAGGAATACAGCTTCCCTGAATTGGGCTTGGCACGGCAGGATCGTATCGAAACAAACTGGATCAACTCTACTGTATATCGATCTCGATGGCTTCCCGAACAACACTCTACCTGAAAATGCACTTGAAGGGGGTATGGGAAAAGCTAGCTAGCTATTTGAAGTAGAAATTAAGTCCTCTACTAATATTGACTCCTTATGATGGAATGATGAACAAAATACCAGAATCTCAGACTCCTTTCCCTCGCAGGAAAGGCACCCAGTTCAAGATTCTGTCTGGTCCAGCTGGCAAGATGCCGGAGAAAATGCCGCGAAGCATATAGATTGGACTAGGAAGCACATTGATGTTTCCAAGTCTCCAAGGGAAGCATATGCCAATTACAGGGATCTTGATCTGGGAATGAGCAAGAACACAAAACACAAGCGTACGTCGAGGAGGCAAGAATATAAAAAAATGATATTTTTTGTATTTCAAATGGTTTGAAAAAAAGTTTTTTTAAATATGAAATATTATTTTAATTTATTTTTAAATAAACAATACTTATAAAAAAAGCAATGATGATACGATGCTGCAAATGTGAAACGGGGTCTTAAAAGGCATGTGAGATGGATGGAAATAAACGGTCCGGGAGGCTGAATCGCTGATACAATAAGGAACCGGGCCCCAAACCCACGCGCTTCTGTCAGCAATAATGCATCTCCTCACATCGAGTCCCGACACGTGTACGATGTTCTTTAAACTGGAAGCTTCCTCGTCCTCACACGTAACCGGGCCACGTCATGCTCATCTCCCACTGCACAAAGCACACTAATGTTAGATCTACCCCTTTCTATATCACTCCCTTCAGGCTCCAGTCTCTTCTGAGCTCCTTCACCTTACTTTTTTCTCATACAAAAACTTAGCCCTGACCCTAACTTTGGGTTCTCATTTTCCTTTTCAATCTTGTTTTTTTTCCTTACGTTCGCTGTAATGGTGTAAGCGTGAGAGATCTATAGAAAGAATGTAGTATTGTACCATGTAGAGATCTCAAAAGGAATGGTGTTTTTCAATCAAGCAAAGATGGAATACGAGGCAAAGCCAAGAGTTCATAAAAGGGTCTGGTTAATGTTTCAAAAATCAATGGGTATCCTCGTGGGTGGGAACCATACCTCCTCCAGGTTTTGCACTCGCTAAATCTCCTGTTTCTCTTAGGTTGTCTTATCTCTCTCGTTTGATTGCCTTTTATTAATTAAAAACTCGATCTTTTTGAAAAACTAAGCCTCTGAAATCTACGGTTCGATTAAGAACTTATGTTTGGTGCCACTTTTGTGGTTGAAAGTGAACGAAACATGAATTTGAAGGCCTTGAGCTGCCAGATCCTTAGTGGATCCATAGCCAGGCGTGTGCTTCTTCGCGCATTTATGCTTGTCTCGGCTTTTTCCATCATTCCTTTGTTGCAGATCTTATCTGGTTCTGATCCTGGATTGTTGCTTGATTCTATGAGGTACAATGGATGTGATTTGCCCATTATGTTTATGGGATCAAATTTGATAAAGAATCGATTTTTGAAGCCAATCTGGGGCTCAATTGACTGCAAGGACGATGGGAATGTGACAACTAATGTTGCTAGAGAGCTAATGAGTATGCAAATGATAGATTCCAGTGCGAAAGCTCTCTGTGTTGGTGAAGGATCGGCTCCTGCAGTTTATGCATTGCGAGAATTAGGATTTGTCGATGCTTGCGGGGCTCAGAAACACCCCTTTTTCTCTCTTAAGCATAATAAGATGGTTTATGAGCTTGGATATGCAGAAAATTCATTCGATTTTGTGTTCTCAGGAGACCTAGACAAGGTTTCAGTCCCAGCCATTGTTGTGCTCGAGATCGAGCGTGTTCTGAAGCCTGGTGGAATTGGTGCTATTCTTGTTGGCGTTAATAGCTTCAACACCAATAGCCTGATCAGGTCTGCCATGCCCGTGTCTTCGTTATTGAAGAATTCCAACATTGTACATGTTGGTTATGTCAACGAGTTTACACTGGTTGTTTTCAAGAAAAGAATCTATGGTGTTGGCTACTTTCAGCAATACCAACTGCCAGCGGATTGTCCATCTATCATGAATAATAGACCTCATTTGGAGAATTTAGAACCTCTCACGGAGAACAATCAAGGGGAAGAACATGAGAAAAGCATAGCTTATTTGCCCAAGTTCATTGATTTTCCCTCAAGGAAGCAGTTAGTGTATGTTGAGATTGGGGGAGGCGAGCATATGAATTCTAGT
The DNA here is from genome assembly GCA_032356905.1 of Salix exigua. Classification (NCBI taxonomy): domain Eukaryota; kingdom Viridiplantae; phylum Streptophyta; class Magnoliopsida; order Malpighiales; family Salicaceae; genus Salix; species Salix exigua. The sequence goes on along the minus strand of CM063593.1, from coordinate 7,917,219 downwards.
GTTTCAAGCTGGTTCTTGCCATCTTATCCCGCAGATCACAGCATCTTCAATGTCTTTTTTGTCGACCATAACACCTCGGTCCTGCTTTCCTGTGCGAAAAAGCCTGGTGTTACTTTCATTTATTATCCTGGCCTTGCTGGAGATGAGGCGACTCTTAATCCTGATGTGGAAGAGTTCGATCCATCCATGGGAGATGAAGGGTTTGATTTCCTTGGTTGGTTTAGGGAAACAGTCCAGTATGCTGACTTTGTTGTTTTAAAGATGAAAGCAGGGGAGGTAGAACTGAAATTTCTGTCTGATTTGTTCAAAAGCGGAGCTATATGCTTTATCGATGAACTGTTCCTCAGTTGCTCAGATCAGGATGATGAAAAGGGCCGGGTGAAGGGAGACTGCATGGATCTCTTCAAGAGCCTTAGAAGCTCTGGTGTGTATGTCCATCAATGGTGGGGAGATTAACCACCAATTGATGTTTGCCGAACCCTGTGTGATGGAGTCTTGTTTGGACCGTGTGTTTTCGTAGCTGTTTCAAGTTTCCTGTAAGAATGCAGTGGATGCATCCAAAGCTGCTCAATGGTTGGGGGCACTAGCGCTAAATAACCAACCAGTGTCTTTCATGTTGTCGAATAAATTGTCGTGTGCTTTTCTAAGATGCTGATAATGGCTTTTTGACTGTAGAAGTCTCGTTGTCTTTATCAGAGAATGATGTACTCGGAGAAGCTGTTAATTAATTATTATGTGATGTGTTTATGAGTTTCAGTGTCTTGCTTTACACCTCATTTTCTTCACACGTTAGGGCATCGCCACGCAGGTCGTTTTCCTCGCATTTGGATTCTTGTAATCAGCATCAGCGACAATAATCTTTGCCAGCACAGATTTATATTATAAGATGACATTTCGGGAATCTGTTTAAAGTTGGAAGTGTTCGTTGTTCCCTTAATAAATAGTAGTTATTTATTCAGTGGATTCCAGTTCGACTGCCGATGGATGAGTATAGGCCAAATGTTACCGTGCTGTAAAACCGGGACAAAACGATATTATTTTTATTTCGGTTTTAATTCGATCAAATTTTAGTCGGAACGTCTTGGTTTTGTTCGGGTATTTCGTTCGGGTTTAATTTTTTTTATATATTTTTAAAAATTATTTTTGATATCTATATATCAAAATAATTTAAAAACACCAAAATATTTTAAATAAAAAAAAAATCAAATTTTAATGATACTTGTTAAATTAATATTTTTTTTCACATATATATAATTAATTATATATGAACAATACTGACATCAAAACGACACGTCGAAGATTCCGAAACCAGCATCTCATTCTCTGCTCTCCATGAATGTACAAGAGAGAGGGATAGGACGCTTTATTTGCCCTCAGGATGAAATGAGTCCCTTGTTCTTGGTTCGCGTCTATGGCTGCCTTGCTTGCTATAATAGTATCGCAGAATAATTGTTTTTAAAGTAAAAAAATAATGTTTTAAAAACTGGGGTAAAATGCATTTTAAAAACTAATTATTATCTTCTTTCTGAACATCTCTTCAATATGGACAACAATCTATAGGGTAGAGAAGCCAAGATGCTGTGGTGGATTGTGGAATATTGGCCTATTAAGAATTCAAATAGTGCTCTTTCTTTGATTAGTGCTCACACTTTTTTTTATTATTATTTAGAATATAGTCCGGTGACCAATTTAATATTTAATGACTAATTTGTTAAGATGATGATTCAACACTAAAGGAACAGAAGTATAAAATTTATACTTCTGTTCCTTTTGGTGTTGAATTGCATCTTCCTTAACAAATTAGTCATTAAATATACACTTCGGTTCCTTTTGTTGTTGAATTGCATCTTCCTTTAACAAATTAGTCATTAAATATTAAATTGGTCACCGGACTATATATTATAAAAAAATAAAAATAAACCAAAACCAAAACAATAAAAATATATATATATTATAAAAAAAAGTTCTCAACTTTGACTAAAATTAAAACGTAAAGTTGAGAAACATGTTCATATAACACACACCTAATCATTTTAATGCGAGGAGCCTTTTAATCCCAAGGCAAGATTCTTTATAAAAGCACCGACGCCACCTTTTTTTTTAAATGGTTGATTTTTTTTTTAATTTTGTTCCTTGATTTTCAATTAATTTCAAAAAATCAAACAAATATTTTTAACAAGATAGAGCACAAGTTTAATACCAAAATTATATAATTGATGTTTTTTTTTTTTGATTTTAAGATGCTGATGTAAGAAAATAAATATTTTGGTATATTTTTAATTGAAAATTATTTTCACAAAACACCATGTACCATAAATATTAAAAATCTAATTCTTCATAAGCAAAATATTGTAAAATAAAATTAAATAAAAAAAGAGTCAAATAGCTTTACAAATCAATAATAATTTTATAGAGAATCACGAAGACATTCTGAACCCAGTAGGGTTGAGAAACCAAGCATATTCAATATTTCGAGCTCTTAATAGTTGAAAGAAATTGCCACCAGGGACTTACAAATGCTGGCTGAAGGCATTGGCTTGCATATTTCCCCGTTTGATTATTACAGAAGCAGGGGATTTGGAAGGAAAATAAGATCAGCAAACTAGTATCCACATACTCCTGGCAGCAGCACCTGTTCTGTCATTCATCAGGACCATTGTTGACCTTTATCTCTAAAAGCCTGTCAACTGGTTGCCTGCAGATGGGGCATCTGTTCGTCTGGAACCTCAAAACCTTCGCACATCCACTGCACATACACTGCGACGAGGAAGAAGAGAAGGGTGATGAAAAAACAAAGATAGCAAGCAAGCTAATCTGTCACCAACAAGATATCGACTGTATTTCTAAAATCATATGGAATTCACAAGACTTTTTTAATGCAGTGTTTTTTTGCAATTGCATTGGATACAGATCAAAGAAACAGTTTTCTGTAGCCTTCACAGCTTAAAAGAATGAATTTTCACCATGATAACTAGCCCTTAGTTGAAAAACAATTCCCCTTCATGATCTAAACTACCCCAGCCCAGTGAAAAATGAAGAAAATAGGCTTACCATGTGTCGACATGGAAGAACGGTAGTGTCCCGTGGTTCTGACAGGCAAATGACACATTCTTTACCTGGATCATTTGGATCAACATCACCATCAACTGAATTTCCAATCCCGAATATCTCCTGAAGCTCATATCTCATCCCATTTACCCATAGGATCTGCTTCATCACCCTTACTTGGTGCCTGCCTTTCTCCTTCTCAAACACTGCTTGTGTTATCTGAGAGTTCATAGCTCCAGACATTTGGTTTCCTTCTGTTCCGTTTTGATTAGCAGGGGATGCCTCTGCTTTTACTGCTAGAGGATAGGCATCCATCTCACCCTCTTTTACCAACTCTTTCTCCTCAAACAAGGTGAAATCAATCCCTGTCCCAGAAGGCTGTCTGAACTTCTGGCCCAGGCCTTGTTCGAAATTAACTGTTACTGGAGGAAGGAGGTCTGCCTTCGTTGGTGTCAGTATACAATCCTCGCCTTCTTTTGCAAAGAAAATAATGGTGATGCTGTTTGCAGATCAGAGAAATGCTGAGATTAATACCAGATGTTCAATAACAGGAAATGCAACTAGACATTCTGCTAAAATGCATATAAGCCGAGATTAAAACCAATTTCTGTGGCTGAACATGAAGCTTATATGAATTCAATAAAACTCAGAGTGGATCAGAATCCATGCATGTCTTGCATAAGAAAGTACCAAGAAAGCGATGCTAGATTCAGCTCATCATTCCACAACCAATTACAATTCCCTTTGTTTATGAGTTACTAAGCTAGAGGATAAACGATGATTATGAGATTGTTAACCAGACTTTTTCACATATCATTATTTTGTGATAGAAATTGACACGATTAGAACAAATGATCTACATTTACTATATCATTTCCTTTTGTAGAACTCCATAGTTTCCAGCTAAGAAAGTGACAAGTACTGAAAATCATAGTGTCTTTCACTCGATTTAAACTACTGAACTCTTACAAATGACATCCATTCAATAAAAAATGCATTTTTGAGCTCTGAGCTTGATATGTCATGATGATTATGAGCACTTCAGGGCGTATTGTTTTTTAATATATATTATGAGGACACAAGTCAAAAATAAAAGGTCCACTATCCAGTTACAGCATACCATTGAAGAGGGCCAAAAAGAGGGAGTTTATAAACTTCCCAACCCTTGAAACATATCGCATGAGATGGGCGCTCTCAAGATTCAAACCCCAAACTTCACAGATGAAAATCAATTTTAACAATCCACCATGAATGCACCACCCTATGTGGATGGATTGGAAGAATAAGAAACCATTCAATTTATCAGTCATGATAAAATCCCATTAAGACCAGAACCCCATACAGTCTTTATAACATAGCACAAGCTGGGAAATCTATCTAAGCACCTGTTCCAATGGTCTCTACACTGAAGAGTCATTCAGTAAATAACCCATATTCATCATCTCGTCAATTTTGTGAGCATTCCCAATTTCTAAGACAATATAGATGTCTTAAGCAGGCCCAAGGGTTTCTGATTAGGAAAATCCTCTGAATTACCCATGAATCCATAACTTGCCCGAGTATAAATATATTCTACCAAACCTATCTCCACTACACAAGAATATATATATATGTTTCGGGCAGTTGAACCATTTCCTTCAGTCTGCCAAATCACCATACAAAACTCCAGTTATGCTAAACACAAAATTCTCACTTGCAAGTAATGTAATCCCTTGCAAGGATGTTAAGTTAGAACTTGCCTTCTACCTTTCTATCCAAGGAATAGCTTTGGAAATTCGAACATCTACAAAAGTGGATTCACTCCACGAACAATCCTCAACAATGATAGCTAAAAAAAACACAATTTTCGAATATTGGCACCATGTCAAGATGACTATCACCAATTAGTGATCAAACCATGAAAAATGAAACTATTGTAAATCATCCACTGACCTACTAGTAAAAAGTCAAACCAAAGAGTCAACAATCAAGATTTTATATAAATACTCGTTCAAAATTCTCTCAAGTCAAAAGCTTTCAAAGTAAAATTACTTTAAAAAGAACACGCTCCTTCAACAATCAAAATCCAGCACTACTGTCAAACAATGACGGACAAAACCTTAGAAAAACAAAAACAAAAACAAAAAAACTTTATACACGTGCAGTAACGAAAGCACTGCATCAAAACAAAAACAAAAACAATTTTAAAACAAAGCTTTAACCTTTACCTTCCAGCAACAGTAGCATCAAACGTGAATGCAACGAGATAGCTCCCTGGATTCTCCTCGTCCGGTTCAATCCTCAGGCTCTCCTTCTTCAAATTAACATCATTCCTTATAGTAACCGCCTTCTGGTGCTCTACATAAGGCGCCGGTTGGGGCATCATTGGGTACCTCCCACCCACCCAATGAGCCGCCGGATGGTCCACCCGGTGGTGGTGATCATACGGGGCCGGCAAAGGCACATGCATCGCAAGTGGCTGGGTTGGATAGTAGCCAGGGTTCTGGTAGTATCGTTGAGGGTTAGGATTTGGGTATTGCGGAGGGTAAGGTGTTGCCGCGGCGAAAACGTAACGGCTGGCCGTGATTTCAGGCTGTGGGGGTGCTGGTGGTGGAGGTGGAGGGTGTCTACGCCTTCTTCCGTGTCTACGCCGGCTGTTAACGTTGCTGTTGCTGCTGATGTTGCCCATGATGAAGTTTTGGGTTGGTTTAGACTGTTTCTGTTTTGTTTCTGTCTTTTTTAGGTTCACAGCTTGTTGAAAAAAACAGGTGAGTGAGAGAATTATCCAGCAGTTTTGGTTGGCTGTCACTGACAGAAGCGGATCTGGAACCTTGAACGGTTCTGTTTCCTGTTTTCTGTATTTAAATGGCAATCATACAAGAGAAGGATTTATTATTTGGAGGGAGGAGGAGGAAGAGGAATCTGGAGGAGGGTGGTGTAATGGGATTGCGTAAAGCTCCACCCAGTAATACACAATCATATTATGCTAAAGTTGCCCCCCCCCCCCCCCCCTTCTATTGAGGAAAAAATAATAATTCCCCTTCTTTTAGTTCCATTTTGTTCTTGTCTAAATGAGGAAAACAACTAGGTATTATTAATATACTTTTATTTTTTATTTTTTATGGGAGTGACATGGTTTATGTTTTTAATTTTATTTTAAAGGAGAGTTTCACTCTTTTTTTTTAATATTTTTAATGTGATATTATTGGTAAAATAATTTGATGTATTTTAAAGCGAAAAATACATCTAAAAAGCATCTTCTGTAATAACACACCAAACACCCGATATATATCATTAATAATGACAAATTGACAATAGATACTAACGAGTGAGATTCCTGTTATATTTGTATCATATCCTAGATAGTGCTTGAATATTTTCTCCAGGAATTTTTTTTTTTATTTTGAAAGTATAGAAATTCATTTAAAAATTATTTTTAAAATATGTTTATGTTTTATCTTTATTTATCAAATATAACAAGTTTTTGTCTTTATATTTTATATTTCAAGACAATAACCAAACATCACCTTATATATCAGGTAAAGTATTTTTAGATATTTAAATAGTATTTATTATCTAATAAAAAAACATCAACTTTAATTGGTTAAAAAGCAAAGTATAGAATTCTAAACTTGACTTTAATAGGCTAAGAGTATAGGACAAACAATAAAGAAAGAGGTAAAGATAAAGAATAGCTGTAAAGAAATCTATAAAAAGATTGATAACAAAAGCTACGAATTGCATAAAACAAAAGCTTTCAAATAAATTACTTACAGTCTTTCCAACGGTTGGATGACCTTGTTATGATATTACACACAGATATAATTTCACAGTAATATAAATTATAATCTTATACAAACTATATATGAAGAATAAAAACTATATAGTCTTAATCCTAATATACTCTGTACTCTTTATTTGCAGGCATCATTTTCTAGTAGCTGTAAATGTATACATTATATCACAACATCCATTAAAGACTCTTGTTTTGTATAGGATTTGACCTTGTTATAATTAACTCATCAATTCATCTTTTTTTTGTTGGGTGTTACTGTGTGGTGTCACCATCTATGGGTTCTGGTGGAGCTTGTCTCGATATATGGTCAGTGAAGCAATGATGGTAGAAAAAAATGAGGCTGTTATCATCAGTGGAGGAGCTTGTGGTGGTTGTCGATGCTAAAGGCTGTCAATTCTGACTGAGTACTGGGGTTCAGTTGGTGAATGCTGAGTGATAGATAGCTGGCAGTAATAATCACATGACGTTAAGGGTGAGTTTGAACTTTAACACTTGTAGCATGTGAAGTTTGCTGTTACTGTTTCTTTTATTGTTCAGGTTTCTGAATGGCAGCAGAATGTGCTCGCAATGCTTTGTTGCAAAAGGTTCTGGACAATGAAGGTATTGATTGTTGTATCGTTATGAATCGCAGAATTCATATGGAACTAGTTTTTGTTAATATGTGTTAATTAGCTTTTGACTCTTTTTTTTTTTGTAGCATACATTTACTGGCAGTGGTGTCTGTAATTATTGAATAATGCAGAAATATTCATGGCCGACTTGATGAAGATTGTAAAGACTACTTTGAGTTCCAAAATACTATCACAGGATAAGGAATAGTTTGCAAAACTGGCTGTTGATGCAGTTGAAAAATGTTTTTTAATGATAGCTTACCGGCCATTTTTTGGAGGTGGGGGTGGGTTGGTGTGAGGAGGGCGAGGTCAAATCTTCTGTTTTCTGGCACCAACATCTGAACCATGCCTGGATCTTGTTTCTTCTGCCATTCTGCATTGTGTGGCTGGCTATTTGTGCGTTTCCAACCTGCTATTTCAGAATTCTGATACTTCCTCCTATGCTGTTCTGTTTTTTTTCCTCCACCCTGAATTTACCTTCTTGATTCGTTTTGATTTGTTCAGACCATTTGTTTTATCAACAGGTTCTGATGCTCATATTAAGAGTAAGAGTGTTCTTTTTTTTCTAATAGTTTTGGTCTTATGATTGATAAATGAAATGGCAGGGTACCTCGAACTTAGAGGCTATTCAACCTATCAGGAAGCCTGGAGGTTCACTAAAGGATTTCTTCTTAGATGAAGGGTGGGCACATCAACTTGTAAGAATCTTGTCATGTTTTTGAAGTCCCACTGCATGGTGCATAATTGGTCCTGTGCTTGTTCAGATTTATTCTCGACAAGAAAATCGGTGTTGGACAACAAAGCGAATAGAGAATGCTAAGATTTTGGTGGGCAATACTGCAATGGACACAGACAAAGTAAAAATCTACGGGGCACGTGTTCGTGCTGATTCAATGTCCAGGGTTGCTGACATTGAAGCAGCTGAGAAGCAAAAAATGAAAGAAAAGGTGGCTAAGACAATAGCAAATGAAATTGCAATTTCCCTGAAGAGCTCTTTTTGTACTTTGGGATTTTATCCTGAGATTTTGCACTTCGTATATCCATTCTGCTGTCCTGTAGCTGCTATCTAGCAATTAGGACAAATGAAGCTCTCTCTTTGTGGAATTTGTGTTTGTTAATGATATAGTAGTCTGATGGCATGGCACATACTGACGTGGGAACTCTGGTCTGTGCTGTTTTGTTTCCCTAGGCTTGAAATATAATCCAGATGTTTCACTTGTAGAGAGGGGGGATTTTTTTTATTTGGAGTGGAAGTCATCTTTTCGTACTTCACCTCAAATGCCTTTTGATGTGCTCGATGAGGCGGAAAGGTCCCTGCATGATTCCTTGTGTGTGCTGTCTCAGACAGTCCATGACAGCAGGGTTTTACTTGGAGGCGGTTGGCCTGAGATGGTGATGGCGAAGGAAGTCGATGAATTAGCCCGAGTAACTCCTGGGAAGAAGTCCATGCCACTGAAGCTTTTTCACGGGATCTCATTCCGATTCCTACTGTCATTGCAGAAAATGCTGGTCTGGACAGTGCAGAGCTGGTAACACAGCTTCGGGCAGAGCGCCACAAGGAGGGGTGCTCATCAGGAACTGATGTGATATCTGGATCTGTAAGTGGTTCGATAAAAAACTTTATAAAATGCAAGTTTTAAGGGACATTACTATCATCTGTGGTCAACTGGCTAGCTGCGTATATCAGTCTGAAATCCAATCTACTAAGCTTGCTGATTCCTGGCATCCTCTAAATCATTGCAGATAGGAGATATGGCAGAGCCAGGCATTTCAGAAGCATTCAAATGATTTCCAACACTAGTTTCATGGTTAATCTCCATGCTCTCTCCAGTGTTTCGTCCTTTCATGGGGACGACGACGTCGTTTCTTATCTTCGTTCTCTCTTTGGGACCAACCAAGAAGCTTGTGCAATATGTAAGGAGAGAGTTTCACTAAGAACAAAAATGGGTTTAACGGGTATTTGAAAATGTATCAGTGGTTGTTTTTTTTTTTTTATTTAAAATACATTTAAATAATATATTTTTAAAAAAATATTAATTTTGATATTAACATTTGAAACACTAGAAACTATAATGTAAAAACAAATGAATTTCTAGAGCGTAGAACTAAGACCCCGTTTGTTTGCTGGAAAGTGGTTTTCTTTTGAAAAGTAAATTCCTGGAAAGTGAATTCCGATGTTTGACAGTGTTATGAAAAATGAACTGGAAAACACTTTTCAGTGTTTGTTTGTGTTATGGAAAATGAACTGAAAAATAATTTATTAATAAATTAATTTTTTTTCAAGTTTATTAAAATAATGAGGAACAAATCTTACAAATTAAAAAGTTGAATGAGAATGAAATTGAAAAAAAATATAATTTCATAAATTATCTCAAATAAAATAAATAAAGATCAAATCTAAAAAATTAAAAAAAAATGAAAGGTGAATAAATTAAAATAATAATAATTAACATTTCATAAATTATTTCAAATAAAATAAGTAACAATAAAAAAATGAGGACCAAATTTGATAGATAAAAATTTTCAATAAAAAAATGATAAGAAAAAAGCAAATAGCAATTATAAAAATAAGGACCAAAATTAATATAAAAATTAAATTTTAAGAGATGGAATTGAAAAATAAATATTCAAAATAAATTATATATAACAATCAAAAGTTTGAGGATCAAATTTGATATAATCAGCAAATAATGATATTTCTAAATTTTTCACAACTTCCGGAAAATATTTTCCGCCCAAATTTTCGGGAAAACAATTTCCTAAAAACCAAACCAAATTCTTCTTTGACTGGAAAGTGTTTTTCGTTGACCAACTTTCCAGAAAGCAAATAAATACAGGAAAATTTAGAAAATGATTTCCTGAAATTCACTTTCCGGAAAACAAACGCAACCTAATTAAAGTTTGAAGAACTCAAATTTGTAGACCAAATCTATTGATCTAAACTTGTGGGTGTATTGAATTACCTCGCGTGTGATTCAACAGGCGTGGAAGACCAGTCTATGGACACTGCTTGGACCAGGACTGGTTAAAAGGATACCATCAATTGGACGTTGATGATGACTGGTCAAAATATATTCTTAATAAATTCAATATTAAAGATAAAATTGAAAGAAAAGAAACTATTCCAGCAAACATTGTATGACGAGGAGAACATCCAAGAAAGGGAAGGATGGAATAAAAAAACAGAAAAGACAAAAGTTTTGTTAGAAGATGAACAGGGACTTCAATTATTTTTCTGGTCGACATAAAAATCAAGATGGGGGAATGAAATTATAGTATTAAAAGTCATTTATTAGCTTTCACGGAAACCATGATTGGGATTGATTGACAAGTCAGTAGATTTCAAGATTAATCGTCTTCACCGGGTTTATTGCACTATATACACAGCTTAAGACGTGGGACTGTTGCGCTCTTCTTCTTCTTCTTCTTCTTCTTCTCCTCATCATGAAGAACAGTTAGGAAATTAGATTTTCTGCGCTGGCTCAGAGAGAGAGACCGACCGAGATTCAAATAAACCTACGGTGGAAAGATGAACTGTTTTAACTTCTACTTTAATAGGTAGTTGTAATAATGGTCGTTTAGGGTGGGGTAAGCCACACCAGGCTGTTCAACGAAACTTATAATAATAATAATCTATTCATATCTTGCATAAATAATTAAGCGAAAACAGAATGAAAATTCAAATGGAGGCAAAAAAAGACTAAATATTCAAGTATCAATTTGAAGTCAACATCCGCGGGTTTATGCCATTGCCGTGTTCCCATCTACTCGCTTCTGATGCTCCTTTGAAATGTCTAAATTATTTTGTAATCTATTAGTAGCGCACGACTATTCCAGTCTCCCTTGTTAATCATAACAACAAGTTTCAAAAATTCCTTTGTAATTTTCAACATGAAGTTCCCTTTTTGTGGCTCAAGTTGCTTTTCCTCTGGACCAAAAGACGCCATCATCAATAATAGTAGCAGCTGGCCAGGTAAGACGAATTTTAGATGCTGATGTTCTCCCTTATGGTTATTCGGGTTGCGTTTTGACCGAGTCATATTGGTTTCTCAATATGGTTTGGTGTGTTCTTGATTCACTTTTTTTTTCTTGTCTTCCATTTTATTATCAGATCTTGATTGCTTTCTCTACAAAAACCAGGTGAACAAAGTCATGGCAACTTGCGCCTGTTCTCTTCTAATGAACTCAAAATTGCTACCCAAAACTTCTCTTACTCTAACAAGATTGGAGAAGGCGGCTTTGGTTGTGTTTACAGGGTAAAAGATTCTTTCTTTTGCTTCCATATCTTTTTTTTTGCCCCCCCTTTCTTTTGGGAACTGCTAATGTGGGTTTTTTTGCTTTACTTTGAAGGGTTTGTTGGAGAACGGATCTGTAGTGGCGGTGAAGGTTCTCTCAGTTGAAATTGAATCTATGCGTGGAGAGAGAGAATTCATATCTGAGATAGCTGCACTGTCTGATATCAAGCATGAAAATCTGGTTATACTTCGAGGATGTTGTGTTGATGGAGCTAATAGATATTTGGTATATGATTACATGGAGAACAACAGCCTCGTACATACTTTACTCGGTATTTAATGATCCATGTTTGTGCTGTTTTTCGTCGTCTGTTTAAGTAGTAGAGAAATAAAGAGCTGATGATATGATTAGGAAAATTCTTTGGCTTTTATTCTTGATTAACAGGACAGGAGCACAACAGGGCCAAATTCAATTGGGAGGCAAGGCGTGGAATTTCATTAGGAGTTGCTCGTGGGATTGCCTATCTTCATGAGGTGGTCCAACCCCACATTTTGCATCGAGATATCAAAGCTAGCAACATACTTCTCGATCAAAATTTTATACCAAAAGTGTCAGATTTTGGTCTTTCAAGATTGCTCAGAGACAATAAATCTCATGTCAGTACTCATGTTGCCGGGACATTGTAAGTGGAATCACTTGGTGCATTTGATTCTCTGTTTGATTGGATTGTTTGGCAAATGCTAATACAGCTAACGGGGTTTCTTGCCATCGCAAATGCAAAAGAGGATACCTTGCTCCAGAATATGCTATCAGCGGACGTATGTCACGGAAATCGGATGTTTACAGTTTCGGAGTATTACTTCTGGAAATTATCAGTGGCCGACCGGTGGTGGATTTTGACTTAGAACATGGTGAACACTACCTGGTTCAAAAGGTAAAGACGTTGGAGCATTCAATGAATCAACAATGCAAAGCCGCCTTCTCTATTTTGAAAGTAGAATTGATACTTTTTTGTGCGTGAATTTGCAGGCATGGGAAGCCTACATGGGAAACAATCTTCTGCAGATAGTTGACCCTGCTCTTCATATGGATTTCCCAGAAGAAGAAGCACTGCGATTCTTGATGGTTGGCCTACTTTGCGTGCAAGAAACTGCCAAGCTCCGCCCGCGTATGTCTACCACAGTTACAATGTTGAGCAACGAAAATGACATCAAAGATGTTCAAATTTCACAACCAGGGCTTCTTACTGATCTGATGGATATCAGATTGCAACAGAAGCACTCATCCCAGAGGACAAAAACCACATTTTCCAGGGGCTCAACCACAACGAGCACGCACAGTACCAGCTATTTTTGATTCTGTAATTCTTTTGTTCTTTAACCCCTCAAAAAAAGGTCAGGAAATTTTCATTTATAACCAAAGGAGTCTAGATAATAACCCTAGTGCGTATATATTGACTGGATCATGCTGATGTTTTGTGGTCAAACCAAAGGTTTCTGTGATTCTACAGGAAAACCCCCCTTCACAAGCTGTTGAATTTACTGGAAAAAAAATGCTATATATATAAATGGAGTATAGATTGGTTGATTAATCCATCATTGAAGCAATTTCACTTATCGGAAAAGAAGAGTATGGAATGTGCATGAATCAAAAGGAAACTAAGTGATACAATTCTAAAACTAGTTCTCTGAACTCAACTTTCAGTATTTCGTTGAATTCTATCAAATCCAACAGCTTTCTTCATGCGAGGATGTATGCCATTTGTTGTATCTTCATACCTCGGAGTGGAGACAAAATAGCAAGGGCCTGATCTAAGCCTCAAGATCTCCCTGCAAAACAAATACAGATAGCAGACAAAGAGCAAGCTCCACAGAAAGTCAAGCGCAAAAAATTTGTTTCCTAACTATACAGTCACTTAAACTGGCCCTACGTGTGTCCTGAAATCCAAATTAAGGAAAGCATTTCATGTTTAAATTATGGATTTCCATTATTTGAAACATCGAAACTCATCTCACTGATTATGATGGTTTGTGTGTCAAAATCAAGCTGGTGGCATGGAAATGTGAAAGTGAAACTATTAGGTTTGACTCTTTGAGAACATGGATTCTTGTTTCCGTCAGTCAAAATGGATGCCCATCATACCCAAAAGTCTGCAGCTTTCAAGTTTCCCTTACTGCGCGACACAGCACAGCTTTCCAAATATGACATGGCCCGGCCGGCTTAACCCTTCATGATTTAGATTGACATGATCTGGAAGAGGCTTTAATCATACCACCTAATCCTGTGAAACTAAAACTTTTTTATGGGATTGGAAGAAACCCTTGAGACATGCGTGCCTCGGAGAGTAGTAAGGAAGTTTTAAAGGGATAGAAAGAGATGCATGAGGTTGGCAATTGGAAATTTTTCCTTTTTCTTTGTCCAGGATAATAAAGCAACGGCTCTTTTTCTTTTCTGAAACTGAAATGTCTGGGAGTTCTTGGATGACTTCCGATTCTCCACACCGCTACACCTGAATTTTCTAAAGAAAAACCATCCATGTCATGGCTTGCATATACTTTACTCCCTCCTCCTCGTCCTTCATTATCTCCACCATTCTCCTCTTTTCCTAGACAAAGTTGTGGTCCATGCAAGAGACCCAAAAGAGATTTTGCTTTCCCCATCTCCTTAACATGATACCACAAGCACAAAGTCCTCTAGTTGCCTGTGTTTTGACCACAAATAAAGTTTCATTGTTAACTGAACTAGAATGATTTTGATTGAAGCAGAACCATAAGTCTGTCTTGTATCTTTCCACTAAAAGGAAATTTTCACCAGTGGAGGGATACAGTTAAGAAAAGGAGGGGCGGCGGCAAGAGAAAGATGGTTCTTCAAACGGGAATAATTTTCTGATGAAAGGAGAATGGTCGAATAATTCAATTGTTAGGCGCCTGGTTAAATGTATTAATGGTTATTGGATAATTCTGGATTATTTAGGCTCCAGGGCCTCCTCTTTTGCACTTAGCAATGTTTTTGGGTTTTCGATGATCCTTTTCATTAATTGAACGGTTCTTTAAATACAAATTGGAAATTCAACTGCCCCAGGTCATGGCCATAACCTCCCCTTTTAAACTACCCATTACTCTAATTAAATACATAAAATAAAACGCATAAAATACTGAATTAAATAACACAACTGCATTTGTCACGTTTTGATCATCCTGCCACACTTTCCACAGCCATGTGTCGCCTGATCCTGTCCTCGTGATTAACACCCAGCAAGCCATGTGTCCTGCGATGCTTTCCTCATGATTCTCTCCCAGCTAACAAGTGTCCCTAAGGCTCATAACACAACCTCCCTCTTTAGAACAGCTCGTCCACGAGTTGTGGGTATGATCATCGCAGCTTGTCGGCGTCTTCCCCTCTCCATTCTTCATCTGATTCAAACTCCAACCCTTCTAATAGGTACAATCTTGGCCTGTTACACTTGTGACCTGCATGAAACTTCTCATTACAGAAATAACACAGCCCCTTTTCTCTTCTCTCTTGCATTTGGTCTGAGCTTATTCTTCTATCTGGGTATGTGTTTCTTCTTTGGAATGTAGGTTCGGTTCTTTGGAGTCTTTGGCGACTGAAGGGTGGTTGTGGTTGTGGGTCTGGTGGTCTGATGAAAGAGTTTGGTATGGGTGTTTTTGGTGGTATTTCGGATGTAGAATTGAAAAGGGTAATTGGTGTTTGGTTGCTTCTATAGGGATATTGTTTTCCATTGACTTCTTCCTCCTGCAGGCGTGCTAGTCCAAATGCTGCTGCAAGTGTAGAGGGTTTGAACATGGTTACCGTGATGCGCAGTTCATCTTTCAAGCCACTTAAAAAGGTGCTGATGCGGAAATCTTCTCCTAGGCCACTGATCTTGTTAGACAAGACCTCAAATTCTGTCTGGTAATCTTCTACACTCCCTTCTTGTCGTAATTTGGTGAATGCACCTACTGGATCTTCATAACATGAGGGTCCAAATCTGATGCGGATAGCCTCCACAAATTCTTCCCATGTTGATGTAGGACTTGAGTCTCTTAGCCACTGATACCAAGTGAGTGCCTTACCCCCCATGTGGAAAGAGGCAATCTCCATTTTGTGGTCATCTGGTGTCTTGAAATAATTAAAAAACTGTTGTGCTTTCAGGATCCATTCGCTGGGATCACCCCCATCGAAGTGTGGAAAATCCAGCCATAGTGAGCGAGCCTGAATTCCCCCGTGACCTTCAAACAAGGGATTAGCATGAACCCTTGTAGTTTGAGAAGTACCCTCTCCGAAATTCCTCTTGTTGGTAACCTGGACTAGGCTGTCAAAGTTAGATGCCATGCTGTTGAGTTGCTGTAATACCTTTTCCATGAGCTTCCCTTGTTTGGATTGTTCTTCTGTCAATCCCTTAGTTACTTCTTGTAATTGCTTCACTGTTTCAGATAGTTGGGACATTCTAGTACCTTCAGCCATGGTCGCTGGAAAGGTGCTCTGATACCACTTGTTACGCGCCTGGTTAAATGTATTAATGGTTATTGGATAATTCTGGATTATTTAGGCTCCAAGGCCTCCTCTTTTGCACTTAGCATTGTTTTTGGGTTTTCGATAATCCCTTTCATTAATTGAACGGTTCTTTAAATACAAATTGGAAATTCAACTGCCCCAGGTCATGGCCATAACCTCCCCTTTTAAACTACCAATTACTCTAATTAAATACATAAAATAAAACGCATAAAATACTGAATTAAATAACACAACTGCATTTGTCACGTTTTGATCATCCTGCCACACTTTTCCACAGCCATGTGTCGCCTGATCCTATCCTCGTGATTAACACCCAGCAAGCCATGTGTCCTGCGATGCTTTCCTCATGATTCTCTCCCAGCTAACAAGTGTCCCTAAGGCTCATAACATCAATGTCAAATTGATAGAAAGGCTGCAATGTTTCTGGAAAATGGTTTACAGGTCTTGTGATCTTCTTGGTTCAGATTCTCCTCTGTCTACCTTCTGCAGAAAGGGATCTACATCAGCATCCTCATCTCTTTTCTAAAATTCTAGCTTTTGCTACTATCTTTAAGTTCTCACAGATTAAGCTGTTCCATTCTAATCACAAGGGTTTGGATTCTTCTTTTCCTTTTCAACTCTTGCAGGTTTGATGGTTCCATCCTGCCGATAAAACAAATCATGGTCTACCAGACCTTGATTTTGCTCTAAGTTGATTTTTCTCGCCTTACCAATCAAGCAACTTTGTCAATAAAGGGTATTTTAATCGATCCTCTCCAATAAATTTTACCCCACAGCAAAAATCCGTTGAGTACTAAGATCCAGTCATGCCAATGACAAAGTACTTTCTAAGAAAATAATACATGGGTTGCAACATGCACATACAATGGTTCATTTTCTAATCAACCTCATTTTGGATTGATGAGTTATTCACCTTAATTATCAATGCATCCTTTTATATTTTAAAAGTATTTTTGTATGCTGAAATCGAAAAAATAATAATTTGGAGATGAAATTTAAAATTAAAAGGCGAGACAAAACTAATAGGATAGTTTCAATGCAAATTTGTAATATGAGCATAGCTCTCTCATACACACTCCAATTCAGGAGATTCAAAATGATATGGAACCTTGAGAGACAATTCTACAACTTTGATGTTTTGTGTTTTGAGACAAATTGATTACATCGAGGTGTTGGAGCATGAATTACAGTTGAAGACACTACTTTCCTTATTATATTAGAATTCTATTTTATTATTTAGGAATTTCATTTAAGTAATATTTCTTGTTTTAAGCTTTTGTAGGCTTCAAAATGAAAACAAAAAATGTAAAAAGGAGATGCATATCAAATTTTTATCTCTCTCCTCCTTTTCATTCCTCCCTCATTTTTTTAGTCTATTTTATTAATTTCATGTAAGACTAAATTATTTTTCTTAGTTGAAAGAATACAAAAATCTTCGAATTTCAAGATCTATGAAATCTATTTTAACTTTTCTTTTCAAATTATATGATGAATATAAATGTTTTTCTATGAATATTTCTCATGATTGTTTAGTTTGATTGTTAAAGTAGAGCTTTAATATTATTCTAATTAATCTATTGTCAAGTTTGCTATCAAAACTGAAGTTGTAATATATATTGAACTTGTGAAGAGATTAAATTTAATAATTATGACAAATTCATACCGAAATTCTTAAGAAAAACATTCAAATAAATCAAACATAAATGATTATATTTTCAAGATTTATTAACTCATCTTGTTCTTAAGGTTGCCATTAAATAAAAATTTTAGTGCTGACTTTGTAGTTGTTCAATGGTTAGTGTTAGTTATGATTAACTGATATTAGGAAAAAAAAATAAATATTCAGGATATAAATTTATGTATTATTTTAATGATCAATTTTGATTTTTGTCAACGAATGTTTACTTGAGACTAATATTTTTCATTTTATAAGTTTCGGTTTTTATTTAATTTTGTTCATTAATTTGTCATAACATAAATAATCTCAAAAACTCAATTTTGAATCATTTAACAAAAAGATCTAGAATAGATTTTTTTTTTAAGGATTGATCTTTGCTTGTTTTATACTTATTTTTTTATTTAAATTGGGATAATTAATTTATGTGATCGTGATCTAGCATTTTCCCTCCTGATCGCAACCTACTCCCATCTGCTAAAACTGCTTTACAAACAAAACAATAGTTTTCTGGACTAAGCTCATTGAACTCTTTGAATCCATTGGTGGCCTCCTTTACTCTGATAGCCAGAAACCTTGCGCCATCGCAGGACAAGGATTGCTTGGGGATGGTATGATGACTCTGAAGTAATCTCAGTTTCCAACTCTGCTTTGCATATCCAGGAATTAAACTGTTTTGTTGATACTTCTTCATTTCAAGAACAGGCAAACAAGCATGGAAGAACACACCCGCTAACTGATATCAGCAGCAAAGCCAAAGCAGAAGGCTCAATTATGATTCCTAACCTGCTCAAGTTGTGCAGTTGCTTCAAAAGATGATTGCGACCCGCGAACATGGTAATCTCCCATTAGCAAACCAACAATTAATAACCACATCATCTGCCCACTCGTCGTGAAATCAGAGGAAGCAATCGCCATAAACCCAGACCACCCTTTGGAATTGAGATGAATTGAAACTTCCCCAACACTCGACTGTGTTATTAATATCCTCCCTAATCCCGCAGAAATGGTAGTTCCAGCAGTTAACAATTCAAAACGGGTCCCAAGACTGAATATGAATCAGTGGTATTGCCCCAACATTTGACATCATCAGACCCTTGCAAAACGTTGTCGTTAACTAGAGAGGAAAAAGAAAAGAAACGTTGGTGTCGCCGCCATTTTTAAGGTTCTGTTTGTTGGTAGATCAAACCGTTAGAACTTGAAAAATGTACTCTGTTATTATTTAATATTTTAATAGATATTGTTTTTTTAAATATCTTTTATTTTATTTGAAATATATTAAAATAATATTTTTAACATCATCACAATTTGAAAATGCAAAAAATAAAATAAAAATTAAAACACAAACAATAATATTTTTTTCCTCCAAAAACATGATAATTGAATGTTGGATTAAATTTTCTTCAAATTCACAATTTTAAACGTCGCCTTAATTACCAGCTACTATTTATAATTAATAATACTCTATACACCCCCACTGTTCACCAAATGAGAAATCACCCTAATTACTTTGTTTATTTCTATTGTAATTTTCTTAGGTTATCATACTTTATTTATTTACAATTTCATCCTCTCAAATTATATTACCATGATTTTATCAAGACTTTCTTTTCCTCAATTTCCATGCTCTCACATGTACAAAGTGTCAAAGAGCATCCCACCGTCAAATTAAAGATCAATGTTATGAAATAAAATTTTAGGTTATAATTTATTGATTATATAGAGACTAATATCAGTTTTTTTAGTTGTTTAAAACATTTTTTCTAACTGCACTGACCATAGCTATTGATTTCATTCCGTTCTATTCAAAAAACTAAGACAAAACGATATAGTTTTTGTCTCGGTTTTAATTCCGGTCCGTTCTGGAAATTCCGGCCAGAACGCCTTGGTTCCGTTCCGGGTTCAAAATCAATTTTTTTATTTTTTAAAAATTATTTTTGATATCTATACATTAAAATAATTGAAAAACATCAAAATATTTTAAATAAAAAAGAACTTAAATTTTAATTATGATTGTTAAATTAATATTTTATTTTTTTCATGTATATATATATATATAATTAATTATATATAAACATTACGACACCAAAACAGCACGTAAGAACGTTTCGAAACCGATCGAAACATTCTGTTCCGATTAAAAAAATAAAATAACAATTTGACAACAATGCCACTGACTCCACCAAATTGGTGACAGGTTTGTTTTCCATGTAGCACATGATTGGCATTGCGTTGCGATTGGCAGCCAATTGCACCACAAATTTGCTGTTTGGTATTGCACAACAACTGCGTTCTGGTGTGGGACCCACACCATTTTTGCTCCCAGATCGTCGTTCCAGAAAAAGCTCGAATTAGGTGCTTTCAAAACCCCGATCGCAAAAGTCTGCAACCCACAATTAAAAACACGATACACATTCAAATAAAATTAACCATTGAAAAACAAAATCCCTACCTTATCCTTATCCTCTTCTGCAACCACCCGCATCTCCCTTCTCTCCATGTTCCTCATCCAAGCCACCTATATAATATAAAGTCCAGACCAGGACCATAATAACACCAAAAGTGAACGTGTGCTCCAAAAGTGAATGGCAGTGCTCTAAACTCTATCGCCATAGTTGAGTCGTCATCTCCTTCTTTTTCTCCTAGTTCAAAACTGAGTGAGAGAGACTAGAGACTCTTGGGGATACGTCTTAATTATATTGTTTCGACAATATATTTTATGCGATTTATGCGATTATGACCGTTGGATGGAATCTTGTTCTGATATGGTTGTGCCGCGTGGGTCTGACCGGTCGATGACTGCCTTTTTTATTGTCTCGTGTTACCGAGAGTCCCAGCTTCGTGTCTCGTCACGATCCCTTCATTTTTAGTAGTTAGATTCATTTTTAGTAGTTAGATTGGTTGGTGTAGATGTTAGTTTTTAGAATATTTTTAATTTATAAAAATATTTTAAGTTGTATTATTTTTCTTGAATTATTCCTTACAATAAATTGTTATTAATTTTAAATTTATTTTCACAAGTTATATATATATATATATATATATATGTATATATTTATACCCTTTAAAGTAATTTCACAAGTTAAAAAGCAATATATAAAGTTTGGTAACCAAACACCTAAAACTGCTTTTTTTTTTCAATCTTCAACTCAACCATAGTTTTAACCAAACACTTCACAACTTATTTTGAATCGCAGTAAAAGCGCTTTTTTTTAAACTGCTTTTTTTCAACCTCAATCACAAAAGCAAAAGCAATGCTAAACACACCCGTAGTGGTGGTAGGCGGCGCATCCCCTCACACCACAAATTCTGGAATGTTCGTTTTTGAGATGCGCTTATATTTCGCTAACCTCCCAGTATTTTACGCGCTTAATTTGGACATTGCCCACATGGAATAGCACACCACCACCAACTGTTTGATTGTTTGCTTCCTTCAATATTTTTAGATGCCTGACTCTTTCATTCTTCCAACTTATAAAAGGACCTCAACATTCCTCACCAAATAGCATCTCCATCGAGAATTTGTCTCTCTTCCTCCGTTGATTGGTAAAGAGGGACAAATATTGCCAAAAATTTTGGCTAAATACAGACGACTACTGATACTTTGATTCAATATTCAATGGCTAAGGGGGTTAGCGGTTCACGTTCTTGGATGGAGGTAGCTCCAGCTCCGATCATTTATCCTCGGAAGCCTTCAAATGCTCCCAGTCTGGAGCCGATAGCCGAAGAGGGCCACGAGGAACGTGATGAAGATTAGCAAGCCTTCCAATAATCCTCCCCAGTTGGATCCTTGTTTCATTTTTGGTTCTGCGTTGCCATGTTGAAGTTTCATTGCAGCGGCATTCTGACTTCGCTGAGAGGCCTGTTAATCGATCCCGATGCCCAATGATTTCGCTTATATGTAGCCAACATGGTGTAACTCTCCCAGACGAGTTTTTTTCTATTTGATTTAGACGATTTAATCATATAGTTTTCCAATTTCATAGCTAGATTTTATTTGGTGTCGTGTCGGTGGATTAAAATTAAAGCATATTTTCCATGCATAAAAAAGAGAGTAGATGATACTTATTTGAAAAGAAAATTGATTAGAATAATCTAAGATTTTTTCTCGAAAGATTATAAATGATGTATCTCATCAAGTACAAACAAATAAAATGGGATAAAAAAGAACATAAATAAATTAATGTAATAAAAATTAAAAGCATTATAAACTCTTTTTTTAAAAAAAAATAGTGTTAGTTTTTTAACTTGTAACTCAGGTCATTAGACCCAAAACACTTTTTTGAAATTAGCACCAGGTATCCAGACCGTTGGGTTTGACTAATCCCAAGGGTGTACAAGACCTCAACAAACACGTTTCCCACAAGTACATCACGGGTAATTCACGGGCTTCGCCCAAGTCCGATGACCCCAAGGATTTGTTTGTACCAGAGCAGATTCGAACCAGAGACCTCTTCGGGAGCACACCGAGGAGACCCAAGCCTCCTCCGCCAGGCCAACCCCTTGGGGTTATTAGACCCAAAACACCCTATTTTAAAAATCATGAAATTCAATTTTCAACCAGTTAAATATTAAGGATGAAATTAAGAAATAATAATAATTTTATCTGTACAAACATATCAAAATTGAAATACACAATAAGTTTTATATTTGATTGAAGCGTGAACTTAAAAAGAAAAATCAATATAGTACAAGGACCTAAAAAATAAAAATAAAATGGTGATCAAATTGACATAAATAATAGAAATAAGATATTGATTGAAAGTTGAATTTGAAAATAATTATAACTTCTACAAAATAAGTCTAAAAACATAAAGGAGAACATAACATAAGAAATCCATAAAAATAAAGGAAAATTGACCAAATAGGATCTTCAAAGCCTAATTTCAAGAAATTCTTGTAGAAAAATATAGGAATTGATTAAATATTTTTTAAAGCTAAAAAAAGATTAAATTATATTTATCTTCCTAAGTTTACTTTGTTTATTTATATATATTTATCAATAAGCCCACAGTGATGCCCTCTATCGTGGCCTTGGATTAAGGAGATTGTTTTTCAATAAACAAATCATTCCGGTCTCCACGATTCTGTGATTATTAATATAATAATTATTAAAGATTTATATAATCATTAATTTTATAAGCTATAAAATTAATTAAGACAGGTAAAAGCTAGTTTAAACATTTAAATTAATAAAAAATACTTTATTTATTTAAGGGATGGAAGCGGAAACTTGGTTTCAACGTGGTAGTATTTCATTTACTCATATTTCTCACATGTAGTTTAGTATCTGTCAGTGGCTACAGAACTTCTTGAATAAACAATGTTTACGTCTTACTTTATATATATAATTTAATAAACTCCTTTAATTACCCCTCTTCCATGTTTCTCACATGGTGAGGATACTTTGTTTACGCGGACATTTTTGACGCGAGTTTCTCTTCCATGTTTCTCACATGGTGATACAACTTGTTCAATAAACAATGTTTACTCGTCACCTAACATGGAGTTCTTTCATCGTTGCTTGATGATGATATAAAGTGTGAGCTCCTCCACATCCATTTCCACTCAGCTCTCAACTCTCAAACCTGTATCAAGTTCTTCCCACATCTGAAGTCCTGAGCAGTCTCGAAGTTACATAGCAAGCAAGAAGTGGCATCTCCATCAAGATCTTAGCTTGAAACCCTAATTCCATTTTAAAGGTCTCTTGTTTCCAACAAGTACTGACCATTTACTAGTTTAAGCCTAGAAGGAAGTATCTTGTCTTCTGCAATGGAAAAGAAGATCAAAGATTTGAGTTCTTGGATTGAGGTTACGCCGGCACTGTTTATCTCTCTGCGCAAAACTTCAAATTCTCCTGCTCTGGAGACTATTACCGAAGAGGAGGCTGAGGGTCGGGAAGATGATGATTAGTATAAGATTCGTTGTCTCTCTCTCAATTTTCTTTTGTTCGATCGAGTCAATCGATCATGTCATGAATTAATTTTGCTGGTCAACCTAATTAGGTGTCCGTATTTTTATTGAGACAAATCACAACGCTTTTAATTTTCTTTCATGTTCTTTGTTTTTCCAATATCCCAGTCCTAATTTCTCCGATCACGATAATGTTCAACTGCAATTTCCAAATCAAACTGAAAGTTTTTTTTTTCTTTTTCTTATCGCGTACAACTTGCAAGGCCTCTGGCGTGAGATTGTTTCTCAACGTCTGAATCCTGTGGAGTTCTTGACTGACAGTCAACGAAATAATTCTCTTCTCCAAGAAGAACGAGTCTATGTATTTCTAGATGGTCTAGATGACAAGGTGGACAATTTACACACTGAAGTTTTGCAGAAACACCCATTTCCAACAGTGGAGCAAGCATATGACAAGTTCGTAGAAAGGCCCTTCGCTAGGCATCCATGAACGCTGGTGATCATGAACCCATTCAGGGGAAGTGTTTGGCTCTAGAGGCTTAAAGCTTGGATTGTCTGGCTCCTCAGGATTGGCTTCTCAAAATTCAAGAAAATTCCCATCTTCCTCTAAGGTTCGCACTTCATCTGTTGTGCTCAAATGTTCTGACCGTGGAAATACAAAGCACACCTGAGAAAATTTCTTACCGGAAAAACTTCTGTAATACTAGTCGAACCCTCCCTCACAGGTAAACGCGCCGGAAATGTTGGCGCGATTGGAATTGGACCTTCTCTGTTCCTCAAACCGACCACCGCCTCGTCTCTCCTAGATCAGTACTCCTCTGCAGATCAAGATAATATTGGTCAAGCTTTACTTAATCCCCGGAGTAACGAGGACAGTGATGTCTGGCTTCTTCACTCTGAAGCCAAATCATGTGACTTTTGATCCGGGGATGTTTCCTTCCGATCATTTCCAAGGCGCATTAATATTGTGAATCCTAGTGGAGTAGCCTTACCTTTCTTTCATAGGGGGTGTATTTGTTACCGAATCACCTTCTTTAAAATTATTTAGTACTCTCCAATAGTGGTATTTCTGAATTTAAATGTGATACTTTCATTTTGGCAAAGATTCATCGAGAGCTACCAACTCATATTAAGTAGGAGTAAAAGTGATACATCTTTTATTTTAATTTACTCTGATATTTGGATTTGGGGAGCTTCTTTTGTATCTTTCAACTATTGTGTGTGTTGCTTTGTGATATTTATTGATAGACTGCACTTAATGACATGATTATATTTGTTGAAATATAAAGATGAAATATTAATTAATTTTTAGTAGTTTCATATTGTTGCGACGACGATTTTTGGACGCGCTTCGCGCCCCGCCATTCCCCTAGTTTTCGGGGACAACGGCGCGCGGTGAAAATGGGGTTGCTTATGGTCGTAAAAATTACGCCTATAAATATCAGGAGTCGTCACCTAGTATTAAGGTAACTAGGAACCTATTGGTCTGCGAGAATTTAGGGTAAGGGGACTTGTTGTGCAAGGGGAAGACGCATCACCCCCAGTGCACCCTACCTAAGGTAAGCTGCATTGTTGTTTAATTGTTTTTTTCTAAGTTAAAATTTCGCACTGCATTTTTCAAAGAAACAATGTAATTTTACTCCGCAGTTGAAGATTTCTCTTTTTTTATCTACGGATGTACTTTACAATGTAATTTTACACCGTAGTAAAAATCGTTTTTTATCTGCGGGTGTATTTTACAATGTAAATTTACACCGTGAAAACAAAATAATTATTAAATCATTTTTGACATTTTGGCCGACTTCCAATAGATAATTGTAAAACCGGTTACAATATCCAAATTTTCATTTTAAGATATGAAAAAAATATGCAACATATTTTTTATGAAAAATACAATGAGAAAAGCTTTGGAATCCGGCCGTATGCAAGAAAACAAAATATTTTTTTTTAAAAGAGAAAATATTTTTTTTTATTTTTTTTTTATTTTTTTCGGGCTGGGCTGTCAGCCCTCGCCTGATTTGGGTTAGGCTTCCAGTCCGAATGGGTTGGAAGCCCAGTTAATTTTGGGCTGGGCTGACAGCCCATTTTGGTTTGGGGCTGGACTTCCAGCTCATCTGGGCTGGAAGCTCGGTTGATCTTGGGTTGGGTCGGGTCAACCCGACCCAAACCAAAAAAAAAATTCAGAAACCGAAAACGAAGAAGAAAATGAACAGTGACTTCATGAACAGTAAAATGGTCGACTTCAACGAGTGGATTACCTGAGGATACAGCCGTGTAGAGGGGATTGAGGTGTTCCTTCCTATCGTCGTGGTTTTGGAAATTGAGGTCTGTGGCGACCGGAATGGTGGTTTGAAGTCGCCGGTCTGTTCTGCCTTCGTTGTTGTCCTCTGCTGCTCCTCGTCACCAGAGCTGGAGAAGGTGCCCGTGTGGTTTCTGGTTGCCATGCTGAGGAGGAAACTTCTGGCGTAGTGGCGAACAGTGGTCGGAGGCGGTGGCTGGAGCGCTGGCAGAGAGAGAGAGGACAGTTCTGCAACTAGAGAGAGAGGGACGGGAAACAGAGGAGAAAAATGGCGAAGAAGAAGGTCCTCTTCTCCTTCAGTTTTTGAGCATGTTTTCCATGCTAAAATCACTGTAACTGGCCTTGAATTTCTTCCTCTCTTCTCTCGTTTTTTTCAAGTTTTTCTCTTTAATCCTCTTCCTCTCTTTCCCCTCTCTGTTCTTTTTTTTGTGCAGCTTTCATGGCTGCCATTTATAGAGGTTTGGCCTCTCACTGTGGCTGGAATACAGTGGTTGACGTCGGTATGGTGGCCTGCTTTCGGCTGGGTGGTGGTTGTAGGTGGGTGTCGGGAGGTTTGTCGTTGAAAATAATTAGAGGTGTAAATACATTTTGGTCCTTCAATTTGTAATTGCTGCAATTGCACCCCTAATCGGTTTTGTACTTTTAATTTTGTGCAATTGTATCCGAGTCAGAAATTCAATGTTCGCCTTAAATTTGTGCGCCTTTTTATTCTGGTCATTGCCTTTTGTTTTATGCAATTTGACCCTCAATTGAGCATTAAATTCTCAATTGTCTTCAATTTGGCCTCCAATTTTGCACAATTAGCTTGGAAAAAATTCAATTGGGTCTCCCAAAATTCCAATCTTCTAAATTGAACTTGAATTAAATTCAAGAATTTGACTTTTTGTTAATTAAGCCCATAATAAAATTAATTTGATCAATTTAAAGCATAATTAAGTCCTTGCACTTAATTAAATTCTTTAATTGGACCCAAAATTAATTATCAAACATAATAATATTTTGAATTAGCCCATGATTAAATCAACTTGGCTTATAAAAAATATAATTATGATTTTTGACTTAATGTTTACCTCGAATTTGTATTTTCTCTCATTTTTGGGCGCAACAGAGATATGATTCAGCTCAAAAAATATTCAAAATTTTCACCACAATTTTTCTAACAACACCAAACCCCTTTTATTTTATTTTTGTCATTTTTATTTTATTTTGGGAGTAACCCAAAAATTGGGTTACGACACATACTATGGTTCGAACTCAATTATCTTCTGGAATCTAGATATTTCACTCTAAGAACGGTGGTGAATATGATAACCATCATTTTCATTCATATTTTTAAAAACATTGCCTTGTTCATGAGACCTCTTGCCCCTAGACCATAAACAAAAATGGGGTTGCCGAATGAGGAAAATTAGGATATTCTTTAGATTGTTCAAGGTTTACTTTTAAGACACACATACACATAATATTTTAGTTTGATGTTGTTACCTTTATTGCTCCATTTGATAAACCAGTTTCCATCTAGACTCTTCAATTTTTAGACTTCACTCCAAACCTTATCAGATTTAGTTTCTCTACCAACAAACCTTATACTTCCTCTCCTCGTATATTTGGTTGTGTGAAATATATGCATCTTCATAAGAATAATCACACCAAACTTAACTCTTATGTTATTTGATGTCTCTTCCTAGGCCACGATACACATAAAAAAGGTTATCACTACTATGATCTATATAATAAACGTATGTATATGACTATGGATTTTACATTAATGGAATGTGATCTCTTTTATCCATCTTCAGTATCTAAGTCCTCTTTAGACTCTAAATAAAGAGTTGAATTGGTTGAGTTTTAATTGGTTTGAAAATAAGAATGACATACTAGTTGAAGCATTGTATACATCTCTTAAGTCAGAACCATAATCCTTTAGAGGGCCTTTAGCAAATGTGCCTCCACAATCAAGAACTGAGCAAAAAACCCTCATATCTCAGTAAATATTGACCCATCTATTAAGAATATCTCTGAGGTAAACACTTCCATTTTCACCCCATAGAATGATATAGATACATCTGCTGGGAACACTATACCTTTCAAGCATAACTTAGGCAAGCTACAAAACATATATTCTCCAAACATTTAGGAAAAAAGATCAAAATATTCAATTGCTAACTATATCTCCACAAAAACTACCTGAACCTATTAAAATTTTCTCACATGAACTTTCCACAAGTTATATTCCTAGAACAGTTCAAGAATCCCATTACCTATAGAAAAAAAACACATTTGGGTGAAAATGGGTCTTCTTGGTTAAAGACAAAGTTGATGGGTTTATAGAACGATACAAGACCAAGCTAGTAGCAAAGGGCTATACTCATACATATAAAGTGAATTATCAAGAGACTTTTTCATCAATAGTCAAATTAAATACAATCAAGGTTCTATTGTCTCTTGCAACTAGCTTGGACTAGCCATTGGATCAATTTTAATGTTTCCTCTATGATGATCTAGAAGAGTCTATATGGATATTCCTCTAGGATACACAACATTTCAAAAAAAAAAGTTGTGTGCAAGTTACAATGAGCATTGTATGGATTAAAATAGTCATCTTGAGCCTGGTTTGGACGATTCAGTCTAACAATGAAAAAATATAGCTTCCATTAGAGTAATATAGATCACACTTTGTTTTTAAATAACCAACTGGGAAAGGTAACATATTTAATAGTGTATGTTGTTGATATCATAATCACAAGGATGATGCAAAGGAAATAACTAAACTTCATAAACAATTGAAAACTGAATCTGAAATGAAAGACTCAGAAGGACTAAAATAATTTTTGGGAATAAAGGTTGCTAGATCAAAAAGAAATATATTTCCCTCCCAATAAAAATATGCATTATAATTTCCAACTAAAGTTAGAATGTTTTGGATTGTAAACCAATAGACACTCCAATCATTCATAATCATAAGCTTGTAGAGTATCCAAATTAAGTCCTATTAGAAAAAAGAATATACCAAAGATTAGTGGGCAAACCGATCCATCTCTTACATGTCTAGATATTGTCGATGTAGTAAGTGTGATAATCATGCACCAACCTAGCAAGGATCATATGGAGTAGTTGTTATAATTCTAAGGTACTTAAAACCCTCTCCCAAAAAAGGGATCATGCTCTAAAAATACTACCTTAGAACTATTAGTTATAGAGATGCACATTAGATAGGAAATACTGTAAATAGGAGATTCACGTCAAGTTACTTCATATTTGTTTGAAGGAATCTTGTTACATTAAGAACTACTAATAAAAAGTTATTATATACTTTTAAATTTTTGGCATAATTTAAACTTCATTTAAACAAATTTATTTTGAAAACATGAAAAATTACTAATAAAAAATAAAAAATGAAGTGATAGACATGCATTGACTAGATATCCGCTTCTAGCCCAATTAAAACTCATGAACATCTAGGCTTGATAATCTAAACCCACACACCTGGTTTTATTTTTGTATTTTGTTGAATACATTTTCTAAGTCTATTAGAAGAAATATGATCTACTTATCAACTAAAAACATGAAAAAAAAACATATAAACCTTTATAACCTCTTTTCTAAACATAAAACACATTATAATATCCTTAACACCTCAAAATTAAATCAAATAAAAAAATTCAAAGCTCTAATTTACTTTTTCCAACATTATTGGATGAAACAAAACCATGTTTGTTAAGTTCCTCTCTTAGAGAAATCCATACACACCAAAATAAAAGTGATTGGTGATAAGAATCCAACCACTTGAAAGCTTTCTCTCTTTTTAAATTTTTTTCACTAACCACATCTTTTGACCCAATTCCACGTGTCTTACATATTCTTTCCTTCGATTTTTATTATTTGTGCTCAATTTTGTGTGTGTGATTATTTTTTTATATAATTAAATACAAAATATTTATATAAATAATAAATTTATTAAACTTATTGGAGTCCAAGACCCACATCACAAGTCTAGCTATTTATTCTCGAATAAATAGGAGTTGAGTTATATAACTTGTTTTGTTAAGCTTTCTATGGAAGTATGGTGGTCTTAAAAAGAGTTCTGACAATGAATTAATACTTGATTTTGCAAGCTTCTATTTTTTTATCATATAATTAAATAAAACATAATTTTCAAAAATATTATTAAACGCGTTGGAGTTCATGACTAATGTTGTTAGTTTAGAAGATTAACTTGGGTTAATTACAAATTGAGGTTTTTTTTCCGGCTTGCTTTACAATAGGTTGTTATAGTATTGAACAAATGTTTCAACAATGAAATAATGCTCTCAACAAAAAAAATTGATCATGTAATTAAATAGAAAATATTTTTAAAAAATGTTATTAAACCCAGTAGAGTTCATGATTGAGATCAATAGTCTGAATAGTTAACCTAAAAACCCAAGTCAATCCAATATGTCACCATCTTAATATATATATATATATATATATATATATATATTTATATATTTAAAAAAAAGATGTCATATTGTAAAGATTATTTAAAGTCATGCATCATTTTTATTAGCCGTTCAAGTTGTTTTTTTTTACTCATTAAACCAATTGGATCACATTGAGGCAACTCACATATAATTTAATTTAAGAAGTCAAGCAAGGTGTAAAGTTGATAGTTTATAAGGTTGATCAATCAAGTTGTGTTTAATAACAAAACCAAAAGTTTTCCATGACTTTGATATTTCTCTTACATTAAAAAAATTTGATTTGACTTATGAAATAACACAAACCAATTAATAGAAAATATATAGGGCATGAGTTCTTTACTATAGAACTAGCCATAATTTACAATGGATTGCTATAATAAAATTATCATTTTCCCTTTCTCTTTTTATTCTTGAAATTTTTCTTGAGGGTATAATAGTTTTTTCCAATTGACAAAATGGTCTTTTTAAAACTCATTGGAGATGTTTTGGTATGTTGCTTTTTTTTTGGTATAATGTAATAAATAAATTACACTTAAAATATAAATTTAATATAACCATTCCAAGGCTTTTTGTAACTCAACCTTTTTTTGAGTGCATAGTAAAAATACTTGATAACCCTTTGCATCGTATTTTTTAGATTTGTTTTAAGGGCTATTTTATATTTTTTCTTTTGTTATATTTGTTTTGACCCATGGGTTGTTTTGTTTCTTAACATAAATCTAATATTATTAAAATCAAAAGTTATTAATCATGCTGGGTACATACATAGGCATGTTATATCCATACATGTCATTTGATTGGCACGTGAAGTGTATTATGGTAACCTTACCTTATATGATGCAAAGACCTTAGAAAAATTCAATCATCCTCTTGAAGGTGGTCCAACATGTTTGGACAACAGAGCTACGTTTGGCCTCTGATTCATTTCCCCTCATTTTCTTTTTGTCTCTCTTTTTTTGTTTTTTTTGCCTAACTTTATTTCTATCACTTGACTCTATTTTTACTTGCAATTTGGTTTTTATTTTATTGAGTTCTAATTATTTTGTTTTGAATCATTTTTTTTTTCAATTTCATTATTAAATTTGATTCAATTAAATTTATTAGAATTTGATCTTCATTTTGTTTTTATTTTGCCCTCAAACCTTTTATGATTTTTTTTCACTTTTAATCCTTTGAGCCTATTTTAGCTTCCAATTTGATCTTAATTCTCTTAATTGATAATTGATTTGTTTTGTTTTGAATCATTTTTTTCAATTGTGTCACTGAGATTTTATTCAATTCATTATTTTGATTACTTTTTATTTATCCTCAATCTTTTCTTGAGTAGTTGTCTTTTCAATTTCATCTACCAATATTGTACTTTAAATTTCTACATTTATTTCTTTCGCTTTTTTTTTTCAATTTTGTTCTTTAATATTTTTTATATTGAGAATCTGATTTCTTTTTTTTATTCTTGCGTTGAATAGGCTAATCCTGGCCTTATGGACCATGTGATGGGTTTTAAATATTAGCATGGGTTGATTCCAAACTTTCTTTTGGTAGTTTTTAATTATAGTTTATGCACTTACTCAAATGCTCACACCATAATTGCCAAAAGCGATCCACTCTAAAAGGTGAATTCGATAATTCGCTAAAATGAAGCCAGATCCACGATGGAAATCAACGACTGGAAAGAAGCTAGAACCATGAATTCGATAATTTAAAATCAACAGTTTGTCTGTTAATGCTTAGATCAACGGGTGAGGTGTAAAAAATATTTTAATCAAAAGATAAATCTTTGCAAATATTTGTAGTCAACAACGGAAAATCCGTTTCAGATTTAGTTAAATACTTTTTTTTCTAAAATAATTTATTATTTTTCATGAACGAATTTTTCGTTGTTAAACATAATCCGATGTTGATTCGTTGCAACGTCAACAACAACAAAATTTCGTTGCTACAATTTGTTGCTAATAGCCCTCTTTTTTAGTTTAGGATTGAAAATTTGACTTCCAAAAGTTTTTTAAAATTATTTTTCTATTCATTTACAATTGATTTCAAACGTATTAGTATTTCATGTTATAGAACTTTTATTGGATAACATTTTCCAGCAAAATTGAATCCAAAATATGAGTAGAGTTTACTTTGAAGTTAGTCTCAAATATGCTCCTTAACGACCATTACTAATATTCCCAACATTAAACAATCGGAATGGGTATTGAAGATCAACAAGGAGTTCATCTAATGTTGTTCCGTAAGCAAGGAAATATGCATGGAAGAGCTAATTTCTTGAATTCACAACCATTTACGACCTCAAATAACTTCCGGCATCGATTTTCTTGATTGGGGTCCATGACTGATGAGTTTTAGGTTAGGTGATAATTTCATTGTTTTCTTATGTTAGGTCGAAAAAACAAGTTTCATGGAAACACCAGTGGCGGCACGTTATCAGTCATTGTGTATATATATATACATATATATATATATATATATATACATATATATATATATATATATATAACATTAAATGATATTCAAATGAATTTTCCAAGTCTTACCTATCACATCTTCGAAATTTACTTTTATTTTAAATGTAAAAGTCTATCTATTAAAAAAATATAAATGCTGACACATTTCATTATAATTTTTTTGAGAACACATAGACTTGTTAGGTTCCATTAGTTTACGTTTCTACTTCTGTTTTTTGGGTTGAAAACATGTAAAATGATGTTTTCCAACCCTAAAATGATGCTATCCACATGAAACACCATGCACGTAGTAATTTTCTACTGACAGTAAGCACTGATCGATTTACCATGAAATACATGTCATCCCCGTAACTTGTTTTTTAGATCTAATGTATATAGATCGCAAGCTCTCATAATATTTAAATATTCTAGTTGTTAGATATATTTTAAATAATATAATGCTAAATACATATAACAGCGAAAATTTAGATTATAAATATCTCTAATTATTGTTGCTCAAGTACCGAAAAATAATCTCAATAACAGCATCAACAAAACTTTTTCCAAAACGGCAACAACAATACAAAATAAAATATTTTACGAGAGGAATCTTCTGATCTACGTCTACCAGTAGTCATAGATGGAGTACACAAGCTATTATTTATAGGTAGATCAGAGACCCCACTCACTAATCACTCACTAATTTATTTTCCAATTTTCTCCTTCCATCAAAGAGATAATTAGTCATGATCAATCAATTGATCCCCATGATCAAACCCCATGACCTATCTTCATGGTCATGGGTTTGCATGATCATCAAGAACATGGATATATCATGAGGTACATAAATGAAAATTTCCAACACTAGCTATCAACATGAACATGAAAGCCAATATAATTTGCAGTCGGTAGAAGAAGCTTACAGAGAAATAAGGATGTGCACTCGACAGTAGCTAGTGGACAACCGACCACAATATATAAAGGTTAAAGATGATTGAGTAGGAGTGCATAAGAACCATTCAAGAATTTCCCTGCCGCTACGTTTTCAATTTTTAATGCTGTTCTTTAATCGGGGATAAGTGATCGTTCAGTGACAAGCACGGATATTTTATTTCTTAAGAATCATTGGTGGCGGCTTTGCGGGGTCAATATAACGTGGCATGAAATGAGTGGTTATGAGATTTAACGGTGATAAGATTGTTTGGTTTGGCCTGAGCTGGATGGGCGGTGGTGGTGAAAGCAATGGTGGTATTTGGCCGGTTGGTCACCAACGTCATGATACACAATATTCCACTTATATTTCTGCTCGATTGCAACGACGTCGCATTATCTCAGCACACAGCCTGAGAGAAAGATGACAAAAGTGTGGAGTTCTATAGTTGCTTTGGGGAAAAGCGATGTGATGACCTCCAATTACATCACAAGAATTTGGAAAAATATCATTTAAAATCCATGAAAACATGGATGGGAGGTTCAACCACTCATGATGTTTGGTTGGAAATATTTATTTACATAATTTTTCGTATTAATAAACTAATGACGTTTCAGGACCAATAATATTTAAGTGACGTGATATTTTGTTTATGGATAATAGTTAATTAAAATATTTAAGTAAACAATTCTCTTCCTCTTAAGTCATGAAATACCAAATTAATGGTAAAAAAATTAAATATCTGCAAAAATAGTCTCAACCAAAAATATTTAAAGACTCTCAATAACAAAATCAATAACTTCATGAAAAATGAAATTAATTAATTAAAAAATATTAAATTTTAATAACATATATGTTTTCTAGCTACCATAAAACTAGATAATAACTTCATACTTTTAATTTTATTGCATAGATATTGAAATGTCTTCCATGTCAAAGATAACTCAACTCTGATATCAAATACTGGAGTCCATAATGTAAGAGAAAAATTCAAGTCTTCACTAACCTTAAAATTACATATAAATTAGAGAGAGAGGTCTAATAACTCTAAATTTTAATATTTTTTATATAAATAGTATAAAAAATTGTTCAAATGGTAAATTGCACTGATAAAACTAATAAAATTTGAATTAAATAAAATTATAAAACTTTACTAAAAAATATAAAGAAAATATACTTTGAAGTCTAATTTCGATATAAAAATGATCTTGGCTCGTTAACGTTTTAGATAACAGGAACTCTAGAATGCACTCACAAAATCTTAACTTATCCAAATGATTGGATTAAAATTTATATTCATTTTCATCATCAAATTTGTACCCTATCAAATTTGTAATCTCACATTCAAAAAAGATGGTTTATTTAGAACTTCCTCGACCTACCCTTTTAAGTATTCAAATTATAAAACTCAGAAAAGCACACACATCAATCATCCATCATACATCAAGTGTAAGGTGGGGTCCGGAAGTTAAAGAAAGCAAAGTCTCGAGTTGGGCCGGCGAGGCGAAGTTCATTTCAACCTCACAATCCTCCTCCCTATGCATCCCATAAATACCACCCCATTTCTCCACGCTTCCAGCACAACACTCGCAAGTCTCTCACCAAACTCTCAAATAAAGGAGTCGCACCTATGGGCAAGGACGTCGAAGTTGGTGGCGGATTCAGTGCCAAGGACTATCAAGACCCTCCACCAGCACCGTTGATCGATGCCGAGGAGCTCACTCAGTGGTCACTTTATAGGGCTGTCATCGCCGAGTTCATTGCCACGCTCTTGTTTCTGTACATCACTGTTTTGACCGTGATAGGTTACAAGAGCCAGACTGACGTGAGCAAGAACGGGGATGGATGTGGGGGGGTTGGCATTCTTGGCATCGCCTGGGCCTTTGGTGGCATGATCTTTGTTCTTGTCTACTGCACTGCTGGTATCTCAGGTTAGTCAAAACAACTGATACGTAGCGATCATCACTGAAGTTTTTTTAAGATATTTTTTTTTATGTTCATATATATGGATGCTGATAGAAGGGGATGAAACCTGTGCAGGTGGACACATTAACCCGGCTGTGACATTCGGTTTGTTTCTGGCTAGAAAGGTGTCTCTGGTGCGAGCCATCTTCTACATTGTGGCTCAGTGCCTGGGTGCCATATGTGGATGTGGGCTCGTGAAAGCTTTCCAAAAGTCATATTACACAAACTACGGTGGTGGAGCCAATGAGCTTGCTGATGGATTCAGCAAGGGCACTGGGTTAGGTGCTGAGATCATCGGCACCTTTGTTCTCGTCTACACTGTTTTCTCTGCTACTGATCCCAAAAGGAACGCGAGGGACTCCCACGTCCCTGTATGTGCTCTATCTATTCTGTCCCTCTTCAATCCTTAACTAATATTTATCATAACGAATTATAATTTTCCACAACGTACAAATCAAAAATAAAAACTGTTATCGGTGTAAAATAGAGCAAGTATCAATTAACTGTTACTGATTCTGTGCGTATAGGTGCTGGCACCACTTCCCATAGGATTTGCTGTCTTCATGGTTCACTTGGCCACTATTCCGATCACCGGAACGGGTATTAACCCAGCTCGGAGCTTTGGAGCTGCGGTGATGTACAACAAAGAGAAGGCTTGGGATGACCATGTACGCGCGTACCCTTAAACATGTGTCCTTGTTAGCTTCACATTTGACCCCCTATATTTATGCTCATCTAATCTATTTATTTTATTTTGTCCATTTTGTTAACAGTGGATTTTCTGGGTTGGTCCTTTCATCGGTGCCGCAATTGCTGCATTATATCACCAATACGTCCTGAGAGCAGCTGCTGTGAAAGCCCTTGGGTCCTTCAGGAGCTCTTCCAACATTTAATTTTAAGGACCATATAATATATGGTCGCTGAAATATTTCCATCAATAATATGTACATTATCCAGCCGTGGTCAAGATGTCTATATGGGGTCACGATCGTGTGCTTATTGGGCATTTGTTTTATTTGTGTGCTCAAATGTTTTCATCTCCTGTCTTTTGATTTGTCCCCTATCTCTTAATCAGACTTACTTGTCTTAATCATTTTTTGCTTGCCTCGTATTTAACAAATGAATTTTAGAAAAGAAAAAAAACACTATTATTTTTAATTAACAAAATAGCAGAGAAACTACATTAAAAATGGCAAAAAATAGAGCATGAAACGTGAGATAAACCTAATAATAATAAAATAAAATAAAAGTGGAGTCGAAAATGTTCCACATCCAAATTTTCGATAGAGCGAAGTGTGTTAGTGATGATAATGTCAATCCACGTTTTTATGTGTTATACCCTTTGCCTCCGCTATCTTTCCTGATCTCCAAGAAGATCAACGTTAGCTTCGCAATGCTCTACTGCGGGAGTGATCCCATAATCCCTGCTCGTCTACGCGAAAGGTTTATGCCCTTCCTTCTCTGCCCCGAGGCAATTTACTCGAAATGAAATATGTTTATGAGGATTGAAACATTCACCGCCAAAGCTAAATTTCTTTGTTGGAGAGGCAGATTAACTGCAGTGTCTTCTCCATTTCATCCTTGATCTTTCTTCATTATGGTAAGCTGGAGAGGCAAATCACAGCTGATGTAAGCAGCTTTGTAAGAATGGGGGGGTCTTTAGAAAGCAGAGGGCTCATGTTTGACGAGAGAATGTCTACCACATGTTTGGTAAAAATCCAAAATAAAAAGGTAATCTTATCGTTATGGCAGCTTCGTAATTTGAACACCAACAATAATAAAAGTTAATTTTATTGTATGACATTTTTTTAGTATTAACACACCATTTAGTGATTAATTGAAATATAATTGTAATTTTATAAACAATTCTTTTTTCTTACACGTAAATTGTTACAAAATTCTAAATTGTAATTTTTATAAGAATGAAGTTAAAATGAAATAAAAAGATAAAAAATATATAATGATCAAAGTAAAAAAAAATATTTTAGTATAGTATTGACTACATTATTGGTTTTTACTACGATGCAAGTAGTATCAAAATTTCTTTTCAATATAAAAAAAGGATTTATGTATAAATCACGTTTTTTCTAATAATTTTTTTCTTAAAACCATGTGGAGAATGACACGATGTGACCTAGTTTATTTGAATAACTACTAAAACTATAGTTTTATTCAAAATAAATATTCAAGATGAGATTTTTTATATAGATATTGAGATAAAAATATATGATATTGATTTGACTCAACTCAAGTTAACTTTTCAATTCGCATGTTAGTAAAAAAAAATTCGTAATAGCCCAATAGAAATCAAATCAAAAAAAATAATTAAACTTAGCTTCTAATAAATCAATATTAAAGAATGAAATTGAAAAAAAAGATTCAATTCAAGAAACTATCCAAAATAAACTACTAAGAACAACTAGGATTAATCTATCAAACTTATGGCTTGGATCATGAGATTAAGAATAGAAACCTAATTGAAAATATATTTATTTCAAATTTGACATCATTTTTGAATTATAGTTTTAGTTAAGTTATGATTTAAAATTTTTTTATTCATATATAACTTATAATAAAAATGAGTTAAACTATTTTTAAAAAATATATATTTTTAGATGAAAAAATATTTTGAAAAACAACCGCTACTACAACACCAAACATGTTCGTCAACCATATTCATATGTGGGTATTTTAGATTTAATGGGAAAAAAGTAGATTTTTATGAATAAAAAGCCAGATATTTTAATTTGCAATACAATTGTTAAAATCAATATTTTTTTCTCTATAATTAGACGACAAAAAAGCAGAATTATCACAATACCAAACTATATTTTGGGACGCTGCACGGATGGTGCATATTGTATTACAAATAAAGGGCGCTTACTTCCTCTCTCTCGATAATATCTAAGGCAAAATATAAAATATAAATTATAATTTATAAGCTAAGAGTTAAAAATTATAAAATAAAAAAATAGTTTTTTTCTTTAAGTAGAATTTTAACACGATTTTACCATAAGTGTTTTAAGTTAAATTCTATTTCTTACCAAACATATTTATAATTGTTTTTATTAATTACAAAATTTAAAAAATAAAACATAAATCAATTTGCGAAAATGTAAGGTTTTGTAGATGTATTTTTTAGAGCAAGCATCCTAAATCAATGGGTTGCAAAGATGCTAGCCACTATTCAAATCTACGGTGCACACCACAAATATAAGGTGCTTAATTGAGTTTATATCAGTTCATTTAATTCCATGAAAAATATTTTTAAAAAATATTAATTAATTATTCTTGTAATAAATTTTGACCACTCTTAATTTAATATTACTTATTTAAAGAATATCTTATTTTCTTATTTGTCATTGCATTTATTGTTTCTATTTTTTAAAATAAGATAAAAATATATTGAAAATAATGAAAATGATTGAATATTTGTTTTTTGAAATAAGAGGATTAACTGATTAATTTCTAAAAATTAAAAGGAATAATTTATAAATTACCTGTATTTTATTCAAAAAAGAATAATTTAATGCTATGTAATCCATACTCAAAGCTGAGGATATAGTAAATAAATCAAAAATAATTTTTATAACCATCCACCTACGAAAAGCCTGGAGGAAGTTAATCAATTAATTATTGCATTTTTGCATTTCATTATGTTTTTATTCACAAATCTTAAGAATTAATTTACGTTACATTGAAGAATAGATGATGGAGTAACTTAAACAAACATTAAAAACACCTCATGAATATAGGTGGCTGTGTGTGTGTGTATTGAATGTATTTTTTTAATTTTATTCTTTAATATTTAATTATTTTAATTATTTTAACTTGATTGTCACAATTTGTTTCCATTTGGTTTTTATGATGTTAGCATAATCTTAAACAAACATCATAGAATTTGGTATATGCTTAATTTTACTAACATTTATTTTTGTTACCATGTTATTAGGTAAAAATAATTTTAAAATAATTATTAAACTCAATAGAGCCCAAGATCTACTGATCTAGGTAACGAGTTAAGCCACAAAGATTTTATCAATCTAATATGTATGAAAATCTTCTTGGATTATTTTTTTAAATCAAATCAAACTTCTGAACAATAGAGTGTTGAGAGTGGACTAGCTTTGTCCTTTATCAAATTGAACAATGCAGACTAAAGTTATTAAGATCATGAATTGAGTTGCAAGAACATGTGATTTTATGAGTCAACATATATTTAATGTGTAAATTAATGTAAAATCAAAAATAAAAAATCATAATAAAATTGTGTAAAACATGGTAAAATTATGATTTTACTTTTGGTTTTATGATTTTACAATAATTACAAATTTCCAATTCTTATCTTTATTGTTGTTTATCCTTATGTTTACTCACTAATGCATGAGTCACATAAGCACTTATATCCATGAATTCTTTCTTCAATAAATAGTATAAGGATGAATAAAACATAGTCTTGCTTAAACTCTTCTCAAAAATAAATAATTATTTATCACATAACAAAACTTTAAAAATTCTTATTCAATAAGTGTATTTTTAAGAACAAGAGTTATAGATTATACTTTGAAATCTAATTCACCATGTGTTTATGCCTAAATACCATCAGTAAACAAGTTTATAATATCATGATATCTCTATAGAAAATCTCAAAATCTCATAACTTATGTCGATATGATCTAAGCTGTAATTCTAGGATTAAGGCAACCATGCATCTAAGGGGAGATTAGGTGTAAATACAATAAATAATGCAATTTTAAAATTAATTACTTTAAAGTAAAGAGATAAGAGAAAGAGATTGCTAACTCGATTCTTAACGTGGTTCGACAAGCCTACATCCACGACTCAAGTACCAACCCGTACTTGAGTATTGTACTCTCTTACTAGTCCAAGTAACAAGATTACAATCCCCGCTTGATGAATCCACACCAAGACTTTTACACCACTTGAAGATATCCCCTCTTCAAGATTTTCCTTTTTCCCACTTGAAGATGTACCCTCTTCAAGATTTTTCCTTGAAGATGTTCCCTCACCAATATCAAGAGTTTTATACTCAACTCTTAAGTGTTTTATATACACTCTCAATAGTGTGGATATTACAAATCAAGATCTATGATCTTTTTATCTCACTTAATAACACTTAGAATATTTGAAGGTGTTTAAGTGTAGTGAGAATGAGATTAATACTCTTTGTGTTAGGATATGAAGATTTAAACACAAATATGAGTATTAAAGAGGATTGATGATATGAAGGTGTTTTTGCACTCTAATTGCCTCAATATCAGATATATACAATGTGTATTCTTAATTTTGCAATTAAGAGGCCTATTTATAAGTTTCAAAAAGAAACTAGCCGTTTCTAGCCGTTTTAATGCAACTGTCATCTCAAACGGTCGACCGGTTCACAACGGATAACGGATAAATCAAGCGATCGACCGATTCAGTTCGAAAGACAATTTGTCTCCAAGCGATCGACCGGTTCACAGCGGATAACCCAAGCGGTCGACCGGTTCATGCAAAAAGGCAATTTTGACAAATTATCTTTTCTGAATTTCTTGAACCGATTGATTATGACTTAAACCTATAATCATCAAACCCTTTTAATGCATGCAATGTGAAGTGTGTGAGTTCATTTTAATTTGTGCTATCAAGTTAGAAATTGAGATTTACATAAAGCACTAAAATGAAAACTTATTCTATGTCTTCACTTGCTTGCATCTTGGACTTCCTGGAATGATTTCTTCGTGTAATCCATTTTGCTTGTTGATGAATTCTTTGTATAATACCTGTTTATAACTTAATCTCATCCAAGCATATTATTAGTCCATTTTCTTTTTATTGTTATCATCAAAATATATAAAGCATACAAAGTATGACATTATATGTCAACACTAACAAGAAATCAGACTTTGAGATAAAAAAATACTTTGAATTATCTGATTCATTCATTTTAGTTCATAAAAGCTTATAATTCTCTATTGATGCATTTGTTGAGATTCATGGTATGTACCAAACAATATTTAAGAGTTTTAAATACAACAATATCTAAAAATATATAGCAATATCTAAAAATAATGTATTATTAATAAGACAAAAGACATTAGCAAAACTAAAACATAACATACAGTAAAGCATTTAAAAGGAACATTGAAATGGTGTTACAAACAAGAGAGCTTAGTTGTAAAGACATGCTACTTCTCTCTCTTTTTTGCTTATGTAAGATTCGAGATACTGAATTATCGAATTCACTGTATTAGGATTACTTCATTTTATAATCCAATTTAAATTAAACACACCAAACAAAATATAAATTTTGAAAACACCCATGATAATCAAATAATAAAAAATAGTTAATTTTGTATCTACTCAAAACAGAAAATATCATTGAAAATTCATCCCTATGTTATAGTTATTGTTGACATATAATGTCACACTTATATGTTTTATATATTTTGATGGTAACAATAAAAAGAAAATAGACTAATAATATGCTTGGATGAGATTAAACGATAAACAGGTATTATACAAAGAATACATCAACAAGCATAATGGAGTACACGAAGAAATCATTCAAAGAAGTCCAAGATGCAAGCAAGTGAAGACAAAGAAGAAGTTTTCATTTTAGTGCTTTAATTAT
The DNA here is from genome assembly GCA_032356905.1 of Salix exigua. NCBI lineage: Eukaryota > Viridiplantae > Streptophyta > Magnoliopsida > Malpighiales > Salicaceae > Salix > Salix exigua. The sequence goes on along the minus strand of CM063593.1, from coordinate 7,874,704 downwards.
ATAAATCTCAATTTCTAACTTGATAGCACAACTTAAATTGAACTCACACACTTCACATTGCATGCATTAAAAGGATTTGATGATTATAGGATTAAGTCATAATCAACCGGTTCAAAAATTCAGAAAAGATAATGTCACAATTGCCTTTCTGCATGAACCGGTCGATCGCTGAAGACAAATTATCTTTGGAGCTGAACCGGTCGACCGCTTGGTGTATCCGTTGTGAACCGGTCGACCGCCTGAAGACAAAATGTCTTTCGAGCCGAACCGGTCGACCGCCTGAAGACAAAATGTCTTTCGAGCCGAACCGGTCGACCTCTTAGGTTATCCGTTGTGAACCGGTCGACCGCTTGAAGACGAATTGTCTTTTGAACTGAACCGGTCGACCACTTGATTTGTCCGTTGTGAACCGGTCGACCGCTTGATATGACAGTTGCATTAAAACGGCTATAAACGGCTAGTTTCTTTTAGAAACTTATAAATAGGCCTCCTAATTGCAAAACTATAGACACACAACTTTCATATCTTATATTGAGGCAATTAGAGTGCAAAAACATCTTCATATCATCAATCCTCATTAATACTCATAATTGTGTTTAAATCTTCATATCTTAACACAAAGAGTATTTCTCATTCTCACTACACTTAAACACCTTCAAATATTCTAAGTGTTATCAAGTGAGATAAAGAGATCATAGATCTTCATTTGTAATATCTACACTATTAAGAGTGTATTGTTGTTTTACAAAAACAACCATTGTAATACTCTTGAGAGTTGAAGTATAAAACTCTTGATATTGGTGAGGGAACATCACCAAGGAAAAATCTTGAAGAGGGTACATCTTCAAGTGGGTAGAAGGAAAATCTTGAAGAGGGTATATCTTCAAGTGGTGTAAAAGTCTTGGTGTGGATTCATCAAGCGAGATTTGTAATCTTGTTACTTGGACTAGTAAGAGAGTACAATACTCAAGTACGGATTTGTACTTGAATCGTGGACGTAGGCTTGCCGAACCACGTTAAAAACCGAGTTAGCAATCTCTCTCTTATCTCTTTACTTTAAAGTAATTAATTTTAGAATTGCTATAATTATTGTATTTACACCTAATTTCCTCCTTTAGGTGTATAGTTGCCTTAATCCTTGAATAACAATTGGTATCAGAGCTTAGTTCTCAATTATTAAGTTTGCTTAGACTTTGAGTAGAATGGCAACTACAAGTTACAATCTCCAAAATGAAGGTGCCTCAACATCTAGACCACCATTTTTTGATGGTAATGACTATGCATATTGGAAAGCTAGAATGACTATATATCTTCAATCTATAGATTTTGATTTATGGCTTTCTATTGAAAATGGACCTCATAGACCACTCAAAACCGAAAATGGTATTGAGATTCCAAAAAGCATGATAGAATATACAGACTTAGATAAAAGATTACTTTCTATGGATGCTAAAGCCATGAACACCTTATACTGTGCATTAAATAGAAGTGAATTTAATAGAATATCTTCGTGTAAAAATGCTAGGGATATATGGCATACTTTAGAAGTAACTCATGAAGGAACTAATCAAGTAAAAGAATCAAAAATTGATATGTTAGTTCATCAATATGAGTTATTTAAAATGTTACAAAATGAATCCATAACAAGCATGTTTACTCGTATGACTAGTATTACAAATAGTTTACATGCTCTTGGTAGAACTTATACAAATACAGAGATTGTAAGCAAGATTCTCGGATCTCTACCAAAAGCTTGGGAAGCTAAAGTGACAACGAATACTGAGAAGCAAAAGATCTCATAAAATTACCATTAGAGGAGCTCATCGGTTCTCTAATGACTCATGAGATCACTATGGAAAAACAAGATCAAGAAGAAAGGCCAAAGAAAAATTTGGCATTTAAAACTGTTGAAGACGAGGCCAATGATGAAGACAGTGACGACGATCTTGTGGAAGATGTAGCATTGATCACAAGACAGTTTCGAAACTTTCTTAGAAAGAAAAATGATAAGAGAAAGTTTTCGAACTACAGAAAGGAGGGAAACAAAGGAGAATCTAGCAAAGAAACTCCAAGATGCTACAAATGCAACAAAGTGGGACATATCAAAACCGATTGTCCCCTTCTTCAAATGAAAAAGAAAAATCGCTTTCAAAAGAAAGCTTTGAAAGCAACATGGAGCGATGACTCGGACTCAAGCTCCAGTGATGAAGAAGAACATGTGGCTAATATGTGCTTTATGGCAATTGAAAGCGAAAATGAGGTACAATCTTCGGATGATGAATCCGACCCTTATTATATTGAACTACATGAACAACTTGAAAATTTGTATGTAGAATATAAGAAATTAGGTTCTAAATATAGTACTCTAAAAAGAAATCATATATGCTTAATTAAAGAAAAAGAATTATTAGAAAAGAAAGTATATGATTTAAATGACAAGAGTAGCAAGACCAATCAACTTGAAAAAGATAATAAAACATTAAAAGAGAAAGTTGATGAGTTGAAAATAATTATCACAAAATTCACCCAAGGCTCAAAATTTTTGAGAAAATGCTTTCGAGCCAGAGAAGTGTATTTAACAAAGGAGGATTAAGTTATAAACCTAATAAAAATCAAAAATACCTAAAGAATTACTTTGTTAAAGCTAAAGAGTCTTTTAATCCAAGTCATACATGCAATTACTGTAGAAAATTAGGTCATTTGATTTATGCATGTCCGATGAAGAAAAATAAAATTGTTGACATGATTTGGGTTCCAAAAGGAACCACCCCTAACCAAAAAGGACCCAAGAAGGTATGGGTACCAAAATCCTCATCTTGATTCTGTTTTGTAGGAACCAAGGGAACATGGGGAGTGGTTTTTGGATAGTGCTTGTTCAAGACACATGACCGGAGACGACACCCTTTTTCAAGCCTTACCAAAACTAAAGGAGGAAAAGTGACTTTTGGGGACAACTCAAAAGGAAAAATTGTTGGAATTGGCAACATTGGAGGTATGTCTTCAACCTCCATTGAAAATGTATTTCTTGTTGATAATCTTAAACATAACTTACTTAGTATAAGTCAATTATGTGACAAAGGATATAAAATCATTTTTGATCATACATGTTGCTTAATACTTGAAAATGATAAAATTATTTTTATCGGTAATAGAATTGGAAACATCTATAAGATCAAAATAGATACATGTATGAGTAATGGAAGTTGTATTGTTGCTAGTATATATGATAGTTTTCTATGGCATAGAAGACTTGGTCACATAAGCATGGACATCCTTTCAAAATTGGCCAAAAATGATTTAGTTAAAGATCTTCCTCATATTACATATGAAAAGGAAAAGTTGTGTGACGCTTGCCAAATGGGTAAACAATTCAAAAATCTTTTAAAAGTAAGAATCACATATCAACCGAAAGACCTTTAGAATTACTTCACATAGATCTATTTGGACCAACTAGAACAAGAAGTATAAGTGGTAATAGATATGTGTTTGTAATTGTTGATGACTTTTCTAGATATACATGGGTTATATTTTTGAAATCAAAAGATGAAACAATTCATGAATTTGTAAAGTTTTCAAAGAAAATCGAAAATGAGAAAGGATTTTCTATAATTAACATAAGGAGCGATCATGGTGGTAAATTCACAAGTGATTTATTTGAAATGTTTTGTGAAGAAAAAGGATACCACCACAACTTTTCAACTCCTAGAACTCCCCAACAAAATGGGGTTGTGGAAAAGAAAAATCGGTCTCTTCAAGAAATGGCAAGAACTATGATAACTGAATTTAACACCCTAAATATTTTTGGACTGAAGCCAGTAAATACTTCTTGCTATGTTTTAAATCGTGTTACTTTGAGACCTGAGTTGAAAAAGACTCCTTATGAGCTTTGGAAAGGGAGGAAGCCCAACATCTCTTATTTTAAAGTCTTTGGTTCAAAATGCTTTATTCTAAACACTAAAGACAACCTTGATAAATTTGATTCAAAATCCGATGTTGGAATTTTTCTTGGATACTCCTCCTCTAGCAAAGCCTACAGAGTTTACAATAATAGAACACTTTGTCTTGAGGAATCCATGCATGTCGCCTTTGAGGAAACTCAAAATGACAAAATTGTTGAGATTCTAGATGACTTAAATAAAAGTGTTCAAAATTTGAATCTTCATGATAAAAATCCAAATGAAACATCAAATGAAGATATAAACAAGGACCAACCAAGCTCAAGCAATCAACAAGAGTTGGTAAGTAACTCCTTTGAGCCGCCAAAGGAGCTAAGGTATGTAAGTTCTCATCCTCAAGAATTAATTATTGGTAATCCGTTTGAGGGAACTAAAACTAGAGCATCCCTTATAAACATTAGTGGACATTATGCATTTGTTTCTCAAATAGAACCTAAAACCTTTCTTGAAGCTGAAAATGATGAAAAATGGATTTTAGCCATGCAAGATGAGCTAAATCAGTTTGAGAGAAATGATGTTTGGGAACTAGTCCCTAGACCAAAAGATTCATCAATAATTGGTACTAAATGGGTCTTTAGAAACAAAGTTGATGAACATGGGACTATTGTTAGAAGCAAAGCAAGACTAGTTGCTAAAGGTTATGATCAAGAAGAAGGAATAGATTATGAAGAAACCTTTGCACCAGTAGCTAGACTTGAATCTATAAGAATGCTATTAGCCTATGCATGTCATGCAAATTTTACGCTCTTCCAAATGGATGTTAAAAGTGCATTTTTAAATGACTTTATAATGGAAGAAGTATATGTTGAACAACCTCAAGGCTTTGAAAATTTTGAAGTTCCTAATCATGTTTTTAAACTCAAAAAAGCCTTGTATGATTTGAAACAAGCACCTAGGGCATGCTATGATAGATTAAAAACATTTCTTATTGAAAATGATTTTAACATTGGCAAAATTGACACCACCCTGTTTACGAAAAGAAAAGGAAATGATATCCTTATTGTACAAATCTATATTGATGATATAATTTTTGGTGCTACTAACGAATCTCTGTGTAAGGAATTTGCAAAATGCATGCAAGAGAAATTTGAAATGAGCATGATGGGAGAATTAAATTTCTTCCTTGGATTGCAAATTAAGCAAACAAGAGATGGCATCTTCATCAACCAAAGCAAGTACACCAAGGATCTTCTAAAAAGATTTGGGATGGAACATGTCAAAGATGCCGACACACCCATGGGAACATCTACTAAGCTTGATATGGACGAAAAAGGTAAAACCGTAGACATCACCAAATATCGAGGTATGATCGGTTCTCTTTTATATTTAACCGCAAGTAGACCCGATATTATGTTTAGTGTATGTTTATGTGCACGATTTCAAGCATGTCCAAAAGAATCCCATGTTAGTGCAGTAAAAAGAATTTTTCGTTACTTGCATGGTACAATTAATTTAGGGTTGTGGTATCCGAAGGGAAGTGAAATGAGTTTAATCAGTTATTCGGATGCAGATTTTGCGGGTTGAAAAATAGATAGGAAAAGTACTAGTGGAACTTGTCACTTTCTAGGATCTTCACTAGTATCATGGGCAAGTAAGAAACAAAACTCGGTAACCCTATCAACAACTGAAGCAGAATATATTGCGGCGGGGAGTTGTTGTGCACAAGTACTATGGATGAAACAAACTCTAGAGGATTATAGACTTAAGTTTGAAAATACTCAGATTAAATGTGATAATACAAGTGCTATTTGCCTATCTAAAAATCATATTCAGCACTCTCGTACAAAACACATAGAAGTAAGACATCACTTCTTAAGGGATCACATTGAAAAAGGAGATATTGTACTTGAGTTTATAGGTACAGAACATCAACTTGCAGATATTTTTACAAAACCCTTAGCCAAAGATCGCTTTTGCGAAATAAGAAGGAACCTAGGGTTTATCCATGCAAATGATGTTTAAATTATGTATACATCAATGGTTATAAGTTGGATTTATTTGATGTTAAAATGTATACACTTGGAGCATAAGAAATTTGTTCAAAACAAATATTGCAGAATTTAGAAATTCTGGGATGAACCGGTCGACCGGTTCATCAAGAGCAAGTCCAACCGGTAGACCTGGTTGAGACAGAAAAACAGAGGATGGCTACTTGGAATTTTTGAATTTTGGAGGAAAATGGTTCGAACATAATTTTTGGACATAAAAGGTATCTTTGAAGATTAAAGCAAGATTTTAAAGTCAAAGTGCAAAATTTCCATTTTTGCATGTACCGGTCGACCGGTACATGCATCTAGATCAATCGGTCGACCGGTTGAGCTAGAGGAACAGTAGCGTTCGCTACTGCCTAAAATTAGCATTTTTAGCCCCTTGATTTCTTTGCCTTTTGGACATAATTTTTACATGAAAAGGCTACATTGTGAGTGAAAAGAACAGTTCAAAAGAGAAATTTGGAAAATTCTCAACTTGGGAGTCAATCGGTCGACCGGTTGAACTTACCCCAAGGCAACCAGTCGACCGGTTGCTCGATAGTATAAATACTATCTATTGTTTCAGAACACATTCAACAGACAACATTCCAAAATCTGAAAACAATAACCCTAAATCCTCTCAAAAACCACTCCAAATCAAAACACCCATAGCCTAATTGAAGTCAATGGCACCCCAGAAACAATTAAGAAGGACTGAATCAAGGAGCAAAAGAGCCAATGATCCAGCTTCCTCATCAGGTGATAATGTTCAAAGATTTTTGAGTAATTTCTCAAATAGAGCTATCATTGTAGAAAGAGGTTTAAGCAATGATCTATCTGCTTTAGGTATAGACACTTTATTTGCTGAAATGGGTTGGTACTCATTGTATGAATATAGGAAACCTACATACCCTAAATTGATGAGAATGTTCTTTGCTAACATGAGGGTTAATGTAGAACCAAGAATAATGAGTACTCTTCAAGGACATCCCATTGAATTTAATTGTGATGAATTAGCTGAGATATTGGGTATATCTAATGATGGTCCGAGAGTGTTTGATATTAAAATAATTCCGACCATTGAAGGTTTTAGCTATGATTATGTTGTTGCACTGCACACTGGAAATAATGGATTTGCTCCAGGTGCCAAAATAAAGAGTCAAGATCTTTTATTGAGACCTAGAATACTCCATAGAATTATTGCTCACAATATCTTGCCCAAAAAGGGGCATTATGATGAAGTTACATTTATGGAGTTATGCTTAATTGATTATATGATTCAGCGAAGACCAATAAACCTTCCATACATCTTGATTAGGAATATAATCTTAGCATATGATCAAAAACAAAAGGCTCTACCTTATGGTCAAGTGTTTACCACTATTTTTGAGCATTTTGAGATCTTGCTGACGGGTACGGATAAGAGACCGTACTCAGATAAGACGGAGATAAATAACACCACTCTAACTAGGATGAAATATGTGCTTAATGAGCATGGTGAGTGGATTCAAGGGCACCAAGAAGGTGCACATGCTGAGGAAGAGCATGAAGAGGAGGAGAATGCGGCTGAGGATCAAGGTGAAGATGAGTTCACACATTTGTTTGAGTCACCACCTCCGGCTTTCTCCCCAGATGAGCCATCTGCGAGTGGCTCGTCTCATAGGATAGAGAGTCGTCTCACGCTCATAGAGACAGATATACGATCCATAAGGGACTCTCACATAGAGATGCGGGCTGATATACAGGAGATGAAGGCGATGATGGCTTCATTTCTCTCACGAAACCCACCTCCTTCGTGATTTTGTATCATGCATCTCATCTTATTTATGTTGCTATTTAGAGATATTGTATTTCTGCTTTTCATTTTGGATATATGTACAATGATATTGACTATTGTGTTTTTTATCCACAATGATTAACCTTCTTTTTGTTGATGCCAAAGGGGGAGAGAATATGAAAATATCAAATGCATCAATAATGGGGGAGTAAAATATGAGAATATGAAAAATTCATATGCATATATTTAGGGGAGAAAATGATTTTTCTTGAAATGGCATATGATGTTTTTACTTAGATTAAATTGCTAAAATGTTCAATGTCTCCTATATATTGCATTATAATATTTAGGAGAGACTCAATTTATTATGTAAGTTTTTTGTTTATTATCATCATCAAAAAGGGGGAGATTGTTGACATATAATGTCACACTTATATGTTTTATATATTTTGATGATAACAATAAAAAGAAAATGGACTAATAATATGCTTGGATGAGATTAAGCGATAAACAGGTATTATACAAAGAATACATCAACAAGCATAATGGAGTACACGAAGAAATCATTCCAAGAAGTCCAAGATGCAAGCAAGTGAAGACAAAGAAGAAGTTTTCATTTTAGTGCTTTAATTATGTAAATCTCAATTTCTAACTTGATAGCACAACTTAAAATGAACTCACACACTTCACATTGCATGCATTAAAAGGATTTGATGATTATAGGATTAAGTCATAATCAATCGGTTCAAAAATTCAGAAAAGATAATTTGTCACAATTGCCTTTCTGCATGAACCGGTCGACCACTTGGTGTATACCAAGTGAACCGGTCGACCAGCTGAAGACAAATTGTCTTTTGAGCTGAACCGGAAGACACATTGCATGCATTAAAGGATTTGATGATTATAGGATTAAGTCATAATCAATCGGTTCAAAAATTCAGAAAAGATAATTTGTCACAATTGCCTTTCTGCATGAACCGGTCGACCGCTTGGTGTATACCAAGTGAACCGGTCGACCGCTTGAAGACAAATTGTCTTTTGAGCTGAACCGGTCGACCGCTTGGTATATCCGTTGTGAACCGGTCGACCGCTTGAAGACAAAATGTCTTTCGAGCTGAACCGGTCGACCGCTTGGGTTATCCGTTGTGAACCGGTCGACCGTTTTAAGACAAATTGTCTTTTGAACTGAACCGGTCGACCACTTGATTTGTCCGTTGTGAACCGGTCGACCGCTTGATATGACAGTTGCATTAAAACGGCTATAAACGGCTAGTTTCTTTTAGAAACTTATAAATAGGCCTCCTAATTGCAAAACAAAAGACACACAACTTTCATATCTTATATTGAGGCAATTAGAGTGCAAAAACATCTTCAAATCATCAATCCTCATTAATACTCATAATTGTGTTTAGATCTTCATATCTTAACACAAAGAGTATTTCTCATTCTCACTACACTTAAACACCTTCAAATATTCTAAGTGTTATCAAGTGAGATAAAGAGATCATAGATCTTCATTTGTAATATCTACACTATTAAGAGTGTATTGTTGTTTTACAAAAACAACCATTGTAATATTCTTGAGAGTTGAAGTATAAAACTCTTTGATATTAGTGAGGAACCTCACCAAGAAAAAATCTTTAAGATTGGACATCTTCATGTGGGAAGAAGGAAAATCTTGAAGAGGGCATATCTTCAAGTGGTGTAAAAGTCTTGGTGTGGATTCATCAAGCGAGATTTGTAATCTTGTTACTTGGACTAGTAAGAGAGTACAATACTCAAGTACAAATTTGTACTTGAATCGTGGACGTAGGCTTGCCGAACCACGTTAAAAACCGAGTTAGCAATCTCTCTCTCTTATCTCTTTACTTTAAAGTAATTGATTTTAGAATTGCTATAATTATTATATTTACACCTAATTCCCCCCCCTTAGGTGTATAGTTGCCTTAATCCTTGAATAACAATTATCATGATCGTAACCTTTTAAAATTATTATCAATATTATTTCTAAATAATTAAAATCATTAAATTGCCCCCAAAAAATTAAAAAAAAGCAAAATATTTGTACAAAAAAAACAATGAAAAACATAATAAATAAAATTATCATTATTATTGTGCAAACAATGAAATAATAAAATCATTTGATCCGGAGAACAAATAAAAAAAACTAAAAAAGAAGAACAAAGGAAAAAGGGAGAAATATTAATTTTAAAATGATCACTAAAATAAATTAAAATTTCAGCTGTGAACAGAAAAAAATAAAACCTCAATAAAAATAAATCGACAAAAATAAAAACAAAAACTAAAAGTATATATGCATAAATACGAGTAAAAATAAACATTATCCAAGAAAGACACGCGTCGCACTAGGAGTCCGAGAACATGGTGGCGCACTAGGTGACATGGTGACTAGGCGGTTTACACGACCACATGACGCAACATGCTCTCTCGAAAAACATGTACGTGTGAAAATAATTACAAAAATACCGAGAATAAAAGTACCACAATGCCCTAACTCTAGTGCTTCTTTTTTTTTTGTCTTTGTGGGGGTATTTGGTAGTTTCATTATACATAAATATGTGAAAAAATAGATATATCCCACTTGTTCCATGTTTTTTTGTCAGCTCTGGAGAATAAAATAGTAATTTTACAGTGCAATGTAAAACAAAAAATATAAAAAAAATCCAAACAATTTAAAAAATAATATATGTTCCCTAAAACTATCTAAAATATCCTCCATTATGAGGGTTAAATTTTTCAACTCTAGAAGTAAAATGATAATTATAATTTTTTTGTCTAGGTAGATAAATAAAATGACCATGTTTTTAATGTTTTTAATTTTCTGGGTAAATTTATTTAAACAAACATGTCAAAATTCGACAGTAATCATTGCATAGCATGCTGAAATCGAAAGTCAACCCTTGCGGTTGAAGCTCGCAATTGTCTTCTACGCTAGTGGACAGCCGACCCAATTAATAATAGTAATCAAGGTTTAAAAAGACAAGATATTATATATTATATAGGACAGAGTTTTGCATGATTTGCCGATCGTGACACGTGGCAAGATAACAGCCAGAATGTTTCTATTTAGTAATGTCGTTTTTGTTGTTTTTTTATGGTTAGGAGAGTGACGGATCAGTGATAAGCACAGGAATTCTCTTCTTAAAGAAAGGACCGGGGCTGCGCAGTGGGGTCTACATAACGTGGCATGGAGTGAGTGGTTGGAGAATGAACGATGATAGCATAGCATGGCATGAAATGAGTGGTCATCATGATTCACAATAGCCATATGATTTTCACTTGTGTTTGGTCGGTTTGAAAGCACATATAAAAGAAATTAATTAATTGATGGTTATAATATCTTAAAATTTTAAATCAAATAAGGAAAACATTTACATAAAAAAACTGTTAAGACATAAATTATTAAATTCTAAGAAATAATTTTACCCCGATCTTTCATCATTTCCCTAATTATTAACCATATAAAAATCTTAAATAGCATAAACAAAGCTTCTTAAATCAATCCTAATCTTCATAGTATATTATTGCTGAAGTCATTAGGGCTCACTAGAATATCACTAGACGACGTCGTATCAACTGGACTCCATTGACAATATAGAGCAACCAACAAGAACTATCTTTAAAGAAGTAGCCTTATCACATCAGGCCAGAGAAGCACACACATGAAGGGTGAGGTGAGGTCACAGAAAGCTTAAGAAACAATAATTATGGGGGGAGGCGGTGCGGCGGCAAAGATAACTTAATTTAACACTCCCTCCTCAATCCTCACGAGATACATATCCCCATAAATACCACCACCTTGGCATTCATGAGTCAATAATAGAAACCAAACCTCTTTAGCTTTGTCTATCAAGTCTCACCAAAAGCGATGGGAAAGGACGACATTGAAGTTGGTGGCGAATTGAGGGCCAAGGACTATCAAGATCCACCACCAGCACCATTGATCGACGCCGAGGAGCTCACCCAGTGGTCTCTTTATAGGGCTGTCATCGCCGAGTTCATTGCCACGCTCTTGTTTCTGTACATCACTGTTTTGACCGTGATAGGTTACAAGAGCCAGACTGACGTGAGCAAGAACGGGGATGGGTGTGGCGGGGTTGGCATTCTTGGCATCGCCTGGGCCTTTGGTGGCATGATCTTTGTTCTTGTCTACTGCACTGCGGGTATCTCAGGTTAGTCAAAACTACTGATACGTAACTGAAGTTTTTTTAAGATGCTTTATATATGTGCTGATAGAAGTGGCTGAAACCTGTGCAGGTGGACACATTAACCCGGCTGTGACGTTCGGCTTGTTTCTGGCTAGAAAGGTGTCTCTGGTGCGAGCCATCTTATACATTGTGGCTCAGTGCCTGGGTGCCGTATGTGGATGTGGGTTCGTCAAAGCTTTCCAAAAGTCATACTACACAAACTACGGTGGTGGAGCCAATGAGCTTGCCGATGGATTCAGCAAGGGCACTGGGTTAGGTGCTGAGATCATCGGCACCTTTGTTCTCGTCTACACTGTTTTCTCCGCTACTGATCCCAAAAGGAACGCGAGGGACTCCCACGTCCCTGTATGTGCTCTATCTATGCAGCCCCTCTTCAATCCTCATTACGAATTATAATTTTCCACAATAAATCAAAAATGAAAACTATTGTCGGTGTGAAATAGAGCGAGTATCAATTAACTGTTACTGATTCTGTGCATATAGGTGCTGGCACCACTTCCCATCGGATTTGCTGTCTTCATGGTTCACTTGGCCACCATTCCGATCACCGGAACGGGTATCAACCCAGCTCGGAGCTTTGGAGCTGCAGTGATGTACAACAAAGAGAAGGCGTGGGATGACCATGTACATACCCTTTTAACATGTATTAGCTTCACATTTGTCCCCCCTATATTTATGCTCATGTAATCTATTTATTTTTATTTTCTCAGTGGATTTTCTGGGTTGGGCCTTTCATCGGTGCCGCAATTGCCGCGTTATATCACCAATACGTCCTGAGGGCAGCTGCTGTGAAAGCCCTTGGGTCCTTCAGGAGCTCTTCCAACATTTAATTTTAAGGACCATATAATATATGGTCCCTGAAATATTTCCTCCAAGTGATTGAATGGAGTAACGCAAATATTTAAGCAGTCCAAAAGGGTTTGGGACTGGCGAATATGTACATTATGTGGCCAAGATGTCAATATGATGTCACGTTTGTGTGCTTATTGTTTTGTTTGTGCTCAAACGTTTTCAACTACCCTGTCTTTTAATTTGTCTCTATCCCTTAATCAGCTAGTGCTGCTTCTTGTTTGTCTCAATTATTAATCTCTCTGTTTTTTTTTTTTTGGTTCTTGCCTTATCTTGTCAAATAAAAATGTATTGATGAGTGGCAACTTGTTTTTAAAATAATATCATTTAAAAAGATAAGGGTTGTGATTCTACGTAAATGTGATTATAAGATGTTTATTTTTGCTTTTAAAACAAATTATTTACCTCAAATTAGTTATTTTTTTGTATTTGTATATGTTTTTAACGAATCAATGTCAAAAATAATCTTATAAAAAATATTTTTTACAAAAATATATATTATTTTAATATATATTTAAATAAAAAAACACTTTAAATATCAATCAATCTTGTAAATTTCAGCGATATCCAAACAATCAATGACGATCATTGCGATTTTTCAAATCAGATGAAAGATGAATTCAATATTCTAGATTCAGGGTTTTTCTTTTTTTTTTTTAGACAATCGATGACCACCGTGAAGTTAAAAAGGGTCACTCCGCCTGTTTCCGTTAACAATAATACTAGTAGTAAAATACTATTTATTTAGAATCAATCGAGGGCAATGCAAGATAAATTACCTTGAATATCATGTAGCTTGATGACAGATGCACTTGACATTTCTATAATCCTATAATTTGTATATATAACATTCCATTTTTTTTTTAATTTTTTTATGAATATTAAAGTTATTCTATAACTAAGAAGTTAAAATAAGAAGCTAATTTTTTTTTATAACCAGGGTATTCGGACTAACTTGCACGCATCACAATTAATCACCGGATCCACTAAATATTTTGCAAACCTACAACTAAAATTAATTTTAAAAAATACGAGTGGAGTATACCGTTAGGGTTGCAGCAAAATAAGCCAAATCCCAGATTGTAATTGAATCATGATTATGCAGCAAGATATACAAAGAAGACTCCAGCATGAAATTGATTTGAATATACTGTGTGCGTGCAAATATTTCAGTAATAGTATTTTTATAATTAAAAAAAACATAAACAATATTTTAAAATTAAGAAAATATATAAAAATCGGTAAATTTTATTCTTATGTTTTTTGGATATGATATAAATCCCTTGCGCAATATCAATCAATGTTATCGCATCAAAATCTATTAAGTAAGAATAGCGATTTGTTTACCATTCTTGTAAGTTAAACATCCATGAAAAAGATTTACGATCTAATTGACAAGTCTAAGGGTATTGATAATTAAATGTTCATGAAAAACAATATTTTTAAACAAAAAATGATGTCAATTTCTTTGCAAAATGCCTAATCAACAAGTCTTCTTTGTAGAAAGATTGATGTCAAAAAAATTATAAAACAATTTCTTCTTTTCTAATGGACCACTGTTAAGTTTTTCGTAAATGAACCTAATGGATAAAAAAATTAATTTACCATCATTATTTTTTTATGGATAACCTAATCAATGAATCTTCTTTGTAAGGGAGCAACATTGATTTCGTGTGGTCAAATTAAAAAGCATACTATTTTTGAGATCGACATCAAATTTCTCATGAATAATTAAAAATATAAATTTTAAATAAGCTAAAAAATAGTGAGGATATTTAATGAAAATCAAAACATCAAATTTAAAATAAAATACATAGTAAAGATAACTTTTTGAATAAAATGATGCTTTAAGGGTGACCACCACCAACCCTTACTTGAATCTCTAAAATCAGTGATTATTTTAATATCCAATTTTTTTATTTTACTACAAAGTGGTGATTTCAATTTTTTTTATATATTTTATTTTGGAAGTACTATTTAGGTGAGGGTGCGACAACATAGCATTACAAAGTTAGAAGTCCACTGATAAATCTAAGGTCGAGCCTAATTACTTGTGTTTTCTTCTTGAAATATTAATTTTTTTGTTTCCATTTATTTTATTTGTCTCAAGCATGCAATTTTTTTTTTTAACTTTGCACACTACATGGAAAAATAATAATAAAGCAAGTATTTTTCTTATATAACATTTTTTATGGCAAACTCAAATTTTAATTTATATAATTAATTAAATAGATGAAAGGATTGAATGAAAAATATTAGTAAGATTTAAGAAAAAGGCATGTTTTAATATTGAAGAAAAAATTAGTAAGATTTAAGAAAACACAAATAAATAATAAATAATGAAAGGATTGAATGAAAAATAGGAGTTGATATTATTTATATATTGAATTTTAAAAACTAAATTAAGGGAAGAAATAGGCCAGACAACCAGGCTCAAGTATCCAAGCGAGCTAGCCTTTAAAATACAGGAAGAAAAAAAAATGCATGCACGTGGGCTTAATTGATGAGGCCCACACACGTGATTCGTTATTATTTTTCCTAGTCACTAGCGGATGACTTTTTTTTTTTTCAAAAAAGGAAAATAGATGGTGTCATTTTTTGTGAGGTGGCAACAAAATGGAGTGGGCCCAAAATAATGTTTCGATTAATTATAACTTAAAAACAAATAAATACCTTTAGATTCTCAAAAGAAAGAAAAAAAAAAGACTCATCCCCATGAACATGTAATTTGGTCCAAGAACACAAAATGAAAATAAAATAAAAAGTTTTGTTTTATATTATAGTAGTGATTATTTTAAAAATATTTATTTACTTGAAAATAAATCAAAATAATTTTAAAAAATATATTGTTGTATTTTTTAAATTTAAATAATCAACCTCAACCACACTCCTAAACAAATAATTAGATGTTTTGAATTATAGTTTTAGCTTTAAAATTCAAATTATAAGAGACAATTTTTAATGTTGTACAATTTAAATATCACAATTTTCATAATATATAATTATTATACTTCATTAAGCTCCATAACATTAGCTGCATGCCCAGGAATCTAGAGAAATTGTTTATTCTAATGTACTACATCAATGTGAAAAAACATTTTTCTAAAATCATTGAATTACATTATTTAATTCTAATTAACTTGTAAACCTCATAAATATCTCAACTATGATGTCAATTAAAATCAAGAGGATGTAGAAATACGAGTTTCCAACTCCAACTATAAAGGTTATATGATAAGAAAAAAATTATTTTCATTCCACAAAAACACAAAAAGAAAGAAACATAATTTTGTAGGTCTAGTTATTCATATTTAGCCATTGATCTTTTTAAAAAAATCTTTATCCTCCAATTGTTATATTCACTTGCTTTAAAGTTTAATATATTATTTTGGTTCACATGCAATTGTTATACTCACTTTGGTCACCATTTATGACATTCTTTATCGTTGTTTAATTTGTCTTGTCCATGTATTTTTTTTATGGTACCATGGTGTAATTATCTAAGTCTCTCGGATCACACGGATCACATTTATTTATTTTTTTCTCCTTGTCTTCCTTGGAATTGTGTGATCCCATTTTAACTATTTTTTTCTTTCAAAATCTTGTTATTTTAAATTGTGACTTTTTAAGGTGTCATTATTCTTAATCAAAATATTCACCAAACTATGACATTTTTTCAAATGTGTTAGAAAAAAATAGCTTTGTTTATGTGATCAAGTTCATTTCAAATCATGATTGGCAATTTTCAT
This sequence comes from Salix exigua, assembly GCA_032356905.1. NCBI lineage: Eukaryota > Viridiplantae > Streptophyta > Magnoliopsida > Malpighiales > Salicaceae > Salix > Salix exigua. The sequence goes on along the minus strand of CM063593.1, from coordinate 7,858,174 downwards.
CTTGCTCCATCCAGTATGATAGTATATCGTTATAATTTAAAAAATAGAATAAATTGAAATAAATTTTATTTTGTTTGAAATCTTAATCTATTCTAATTTTTTTTTCCAAATTCCACTTAGAATGTCAAGATTTGTTCCTGTCAAATAATGTTTGTTTTTTATTTTTACATATTTATTATCTAGTTTTACTATGTCAATTCTTTCGCGATGACAATTTTTTGCTTCACGCGCTACCTTCGCGGCGACACATGGAATTTTTTTTTTTCTTGTAATCATAAAATTAAGAATATAATTTTTAAGAGTAACCACCTAGTATTAAGGTCACTAAAAAAATGATGGTCTATGAGAGTCTGGTTAAGGAACTTGATGTGCTAGGGGTAGACGTTTCACAACCAATGCACCTACCTAAAGTTAATTTCATTGATATCAAAAAAAAAAATTCAAGTCAGATTTTTTTTCAGAAGTCCTTCCTAAAGCTCAAAGTAAATCTCTCATCGTTAGAGAGTCTCTACCTTACGGGTCAAAAACGTAACCATTCTAAGGTCTGAAATTTAAACTCTGCATTTAATATCCCTCTTTTTTACTATTTATTGATGTATTTTACGATATAACTTTTATACCATGGTAGCTAAAACTCAAGAAAAGGAACAAAATGATTATTAAATTTTTTGATATTTTGGTTAAACTCTAACTGATAATCATAAATTGGTTGCGATATCCTTTTTTGTTTAAAAACATGAGAAAAGATGCTACATATTTTCTTTTTTTGAAAATATGCTGGGAAGATTTTAGAGTCAACCGTGTGCGTGAAAACAATTTTTTTAATAAAAATTAACAAGATGAATTTTATGCTTTGTATATATTTTATTCAAATTTTATTTTCTATTACTTATTTATTTTTTCTATTTTTTAAGGTTGGCAGCCCACTCGTATGTGTCGAAACGGCCCATCACTTTAAGGTTGGAATGTCAACCCGAGTGGGCTGAAATGACCCACCTTCTTTTGGTGTTAGGCTTTCCAGCTTAGGTGGGCCAAACAACTCACCTCTTTTGGGGTGCCTCAGTTGGACACCATGTCCAGGCCGACTATCGTCCACAGTTCAGCTGTGAATTGTGCAAGGAGGAGGGGGATGGAGCTAGAAGACACATTGTCATTGTCACTGTGTAGAGGAGGTCGAATTGATTTTGCTGATCGTGGTGACATCGAGAATAGTGGCTTGTGGTGGTCATGGGAAGCGACAAAAACTGCAACTAAAAGAGAGAGGAGATGACTTCTATTGATCTATCACCAAAGAAGATGATATTACTATAACTGCTAGTGGATAACACAGAGGGGCTGCAACGGGTGCCGAGCAGTTAGTGGTGGTCTTGCTAGACGAAGATGCAAATGTTGCAAAGAAAGATGAAGGTGTATTGTTGCTGATTAAAGTTGTGGCTATCATATGAGGATGAAGAAGCTAAGTTTGTGGATGACGGTAGAGAAAGATAAGACTAAGGTTGTCGGTCGAAAGGGAACTGGGGTTACTGATGGTAAGGAAGTGTTAGAGATAAAATAGAGAGTATAAAAGGTGTATAAATAGTGGTTATTGTAACACACAATGTGTGTGATAAATATAATAAAATTCAAATTATCTTCTCTCCATCTCCTTTGTTCTCTCTTTTGGTTTCTCTATAATTATTCTTCATCAATTACACAATCCTGTCATGGTATCAGAGCTTTCAAATGCTCACGCATACACATGAATTTGAATTTCTTGCTTCCGTAATCTGCTCTTCTTGATAATCTTATTTATAGTGAGTTGCTACAAAAAAAATCTTCTTCTTCTTCATTAGAAGAGATAACGACTTTTTCGAGCTTGATGAGATTGGAGCAACCTGAGCATTGGTGTCTTCGTCATCGCCAGTCAAAGCTTCCTCATCTTCTCTGTGCTTGTGTTCAGATGAATAACTTCTCCAAACTGATATTGTAGGGTAGATCCTCTACTTAAAATCTGAAGTAACACAATCACTAAGTGTCTCCTTCATCAAAGAATCTTCTCAAAATCAATACATAAATGGAGGAGAAGGAGAATGAGAGCTTTGTGATTCAGTTGGCTAATTTTAAAATCAAGGTTGTTATTTATCAACTTCCTCAAGCTGCCAAAGACCTGCACTCTACTAAGATACGATTGGAAGCGCATGGCGTGCCATCGAAGCAAGCGAAGGCGATTACTGGAGTGTTGAATGATAGTTTGGAGACTATTTCTCATTCTTTTGTTTCTAAGGTAGAAATGCAGAAGACTGAAATGATTCAAGACTCAAATCTGTCAAGTATAAGTCTGAAGTACAGAGTTCTCAGAAGCATCATGTTTCTTTGCTGCAACGTGAGACTGAAAAATTTCGAGGTGACATAGAGAAAATGTGCAATGAATTGAAGTATGATATTGATAAATCTTTCAACATGAGCAACAACAAACATAGTTGTCAATACTGTTTCGGTCGCCGTTCCGGTTTTTTGATCGGAACGGAACGTTCCGGTTTCGGAGCGTTCTGGCGTGCCGTTTCGGTGTCGTACTGTTGATATATAATTATATATATATATATATATATGTATGAAAAATTAAAAAAAACAAAATATAATTTTTATTTTTTATAAAATCAAAGTTGACGCAATATTATTTTTATAATATATATTTTTTATTTTTTATTATATATATATATATAAAAGCTTACAGTTAGTTGTAACGTGAAGTTATAACTATAAACCCTTTATTATTATTATTATTATTATTATTATTATTATTATTATTATTATTATTATTATTATAAAAACCCACAAACCCTACTGGCCCCATTTATTATTATTAGTATAAATTATAAAAACCTAACCCTACCCCCTCCCCACTTTCTCTCTAGTTGCGTCGTCCCCCCACTTTCCCTTGGCTTCCCTTTGCTTGCTACTGCCCCACCCTTCCCGGTTGATTTCTCTTTTGATTGTTTCTTGGACTTCTCTAATGGTGAATTCAAAGATGGTTATGCGCAAGAAGAGGAGGAAAAGAAGGACTCTCTTTTTGTTTCCTCTCAAGACTCTGTTAATGATGATATTAACTCCAGCAGCTTCTCTGATTCCTTTCTCACGAGTGAACTTGTTGTTCCAGTAAGTGAAGATGATAATTATTATAGTGAAATTCAGTTTTATGAGCGAGAAAGCAATGCAAGAAGATTAGCCTCGAATGCAAGGGAGCTTTCTCTTTCTTTTTTCTCTTTCGGTGTCGTTTTGATTTTGAATCGAAACGGCACGCCCGGAACGGAATTGAGGCGTTCCGGTCGGAATTTGGCCGGAATTTCCGGAACGGACCGGAATTAAAATCGGGACAAAAACGACGTTGTTTTGTCTTGGTTTTATGAATGGAACGGCACGTTCCGGCCGGAACGAAATGGATTTGATAACACTGACAACAAAGATAACCTCAACGTGGCTGATCTCACCAGCATTCTTAATGACGAGGATCGAGATGGCCTTGTTCATGCTCTCAAGACTAAGCTACAGAGTTTGAATGGACAACACTCTGAATTGCTCAAGAATTTGTCTTCAACTATGAGCAAGTGTGTTGAGGATCTTAGAGGGATCCAAAGTCAATATGATGAGTTAGAGGCAAAGTTCCTTAAGGCAAGAACAACCCTTGAAACAAAGTATCAGAAATTGTACCAACCATATACATTAAGTGATATGAGATTGTGAATGGTTTTGGTGAAATTGAAACTACAAATGAAGTGGGAATGGACCAAGAGGAGGGAAATGATGCTGAAGAGAAAGGTGTTTCTATTTTTTGGCTCGTCATAATGAAGAACAATGAAGTTCTAGTTAAGGATATTAGTGAGCGTGATGAAGGAGCTCTCAACTCTAACACCGAAAGCCACAGATGCCTAACTGGATACAGGTGATCTACTTTGCCTTGTTTCTTAAGATTGGAGAATGTTTCTCCTATACCAAGACTCAGGTTGCAGTGAGAGACACCATTGGCACGAACCTTCCGGTTGAGACAATAAGGGGTTTTATTAAGAAGGTGGAAATGGGTCTTTAGTTTCTTTAGTTGGAGGAAGGACGAATGAGAGCCATTGTTGAAGCGACGGACAAACATTCTTTGTCGTTGAGCTAGGGTTCCTTTATGCCTCTTTTTCTCTTTTATTTCCTTCTTTTTATGCGTTGTTATGGTGTGGTTTATTGTACGATGTCATTTTGTTAAAAAAACAAAAGAAGAAGAAGAAAATGAATTCTTACACAAATTAAGAAATTCATCAGCAAATGAAAAACTTAAGAAAAAAACTTAAGTAGATAAATGAAATTCAAACTCATTCTATCACCTCTCTTCCCTCCCATTTCTTTGTTCTCATCCCTCTCTTCTCAAAGTCTTACGGAGACAAATGAAATTCAAATCAAGAAATAGACCAATAAAATTCCTTCTCTTCTCTCTTTTACATACTTTTTTTTTGTCAAAAGAAATAAGTACTCATGTATTTTATTTTCATTGTTGCAATGTCATGCTTGGTTTATCAAAACATGAGATTGAGGGGCGATGTTAGAGTATAAAATAAAGAGTATACAAGGTGTATAAATAGTAATTGTTGTAACACACAATGTGTGTGACAATATAATAAAATACAAATTCTCTTCCTTTCATCTCCTCTGTTCTCTCTCTTGTGTTTTCTCTCTAATTATTCTTCATCAATTACACAATCCTGTCAAGAAGGAGAAGAAGGTGTCCTAGCATTGATAAAAACTGACATTATTGTTGTTTTCTTTTTCTCCTTTGTGCTATCTTTGCTATGCTATTTATAGAAGAAAAGAGGTGACCCTTCGACTGCTCATTGCATGCAGCGATCGGTTACCTCCTCATTTTCTGCAACAACATGCTTGCAAATTTTGCAAAAAAGCACAAATGCACTTTGGTATCTTGATTTATTATTGTTCTAATTGTGCCCCTAATTGATCTTAAAATTTTAAATTTATGCAATTTTGTCCTTGTTGGAACTTTATTGGTAACCTTAAATTTACACGTCTTTTTTACTTCGGTCCTTGATCTCAGAGTTATGCAATTTGACTCTCGATTGACCATTAAACTTTTCAACTTTCTTCAATTTCACCCCCTGATTTCTTCTGATTGACTTGGTAAAAATAAAATTTGGTTCCCAAAAATTCTCATCTTCTCAATTAAACTTGAATTAGGCTTTCGACTTTGAATTTTCATCAATTAAGCCCTTACTAAAACTAATTTAACAAATTTAAAGTATAATTAAATCCTTGCACTGAATTAAGACCTTCAATTGGACCCTAAATTGATTGGTAAACATAATTATACTTAGATTGGTCCACGATTAATTATGTCCTTTTGACTTAATTTTTATGTAGATTTATCCAATAATAAATTATTTTAGCCTTTAATATACATTTGCTTTCATTTTTTGGTACAATTTTAAGCACGTTTTACGTAGATTTATCGAATTTCGTTCAAAATGTTCCAACTTGACTTTTTTTTTGCGACAAAGCTTTTTTATTTTATTTCTCTCAATCCGACTGTTGGGTCAAGATAAAAGTTTATGAGGAGTTTCCTTGCATATTATATCTTAGGTTAGAATGTTAGGGCAATTAGATTAAAACAGTCCCTTGTGAGATTGTCAATGATATGTTTATAAGTTTATTTAAAAATATCATTTTATTGTATCTTTATTTTAGATTGATTTTTTTAAAAAAAAATTATCATTCAATTATGAGTTTATTGATATTTGAACCGGGACATGAATTAGAAAGGTTAACTCATGTCAATCTAGATTAATTCAATATATTATCATCTCAATATTTTTTTAAAATATCAACTGAGTGTTTTTAGTTTAGCTATATTTTTACTAGTTATAAAAATTATCTTTGAACATGTTGAGTCAATCAAGTCATATGGGTGCAACTCTCATTTGAATTGCTTAATATTAAATTAATTTATCTTTGTATTTAAATTAAAATTATTTTTTTGAATTATTTTTTTGATTGTATATATAATTGAAATATTATTTTAACAAATATAATTAAAATTATATATTATATTTAACTTGTTAATATTTGTTTCGTAAGAGTAATCGCAATTTTAAATCCAGGTGTCCGCGTAAAGCAAAGATGTCTTAACTCTTAACTTAAGCCCTCTCTCAGCATTGACTTGTCATTTTCCTGCAACGCCAACCGACAACACCAAAGAAATAAAATACCGCAAATGACGTGTCAAGATATGGATTGGTGGCCCCCGCACTTGACTTAGCACTGCATCACAGAGTCTGTCCGTAACTTCCAATGAAGATAGAACAAAGATCAGAGTGATCTCATTGGGCCACGTCTACTATTGAGTGGATAAATTTTGGCAGCACGCCACCAATTATGTTGTCCAATTCAATTAAATCCATAAAATATTGTTTTCCGTGTCATTTCGGGAGTATTTAATATTATAATAATATTTACTTTTTAAAATGTTTTTAATATAAAAATATATTGAAATACTATTTTTAATTTGTTTTCCACATAACATCAATACAATATAAAAACATAAAAAATAATTTTTTTTTAAAAAAACAATTACAAAAATAAAATCTGACTGCAAAAACTTAAAGTTAAAACATGGAGTTCATAAATTATTTCTATAATGAATTTTAAATTCTTGCAATATAATAAAATATAATGCATGATGTACCTCATGACTTCTTGTAATAATTAACTCTTAATTCATTAACAAAACTGTCCAATCAAATCATTCTACGGTATACGGTATATAATGGGTTTTTAATTTTTGAGCAATTCTAATCTGATCATATTCCTAATAATTACTCGTAAGGGTAAACATTTAATTTATTAATTAAATTAGTCAGAATGTATTTGATAATATGATACAAAATATTTTTTTAATTAAAATAACTTTATATTAATTTTATTTTTATTTTTAATATCAACAAATCAAAACATAAATTAACATTATCTTAAAAGCACTTTAACCCGTGTTAGGTGGACCTTATTTTATATTGCAGGTTAGTGTAATTTTTTTTTGTTAGCTTCAAATTGGGTTTTTAATATTTTTAGATTGTTTTGATGTTAAAAAATAAATTTTAAGAAACAAAAAAAAATCATTTTAACATTGCAGTCTAACCATATTGTTTTAATTTCCAAGTAAATTTTCTCTTAAAAACAACCTCTATTATACTCCAAACCAAGTTGGTCGTTGATTTTTATAGAGTTTTTTTTCTTGAAAATATATTAAAATAATATTTTTGTAAAGAAATATTTTTAATATTAGCATGTTAAAATGCAATTTTTAAGTAAAAATAATGATTATAACGTTGTTGTATTTAATATTAGCACACTAAGATGCAATAATAAAACTACTAAAATAAAATAATTTGTTTTTAAAAAAAAACACAGCGTGGACCAACCTAGAAGGTCTTATAAAGTTGCTGTATGTAATGGATTTTTATTTTAACATGCTCATAATAATTGCTTCTCGTAAGAATAAACATATAATTTATTAATAAAATAATTCTGCCTTATATTTTTAATTTTGGAGCAATTCTAATCTGCGGGCAACCAATCCAATCACTGTAAACTCACATTTCCCCAACCGAACCACTGTTGTTTTGATGAGAATGTGGCCAGCAGATGCACAAAAAAAGGAGCAGCTCATGGTAAGCACGAGAGGACGCCCTTATTCTAGTGTTTCTCACATGGCATCTTAAGGTAACTTACACAGAGGGAGAGCTTATCCATTATACCACTATAAAATACACCCGATTCAACAATGGGAAGCCAAAGCAACGCAGTGTTGACATCATCTTCTTCTTCTTCTTCTTCAATTCAAGCTTATACCATTTCAATTTACAGACCCCTTTTCAAAAGCTTCACCTACCCCTCATTTACAGGTCCCTGTTTTTTCTTATAATCTTTAATTAGTCTTTGTTAGTACTCTATCAATGGCATCAAGGAACATTTTAAATGCAAGAGCTAACTACAACTATCCCACTACAGGGAGTCATGGAGACGTTTTTGAGTTCGACGAGGCTGATGTTTGGAATTCTAACGTTGCTCCGTCGTTGGAGAGCAAGAAAACGATACCAAGTTCACGTTGTTCAAAGAAAGCTCCCAGGAAGGTTGATCGCAAGGCCAAGGACGGGACACCGGTGACATGTGCATCATTGCCGGTCAACATACCGGACTGGTCCAAGATTTACAGCGATCATCAAAAGAAGGAGAATATTGAAGGCAGTGCTTATCCGGTTGATGATGACACTGACTACGATGATGATGAGGATGATCATGATAATGATGATCAGGATGGCAGAGTGCCTCCTCATGAATATTTAGCGAGGAGGAGAGGGGCTTCGTTTTCTGTTCATGAAGGGATAGGAAGGACCTTGAAAGGAAGGGACTTGCGCCAGGTGAGAAATGCAATTTGGAAGAGAGTTGGTTTTGAAGATTAGAGAAGAAGAGGAGTTTAATTCTCTTCAAGGAAAATAGGATTTAATCATCTGGGGGTTTAGATATGACACGCGTTGTTTTTGATCATGCGTTTTCTTTGATGAGCTAATGAATCTATGTTTTTTTTTTTTAATCAAAGTGAGAGATTGCCCTTTGGTTATCGTGTTTTGAATGTGATCAGAGGGTGACCTTTTGCTTGTAATTTCTTAGAATGTATAAGAAAAGGATGAGGAGCTCGCTGATTGTTTTGGTTTAAGATCCTCGACGTTTGTCTTTAAACTTGGTTTCTGGATAATAATGGTGTTTTGGATATGGGTGGAAGTACAGGCGGGGTTCAAGATCCAGCCTTCAATATTTCTTCCAACTTTTTGATTCCTCTTGTTCAATATTCTTCTTCTACCCCACCCCCTTTTTCCTTGGCTTTTCTAGCTTGTTGCTATTATCTTTTTGCTTCCCATTTCCTAATGTGTATGGGTGATTGGATTGCCTTATTTGCGTGGGGACTCGTCTACATGAATTGCGAAGGTGACACTTGCATGTCATGTTTGGCCCTTTTTTTATTATTAATATTGGTGTCTTAGCCGAGCTAATTTATTCACAAACTCGATTTATTTCATGGATTATAAAATTAATAACTATTCAAATCTTTAATAATCATTATATTAGCAATTACAAGATTTAATAAGAGAATACACGATAGAAGAAACAAGCTCATTAGTTACATTAGACCTTTTGAATTGCTTTTTAATATAAAAATGATGTAAGAATACTTAATTTAAAACGTAAAAACAAACCAATAAAAAGGTTGATTTTTGCATTAATCACGGGTAAAAGAAACAAAGCATTTCCCCATAGCCAATCGGATCCTGCTCTCCCGCGAGAAAGAGCACCAGTCCTAGGTTACCACATTCATCAATGAACTGTTCAAATTCAGAATATATACATTAAAAAATAGGAAGCATCGGATCAGATTCCAAATAATTGAATCGCATAAGACAAGAGAATAAGGGGCATGATTGATTAATTAATACTGTTTCCAATGATATAATATTAATAATAATAACAACGCACTTCATGTTTTGATATAAAATCATAAAACAAGCGGCGATGCTTGATTCATGTGCCCTGTCGTTTGTTTCTGCTTGTAGCCTTCTGAGATGCAATTTGGTTGCGTACAGATTCTACAGAACGATTTTTTTATTATATATTTTTTATTTTAAAATGAACGACTGTTGAGCGTAGTCTTGGTCCACCGCTATATTTCTCATTGTTGGTGCTAGCTGCTGACCTGGAATTATGAAAAATATACCGTTTATTTTCCGGGGGTAGAGCAACGGTGGCTGTGTTCTTCAGGCCACCGTCCTAGATCATGTGAATTTCGTTCGTTCCGGCTAGAATGACTGATAGGGTTACAATTCAAAAAAATATATATATATAATAAACTGGAATACGTTTTATATTGCTGAGAATCTCAGTTTATTTCCATCCAAAATATTATGATTTTGTTCTGGTTAAATAATTTTTTTGTTTTAAATAATGAATAGTTTTATATTATTAATCATATTTTTTAATTTGATTGTTAGATTAAGATGCAATTTTACGAGGAGTCTCTTGATATATTTATATATATTATGTTAAAATTTCAGAGCAATCACATAATACAACGACCTTGCAAGATTGATGATAACATCCTCGTAATATTGTCCAAGTTCATAATTTTATTTAGAAAGACTATTTTATTATGTTTTTTTTTAAATGATATTTTTTCTCAATTTTATCATTCAACAATAAGTTAATTACGAGTTAAACTTTATAATTTGTTTTGATTTATTTTATTTAAGATTATCATGGTCTTATAACGCAAGTCACACCTTGAAAAGTTAACCTAAATTAACCCGAGTTGATCTAATATATCATTTTTTTAAGATGTTAACTTGATTTTTTTAGCTAGACTATATTTTAATAATTTTTTTATGTTATCTTTGAGCTCGTCAAGTCGATCGAATTATATCAGTTTAATTCTTTTTTATTTGTGTTTGAAATTTAAATTGTACCATTATAAATAATTTTATTTTTGAATTTGAATTAAATTTTTTTTGGAATTGATATATATATATATATATATATAACATTGAAATGAAATATTGAAATGCTTCAAAATCAAAATATTTTGTTTCAATTGATGAAACAGAAAACCAACCAAAATAAAATTAATAAATTAATCTAAATTTAATATCGTTGACCTTCTTAACACGTGCGTCACATGAGGAGGGAGAAGACTTTTTGCATCATTGCTCGATTGGTTAAGCGACTGCAATTAAATTATTATTTTTTCTAATCTTCAACACAATGCCACATCACGTTTTCAGTATATACTTTGATATTTTTTTTCCTGTACTACGTTGTTCAAATGGTGATAACATAAAAGTGGATCTAACTATCAAAGTTACCTTAAGTAACTTGCTATTTAGATAACTTTAAAAGAAAGAATAGGCCAAATGAATAAAAAAAAAACTCAAGGTTTAATAGTTTAATATTAAATGATAAAAAAATTAAATTGAAATAAAAACAAAATTTAAATTGAACTTATTTTTTAAAACCTATAACTCTTGTTATGAGATCAAAATGACAATATATAAGACAAAATAAAATAATCTTGGGCAAGATTCTTAATCATCAAAAAATAAAATAAAAAATAGTAATCGAAACATTGAGAATTAATTCTAAGTATGGAAGCTGACGAAAAAAAAATGATGAGAGAACTACTCAAAAAATAAAATTAAAAATTAAAAACGATAAAAAGAGTAATTAAAAGAACAAAAAATAGATTTGGATAAATAAAATAAAATACTGAAGGATAAAATTTAAAAAATAAAACAAATTACAAAATGATAAAAAAAACACATAAATAAATAAAAAGAACTAATTCTGAAAAAAAAAATATTTGAGGTAGAGGAGACAGAAAAAAGGGGGGAGGATGAAAAGTATTATTTAAGCTTCTCTGTACACGTAGGCTCACCGTGCAAAACGGGACGCGATGCGTCGGACACCGCTGTGGAAAGCTACTAATAGTCACCGGAAGGCCATATATGCCAATAATGTTTTTTAAATTATAGAAAGATCGGAACACCTTTCATCCTACGAGATAATTCCAAGAAAACTGAGATTTAAAAATATCAAATGACCCTCGAGCTTAATAATAATAAAAATTTGATCTCACGGTTATGCTATAATTACATCGTATAAACATATGAAAATTAAAAAATAAGTGATTACATTATGCAATAAAAATGTGAAAATACAATTTTATCCTCAAATATATATCATTTTATTTAATCATTAAAAGGCCCATCGGATTTTACTAAGGTTGTCAATTCCTTTTCGATTGATATTTTTTTCCAATTGAAACGAAATGTTTTGGTTTTGACTCTCCATTTCGAGATTATACTGTTTATATTTATATATATACTTAAATATATTAATTCAACAAGAAAATTTAGTTTAAATCTAAAAATAAAATCATTTAGAATTGTACAATTAAATTTCAAACATGAGTAAAAAAAAGAGTTGAATTGATATAACTCGACCGACTTGATGAGTTCAAAGATAACATGGGAAATTGATAAAAATATAGTTTAACAAAAAAAATCAAGTTGACATCTTAAAAAAATATTTAAACAATGATATATTGAATCAACTCGGGTCAACCTTTCAAATATGTGACCTAAAAATCATATAAAAAAGAAATAATAAAATGTTTTTATAAACAAAATTATGAACCTGGATTATATTACGAGAATATCATCATCTATCTTGCAAGGTCGTTATATTCTCAGATTGCTCTGAAAATTTAACATAATATATGAAATATGTCAGATCACTCCTCCTAGAATTTCATCTAATTTGATTTGTAATATGAAAATAAACTTTGAAACAGGATGCTAATTATTACCCAAGTTCTCGAAGTTGAAGATTCGATAACCATACTTTCTTAAGCAACTTGCACCGCAATTAGCCAATTAATTCCCATCAAAGCTACCGAAATTAATTTCCATCAAAGCAAAGTATAAACTAAATTTTAAGATTAAGACTTGGTTTAGGTATATTTCAACCGCTTACTAAAATATAAACTGTTTTATTATATAAGCGTCTAATACACTGAATAGACTATTTTATGGTGTTGTATATTTTATATTTTCCTTTTTTTAGAGTTCACACCAAAATATTTATTCAATGGGATCTCGATTGCTTGAGTAAATGCAATTATATTAGAATTTTCTTCTAATCTTCAATGCAAAACCACATCATGTTTTAAGTATATTGATTTGTTTGTCTTTAAATAGTAATAATACGAGAAAACCGGGTTAACTTTACTAATTTGATGACTAGGATAATCCCAAAGGAAGGAAAAGAAAAAAAACGCAAGGTCTAATAATTTAATATTAAAAGATAAAATATTTTTAATAAAAAACTAGAAGAAAAAAAAACAAGAAAAGCTACAGTCAAGATAATGAGTACCATAGTTGATATAAAAACAAAAAGAAATTAAATGGAAATTAATAAAATTGGAAAAAATTAAAACAAGTAAAGATCAATAAAATCATAATTGGATTTGTTTTTCTCATTATGTTTTTTTCTCAAAATAATACAAATTTTACTTTTTAGCTTTATAGAAAAATCAAGCCATTAGCTACAAAAAACAAATCATGTCAACACGTTGATTTTTTTAAAATTATCAAAATTATGTTATTTTTACTTCCAGCACAATAAAAAAATATGATTGACCATAGTAATCTTAATTATTTGGCCCAACCTGTGACTCGAGATATGATAGGGGTCGACTCCCAGCTTTGATAAAAGACGAGCACCAAAGATAAGATGAAAATTCAATGAAATTAAACATTAAAAGATGAAATATATAAGATAGGTAATAACATTATAACTAGCTTGTATTAATCTATAAAATTCATGATTCGAGTTATAAAATCAAGTTAATCAATTAAAAAATAAATTTAAAGAAATCACAAAACTTTAGCAGTCTTATTAAATGTAGTGGTAATTAAAATATTTTGAAGAGATAAAAATACTTCTAACCTAAAACCTATAATGATTAATGCGATATCCATAGAGATAAAAACACCTCTGATTTCATGATAAACAATTTTTAAAAATGTTAAGTCAATGGATATACTTTGTTTCCCACAGAGAAAATAATAGTTAGAAGTCTTGGCAGACAATTGAGTTTTTGAAAATTGTAATTCTTGTTAAATAACCATCTTACCTAAAAGTTTAAGCTTGTGAATGAGGTCTCATGATATGACTGATATCATGTTAAAAAACTATCTCACCTAAGAACTTAACCTTGTAAGTGAGGTCTCATAATATAATTTATATTATACTCTAACAATTCTCGGATGGGGAAAATAATGCTCAACAACCATTTTTTTATTGCTCAACAACCATTTTTTTATTTTTAATTCCAGTAAAGATTTAAAGGGTGTATGGAGTGTGTTGCAGTTCATTTTCAAGCTACTTTTTACTTAAAAATGTATTAAATATTTTTTTAAAAATTAATTTTAATATCTACACATCAAAATAATCTAAAAACACTAAAAAATATTTAATTTAAAATAAAATAAAAAATTCTAAACTAAAATAGATTTTTTTGAGAGTTATAATTTTTATATTTTTTTATGTTTATATCATTCTTTAAAATGAATTCTGAGAGGTTAATTCATTATATTTATTTCAATATTGTTTTGAAAGTTAATTTTCCATGTTGTGCCTCCCTTTCACTAACATATTCGGTGTGAAAATCATTTTCAATTTGTTGTAAAAATAGAGTACAAATCCAAATGTTACTGGAATAATCTTTTATATAAAGAATATTTATTTATTTATTTTTTGAAATATTTTGATGCACTAATATTAAAAATAAAAAATATCATTTCAATATATTTATAAATAAAAAATAATTTAAAAAACAGCTCATAATTCATGATTTTCACAGGGAATAATCCATAAAAGAGAGTGTGTAAGGGCAAATCTGCCGAAAATTAAGAGCACAAGGGCAATCGTGTGATTAAAGCAGACGCATCGTTAGAGAATCCGAACCCGTCCAGCTGGATAGTACACGTTGGCAAGGGAAGAAGCCGACGTTTGCAATTGCAGTTGGTAACAGTGAGAGAGGCAAGTTATAGACTGAGACAAGACAACCTCAAAAAATGCAAAAACAACTCTCGCCCTCTCTCCTTTTGTAAGTCTTGTGCTGAGTAGTGACAGAAAATGGGAGGTGAAAGGAAGAAGGTATTTGTGGGTCTAATGGTGGCAATGATTTTGGGATTTGCAGTCTATTTCAGGCTTTGGACAATTGACTATGCTATCTCCTCTGATGACACCGAATTGTTAAGGTTTCTTTCTTTCTCTTCATCTAATCATCAAAATACATGCTTTTATTGTTGGTAGTAGGTATGATCTGGTAAGAAATGTAGAGGGTGCTCTTCCGTTTTGTAATATGTACAGTGTTTTTGAGAATTCAATGATGCTACATTACACTGGCCTGGAACTAAAAGTACCCTCAATTTTTACCTTTTATTAAATTATTTTTTGATTCGCAAAGAGCTTTTCAGCTGGCTGTACAAATGTCACTCGTATTAACGTGATTATGCTTGATTAGAGTGTCACTTGCGTGGATTGATTGTATGATTATGCATGTAGAGTTACATCATCCTGCTGGCTGTTACTACCAATTATGATTCTGTTAGTCCGCATTCCATGGAAGACCCTAATTAATTATGAACAACTGGAGTTAAAATAATGAACCAATTTGCATTAAATCTGAATTCTGTCCTTGTAATGAAAGGGCTGTGGGTTGGTTCACCAGCTTATATGCGATATTTACAATGTCTGCTTCTTTTCTAATAAAGATGCCCAGTCAAAACCTAATTTTTTTCATATTAAAGCTATCATTGGTTCTGAAAGCAAGCTGAATAACTTTGTATATTTTTTATTCCCGGTACAACAATAAAATACTTTCCATTTTTGTCTGTTTTATAATGTTGATTGCAGTGATTCTTATAACTGGTGTTGCCCATTTTAGTAATTAAGGTGCAAATGCAATTGTTTTACCTTCTCCTACTTCTTAGCTCCATGGTGTTTCTGTGCTTTGGAATTTTGTAGAAGACAGTTTGATCTTGCCAACAGGGAAGCATCGGATGAGTCTGCTGAGTGGAGGATGAAATATGATGA
Source organism: Salix exigua (assembly GCA_032356905.1). Lineage (NCBI taxonomy): Eukaryota > Viridiplantae > Streptophyta > Magnoliopsida > Malpighiales > Salicaceae > Salix > Salix exigua. The sequence continues at coordinate 7,842,445 of CM063593.1, read as the reverse complement.
GGAGGTAGAAAGAGCTGCAAAGTGTGATAAGCAATTGGTAGAGGTGTGCGTACTTCTATTTCTCCTGATCTGTTTGTTATTCTTGGCGGTATTGCACACTTTAAGTCCTTAACTTTGCTTAGTTGGGAATATCAGTTTTACTGTTATATGGGACCTGTCTTTTTAATCTTTCTGACTCTACTCAAATAATCCAAGTTCATCAGTCCTTTTTTACTGACACTCACCATCTTCCTCCCTTTGACTTTGGGGAGGGAAAAAAAAAAACAGAAACTTCCTAGTTGAATGAATCTTGTAAAGGCATTTTGGAGCTAGTAAAAATTAATTATATCTTCTGATTATTGAATTTGCTTACTGCTTGATAGGTGGACTCCTTTGGTTTCAGCGACTTTAACCAGACTCATCTTCATCATTCTTGCCTTGAATTTAGTTAATTATTGAGTTTTGAACTGTACATTCAATTGGGTTTTCTGATGTCAAAAGGTCTAAGTTGGCGAGCTCCATGAACATTGTCTGTCTTCTAGTTACTACTTTTGCAATGTCCTGGTTTGTCAAGTGGAAATCAAAGTTGATATTAGTATGTGTGAAGAATAAGGAGTCCAATGTGATTTGAACAGAAGTATGTTATATGGAAGTGCAAGTATACACACAAAGTAATTATAAACTTTATATGCATAGCACACATGGAATTGAAAGAGTGACCTTACATGAAATATGAGATTATAAAAATGAAATGATGCAGTGAAACTGCTGTGAAAATGTTGTTACATTGGTTGTTCTGGGCATTGATTTTGCTGCTCTTGGAAGGGTTTTTGTGTAACAGCTGTACATCTGGGTTTGAATACTATATTTGGGTGAACATATCTATACATGATGTAGACAATGCGGTTTTCTAACCAGATGTTTTAGCCAGAATAATTATTGAATTACTCTTGTGCTTTTTGCAAATGTTGGAGTATAACTTAAGAATAATTCTGAGGAAAATGTTCCCAATAGAATTCCATTATCTTTGGATATCATTAATATTGCTGCTGGCAAATGGGCGGTTTTGACATTACTATGTATGTGGGGTGCATGTGTAAGAGAAAATGTGCTTTCTCAACCATCATATGTGGATAGGCACCTCAGCTTTCAGCTCATGGAATAGTAAAAACTTGTACATTTCCATTTCATATGATATCAATGATATCTTATAATGCTGGTGGGTTTGGAGCAATAATATTCATGTTGGGAAGTTTAAGCTTTTTTGTTGTTTGATATCATGTTTACTTTCGGTTTTCAGTTTTTGTGTCGAAATGTCTCTGAACAAACTGTGAAAACCTATCTTTTTGTATTGTCCCACTAAAAAATGAGAACCAGCAAACAGTCACCACAATTTTGAAAATCAGTAGAAATGGTTTTCAAATATTCACATGTTAGTTTCTTTCCCTAATTTCACATATTTTTGGCATAACTTATTATCTATAACCCTGTTCTCTTGATTACCATTACCATTGGCGAGTGCTGGTCAGTGATGATCTGCAATCACCAAGACAACTGTTGGTTGCTTGACTACAAATAAATATCAAAATGAAAACTAAAAAGGAAAAAAACAAAACAAAATATAGAGGTTAAATGCCAAAGGACAAACTGGAAGTGATATTTCAAATGGGACTGTTATTTCCGTTTGTCAATATCTCTTAAAAGCATATAGGACCTAAAACCTCAGCCTTTTGCATCTGACTAAGTTTTCTTGTATCTTGTGGCACAGATTAAGCAGAAAGTGGAGGATGCTGCTACCATCAACCAGCAAATGGTAATTTTACAAAAGGTGACTCTCCATAATCAAACATCTAATTGCTTACTGTCGCACTTTCTTTTGTTTCTTCCTTCTGATATTCATTTTTTTATGGTTGAGATCTATTTGATACGTTTTCTGGAATTTTTCTTTCAACAATAAAGGAACTCTAGAATCAAGTAGCTTGGTCATGTTTTTTGCCAAACGTAGTTTGTTTCTCAAATGAAAATTCACGCATCAAGTGAAACTGTGCTAATGCCTTTTGTCTACTACTGAAAACTTCCAGCATTGACAATTTTGCTTGATTAGGATCTTTTGAGTAACAAAAAAAACCCACCTTGTTCATATTTATAATCTTTTTCTGGAGTCTGAACCGTAATGATCAAGAGGAACTTGAAATTCCACTATTTTCGTTATAATTTAGAATCTATTTGCAGTTTGAATCTGTGTTTTTCTGTGACTTTCTCACATAACCAGGAAAACATGGCCCTAGTTGGAAGGATGGAAGCTTTGAAAAACAAGCTGGAGGCTACCAAGTTAAAGTGTCGCTCAAAACTAGATAGGTGACTTGAACAGAATTCTAACTTGCCATTACGTGTACCTAAGGGCCTACAATTTAGAGAAGATTTCAAGTCCTGTGAGGTATAGGGAGATGGTTTTTGAATGCGATTCAGTGTCTTGACCCATAGCTATGTACATTACACACAAGGTATCTGCCTTTTCATCAAGAGAATGTTGAATGGATTATAATGCTTTTGTACATTTCCTTTTGCTCTCCTCTCCCCTTTCTTTGGACTTGGCGAATAGGGAAATAGGGGATTTATGCGTGAAGCCAACTAGTTGGTGTAACACTGATTTTATTAAAGCAAAATATATTTATTATTCCTTAAGTATTCAATTATATTTGACTAATAAATTTAATGCTTGATCAATATATCAAGATTAAAGATAAAACTCATGAAAAAAATATTTTACACAAGAAATTATACATTTATTATAATTATAAGATTTGTTTTGCATCAAAACATTGTTTTAAGATGTATCTTTAAGATGGAGTATTAAATATGGTTGATTAGACATGCATATTATTTTTAATGAAAGGAATCATAATCTAAGATATGAGGAGTCATTCTTAAATTTGAGATTTTGAGATCACTAAGTTATTTTATATAAAAAATATTATGCTTTGATTCTAACCATGTTGTTCTAATCGAGGGTAATAGATAAGTAAATATTAGGTGTAACATAAACTATATGAAAGTATTTGAGTAATAAAGTGAAGATTTATCATTCTATATGAATTAGAGAAAATACTCAATTAGTTTACAAATAGTATTCATTGTGAAATCCTTGGTCAATATGGAATGAGTTTCAAAATCTTATTTAAATAATCAAGGACTATAATGTTGAGAACTAAAATGATTTAATGATGTAGATAAAATCCATGCTATAATGTATAAATAAAAAATTATTGACGAAGGGATAATAGTTAAACTAGGAAATTGATTGCTGAAAAGTTAAGTCAAACTATTTATTTAGGTGATAAGACAATATAAATCAATCAATTCAAAAGAGGATACTTACCTATTTCACAAGGAATATCTCTCTTCAAAAATGTGTCCTGAAATGAAAATTTAGAGAGTTATGATAAAAATGATTCTATATGCTTTAGTTATAGGATCCATTATGTAAACAATGCTATTTACAAGACCATATGTATCTTCTATTTTGATCATAATAAGTAGATACCAATATAATTTAGGTGAGAGTTTTGAAATATAGTTAAAAATATTAATATTTTTAAAATATTCTTAAATACTTAAAAAGAATTAAAAATGTCTTTATAGTCCTTGGCTGACATGAAGTAGAAGTTCATGATTATTAATATACTAATTTTCATTTAGATATTGATGGAAAAAACCACATTCTTGATATGTTTTTACTCTAAATGGTGATGCTATGAGTTGGAATAGTTTTAAATAAGAAACCATAATAAATCATACAATTAGAGCTGAAAACATCTTTATATTTAAGGCGACAAAAATATACTATTTTGTACCACAAAGTTCATTACCAAACTGGATATGGTTGTTGGTCTAGTAGTCTTGTTATGTGATAATAAGGAAATCATTACACAAACAAAAGAACAGGGTCTCATTAAATATATAAATATATAATTAGATTATTATATTTGAGTAGAGTAGTTATAAAAAAGAAAAGATATAAAGATAAAACGAGTACTTATTGAAAAATATCTTATAAATCCTTTTACTAAGACATTGTCTTAATATAAGCATGATCACCATATGAAAAGATATGATATAAGACACATGAACAATTGACTTTAATGCAAATGAGAGATCATTAGTGAATAATATATGCCATATAATTAATCAATTGATTATGCGTAAAATTTATTTTATTCATTTAAAATTTATTTCTTATTAATAAAGGATTTTTGTTATCTTTAATATTAAATTATATTTGAGTAAGGAATCTAATGTTTAACTAATGAATCTAGAGTCAAGATAAATTTTAAAGAAAAAAATGCTTTACATATGAAATTATAAAGTTGTTATAATTATGAGATTTTTATTGTGTCAAAGTATTGTGTCTTAATATTCCCGATCAAAGTTTTATTAAGATTAAATATTATTTAGAGTTGTTAAGACCAATGCATATTATATTCTTTTTTTATGAAAGGAAGCAACTGCTTTTATAAACTAAGAATGATGGATATTTGAAACTAATATGAAGATGCTTTTTAGATGACATGTACAATAAATCAACATGCAAGAGAATTTTATTTAAGAGATTATTTATGTCCTTAGTGTAAGTGACTTTTAAATTTGAGATGACTAAGTTATCTTATATAAAAAGTGTAATGTCTGCACTACATATCCCCTACTAAAACTTTGGCTTAACATAAAATAAAAATGATAGGTGCACTCACATCCCTTACTAAAACTTGAGAGGATTATACAATATATAGATGTGATTCTTATTGTATCATTCGATGGATTTTCTTATATGAATATTATTTTACAAGCACTATAATATATTTTTGACCTTCTTTACTCTTTTTTTAGGGTTATATTGTGAAATGTTTTGGGGTCTTTCACTCTTACTTTATATTGGTTATTAGTGGTAATGGATAAACCACTCATTATTGTGTGTTTTTTTAAGATGTTATTTTAAGCTAAAAAAAGTTATTTTATTATTGTATATTAAAAAGACAATTTTAGATCATGATTTATTTATTAACAAGGTTGGATCCCAAAACAGAATGTTGAAATGCTTTGGAACTGAAACTTATCATTGTAATAAAAAAAACATAACGCTAACTCGAATACAATCGATAATCTCAATTTATTAAAAAATCAAACTATAATATTGTATCATTATCAATAAGTCATCTAGCTATTAGGAAAGATAATAAGCCTTATATGCGCAATTTCAATTAACTTTATATAATTGCTTTTGTTTATAATTTTATTTATTGTTTTCATTATTTTTCCAGTACCTTTAAATTCCTATAATTCCTTTAAATTCCTATAATTCTTATTCCTCTCTGTCTTCTTGTCTTTTTTCTTATGTAGTATGAATTAACATAAATTACCTTTTGTCTAATATTTAAAATCTTAGTTTTGATTTTGCAAGGTTGTCGTTTGTCTTGTCTTGAGAGTATGTTCTTATTGTGTAGTTTCTTTTCATTGGTAGGTAAAAATGATTAACTGATAACATAATTTATCAAAATATTATATAATAGATCAACATATTAACATGCCTAATGGAACAAAATTCTATTTTTTTTTATTAACTAGTAATTATACCTCTTTTCTTAACATCATTATCAAGGTAGTCAAAATCGAGATTTTGACACGGATCGGAAAGGGCTCCGAAAAATCGGATCGTAAGATCGGATCGTAAAATCGTAGAAAGATCGTACCCGAAATGTCCGTACAAAAATCGTAAAATCACGGCTAAAATCGCGTGAGAAGAAAAATCGTAAAATCGTTTGTAAAATATTTCTGAATACAAAATAGCATAATTATGGATATAAAACTTAATTAGTTTAGGTTCATACATGATGTAAAATAACTTCAAAACAATTATGTCAATAGAATTTCATTAGGTAAAAACAAACATATTTAAAATAAATATTTTAATGATATGCTATATAAATTAAAATCAGTCTCATGTCCGTCATTTTCCTCGTTATTTTTAATATATTTATCAAAAGTATTATTATTGAAAGGATTATCAGTACTAAATTACTAATACTGGTATCAACAGTCAACATCAATATTACTAGTACTAGCTCCAACTCCAACAAATTATTTTGACATCAGGATATGAAAATGATATAAAACATCAAATTTTTTTAATTTAAAGTAAAAATTAAAAATTAAAAAAATTTATGGACATAATTGTTTTGTCACAGCTAAAATCGTGTGAGCAGAAAAATCGTAAAATCGAAAGTAAAATATTTCTGAATACAATACATCATAATTATGGACATAAAACTTCATTAGTTAAAGTTCATTCATGATTTAAAATAACTGCAAAATACATTACAAAACAATTATGTCCATAGAATTTCATTAGGTAAAAATTAACAAACTAAAAATAAATATTTAAGTATAAATTTTAAAATTAATATTACTGATTTTCAAAAGTGATTTCATGATATATATATATATATATATATATATATATATATATATATATATATATATATATATATATATATAAAGAGAGAGAGAATTGAATAAAAAAATAAATGCATACACGCCCCCAACAACACTTTCTATCCCACATCGGTGGATAGTAAAATAACCAAAGCATTTGTGCTTTAAATGTTGAAAGTTCCCCCAGCAGGCCAGCACCCAACAACACTATCCCACATCGGTGGATAGTAAAATAATCAAAGCATTTGTGCTTTAAAAGTTGAAAGTTATCCCACATCGCCCAAAAGAGATATTCAAACAAGTAGTTGTGTCTATAAAAAAATTGAATTGGCTTGCAAAATTTTGGGCGGCGGTGGAATTATCAGAATCGTAAAATCGGATCGATCCGGTCCGGTTTTACGAGTCAACCCGATTTTGACCGGTTTCGATTTTTCCACCGGTCCAACCAGGTTTGCTGAGCCAACTCGCAAACTTTTGACTACCTTGATCATTACCTCAACCAATTATTGATGAGTACATTGGTGTTTTAATGCTTTCATCTTAACATGATGATATGATCATAACTAATTTGACCACACTTCATTAAACAAATAGTGGCTCCTTATTTTGAACTCAATAAGACCATGCAAACTATTACCAATCAGCTCAATTATATGTAAAACAAGTTATAACCAACTACCCTATATTTGTGAAATAATTACTAGAATATTTTGCAACAACAAGTACTTTAATAGAGTTGTTTAGAAGTGGTCAACCTCGTCTTGTATATCACATTCTATATATAAAGTTATATAACAAGCTTAGCCTAATTTAGTATAATTGCTCATGAGATACCACCAACTTCACAAGTGTAAAGACAGTTTTAGACCAATTACATTGTCGAACCACTTTATCTATAACCAATTCAACGTACAACTAATCTTGATATTCCACAATTATCTCCTCTTCAGATCAAGTTTATATTGTGTAGTTTCTCTTTTTTAAAAAACAATTAAAACAACTAATTGATTGATAGCACAACTGATCAGAAAATTATTTGAGAGGTCAACAAAACTCCCTTCTCTTCTCGAAGAAGAAAAATCATTCCATTTCTGCTGTCTTTTTCTTTTTTATCTTATGAGTTTGTTTTGTTCTTTCCTCCCCCTTTTCTCCATGAAACAGAACTTTCTACAGCAAAAAATGGCGAGGAAAGCTGTTGATTTCATTGGTGTGTCCTGTTCTGTTGTGTATAAATCATTTTTCTGCAGACAATTTTTTGTCATCCTATCATATTTGTCTTTGTTTTGTTTGGAGGACGAAAGATACAAAGAATAAAAAAGAATTTCGTTATACCGAACAATTCCCTTTAAAAAGTTTGTAGAAATAAATGATCTTTCTTTCTCTTAAAGCTTGAACATAGTTACATATGGACATGCTAATGCAGGCATAGCACTGTCATTCATTTACATTATCCCTACCACTTCCCTTCAGGCAGAAACTATATCTGTATGTCATCTTTTCCTAGACTGTTGAACAACATGAGTTATTCCTACAAGAAAAGAAAACTATTCTGGATGTCTTTCTCTAGTAGTTGTAGAGCTATCAGTATCTGCTGGAGGGTTAGCCCGCATTTCGTTGAGAAATTTTGTTAAAGTCTGCACAAAGACTTCATTGTGGTCAGGTTGAGTACTTGATGAGGATGCTGGTTTAGTAGTCATGACGCCATTGCTGCTCCTTCTACAGCTCTGTGAAAAGAACACAACTATATATAGTGAAGCTAAGACAATCGTATCAGCTACTGCTCATTCATATACTCCTTTAATTCATAAGATTCACTCGAAGAGATGCCCAAATTGTAATACACTAATTACTTCGAAATTTTGAGGTCTTTAATTAGAGTTCCAACGCTCAGGTTTATGCCCATATGCATGCCTCGATCTTCCTCCTGAAAACCTTTTGAGCTCAAAATTTTCTCTTCTTCTCACTTCTAATGCTAATATTTATGCTAATAAAAAGCTATGATATATATGCGTAATATAGATTGTGACTAATGTTAATAAAGGGAATATTACCGAGGATAATCGTCGTCGCTTTGGCGGTCTAGTTCTGGTGTTCATCATCTCAATCAGCTCATCAAACCGAGAAATATAAAAAAATATCAACTCAAATCAATTTTCATTTCCACCAGACAGTATAGGATTACTACTTAATCTTTCTTTTTTTTAAACAGTCCATATCCTTCTTCTGTGCTCGCTTTTATATAGTGTAGTTGCGGTTGTTTTTGAAAATGTTTTTAATTTAGAAATGTATTAAAATATTTTTTTAATTTTTTAAAAAATATTTTTTATAGCATCACATCAAAATAATTTAAAAATACAAAAAAATTAATTTCTAGTAAAAAATAAAAATAAAATGTTTTTAATTTATTTTAACAAATATTTTTGAAATACAGTGTAAAACACCACATAGTTGCTATTATGAAACGAGGAAAAAAATGGAATTTTTTATTATATTGGTAACTTGGCACGTAGTTTAGGGAGGAATTCAAACTTGCTCCTCAAGTATAACTACTGAAATGTACAATCCTCGATCTGTTTCACCTCCTGGTAAAGATGGGGTGGGATCGACTTCTCTTGATGTGTAGAAAAATAATAATGATAGAGTTTATGTTAGGGGAAAAAAAAGGGTTTTGTGTATAGAAAAAAAGAAGAGTAATCTTAACTCCTAGCTAGTGGTGCAATAAAAACCATACAACCTTTGGTAAGAACTTACCTGTTTTACGATTTTTTCATACTTTCTTGCACATTGATAAAGCCTTGTTTCATCTTCCTTAGGCGTTGTCATGCCGTCTCTCTCTCTCCCCCTCCCCCTCTCACTGACTCTCTCTCTCTCTCTCGTCATGAAGTGCTCGAGGTTGCATGAAAGCTTAATATATATATAGGCGATACTTGTTAAACATGGGAAGACAATGGCCTGGGTTTAAGAAATGGCAAAATATTGGGCGTTACCAACCTCCTTGTATGCACTAGCAATTAAGAGAAGAGAAAGACCGTTATGGGCTGCCACTTCTTCGTTCTTACGCACGCAAAACACTATTCTTGTGATATATACGATAGTAGGTCAAACTTTCTCCTGCATACATGGTCATGAGTTTCTCAAAGAAATTATGCCCACCAATGAGCAAGGGATCCAATGAGAAGAACAATAAATATCTTGCCAAAACAAAGGTTAATTAACAATAAATAACGTAAACTCCTACTCCATTCCACGGATCAAATATATATTAGAAAGGAAACCTACCACAAAGAAACGAATAATGAAAAAGAACGAGAAAAAACCTACTTGCCATGTTTGTAAAGCATCACGGGATTGAAGGAGTCACTATATATATATATATATATATATATATATATATATATATATATATATATATAGTTCTAATGCCCAGTGGGATGATGCATGGATCCGCAGTGTAGATTAGGAGTATGTATACAGGCTTGTTATGTTATCTCCAAAATTTATCTCCTTTTTCTTTTCTATTTGTAAAGGAAAGACTTTGAACAAAAGTAGAAAAACATATTATAAAAAACTGAAAACGAACGTGGTTTTTCAGTAGCAAAGTTTCTATTTTGGCTTAATTTCGTCAAAAGCATAAATTAAGAAAAACAATCATGGTTAAGTGTTTGCCTTATCATATGTCTTTGACTTTTTGAAAAAGATTGGTTTTTATTTTAGTTTTTAAAGTATTAATAACTGTTTTTAGTTTTTAGTTCATTTTTTGTTCTTTTATTCTAATTTAAATTAATACCCTCTTTCTAACTTTTGAATCTTCTTAGTTCTTCTTTTTAATACTAGTTCATCTTTTTAATTTTATTTTTATTTTCTTATATTTGATTTAAATAGAATTTATTTGCATGATTTATTTATAAAAGTAAAAATGATTTGTTGGTAAAACAAAATCTTTAAAATAAATGCTTGACGGGCTCAACTCACCTTTACACGTTATCTCAATAATTCAGCCGAACCAGTTTTCTATAAGCCAATTTTGGCAAAAACAAAAAACAATTGTTGGCCATGTGCTTTGTAAAAGACCGTTTACAAGAATGACTAGGTGTTATGGATGTGTTTTTCAGTATGATGATTTTTTTTCAATTTAGATACAAGAAGATGATGTCTATACTTAATAAACGAATTGAAAAGTATATGAGCTAATAAATAAAAAAATGACTTGTTAATTCTAATTAGCTAGAAGTTGATTTTTCTTGTAAAATGAAAAAGAAAAAGAGTACATGAAAATATTTTACTTTAATTGTCCTTTTTATTTTATATGCTTCTTTTATTTATCTTAGATGTTAATTATAGTCTCTAGATATACTTGTTTTCTACAGGATTAAAATTCCATAGCTTCTTGAGTTTGAGAAAGCCTTCATATAAAATTAAAAAGCTATTGCTCAGGATTTACAATATTTTTCTATTTAATTAAATTTTATTTTCTATTTTGTTAACAAGTTCTTTTAATATTTACTCAACTTTATTTAGGATCTTTTTCTTATATATAAGAAGTTTATTATTTCTTATAATGTTCCTATGTGCGTTTGCTTCAATCATGTTGCCATTTGTATAATGTGCTAACTAATTGAGTTTATGCATTTGATAAAAACAATTATATTGTCTATATTGTATATATTGATGACCATAATCTTTATGAAAGGGAAGAGGTTTTCTGAATTTAATTTAAAAGGCTTAGGAGTCATCGATGTTTTTTAATTATCATGATTTTTTAATCTATGAACAATAAAATGATGTCTACACTCAGTAAATGAATTGAAAAACATATGAATTTATAAATAGAAAATGTGTAGTTAAAACCAATTAATAGTAAGCTAATATTTCTTGAAAAAGTAGAAGATAAACGAATAAGAATTTTTTCACTATCCTTTTATTTTATATATATTTTATTATTTATTATAGAGTTCAATTGTAATCGTTATATATATATATATACAAATTTTACTTTAATTTGTGTATTTAAATAGTATTGATTATAAATTCTAGTGCAACGCGAAATGAGATTTGAAAAAATATTAAATTTTATTCATTTTATAATGTATAAATCAGAACATAAAGAGTTCTGTATTTAACATTAAGGATCTAATTGCATAATAAAAACCATTTTCTTTTCTAAACGATCCCTTTTAGATGCAACCTAAGTGCTTTCCTGGTGATCATATTGAAACTTCTACCTCTTTGACCTTGACATCAACAAAAATAAAATAATATTAATGTTATTTTAGATGAAAAAAAGTTATTTTTACCGAGAAATAACGAGATTCAATGGTTCATAGGTTTAAGATTGCATCTTATCTGTTCATGGTGAGGGTCATAAGATTACTAGCACTGATTTTGGTAGTTTATCGTCATGGCGATCCAAGTGTTTGAATTGAGAGGGATGACATTTTCTATTACATTTGAAAAACAATGACACCTACCCTGGCCATAATTATATGATCCAATGAGAAATTGAATTAATAAACAAACACCATTATTTTTATTATTTGTTCCTAACGAAAATATTGTACATGGTATGGTAATTGTTGGGAAAAAATAATTAATTTCCAATATTTAGAAATAATAAACAATAATAATAAAAAAATAGATCTAGAGTAAAGGATTTAAACTCAATTAAAGAAAATATTCATATGTAAGTTTTTTATATACATTTATTAAAAAAATAAACGTATAATATAGATATCTATTATTCAAAAAAATATTATTACTTGATATAAAATAAAATAATAATATATATTTGAAGTACGTAAATATATAAAACCAAATAGATGGGCCCAGATTAATGAGGTGTGGATTAAATTGTGGTTCTAGGGTAGAATGGACAGTTGAGAGTTATGGCCACTAAAAGGCCTTGGATGACTTACGAGGCCCACTTCAGAGACTTAAAAATGAAAAGGAAGGGTGACACCATCAATGCATGGCAGCTTTCAATAATATGGGTTCGGTAATTGATGATTAATAAATATAAGTTATACTTTGTGATAATAAATTTAAATAGATCTGATATTACATTTTTTTTCTTCTTTTCATTAAAAAATTTGGCACTAACCCTAGATTAACATTAAAAAAAGGCTCTAAATAATAAGTTTTTACTGGTTAATAATTTTTTAATCTTTTGATTTATAGGGAAATGGCCTTTACTTAGGTGTTCTTTTTCTTTTTCTTTTTTTTAATTGTATATTATTGTCTTAGCGACAATGTTTCTTTAATAATTATTTTTAAATTTTCTCATAGAACCTCTTAATAAATAATTACTACTTTTCAATTTTTTTTATTTTTTATTAAAAATAAAAGTATAATATTGCAATATTGTTTTTTAATTGGGAAGTATTAGCACCAACCGTAGATTAACGTTTAGAAGAAGAAAGGGTCTACACAATTAATATATAATGGTTAAATATAAATTTTTTAAAATCTTTTTGATTGGCTAATTTTATCGAAATAAAATGATTGAATCTTTAATCTATCATACCAATATTCAAATTAACAAAATATAAATTAAATAAAGAATGTTATTAATTTCGTTCATCTAAATTAATTTTCAGAATTAATTTAAAGTGTTAAAACAGATGTTTTCTTGTAGTTACCATAAAATTAACTATTATTTAATAATAGCTTTTAATATGTTATTTTTTTGTAACACACGCACACTTGCAATGAACTAGGTTAATACCCAAGGAGTACTGACATGAATGGTGAGGGTACTCTCGTCCCTTAAGAGATGTCAGGGGTTCAATCCTTCCTCTTGTATAGAACCGGTCATTTGGGGAGCACTTTTACCCCTTCAAGCTCACCCAGTACGAACGTGGATTAGTCTAGGCCAGAGTCTGGGACACCGCGTGGTTTATACTAAAACAAATTAACCAGGTTAACAGTGACACCCTTAGTCCAAGCTGATAAGTGAACATGGTACCTATGCTATTATCCAAAACATATTAATTGAGATGATAAGATTATTTTCTTGTGAATCCACCAATTCAGGCCTGGATGGACTCTGTCATAAAACAGTGTGCGAAATAGGGAAAAAAACAAGGTTACAATTGATCTATACATATGCTCGTGTTGGGCGATTAATGCAGTTGAATCAAACCATGTGGTTTCCCTTCGTGGGTATAACAAAAACTAGGAAAGCTGTCGCAAAACAGTGTGTTCAGGAGTGGAGGAACCACAAAGATTGAGAGTGGTGATAGCAGTGTTCAAGAAAAGAGGGAAAAAAAGAAGGGTGCAGAAACCCTAACAACATTCATTCATTCAATTTTAATGGGTATTTGCCCTTGCTAGCCCCCTGGACCATGCCCTGTTGTCTTCTTGACTTGGATCCTTCAAAACCTAGCTACCTCTTAAACTATTTTTGTGTGCTTCACAACTAACTGTACGTTAACGTATTTCCAAAGCCAAGCGAAGCTTTAGGGGAAATACTGGTGGCTGCCCCCACGCTTGCAAATGCCTTTTTGAATACCTTCGGGGTTTGGTTATCTTCTTGGTAGAAACCATGCCATGATATATGGTGGAAAGTGGGTGCTGAAAACAAAGTAAAATTAAAACTTTCATGAAACAATGCTTCGGGAAAGGTTTTGTTTCCTCCGTGCTTTGACCATTTGTTTTGCTTGACTAAACCTGGGGCAATACTACCCGCTAACAATATAAAAGAAAATACTACCAAAATTAGCAACTGGGTACGTAATAACACCTTCCCAACTTTCTAAAATCATAAACTATGATCATCAAGCGATCGATGAGGGCGGAGCCATAAGTACTCGACTGTCATATATATATTAATTGCAGCTCCAATATGATTTCCTGTGTGGAAGAAAGACAGGCAGGAAGAAGTAGAATGAGACTTCATGCAAAATTACGAGAGAGCTGGCAAAACACGAGGGTGAGATATTGAAAAAATAAAAGGAAAGTTGATGGTGGTGCAAACAAACACCTCGATAAAGTAAAAGAGAAATACAACGAAAGAAACAAAAGAGAAACGTCGATGAGACGGAACCGGAAATCCACACGATCCCAAGAATGGCTTCTGTTCCCGTTTGTTGTTTGTCGGTGAATTCATGTTAGGGTTCCTTGCTTTTCACCACCTTATTTTAATTAATTAATTATTGCAATGCACCATGCTTACCTGCGTCCCACGATTATTCAAACTTAAATTATGGATCCTTTTTTTGACTTTTAGGCTGCGGAATATTGTAAGGGTGTCATGACATTGATGGCTTGCTACCTACTCCCACGAAATTGTTTTTGACATTAAGGGAAATAAAATAAAAATAAAGAGTAAGTAACAGTGATGCTTTTTAATATTGTGTCCAAGAAGAAAATCTACAGAGCTCTGAAATTAAATTTGAATTATAGATTCAATTCTATAGTTGTATTCCTTAGATATAAAATAACCAGCAACCTTAATCTATTAAAAGTATTTAATTTATATTAGGTGGTTTATAAATTTTTTAACTTGAATAACATGCACGTAGATTTTTAACAAGAGTAATTCCTAAATTTATAAATAAATATACTTTATTTTATTTCAAAATAAAAACATATATTTTTTGAGAAAAAACAACGTCAATTTCAGTTTTAGATATTAAGCAAACAAAAGAAGTGTTAATTAATCAATATTCTTACATTAAAAGTAACTAAAACTAATGAAATGTTTTTTTTTTTTAAAAAACCACAACATTACTAAACAATTAATCAGAGCTGATAGAAAAATAATTTAAAACGGACAGTTCACTTTACTTGTAAGTGGGAACACATGCAATGCTCTTGCTTTGCTTACGTGGGCCACACGTGCATCCATGGAGTATTAATAAACCTTTTCAATAATAATTATTACAATAATAGCGACGTAATCGCGTGGTCCCTTCTCACGTGCGGCAGATTAGGTTACTAGACTTGTAGGGAGTTCCTTTTCCCGCAGCTCCACCTATTTCGTTTCCAGCACAGTGCCTAACACAATATTAAAAGGAGAAACTAGCTAGGTTCGGTGGATGTTCCTTCTGCGACCACAATTCTAAACTCATGGTAATATATTTAAATATTTAATAGCATTGTCTACTATTTTAACCTAATCTAATCCTCACTGGTTCGGACGGCATTTATTTCCTTTTTTTTTAAAAAAAAAAATAGCTGATACAAATAAAACCTACTTCTCCTTTACTCTATATAAGCTTATATTTGGTATTGTTATAGCTTTTATGATTACTATTTTAAAAAAATATTTTAGTCATGGTTTTTTTTAAAAGTAAATGTTTGAACCAAAGTTATTGGATGAAAAAAGAACGTAAACCCTATGATTATAAAGAATCATGCACTTGAATTTATATGAAGACTATCACAAAGACAATTTATTTTTCATAAGTCCAAAAATAGTTTAGGGAAAAACCTAAAATATAAGCAACATTGCACGCACACAAAATATTATTTTGAAATCAATCAAGTCTTTTTTTTTGTCTAACCTAAAATATATATATAAAATAAACAAAACAAAATCAAAGTTTGAATAAAACGACTATGTTGTCGAGATATTGTATAATAAAAGTCATTTAATATCCTAAAAAGAGTGGTGAAATAAACCACTTTTGTATCTAGTTAATTCTTATAAACTTGTTTTTGAACAATGGTATATGAATGAAAGATTTTTCATCTTTTACAAAAGAATAATTATTCTTAAACCCTTCATGTCTATCTTCTTATTAAATTGGCATGCCCTTCCCAATAATAATAATAATAATAAACCTGAATACATATGAATTACATCATATAAACTTTATCGCTATATCTTCTAATTAAAAAATAAAATAAAAGCCTATTTATTATACTTTATTTTTTCATATTCACTCGACCACCAAAGTCTATAAGGTCTATAATGCTTTGTAATATTGATATTAAACTTTTCTAATAAGTGTAGTGCTATCAACATTAACATAACTTCTTCCATTTATAATCACACCACAAACTTCATTACTAATATGAGATCTCATATGAATATGCTCTCCTTTTGTTGCTTTAAATCATCCTCTATAATCTAAATACTTAATGCACATTGAGTAATAAGTTATTCTCCCTCAATCAGATACTTTACATCTCATCGCTAGCATTTTTAAGTGGCGGTAATATCTCATAATCATTGCTATCATTTTTTATTTCAACTTCCCTATGAACTTGTAAAATCATAACTATCTTGTTTGGAATTTAAAAAGTTATATGACCTATTCTTAAACATAAAACATTTAATATTATGCTTACTAAGTGTTTGAGTATCATATTTACCTCTTAAACAAATGAAGACTTCTTTTTTTGTCTTAGATGGTTCAACATTCATACTCATTTCTAGTTTGGATTGGGCATCCCTTAATTTCTTGTACTTCAACATCCATAATGAAAAAAAACTGGAATTTTAAACATGCCATGCACTTTGCTTTCTCTTTAGTTATTGTTTCACTTTTGTAGTCATATGTATCATTTTTTTTTCTAACTCTATATAGTGTTCTAACTCCACTATGTTTGCCATGTTATGGTTCAACCCGTTCAGAAACCTAACCATAGTAGTTTTCTTATCCCTCACTACATTCACCCGAATCATAACATATTTTATCTCCTTACTGTAATCCTCTATACTCTTAGACCCTTGAATTAGACTTTTCATCTTTTGATTTAAACTTCTTAAAGTGCATTTGTATGGCATGTTTTATAAATAACAAGTTTTCCCTCTTATTTGTAGGTGATGATCTGATTTTGAAAGGCACCATTGAAGTACAAATTTTCATGCTAATAGTAAAAAAATATATCCTCACACACTCCCTTACATATCTACTCTCAATAAGATATCACTCCACCTATATTTCATTCAATTTTAGCTTTTCACTATATATAGTTGCATTACTGACTTGGCAATCTAGCTGCTAACTTTCCTTGGAAAATATGGAAAAACATAACCCTTAAGCAAGCTATTGACTTTATAGTTATTGAGGTGCCAACTAAGAATCCTTCATAAATGATTAAGATTTCTTGTAAAATAAAGAAACCCAAGTTGTCACTAATACTTGTCCTTTTATTCTTTAATTATTTTGCTGATATGTTTTTGTATAACAAGGAAGCAACCTTTTAGGAAATCCATAAATCAAAAGGAAAGATAATCCTACAGTGACTCAAAAACTAATGCAATTCATCCCCAATGACTTTTGGTCTCTATCTTATGCCTTTCTAAAATCTAGTTGCTATGAAATTTGAATCATGTGCAAGACAAGACATTTGAAACCTTCTGGTTAAATCTCAGTCTGATGTAATATTTATATTGAAAGTTATACTTGTTACTGTAAAACTATATATTAAACAAAATAAAGAGCCTCAAACTCTGTAATCTTCTTGGTTGTTAACCTCGTAATTGATCTAGTTAGCACCTTTAATGGATCTTTTCATGGTAACTAAATAATTTTTCTATGTATTTTGGTAAAATACAGAAAGTACTACAATACCAAGCTGCCTTTAATTTCTATTTCATTAAAATATGATATTAACTGTTGGATTGTTTCTTTAAAACATTTGATTATTCATTTTTTTGATTTATAAAATGACGCTAAGTGTTTTTTTTTTAAAAAAAAATCAACAAGGACGCAGTGATCCTAAATTAAAATAAAAAGTGTATTGATAATATTAATTTTCTTTCTCTGATTTGTTTTTTCTTAAATTAAAATAAAAAGCACTCAGCAACTCTGACAAGGGACGGATGA
Source organism: Salix exigua (assembly GCA_032356905.1). Lineage (NCBI taxonomy): Eukaryota > Viridiplantae > Streptophyta > Magnoliopsida > Malpighiales > Salicaceae > Salix > Salix exigua. The sequence goes on along the minus strand of CM063593.1, from coordinate 7,824,203 downwards.
AGGCTAGCTTGGTCAATCAGAATCGTGCTATCATGTGAAAGAGCGACTTATGCATCAAACACATTCAGGTTTTTTCGTTTGTTTGATGTGTAAATTTTGTCAAACACGTGGCAACACGTAACTAGCTGAGAATCCTTTTGATAATCTCTCGGGAATCTCGTTGTCGTGGGAAACATTTGATCCACGGGTAACAGCCCATGAGAGATTACAAGCCATGCTACAAGTCAACTCAACTCGTGTTTGTTATTGAACTGTGATTAGACACTTAACTACCTGCTTATATTGAAGTCATCCACGCAACCAAGTGATGGCTCTTGTTCTACAATTATTTAATTTCCTTACTCCTGTTTTTCAATATCTTGCTGGCATGGCAATTCAAGCTTCCTGGTCAAGGAGAACAGTAAGAACACCTGACGTGTCTTTCATTTTTACAAATGTTTGAGGCATAGCAATACTCGATCGGTTCCTTGATTTTAAAAGATGCGAATCTGATATCAAATGATTTGAAAATCCGATCAGAGCTGACAGCTCCTCTCAGAACTTGTACAGGGGAAAAGGGTCGGCACAGCATACAAGGAGAGGATCAACCGGCTGTACAATTTGAAAAAAACCAGAAAGTTTATTTCTTCCTCTATATCCCTACATTGCCATTGCTTGAATCTGTAACAATTGTCAGCCTCCTTGCTGTTTTGAAGAAGTCACTGCAATGCAAGAAGCAATAATCAGGTCATTCTCACTCATTAAAAAGCCTCGGAACAGAAGGAAAGGAAAGGGAGTCACACCTGAATAGCTCATCACCAATGTGTTTGGTAATGCCATTAACGTCTCGGTAAAGCACATTGCTAAGTTTCTCAGAATCCCTCAGACTAAACATGTCAGCCAGCTTTCTATGCAATTCTTCGTAAGATCCGAGCAATGAAAGGTCAAGTGTGCGACCTACATCTTCAGAGTCGAGGAAGACTTTGCAGTGACCGGTCTCGAAAGATGGCTCACTCTTTCGGTGGTTGTCCTTGTTCCATTGCAATTCTTCACACGATGAGCTCTCGGGTAGGCCTCGGCGGTGTAGAGTGGACACGGAGCCATCGGAAAAATTTGCCATCTTATCTAAATTTCCTTCAGAAGAACTGTTTCCAGTACGAACTGGTGAGGCAGCATTACCAGTGCAGCTAAGAGATATCTGCTGCTCAGCCAGTATTGGTTGACCAAAAAGTACAAGCTGAGGTATCTTCACATCAACAGCTTTCTTTGAAGTCTGGGGAGAATGTGCCATTGTCAGCTCGCAAGAAACTTCTTCACACATGCTAGTCTTTTGAATGGTTTGGACGTTTGAGGCTTTAGTGAGGGAAGCAGTATGATCCAGCAGCGGCGGGAAACCAGCCCGAGCCAGACCGGTTTGCAGTTTATTGAGGTGATCTGATAGTGGTAGACCATAATGAGCATGCCTGGCTCCCTGCATGCCAGCAGGAGTGTGAGGGGGTAGACAATCAAAGGAACTGCTGGGTCCAAGGAGGTTGCCGCCGGCAAATATCGGCATCGGAAATTGACCGTCAATGGGAAAATCAAGGTGTTGTGGAACTCTCAACTTCTTCCTTGGTGAGGAGAAGGGGGAAAAATGAATGGCAGCCATATTTGATGCCAATTCCACTAGCCATGGGCTAACACGCTTCACATTTTGAAGCAAATCAGGCTCGTCCCATGTAACCTGCAGCATACAAGTTCAACTGTCAAAGAAACAAAAAAAATATCTGAGTAGCAGAAATCATCTGCAAAAACTCTACAACGTTTTTGGTCATTTTCTTAACCAGCATATCAAATCAATGCAAGAAAGATGTTCCTGTTAATTAGTATCTGCAAAATGGAATTTCAATTATGCATGATAACATCAAAATCATCCACTCATTGATTTAATATACCCTCAGTGAGATATTCTTGAAACTGTCACATAAATCAAACCAAAACTCGGCACTCTAATAACTTCAAGAGCATTAATTTAAGCCAACTAATCAGCAAATGGGGATAGTTAGTCAGAAACTAACACGGGTTTTCTAAATGTACACAAACTAGCGATTTATTATCCCTAATTGTTTTGCGAGAGGAACTCTGCCCTTGTTTAAACAGCATTGAGGAGCAATTCTGGATGCCTCGAAATTGTTGTTTATCTGCTGCTTCTTTTTTTCACAAATGACAACACGAACAAGCCTGGCATCATATAGCGTTGGGATGCATAAAACTAGTAGCAGACACTCTGAATTGCAAATGGAACAGGAGAATACTCGAGCGCGACTCTTTTTCAGAAATCAAAATTACTTGAGATACGAGAATACCTGGAGAAGTCTCCATGGAGAATGCGGCCACCAAAGAGAATCAGCTGCCTGAACAGAACAAACAGTGCCCATGAACCAACTAATCCGGGAAGAGTCCTCAGTTTCAAAGGCCATCTTGAATCGTATCCCGGAACACCACCGGATCTGCATTGCTGTTTTTACCAAAGAGGCCTTCACACAGAACTCGGGAGTATTGGCACGAGGGTAGTAAACCACCTCGAAAGGCAGACCATTTGCAGCAAGAGTGACAGCTTGAATAACCGCTTCGGCCCTTACTTTCCCTTTCCCCATCAAACTTTCGTTTGACTTTGAGCCATTGCCATTAGCACTTCCGCTTCTCATCAACTTATGCTCATCTTCCCTCAAGAACGCACCAAAACCCCTATTAGGCACTGCAGAATTCCCACCGGCCAGATTCCACAAGGGCTCAGGTCCACCACCACCACCCCTCTTAGCTCTTCGAACACCAACGCAAAGATCTCCACTTTCTGCCCTAAAAAAAACAACAGAATCACCCGCAATAAGCTTCTTATGATTCACAAATGGGCTCCATCCAGTTGTCAGAAGATGCCTTCTCGGTGTCCCTCTATAGATATGCCTAAACTTCCATGTCTCGCCGTGAACATCCTTAGCAAGAAGGGTCTGCACGGGCGGATCTGCTGTGTAATCCAACCGTGGAAAAATCATCTCGGCACAGTACCTTGGAACGGAGAAACCTCCGCCGTTATTGGCGTCAGATTGAGTCAGTGTCTTGGCAAAAGAAACCGGTTTATTATTGTCTTGTGCGGCTTCCATTCCACCATTAACCGAAACTTCTTGGTCATCCAAATCGATTTCATTAGAATTAATTGGAACCAACCTGATTTTAGCGAAGACCTCGTCAGTTTCAGGATCGGCCATGAATTTGATAGCCGAGACTCTGCATAGAGTATGAGAAACACGGGGCAAGTTCCTGAAATCAACAGGCTCACACGCATGCTCGGCATGACCTTGAGGGAAGTAGAAGACCTTAGAATTCACTGCCGGCATTTGGACCATGCTACCGGCGCAGGCATGCCATAACTGAGAATCTAAGCACTTGTCAGCTTCTTCCTTCAATTTATCTTTTGCTTCCATGAATGTTATCATTTCTTCAGCAGAAGCCACAAAACATGAAACAATCAGAAATTGCTGGTAAAAATAAAAGAGAAAAAAAAAATCTTTCAAACAAGAAAAGTAATGAAGTACAATACGAGGGAGTAATTACCTTAAAATGCGCACAAAATGATCAAGAAGCTGGAGAGTCTAAATTTGACAAATCTTTATTTCTGCTGCTGCATATAGAGAAAATTGAATCTTTCCCTCCCCCGCTGAGACACACACTAAATTCTGATCCTCACAGGAGGCAGCTGTATCCAAAACTGGGATTTCAATTCCAAGAAAATATCGACATTGGTAAGGAATCAAAACTTCTCAATTCTTATGGCTCCCTCATCTCTAAACCCCTTTTCTTTGCAGCCAGAAAGAACCCGACTTGCAACTCCTTTTTCTCTTTTCCTTGTTAAAACTTTAAAAAACAAAACTCCAAAAATCTCTACTTTGCTCCTTGAACAGCTCCAAAACGATTCGATTGAAGTTTAAGACCAAGAGAAACTGATGAATTCGCAGAGACTAGGAGCAAAGAAAAAACTATACCCGCAACCCCGTTCTGTATCCCACAAATTCTAGAAACCGGAAGGAGAAAATATCAGTGAATAGCTAAAAAGAGAACTCTCCCGGCATATCCTCTAAATTCTGCTGCTGAAATTTAGCAGACAAAAAAAGAAGTCTTGGAGTAATGAATCTTCAATCAAGAAATCATGGCACGCAAAGAAGCAGATAAAAAGGCATCATCAGCGAAAGAAAGAGCAAGCTTTTCTTCTTGTTTTATCTTTCAGGATCATGCAAGAGTCCAAGAAAGAGAGACACTCAGACGCTTGCTCTGAAAGAACAGGAAAAAATGGCCTTTTTAACACAAACCCAATAAAGAAAAAAAAAGATCAAGGCCGAAAGGAGTGGCAGTAGTAAAGTAATTGCAGTGGCAATAGAAGTCTTTCATGTGTTTCTTTTTTATATTTCTTTTACCTTTTTCTTCGGATCTGAAGAGAACTCTGCGTATCTTCGGAAGCCAGCAAAACAACAAAGATCTTTATGGAACCTGTCCAGTTTCTTTTTCTTTTTTTATATAATTTTATAAAATACTTCCTCTTTAAATTCCTTTTCTCATTATTCAATCAGGTAATGATAAATCTTCTTCTTTATATCAATCAATCAATTAATTAAAGAAGTGATGTTGCTGTTGGTTTTCTTACCTATCGTGATATTTCGCGACTTTTTTGAGCGTGTGGACTGCTCTAAAAGCAAGGCAATACAAGTCTTAACTCTTACCGTCTCATATATTATTAATTCAGTGCTCAACCTCGGCGTTCATTCTCGGTCGAGTGGTACTAATTCCGTAATTCTTTTGAAGTTTATGTCTGATTTTCATTTGTTTTTTGAAATTAATCGGTTGGTTTTTTGAAATTAAAGTAGCTGTCTCCATTAGCCTAGACATGGGCACTTGGATAATTTTGGAATTAACTAGTTTTGTGATGAGTTGAATTGGGTCACATGAAGGATGTATTAATATTGATTTTTAGAGTTTTTTTATTTTAAAGATATAAAAATAATATTATTTTATTTACATTTACATTACATTTCGTTCAACAAGTTTATGGCTTTCTTCTTCTTCTCTTCCGAGCTCTGTTGTTGTGGACTTTTTTTTAATGGAGTAATTTCGTTCCAGCATTGCTATTGCAAGCTAAATTGTTGCCACTGAATTATGTAGGAAGGATTTTCATAAAAACAAATCAGAGAAAAGAAGAAGAAGAAGAAGGAAAGCATGGAACTTCCTCCCTCCCTCTCTCTCTCTAATCTTTCACCATTTTATGAAATTAACTACAACCCACGACATCTCACATCCTTCACACTGTCACACGCCGCCGCCGCCGCCGCCGACACCACCGATCACAACCTATTCCAAAGCTTCAATTGATCATCAACAATTTGTCACAACTCTAATGACACAAACACAACTCTTCCATGACCAGCCAACATAGTTAAGCAAACCCTAAATCTCTCTAACCTTCAGAGACCCGAAACCAACAGGTCAATTGAAATTGAAAGAGAGGGAAAAGAGGAAAAGGAAACAAACTAGTGTTTTAGGTGTTTAATCTCCCATCTTCTGTGGTGGTGGTCCTCGTCGTCAGTACAAGAAGAAAGAAAAGGAAAAGATGCCCTTATTCTCATTCTTCATGCGCCTCAAGTCTTGTTCACGAACCAGCAACCTTCTCGACCTACAAGTGTGTGCTAGTCACGCGCCAACACTGCTATCCTTCATCCCAGCCATTTCTAGTTGACTCTAACCACTTCAAAGATTGATTTTGAACTCCAAATGAATAGCTCTTAACATGTTTTTGAGCTTTATGATAAAAGTTTCGTTATTGTTTATGATTTTTAATTGATTGTGGATTTAATATAGCTTGCGGTGAAATATTTGATCTCGATTGAAAATTTTGATATGTGTTGATGTTGTTTTTGAATTGTTATATGCTATTTTTTTATAAAAAAAAAGATGTGTGTGTAAAAACCTAATAATTTTTTTTTTCATTTTTCATTTTGTAAATTTGAGCTTGTAGGTTTTACAATGATCCGAGTAATACCCTTTCAAGCTATTTTAAAATATTTTTTATTTTTTGAAAATTATTTTTGACATCGAACATAAAAATAATCTAAAAATACTAATATTTTTAATTTAAAATTAAAAATATTTTTAAAATATAGTATCAAACACCCTCTTAAGCTACTACTGTAGACGTCTTCAAGAAACAAAGTTATTCATGGTGGCAAAATTACTTTTATATTTATAAATGTAAATATTTATAAAGCATTAATATTATTTTTTCAATTTTAATTATTTCCTTTAAATATTCATTTATTATTTGGATTTGAATGTTCTTTATTTATAATGGTGTGTTTAGATTTGTTTTTACGTTTTTGTTTTTTAGAACACATTTTTTAATGATACGTTTGAATTTAACTTGAATTAATGTGATCTCATATGGACCCAATAAATATGAGTGGTAATTTTTGGACCCATTTCATTTAATATAGTTTTGAATAGTTTATGCCTATCATTTATTGATCGGTCCAATACTCTCCGCCTATTAAAAATATAAAAATATCAGTTTATTATTCATTAATTTAATAATAACTACAAAATATTACCCATGATATATAGTTCAATTGTTTTTTTACAAGAAATAAAAAAAGTCATTATTATACTATTCTGGTTAACATAACTCTAAATCTAAATCAACATTATTTTTTTTAAACACCGGTTATCTTGAGCTCTTAAAGAAAATATACATTCTATTCTAATTCTAGCTCGAGATCTACTCTTCAAATCTCAATGTCTATAACATAATTAATATGTCGAGTGGGCTCACAATTCACAATTTAAACAATTTTTTTAATAAAAAATATCACCATCACTTACTTCATTGCCGAGTTAACTCATAATCCATTTCCTGATTTGAGTACATATTCAGTAATAATACCATGAACGATAATATCTGGTGAGCATGGGCAGTGCAAGAAGATGAAATATGAGTGGCTCGGATAAGAGGATCTCCCTGAGGGGTAGCAGTCGGATGTGGAGACGTCACCGTGATGATTGTATCTTCTGCCTAACTCAGTCAGCCAGCCAGTCAGGCGGTCCTGCGTCATCAATAAAGTCTTTACCGCAAAAAAGGAATGGTCAAACTACCTTCACGTCCACTCGGTTGGTGAGCCGAGAATCAAGCGATTTCTGTGACTGTTACAGTTCACTTAACTGTTATTTCACCTTTTTCAGTTGCGCAAATTTAATAATATTTTATTTATATCTAAATAAAAGTTGTTAATACTGTTCCAGTAGTCGTTCTTTTCTATTGGAACAGAATATTTCGGTTTAGGAGCGCTTTCGACATGCTTATTTCAGATAGTTATATTTATATATATATATATATATATATATATATATATATTAAAATATTAATTTAACAAACATACTTAAAATTTAAAATAAATTAATTTTAAATTATACAATATAAACACAAAGTAAAAAAAAAATATAATCTCAAAATTAGAAGGAAAAAAATCACAAGCTTATCATAATAAAGAGAATTTTAAGACCAAAACGGTACCGAGACGTCCCGGCTGGAATTTAAGAACTGAGCAGGAATTAAAACCGAGACGAAAATAACACCATTTCATCTTGATTTTTTTAACGGCACTAAACGTTCCGGCCAGAACAGAATTGACAACTTTGGCCTAAATACCTCATTCACAAAAAAAAAAATAATAATAATAATAATAAAGAATATATAAATTTAATTGAGGTAATTATTATTCACCATGGGATAAAAAAAACCATTGATTTTGTTTAACTCCATGTGAAATAATTCTCGCGGACTAATATAAATGTTAATCGGATTACAATTTTATTTGAGACATTTGGGGTTTGTTCTCTAGATGTTACCGGTTCGAGTCTCATAATTCTCAGAACCAGTGAATACTAATAGTCGGTCATTCACTTCAAGACCATTAAAATTAATCAGACCCGAATACTCATGTTATAAAAATAAATAATAATAATTAAAAATAGTTAATGTTTGGTTTAAGCGCTCATTTTGCCTTTATATTTGTTTTTATAAATTATATCCTTATACTATATGTTTTCGTTAAGATCTTTATCATTAACCGTGAACTATTGTCATTCACAAAGATAAGTTGTTTGATGAAAACGGTTGTTACTAATAGAAATTGAAATACCTTATTATTACAAAAAAAAATATTTTATCTGGACGATGTGCATTAAATTCTGCTAGATAGGAATCGGGAAAGGTGATATGAAAAATACCTTATGATTAAAAAATAGGTTATTTAAAACAAAATATGGGTTTCCTTGAGTTACACACACACATGACATGTGTGAAAAGAGAGAACATCATTCTATTAATTTCTTTTTGGGTCTATTGAAAGAAAAATAAAAAAATATAAGTACAAGGAAAAAAAATTGTAATGCTATAGTTATTTCCTGGGCCTATATAAGTTTTCCACAACATGCAAGCCCAAATGAAATATTTTAAACCTGTCAAGTATAATTACAAAAGAAATTCATTGCATTAAAGTCTCTAAATTTAACAAGATCCGTAAAGAACATTTGATCAATTTTGTTCAAACAAAGTTATTCTATGTTTTTTTAGGTTAGTGATTTTATGTTATATAAAATTTGATTATTTCCATAGCTCAATTTTGATCATCTCCTAAACAAAAGTTTCTTGTCAGAATAAGAAATAAAAAATTGAATAAAGAATTAAAACAAATCACACTTTTGCTTTGATTTTGGTATTTGTTTTCAAAAAAATATTATTTTTTATAGTTTTTTTCATTTTTTGTATCCGGGCAAACTAGAAAAACTAAATATATAAAGAATAACAAAATAATTTAAAATATAAGAGCAATTAGGGGTGATTGAAAGAAATAATGTGAAGAAAGGTGTAATTGAAAAAACATTACAAATTTAAGATTCAAATCATAAATTGGGAAAAGGAGGAATGGGAGGGGTATAAACATATACAATTATGGGAAAACTTGAAAGAAATAATGAGAAAAAAAGTCGTAATTTGCAAAATTAACAATAAAGATCCAAGGAATAAATTGAAAGTGGTGGAGGAATGAGCTGACTGTGAAAATACACAACTAGGAACTACTTTGAGAGAAATTTGAATAAAAAAGTATAATTGGCTTAGAAAAAAAATAAAAATTTCAAGGACCAAATAAAAAAGCAACAAAATTAGAGGACCAACTTAAATAAAACTCCCCCTCTTAAAAGAAATGAAGTTGTTTCATGCCTAATAAAAACAATGTCATATCATCCGTAATAATAATAACCAAAACATTGTAATTTTAATGGATGCAACAACTACCTTTTTCTTTCTTTGTTTTTCTTAGAACCGCTCATCCATCACCTTTAAGAGGATTTTAATTTCAGAAGTTTTTTTTTTAAAAAAATATTTTTATGTTTTAGTTTAATTTTTTTGTATTTTTAAATCATTTTAATGTGCTGATATCATTTCAAAAAAATAATATATATATATATATCATTTTAATAAATTTTAAAATAAAAAAATATTTTTAAAAACAACTTCATCTACATTGCCGAACACTACTAAATCATTGCATTTTATCCTTTCGCCCATATTTTATTACATAACCAAAACACCACAACCCTTATCCATGACATATTCTCTCTTACCACCACCCATCCCCATGCCATAAGACCAGGGTAATCAATTCCGTTCCGTTCCGCCCGGAATGGCCGAAACGGCCCGTTCCACTTCAAAATCCGGGACAAAACGACGACGTTTTTGTCCCGGTTTGAATTCCGGTCAGAACCGGAAAATCCGGTCAAATTCCGGCCGGAACGCCCCGGTTTCATTCCGGGCTTGCCGTTCCGGTTCAAAATCAAAAGTTCAAAGCGGCGCTAGAAGAGAAAGCTCCCTTGCATTCGAGGCTCAGCTCTCTGCGTGGGTGGGGAGGCGACGGCGCAACCAAAGGGAAGAGGTTCGAGAATGTCAGTAACAAAGTTGGCTTGTTCTTGGATGGATGCATATTTGGTTACTGCTTGGAGAACCTGAGCTGATCTATGTTCATGGAGGCAAGCAAAAGGGAAGCAAAAGGGAAAGTGGGCTGAGCATAGCGAGAAGGAAAGCAAAGGGAAAGAGATAGGGTTTTACTTTTTATACTAGTAATAATAAAGGAAAGTTGGGAAAGTGGACGGCACAAGAGGGGCAATAGGGTTTGTGGGTTCTTATAATAATAATAATAATTGGGGTTATAATAATAATATTGTTTGTGGATTTTTTTATAATAATAATAATATTGTTTGTGGGATTTTTTTATAATAATAATAATAATAATATTGTTTGTGGGATTTTTTTATAATAATAATAATAATAATAGAATAAGATTTTTATGGGGATTTTTATAAATTGCTTAAATTTTAAATTTTAAATATTGCGGGTCTTTTAATTATATTTTTTTAATTTAAATAATAATAATTTTATTGTTGAAGGGTTTTTCAAAAGCAATTATTTAATTATATAACTTAATCTAATTAATTGTATAATTAAACTATATACAAATAATTACACTATATTTAAAATAATATAAAAATAAATGAACAGTACAAAGCTGAAGCAGACACGGAATGCACCGAAACCGAAGCAGTGCACTGAACGGATTTTACAACCTTGCATAAGACTCCTTGAAGCTACCGTAAGAAAAACTAAAATAAATCACTAAATAATATTTGTTTTAATAAAAAAAAAGTGACATTTAGGGCCATATTTTTTTCCCCAATGTATCAAGAGTCCTAATCAAGTCACCTTAAGGAGATTCATAAAGTTCTGTACAATAAATAAATTAAACTCCTTAAAAGAAATCCTAATCGATCTAGTAATCTAACATTCTAATTAAAACAAGATTTTAATAAACTAATAAGTTACAAATCCTTTTTCATTAGCGAATAATTACTATATTAACCAGGATTTATTAAATAGAGAGTCTAATGTACAAGTGGAACCACCATCAAGGTTGTACACTTTATTTTATTATGATCTAATTAAGTTTATTATTCCTCGATTAATTTAATATGGCGTTTACGCCTCGATTACTAAAAAAAAAACAAGGATTTCTCTTTTGGCCACAATTTTATTTAATATTGTGGAGTTTTAATAATATTAAAATTCTAACAAACTCTAAATCTTAGAGGATAAATCTTATTTGATATTGGAAAACAAAATATTAAAGCTGACATAATTTGTTTTATTTCTTGTTCTTTTCTTCACAACCACAGGCTCACAGATGCAGAGAGGAAGCAGCTCTGTAGACTCATGAACCGCCACAAACTCACTGGAGGATTACAGATGCAGAGAGGAAGCAGCTCTGTAGACTCATGAACCGCCACAAACTCACTGGATCTTTGAACAGCTTCGTGTCCGTACATTAATTTCTGGATGGTTGTCTCTGGGAGTCTTGACAACTCAGAATACTTGTGGAATCCTTGGACTTCCACAAATGAGCTATACGTGTTAATGGCATGAAAGAGCGTGCTCCTGGGCTGGGAAAGGAGTGTTTGACTGTCAAACATGATCTTCAAAAGATCCTAATGACAAAGAGAAGCTGGAAGATATTTATTTTCAGCTGAGATGATTCATGAACATACATAAACACACCCCTGCAATTCCAAAGAAGCGTGCAATTTAAAAGAGCCAGAAGCATCTACAAATGGAATCCAATGATCATGAGAACGGTGACATGGCTCAGTAAATCTTCAAATTCAAACTAACCGGATTTACTTCAAAGCGAGATCTCTCTGATTGAGTGAACCCAAATGATTGTCGTGTAGTTATTTGATCTTCCTCTTCTGTTGGGATTTAAATTTTATTTACAGAATATTTTCGCTCAGAACACAAGCATGGTAGAATTCTGCAGAAGAACACAGCTTCAGATAACATTAGCTCGCTCCCTTGATCGTATTGAGGTCTTCGGTAGCCCCAGAACAATCATAAGACAAATACTAAGAATTAAGGGAGGTTGGATCATCAATGAATCACTGCAACTCTTGTGAAGGAACGCATACCGTGATAAGAGAAACACAATAAATAATTAAAAGGGAGCGCGCAAGAAAATGAAGTTCTGTAAATCTTTGTTTAGGTTCTAGCATGGTGGGAGATATTTTCTGGTGGTGGCATAATGGGTTCTTCAGCGGCTTTCCATTCTCAACGACGAAGGCCATCTTTCTTTTTTTTTGGTAAAATATAAGTATATTAAGAGAAAATCAAAGAATGCACAACACAGAGAAACCTCAGAGAGAACAACAAACAAAACAAAAAATGAAAAAGAGAACAAGCTCTTTTATCTTGGAACAATGGCCCTAGGAAAGCAACAATACAACAAAGCCCCCCTAAAAAGCCCATCCCAATCAAGGACCAGCCCAAAAAGAAAGCTTGGAGACAACTCATTTTACAAGCCCAAACTCAAAGCCTGGAAAAAGAGCTGAAAAAGATAGGCTCACAAAGCAAATCAGCCAACTAGATAGCACAGCTGACTCAAGCAAAAGTTTGGGCAAGCACATAATCGGTTAGGGGTGAGCATTTTCGGTTCGGTTTGGTTTTTTGTCAAAATAGTAACCGAACCGAAATTATTATTTTTTTAAAAAAGCAAACCGAAACCGAACCGAATTTATCCAAAACCGGCTACTTTCGGTTCGGTTCGGTCCGGTTATTTTGGTTAAAAAAATCATAAAACCGAATTTATTTTTGGGCCTTCTGATGGGCTTTCTGATGGGCTTTCTGATGGCTTGAAAAACTATTTTTGTACAAGAACCCAAAGTATTTTTAAATTTTGTTTTGCAACAAATACAAATATTAATTTATTAAATTGTTAATAGTGTTTATTAAGTTTTTTTTAACTTTTCTAATAATTTTGTTGTGTAATTTAGCATGATGAGAGATAATTAATACTACACAAATGAACAAATTTAAATTTAAATTTAAATTACAGAAAATGCCTTCAAAAAGGCTTAAAAAACAAGAAACATTAACATTAAAAACTTCAAGAAATACAATCGGTCTTCAACTAATTATCATCCGTCGCTAGATTTAACTTTCCACCAAAATCTACAAAAAATAATAGAAATGTTAGATTGCAAATAAGTTGATTATTATTTAGTAAAATAAAAATACAAATATATAAGAAAATAACCTGATTTCATATTAAATAATAGAAACGCAGGATCTCTTTACACATCCTATACTTAATTACAACGAGGGTGTATCATGAAAACACTAAAAATTACAATGAGGCCAACACCGCAACACGTGAAAATTAAAGCAAAAAGCAAAAAACAAACACGGATAATAGAGCAAGTAGCGGAAAGAAAATCACGGCAGATACATATATATACCTTTTGAGCTTACAATCACAAACACCAACCAGGAAAGGAAGAATAATACAGAAAAAAAGTTATCCAAGAATTTGAGATCATCACAAATAAAGCACCAAGCATCATTTTAATCGGATATGGGTCTGAATTAAAATACAAAAATGGGTTTTGTATGGGAGTGAGAGTGAGTGGTGGGTCTGAGCTAATAATTAACAAAACATATAGAATACCATATGCTATAATATTGTAAGATATGCATCGATGATACACCAATAGAATGGAAACTAAGGGTTGGCTACTAGTCATTTTCACACTTAGGTGGTGGTTTAGAAAAATAAAATAAGAGCAATAATCCTTATATATATATATATATATTTGTTGTTATCGCAGGAAAGAGATGTTGTTTGTATAGGGATCAGAGGTGACCATTTACTTACGCGTCAGGACTGGGGAGATCAGGAAAGAGGCGAGAGGCAGAGGGACGCATGAGCACTGAGGTGAGGAGAGACTGGATTGGGACTGCTATGTCCGAGAGAGGAGAGAGGCGAGAGGCAGAGCAGAGGAACGCGTGAGGCGAGAGCCGAGAGGCATGAGGCAGAGCAGAGGAACGGGTGAGGACTGAGGAGAGAGGCGAGAGGGAGAGGGAGGCGGAACGGTAAAGTAGTAGGGTTTGGTAAGTTTTTATTTATAGTAGGATGAGTGAACCGAACCGAACCGAACAGTTTTTTACAATTTTGCAAACGGTTTAATCGGTTTGTTTTTTCGGTTCGGTTTTTTCGGGGTTTTTTCTCGGTTTTCTCGGTTTTCGGTTTTCGGTTTGGTTTGCTCACCCCTACAATCGGTCCCCAAAGTCTAGCAAACCGAAGACATCTTCCTCACAATGAACCGAGCATTAACTCCAAGGCAGATCAAGACCGTCACCCAAAATTCAGATTGAGGTAGTCCTTTTCTCGAAAATGAAAGATGATATAGAACAATACCTACAATTTCCGAAAAATTTTGCACACCGATAATCCAGCTTCCTCCCAAATTAAGTATACTGTAATACCTAACGAAATCTGCCTTAACCTGAACTCCATGTTATGGCCTCCCGTGTTGAGCTCACGAACCGCGCTACTTAAAGACATCGTCTGTTGATTAATCCTCAGCCAGGACCTGATAAAATTCCAAAGTTGCGCTGACCAATTACATTCAAAAAATAGGTGCCGATGAGATTCATTTTCCTGAGAGCAAAGGAGACAGATAGGATCTGGTGACATGAACTGAAGACGATCTTTTGTTCGGAGCTTTCCCAAGACCGCTAGCCAGAGAATAAAGTTATATCGTGGCATTGACCAAGTATCCCAAACAACCCGAAGCCAATTAACCTCATCCCCGCGAGGCCTGAAATAATCATAGGCATTCCTGGAGAATTTATCGTTGCTATCCCAGCTTCTGACCAAGCTAATTGTTGCACCCTGATTGCCACACACATCCAAAATATGATTTTTTAGGAGCAATATGGCTTTCCAAAGCGGAGAAGAAGTTTTTTGCGCCTGCGCAGCCCATATAGAAGAGGAAACAAGGTAAACATGATGCACCCATTGAATCCAAATGGAGTCCGCTTTGAGGTGAATATTCCAGATATGATTAGCTAAGACAGATCTGCTTCTGGCTTTCAGCTCCAAAAGCCCCAACCCCCCTTCATTCTTCGGAAGACAGACTTGCTTCCAAGCCACCAAAGCAGTTTTTTTTCCTATGCTCCCCGACCACAAGAAACTCCTGCATATACTGATAATACGAGATAATACAACCCTCGGGATAGGAAAGATGCCAACCCAAAATTGAACCATCCCATTCAGCACGGATCGCAGAAGCTCCAACCTCCCCGCATAAGTAAGGAATTTACACATCCAGCCCTGAATAGCAGACTCCAGTTTTTTTAAAAGAGGAGAGAATTGGCTTGCCAAAAGCCGATGAGAACTAAGCGGCACACCCTGGTAGGTAAAGGGAAAAGCCCCTTCAACAAAACCGGTCAGCTGGAGAATATCAGTTTTCATGGTTGGCTTTACTCCTCCAAAATAGATGAAAGATTTGGAGGGGTTAAGATCAAGACCTGACACATTACCAAAGGATTGAAGTTGCTGATACATGATACCCACGGAACTAAGATCTCCCCGACAAAGCAGGAGTACATCATCAGCAAACGCGAGATGAGTAATGCCAAGAGAGCTACACTTCGGATGAAAGCGAAAACCTGGTAGGCTGGAAGCCTGGTTAAGCATTCTGGGAAAATAATCCATGCAGCAAATGAATAGATAAGGTGATAATGGGTCACCTTGCCTGATATCGCTTCGACCCTTGAAATAACCATAAAGATTACCATTGACCGCGACCGAGTAGGAGGCTGTGGAGACACACTGTATAATCAGATGAACAAAACTAGAGGGGAGCCCAAGCATTCCGAGAAGATTCTCCTATGGATGGACGAAGGCCATCTTTAACCCCCACATGGTGTGTGGTTCCAGGTGACAATGCATAACCATCCACAGGAGCACAAGATGTTCTTAAAATCATTTTTTTGACATGACATGAAAAATATAACATAAAATAATCATAAATATGTTTTTAACTATGTGTTGACAATTTCAGCCAATAAATTAAATTACATTAAAATCTAATAAAGAGAATCGACAATATTATAATTAATTAGTGATCAAAATAAATAAGAAATAGGATAATATAAATCAAGAAATCAATGACAAAAAAAAACTTAAAATCAAAATTTCTGGTATAGGCAAAATACTAAAGAATAGTAAGTACACAAGAATCCCATTACAACTTGGTTGTTCTCATCATAACAAGTCATAATGAACCTTTTTTAGGTTGCAAGCTCTAATGACTATAAATTAGTAATTAACTAACATAAGTCTAATGATTATAATAAACTATTAAACAATGTTTAATGTACTAGAAAAAAGTTAAATTTGAATTAACATTAAATAAATAAAATATGATAATAAAAACAAAGTCTTCATTTAATTTTTTTTCATGTAGTCTAAATCTCTAATTTTCACAAATTATTGGTAGATTTCAATCATGATTTCAAACACATAATTTTCTCTCGTATGAATAAATTACTAGGTTTATAATATATATTAGAAAATATTGAGATGTTTAGTTTCCCTCTCATCTAGAATTGCAACAAAATGTTATTTGTAACTCCAAATATATCCTAAACAGTACATGAATGTCTAGTTTGAAAGATATGACAAGATTCATATAGTAACTATAACTCTCTGAAATAATATGTTTCTGAACTTTGTTTAATCTAATAATTTAACAAAATATATTATATTGTATTTAGTATTTCTCTATAAAATTTCAATTAGATCCAATATACAACTTGAAAGATATGTTTGATCTCACAAAATCATGAACAAATATTATAAAACTATATTGAAAATTAACTTGGTTGTTCACATCACAAATTTAGTACACTCGTGAAATCGAACCAATTTTACTGATTTCATCGATTTTGCACGAGTCAAGTCAAATTTTACTAATTTTAAAGTTTAGTCCGATGTAGCATGTAAATACATATTGACTCATAAAATCATAAGTTTTAAGAGTCAACTTGAGATTTTGATAACCTAGCAAACACATATTGTTTGGTTTATCATAAATTATGGATTTTAGTGAGAAAATAAATATGCATATATTTAATTCATATATAAAAAGATCAAGTTTTAGTCAAACACATACTATTGGCTTGTCTAAATTATAGGCCCAAGTAAAAAAAATATTTATATACTTTATATAAAATTTAAAGTTGACATATTTTAGAATCAAGACTTATGTGTAAGTGTCCTTATTGTCTACACTTTTGTGGCTAGCGAGAAGAAAAAAAATATAAGTTTACCTATAGAGTATACCTAAGTTGCTCAACCATATAAATTCTTTGTGTGCTTTTGTGTGATTGATTATGCTTGTTACTTTCCAATTAGTTTTAGATTTTAGTGTTGTTTCCGTAACAAATTCATACCAAAACTTGTTTAGTTATTAGTTGGCTTTCACGATGATGATTGTTGTGATGGTGATTTATTTTGACGCGCTTCGCGCCCCGCCCTTCCCCCTTGTTTCGGGGGGACAACGGCGCGCGGTGAAAATGGGATTGTTTATGGTCGTAAAATTACGACTATAATTATTGGGAGTCGCCACCTAGTATTAAGGTCACTAGGAACCTATTGGTCTGCGAGAGTCTCGGGTAAGGGAACTTGTTGTGCATGGGAAATACGCATCACCCCCAGTGCACCCTACCTAAGGTAAGTTGCATTGTTGTTTGATTGTTAATTTTTTTAAAGTTAAAAATTTTGCACTGCATTTTTCAAAGAAACAATTTTTTTTTACACTGTCGGTATACTTTACAATGTAATTTTACACCACAGTTGACAATCTTTTTCTTACCTACAGATGTACTTTACAATGTAATTTTACACCATAGTTAAAATCATCTTTTTTTTATCTATGAATGTATTATACAATATAATTTTACATCGTAGTAAAAAAAAATTATCTGCGGGTGTACTTTACAATGTAAATTTACACCGTGAAAGCTAAAACAAAATGATTATTAAATTATCCTTTTTCATCTGCGGGTGTACTTTACAATGTAAATTTACACCGCCAAAGCTAAAACAAAATAATTATTAAATTATTTTTGATATTTTGGCCGACTTCCGATGGATAATTGTAAACCGGTTACATTTTGGGTTGGGCTTCCAGCCTTTTATGGGTTGGAAGCCCACATTCTAATCACATGGGTCAGGCATAAAACCCGGCCCATCCCCGGATCCGACCCATGAACAGTGGGACGCACCGCGTCCCACTGCATGCATTTCACCGAGGAAGACGATGAATAGTACAAGATTTCGAGTGTGACGAAACATGTTTTTGTTAGTACCTTTGAGTAGAGGAGGTCGAGGTGATGATTCCTGTCGTAGTGGCGTCGTCAACGGTGGCCGGAAAATGCCCTCAAAGTCGTCGGGGTTCACGCTGCCTCCACTGTCACCGTGCTCTTGGCTTCTCCTGAGGTCGCGTCTCGGTTGCTCATGTGCACGGGGTGTTTATGGTGGTATTTTGGGTAGTATTTTGTTACCTAACAACCTCTAAAAGTAGGGGAGAGAGAGAGCTCCATGGAGCCGAATTGTATAGAGAAGAAAAATGGAGTTGCAAACCGAGAGTGAAGAAGAGAATTTAGTGCTGAGGGGGATGAAGATGAAGATGGTGGTTTGTGTGATTTCCCTCGTTTCTCTTCTTCTTCTTTTCTCTCCAGAATTCCTCTCTTTTTTTTTGCAAATTTCTCCTCTGTCACCTGTTCTAAAACCTCCCCTCTGTTTTCTTTTCTTCAGTTTTTTTTTTTGCTCCTCCGTTTTTCAGCCCCTCAGCCCCATATAAAAAATTCTCAGTTTCCAAATCCTCTTCCCCGTGTGTTCTTCGGTTTGTATTTTTTTTCTCTCTTTTGTGCCTCAGGTTTTTTCTAGTCTCCCCAGATTTTTTCTTCTCTGTGCTCCTCGTTTCTTCTCTGTTCCCCCCATCCTTTTCAGCTCCCATGGCTGCCATTTATAGAGGCTTGGCCTACCATGGTGGCTGGAATATTGTAGGCATGGTTGCCAAGCTTTCGGCTGGGTGGAAGTTGGCTTTCGGCTGGGTTGGTTGTTGTTGAAAATTGTTATAGGTATAAATACATTTTGGTCCTTCAATTTGTAATTGCTGCAATTGCACCCCTAATTGGTTTTGTACTTTTAATTTTATGCAATTGTATCCGAGTCAGAAATTCAATGTTAGCCTTAAATCTGCTCGCCTTTTTTATTCTAGTCCCTGCCTTTTGTTTTGTGCAATTTGACCCTCAATGGAGCATTAAATTCTCAATTGTCTTCAATTTGGCCCCTAATTTTGCACAATTAGCTTGGAAAAAATTCAATTGGATCTCCAAAAATTCAAATCTTCTAAATTGAACCCGAATTAAATTCAAGAATTTGACTTTTTTGTCAATTAAGCCCGTAATAAAATTAATTTGATCAATTTAAAGCATAATTACGTCCTTGCACTTAATTAAATTCTTCAGTTGGACCTTAAATTAATTCTTAAACATAATAATATTTTGAATTAGCCCATGATTAATTCAACTTGGCTTATAAAAAATATAATTATGATTTTTTACTTAATATTTACCTCGAATTTGTATTTTTTCTCATTTTTGGAAGCAACAAGGATATGATTCAGCTCAGAAAATGTTCAAAATTTTCACCACAATTTTTCTAACACCAAACCCCTTTTATTTTATTTTTGTCATTTTTATTTTATTTTGGGGAGTAACCCAAAAATTAGGTTACGACAATGATAAAAGTAATGTCGACGATGGATTCTTATGTAAAAAAATTTAATGGTTGGACCAACTTCAATCTATGGCATACTAAGACGGATGTCTTGTTAGTCCAACAAGGTTTATTGAAGTCACTAAAAAGTGCATATAGTTTCTCTAAGAGAATTAGATGATGAAGAGAAAGAAGATCTGACAGGACAAGTACATAATGTTATTTATCTTTGTTTCTCTCATGAAATTCTGAGAAAGGTTGTTGATAAGACTACAACTTTTAAATTGTGTATAAAGTTGGAAACATTTTATATGACCAAATTCTTGATGAATTAATTGTATTTGAAGCATTAATTGTATACTCTGTAGATGAAAGAAGGTATGCTTATTAAGACCATCTTGACGAGTTCAATAGAGTAATTTTATATTTGAGAAATGTTGACGTTAAGGTTGAAGATGAGGATCAAAGTTCAATTTTATTATGGTTATTACTTATATCTTATGATCATTTTGTTAATACTTCGATATATAAAAAGGGTAGTCCTAGTTCAAAAGATGTCATGGCTTTCATAAACTTTAAAAAGTTGAAAAAATAATAGTCAAAGAGTTATAATGATGATCATATAGTTATAGGGGTAAAATAAATAATAAGGGTTCACATAATGGAAGCATATGTTTAGATTAAAAGTAAATTCTATAAAAATTAAATGCTTTGTATCTAATGAAGTAGGGAACTTTAGGAAGAACTATACGAAGCAAAAAGATAGAGAAAAAAAGAGGAGAAAACCTATGATGATGTAAATATTTCTAGGGAAGGATAAATTTTTATGATGCTCAAAGTGTTTTGGTCAGGTTTATTAGAATCTTAAGTGATGAGTGGATTGTTGATTTGGCTTACCCATTTTATATTTGTTTTAATAAAAGCTAGTTTAAAACTTATAAAGTTATTAATGATATTATTATATCAAGAGAAAACAAAGGACTTTTTATTATTCGTATAGATACAATTTGAATTAGGATGTAACATTGTTAGGACATTTGAAGTCCAACATGTTCTAAAGATAAAGAAAAAAAAAGTTTGTAAGTCTTCTTATTTCTAAGTTTATGGTTATTATGATAAAGATGGAGTTTTAAAAGTTTGTGACGGTGTTCTTGTTATTGTTAAAAGAAAATTGGTTAATGAACTCTACCCTCTTTAAAGCTTAACGATTATTAATTTAGCTATAGTATCATATATGATTGATTCGAATATTAGTTTTATTTATTTATGTCATACGCGGCTGGGGCATATGAGTGAGAAGGGATGATAGAGTTAAGCAAACAATTTTTTTTCTTAATTGTAGCATGCTATAATTATTTAGCTTAGAATTTGTTCCTTATGGAAAATAGTTTGGTAATGTTTAAATGATTAATTCGTGTATATTGTTTGGCCTTTGAATTTTGTTTTGTGTTAGAAAGTGATAGATGTTGGATTCCAAATTCTAATTTTGTTAAGCATGCTCTGTGTTTTAGTTGATAATATGATTTTAAAGCATGCTTTTTTTTATTGCTTTTATTTATTTTTGTTCCATGTTGCCATAAATATGTTAAGAAATGACAACGTGGTTCGATGAAGTTAAAAAGATTTGGTTTAAAGGTCTAAAAAACATGTTCTCGATTTGGTTTAGTTATTGCATTTTTAGGCTTTTCTGGGCAGATGTTAGTTCTACACATCATTTTGGTTCAATCTTATTTCTTCCATGTTTGCATGTCCTTGTTAGTAGATAATTTAGGCTTTTTACGTATGAATAACATTGTTTTAGGAATTTTAATCTTAGGGTTTCGATTTAGAATTGAAACTCATTCTTGTCAAATGATGATGTTTGGGTAAAAACTAAAATTAAAAGACTTTTGACTCTTGATGTATGCTTGACTATGATTATTTTCATGGTCTTTTTTCCTAAAGTACTAATCTAATTTATCATTTACGTCTATAGGATTTAGGGTAAGTGTTCCTCATGTATTTTATTTTGCATGAGTTTGATTCGTTCTGGTTTAAAGATTTTGAATTTTTTTTATGTTTTTGTCATGTTTAATTTGTTTTGTTTTTGGGTTAACCTTATCGAGTTTATTTAGTATGGTCAACCCATTTGAGTCAACTATTTAGGTCAATCGATTGAGTTAACTCAGTCGAGTCAACCTTGTCCAATTGACTTGGTATTAAAGGTTTGTTTGACTTTTTTTTGTAAGTTTTTTTTAAGGGTGTGTTTGGCAAACACTCTCTTTAACCCTTTTGAGTAGTTTTTCATATATATCTTAAATGGTTTTGCCAAACATGGCTTTACAAAAATTATAATATATAAAAATAATAATAAAATCTTTTTTTGATGACTTTGTCGTGTGTTACATACAACCATATGCCTCACAAATAAATTCATGTTTTAATTGAAATAAGTTTTTTGTGGTTTTTGCATACACCTTGGGATTTAAATAAAAGGTTTATTAAATCCTTGAAAATTTGGCTAAGATTTCAAAAAATTAACCAATATTCTCTTCATTCATGAGAATCAATGGTAAATACTCTAATACAAATACTAGACCTATAGTTAAACGGATATTTAAAATATCAATTAACTTGAAGGTTCGTACAATCATATCAAATATTCATCAATTTTAATTATGAGTATATTATCACAATAACAAACAGCAAAAAAAAAAAATCATCCAGTGTAGGTGAACTCTCTCACGGCACCTATTTGGATTTTCTTAGATAAAAACTTATTTGGGTATATAACTTTATAATATATTCAAAAGACTAAATTTATTTATACAAATAAATTCTAAACCAAAATACCCGCTAATAAACCACAAAATTCTTATACCATGTTAAAACTACATAAAATAACTAACGACAAGTAAAGTGCATTAGAAGTGCTAATACTTTCCGTAACAACAACTAGTCTTTTATCTTTCAGATTTTCCCTAACTAAATTACTAATTAGGGTTACAACTCCGCAATAATCCATATGCCACTTATTCGAAGTAGAGAACAGAACACGAATAACATGGGCATTCCACCACAACTTTGTTTTCTGAAAGGGGGATCGTCTTGGTGGGAACGAAAAGGGCCGTCAGCCAGCCTATTACTTCATGACAAGGTTGCTATTCAGGCCATGATGCTGAATGGAGATCCAATTTAAGGCCTGCCAGGGCTCTTATTTGGCCCACACCTGGAAAATATTTGAAGTACAAGGCAGACCCAAATAGGAGATGATTGTAAATGCTTTCAAAAAATGATTTTGAAAAACTATGATTTTTTATTTTTATTTTAAATTAATTGTTTTATATCATAATATCAAAAATAATTTTTAAAAATTAAAAAATTATATTATTTTAAGAAACAATCTAGTTATCATTAAAAAAAAGAAGAGAAAAACCCTAATGAACCTCGAGAGAAAATAGGTTATCATGGGATTTCTCTTAGCCATCGTTGATGACATATCACATCATAAACGGGGAATCAGGGGATCATCTTATTAATTTGATACTTTTCTTGTCCAAAAGTCTTCGAAACCTTGTCACAAAACTTTTCCATCCCATCCCACTTGTCCTTCTTTGCTTTTCTATGTTTCCCTCAAGTTGTAGCTCTGGTTCGGAATTCTTGCCTCGATCAACAGTAATGTCACGCGGACAGGGAACCCCCCTTTTATTATGAAAGCTTCTCCTTCCATCGAAGGTGGGTGGCCATAGGCATCTTTAAAGCAGAATTAACGCCTCGGAAAGATCAGGAGATAAAAAAATGATGAACAGTTTTTGACAGGGATTGTTTCGGCATCCCCTTGCTCTTAGCTTTCACGTTAAAATCATCATTCAATGCAAAGTCAAAAACCTTCCCACCCTTTTGAATTGATGATCTTGAAAAACAAGTGGGTACAGATCAGTCCTCTCAGCCACAAACTATTGTTCCTAAATATAACCGGGACAGAACACAGAGGCTATCATTTTGTCTGAAAAATTAAACAAGAGCTCCTCTTTTCTTCTCCTTTAATGGCAGCATGTGACCCTGATAACACGTGTCGGTCTCCCGTTTAGTGGACGGTAGTGGGTCCCTAAAACCTTCTCTATCAAAGCTATCAAGATGTTTGTTTTCTTCATATTCCAATAAACATCACCTGGCCAGCGGCCCCTCCTTCCGTTATTGGTCGTTGGTTGAGTTAGGGCTGCCCTTTGCCTCCGGTCCACTAACCTTAACAGTAAATGCAGTACTTGAAAATAGACTGCTGAAAGAGAAACACACTGATGACTGAACCCCTTTTCTCCTCCTACTCAATAACACTCTCCTCCACCTTGGAGTTTAATCCTGGCTACTGTTCCATTGGGAAATTGGTGCTGTTTTCGCAGTGCTTCTGGTTGACTTTTTCACATATCAAGTTTTGAGAGGAATATTTTCAAGTGCAACATTGAAGGAGGAGACGAGTTGATCGATGCAAGTTCCTGTGGTACAGGAGATGTCCATTTAATATGTTTAATTAGAGTATCAAATTCCATCTTATCCCATTTTGGCTCCACAACTCAAACTCGTGAGACGGAAAGTGCGACTGGACTACAAAGGTAAAGTCCTGTTAATGCCATTATAAGCTGCTTTTGCTTCAAAACTTTAAGATTCAAGGATGATGGAGGAAGAGAGGCAAATATAGAGACTAAGAAAGGGAAACAAAATGAACTTGCAAGTATAAGAAATAGCAGGTGACAGATAGTTAAAACATAAATTAGTCAACATTTAAAATGGGAATGTTC
Organism: Salix exigua; assembly: GCA_032356905.1. Classification (NCBI taxonomy): domain Eukaryota; kingdom Viridiplantae; phylum Streptophyta; class Magnoliopsida; order Malpighiales; family Salicaceae; genus Salix; species Salix exigua. Next base: position 7,799,698 of record CM063593.1, on the reverse strand, counting down.
GTAAGCATCTCATACTTAATTAATTACAGCTTGAAAGAAAAACATCAAATTTCAACTAGAAGAGAGTATTTAAGAAGCTTAACATATTGAGATTAATTGCAAAAATTTACAAAAAGAATTCCCACGATGGAAATTTCAATATTGATTGTCCAAAATTAGCTCCCTTCACTTCCAAACCCATCTACCGATTGTTTACTGCAGCCATCCACATCTCACCTAGAGATATCATAATTTTGAGGGTAGCCAAGGTGCTCAATATCCCAGCTCAACTTCGATGCAACTCTTTCATGACAGGGGACATACTCCTATGACATTCAAAAAGTCCATGATGAACAAAATTTCAGTACCATTGCTTATATTTCACACCAAGGAAAATACTAATATTAATCTCTTAAAAGAGAGAAATAACCTAATGAAACAGGGCAAGCAGGTTTTTATATGTAACAGGAGTATATATAAGATCTGAGCATGGATTAGATCTTGTTTTCTAAAGTGAGATGAATTTGAGCAGCCAAATCTTCCAAGCTTAGGCAAGGACAAAGGAGATTGGTTTCTTTCTTTAGCGTACCTCCAGTTTCTTCACCAACTCTTTTGCTGTCGGAGCTGATACAATAATGTTGCGTGCACTGGGACTAATAAACCCTTCTTCCACTGCCTTGTCAATAAATGAGAGAAGAGAATTGTAGTATCCATCAACATTGAGCAGTCCAACCTTCACAATGTGGAAACAGGATGCGTTGTTAGTTCCTTAAACCAAGACAAAGAACCGAAGAAGTGTTAAACCATGACAAAGCAGCTAAGATGTTTCCAGCAGACAATAAAGCTGGAGGCATCACACATGGTATCAGTATTGTAAGTATGGAAATTACCGGTTTGTCATGAATTCCAAGTTGAGCCCAGGTTATGACTTCAAGTAACTCTTCCAGCGTTCCATAACCACCTATATTTAAAAACAAATAGATATTTCAGACTTAGACGTTCTAACCCAATTGAAAGCTTCGCAGAAAAAAAGGACAGCTTAAAAATGTAATATCAGCAGCAAGGAATGAGATATATATCATTCACTTGGTACCACAAATCAGTATCGAGCCTAGATACGCATCTAGTCACTCTGGATGTTTTTAGTGTAAATTTATTTTTTACTTTCCATGATAAATAGTTGCAATAATGACCTCAAGGATCATCAGTACTCCATCTCTACATCTTGACCTTATCTTCTATGGATTTAGGGTAGCATGATTGTATAGTTTGATGATGAATTTCTCTCTCTCTCGCTCTGCTTTTCTATTTTCTTTTCTTTTCCGAGTGTTGAGGGAGTGGGGGGATTTGTCAAGCATCCCAAACACGGTCTTCAATTGCAGGGACATAATCTTCTGCCAACCCATGAAAGTCATGATAGCTCTCATCTTATCATGTTACAGAGTGGAGGATGTCTTTCATTTTGCACAGTCTATGACTAAAGCGAGTCCACATGAAGACTAAATGGGCCATTCTGTCCAAGCATGTCCTCCATTGCCCAATATTTGAGATACATGATATAAGTGGCTGTGAAAGAGGTGGGCATCATTGCCTGTTAGGTACAGGTGATAGTTGAGCATATATATCGAGGTGGAAGCGCGTTCATGTGAAGTTTTTCTTAGCACCTCAAAAAAACGAATAAAATAACACGGTATAATGAGTATTTTAAGAAATAGATAGCCACCAGTACAAATTCAAAGAGAGTTCACCAACGGTTTTATTCTTTTTTTTTACAAAAAAAAGTGTTGAAGTACAAAAATACTGTGTCCCTTGCCCTCAATAATGGCGCACTGTAACATTTAGAGGCCACAGAGCTACATTAGAGGAAAGGAGCATATTAACCACAGATGAAGAGCTCTTAATTTTTCAGTGTAAGATGTTGATGGGTCAGAAAACCTGGGTTTGAATTGCTGTTATGTAATCATGCTGTGATGGAAGGTTCAAAAGGATGTGATAATTGAGGCTTTCACACTGTTGTTTCCACAGTATTACCAGTTGATACCATTTATAGAAACGACATAAAACAGCAACTCTAGCCTAGGTCTTCTGTTAAAAAACAAAACAAAACAAAACAAAAGAGTAAAATCCAAGATCATTAGCACCAAGTTTAGGGTTTTGTGGTCTCTTTTGACAGTCAGATTTCTACTCACAATGTGTGTGTACCCACTTATTTAGCGGCATTAGGGTGGTCAAGAAAAGAAATTTGAGTGGAAGAAAGTATCCAAAGGATGATATAGAGGATAAAACTACCGGAAATAAGTGTCTTTGTATTTCATTTCTCAACTTAAATCAAGCAAGGATATGACATCTTGTAAAGGAGGAACTCAAAACGCAACGAATAATCTAATGAGCATTGATTGTAGACATGCGTTTGCAGCGGTGAAGTTAATTATTAGGGGCAGTTTTTCATCCTTCTTTTTTTCTATTTTCGTGGAGGTGAGGTAGAAGTTTTCTTGGATGGGAACAGTCAGGCGTCCAAGAGAGCAGACAAAGGAAAGTGCTCTCAGGCATCCTCAGAACTCAGAGAATCAAATCATGAGACATGGCCAATCTGGCATTCTAAAATTAGTAAAATGGAAAAAGAAGCAACAGATGGTCTGTATAATTTCTTGAATTTCTTTCAAATTTTCGTGCAAGTGAGAATTTCGCAGGCTTTAAACTAACCTGGTAAGGCAATAAAAGCATCAGAATGCTTAGCCATCTCTGCCTTCCTTTGATGCATACCTGCAACTGCCTTCACTTCCCCTACTGTTTCGCCAGTTAACTGCAAAAGGATACCACAGGCACAGTGAAAAATGATCAAAATTCTGCGTGAGAGAGTGAAGTTTGGAGTGTTGTGCAGTGAAGCAATGATGAGTGTTTGCAGAAGCGGTGGACTTGATTCATAGAGTTCAACTCACGCAAATTCGTAGCCAGAAATTCCTTAGCTTGAATGAAAAGGGAATTCGAATTTCAAAAGAATCCAAGCGAGAAAAACACAAGTAGTAAATACTCATCTTGTGATGAACAAATCAGAGATGGCAGCAGAAAGTAGAAACTAAAATTATATATGCAAAACGTGTAGTGCTACGTGCCACCTAACCAAGCATTCTCTGGATAAGGCTATCAAGTGTTCATCAGAGGAACAGAAACGTTGAGAAACAAACAAAAATGACCAAAAAAAAAACACAACAGCAACTAGCTGGAACAAAATGTAAAGGGATGAGGGAAGTCCCAAGGAGCTAGAAGGAGGTAGCAAAAAGCGAGAAAAGAAAATGAAAAGCCAAAACCCTATTTTACTCAAATCCAGTCAAAGAAAGAAAAAAGAGAGAGAAGAACAATAAAGTTGGAGGCTTTTTTCTTTGAGAAAATAAAAGGAAAAGGCGGGAGGCTTCTTTTTTTTATTTTCTGGGTCCAGCAGACATACCTCTCGAGGCATGAGCGTCTTGGGAATAACTCTGCAGAGAGACAATAATATGACAAAAAAAAAAACACAAATAATCATAATCCAACTCACAGATTTACTATTTTAATGAAAGAATTAGAGGACAAAACTTGAAGATGAAGGAAGAGTTGATTACCCAATAACATGACGACCACCATCATGAACAGCTTGTGAAACCAAACCCATCAAACCTATGCTACCTCCTCCATAGACCAGATCAATGTTCCTTGAAACCTGCAAAATGAACCGCAACATAATCATATCTATCACCTCATGGAAACCAAATGATTGTCTTCCCCGGAAAGCTCTTAATGTGGGCATGAGTGGGCTCAAATATACTTGTGTAAACAATCATCAATGACCAAGTTTGACAGAAAAAGAAGAGAAAAAATGTGTTCTTGTTTGAACATTAAAGCAGAGCCGAGAAAGAAACAAATAGAGGCAGAGTTTGAATAAATAAACCCAGGAAAGTACCCGATTGTAGCAGAAGTAAAATGCAGAGAGCCAAGTGACAAAAAATGAAGTAAACATAGAAAGGAAGGCTGGCACAAGGCAATTTATGAAACTTTCTTCTACATTTTTCTTGAATAAGCAACGAAAAGAAAAATGCAGGACAATGGGCAGAGGCAAATAACAATAATGAAAAATCAAAAGGTACCAATTCGTTGCCAAGATCAATAGCAGCAACTTGATAGCTAGTCTTCTTGCCTTGACTACTCCCACAAAACACACAAATCCTCTTGAACCTGGACAACATTGATTGCTGTTGCTGTAGAGTGATCGCAGTCTCAACCATCTCCATTTTAATTTTGAATATTACTTCGTTTTTGCTAACCTATATATCTACTACTACTACTTGCGTAGTATCGTGTTTTTTTTTTTTGTCCAAGACGAAAAGGGAAGGAAGAACAGAGAAGGAGGAGGAGATTGAAGAGACCGCCTTGGTTTTGGTCTATCTCTTGGCTACTTCTAATCTGGAGTGAGCGCTCTGTTTGTTTATATAGAACGTTTACGCACGTGAGTACACTTCACAGCATGGCTCTTCCCCCACGACTCACCTCCCACATACGCCTGCTTAATATGGGCACACGTGGACCCCTTCATTTGTATTCATTAAGGGTGCTTAACACTACTTACAGTCCTTGAAATCAAACTATGTAACAATATTATATAAAATAATGGATAAAACCATTAGAGAGGACGGGATAATTAGAGTTTAATAATAATATAAGATATGAAATTCGATTTAACTCTCGGCATCTGCAATTCGTGTATAGGTTGTTTTCCTTTTTTTTATAAGAAAAAGGCCCCAGTTTTTCAAAACTCCACTTGTTCATAAAGTTGTCTTTGGATAAGGGTTTCGATTGATTGTTCGGATTCGATGTATAAATGGGTTTTGATGTTTTCCATTACTTTCTTCAACACAATTATTTTATTAAGAAAGCCAAATATTGCCCAATGGACACTATAAAATTATATTTTTTTTTAATTAATATGGATGTTCGGTAAGTTTACGTGTATATTTATTGATTCTATGGTCATGAAATCAACAATTATAAAAGTTTCTAGTGATTATCATACTAGTAACCACAAAACTCCAACATCAAATCAAAAGAAAAAACAAACTTTCAAGCTTTTATACTACTAGATAGTTGCGATAAATTTATTAGATTCATAACTCGAAGAAGGATAATCATCTTAATAGGAGAAACTGCCATTCTTCTCATCTCACAATGCACATCAAGATTCAAGTTTGTTTCTTTTTCTAACCCAAAAGTTCTCTACCTTTTAAACCAGAAACTTTTTAAGATGAAGACAGGCACTCTCTTTTCTTCTTCTTCTTCTTAATGAATCCAGAAAAGAAAAAAGGCCAAATATGGACATTCCAGGATGGGAACAGCTCTTTAAAAATGGGACTTGGAAATATCAACAAGAGGAAGCTAGCTAGCATGGGTAAAATTCAGAAATATCAGACGACGATAGCATAGAGCATTGTGCGATGATGATTGAAATTAAAACATGAGTGGGTAATGGCCTATCACCACCTTGTCGCTCCCTCGTCCACCATCCCTTCCTCGACACTCTTGCTGGATGCACAGGAGACATATTATTCTTATCCCCATCCCCGAGCATGCATGCCGAAGGGCGGAAAAAAACACACACACACACACAATTTTATACCAGATGTATTTTCCTGAGCCCCCACTTGCTAATTTCTTATTATTTTCTATACGGTTCTTGCTTGATGAAGCTGGTGCCAGGATTGCAGGAGCTGAGCCATGCTATTAAAATTAAGTGCGTGGCATTGCTATAGCATATCGAATCCCTAAACTAGCTTTTATACAGCTAAACCTAGCCGTTTTTGGCTCATTATATCTACATTTTACTATTATTATTTGCATCATCTGTCTACTTCCTGCCCACAGCCCGAGCATGGAGATTATAAACTCATAATTCTATTCTCAGCGGGGGATCGAGAGTTTAATTTACTTGCTAGCTCGATGTGTACCTCCTGCATGCTTGCATGCGCATTTGACCCATGTTTTTGTGTGTTAGTGAGTGTCCCTTGCGTACTATGTTAGTGCTGCTCGTGGATCCTTTTTTTATTGTAATGAATTCTTACAAGCCAAACAAAAGCTTCGGAATCATGCCTGCCTATCTACTATACTACGAAATTGTGGGAAACAAAGAGTTCAAGTATATAATTATAATTGCTTGACATTTTCTAAGGGATGATTAAATATATTCTTCTTAATTAGTTGGACTCACATGGATTCCATAACCCTGGTTAGAATACCTGCGTTTCACTGGACAAGAAAGATAAATTTAGTTTCACTGGCCATACTCGGTTAGCGAGGCACGAATTTATGCGAAGGATGAACACCTCTGTCCATGAAATTGCTTTCTAAGTACAGGAAATCAAATTGTATAAACCACCTTTGAATTTGAATTTCTGGAGAAAAAAAAGAGGAGGAAAGAGCTAGAGAAGTCACAATCAAAGAATTATCAAATACAAATAAAAATATCAAAGAAAACAATACCATCAATGAATCACACTGGTATTTACTGATAAAATAGTATATTATATTATATTATATTATTATTTTCCTCGGTAGGAAAATTTTTGTTGGTGACTACCGATGAGATTATAATTAGAAATAAAAGAGTAAAAATAACATTTTATTGTTATCAACAGAAATACAAATGAAATACATTCATCACTAGTGAATCTATTGGTAATACCTAATTTATAATATTATACATGACCCCCACTCCCTCTCTCCTTCCCTCTTCCCTATTTCTTCTTCTTCTATTTTAACACTATATATATAAGAAATAAAAATAAAAACATCAACCCTTATTTTATTACAAATCAAGATGTCTTCATCACAAATCTCATCACCCTAACACTTAGTTTGTCATTATTCCTTTTATGATTCAATTTTTTAAAAGATTCATCACATCAAGTAAGCAAAACTACTCATTTTTTGTTGTAACCTATTTTTAAATTTAAGTTTTGGCATGTTGATGTAGTATATATAGTTTATTTATATGTTTACTTGTTTTATATCTTTTCCTCTTAGAAAATTATTGTATGAATATATGATTTGTAGATGTTAGGGTTTGTTTATTTTAAATGACCCCCATCACAAATTAAAATGTAAGGACTAAATCAAAAAATATATAGCCTCAACAAAAGAGAAAATAATAAAAATTAGAAACCAAAACCAAGAGCATATACATATAAACATGGACAAAATAGAAACTAATTCATAAATATAAGAAAAAATTAAGGAATTAAAATCAAATCAAAAATTACAAGTATAAAGGCCGAAATGAAAACAAAATATATGATCAATTTCAACTGAAGGACAAAATTAAAAAAAATCTATACCTAAAATATTTAGGGATTTAAAACCAAACACAAAATTGAAAGAATAAGGACCGAAATGAAAACAAAATAAATAATCAATTTCAATTGAAGAACAATTATGAAACAAATCAAACCTTATATAACGGAAATCAAGATCATACAAAATAATCAAAAGATCAAGGATTGAAATGAAAACATCATAAACCACGAGGACTTCCATGTAATTTTGACTACAAGAGAGAGAAAAGGAGGGAAAATATAAATTTATCTTCGTCATGTTTTCGACCACCGTGGGACGCCACGGGCACCACCATGAGGAAGAGGATATGACAGCGCATCAGGTGAGGTGCCGGATGGATTTTTTCACCACCGCAAACCTCTGCATGCACCGTCTGAAAGGAACGTGAGTAAAAAAACTGTAGACGTGTCAATTAGATGCGTCAACGGTATTTTGCAGAAAAAAAAATGTTAAATTATTTATGCATCCTTATAGTCAACTTTTGGATTTTGTCTTTTCTAAGGGCATATATGTATTTATACTATTTCGAAAATATGAAATATAACAAATACCATCACAGAAAATCCTTGTTTTTGTCTTATTTGAGGGTAATATAGTTATTTTATTGTGCACAAAAGTGTAAAAAATCAAAAATATCCTCGGGTAGAAAAAAATTGTTATCTGCTAGCAGGAATAAAATCATATTTCTAATATGCAAAAATGCATGGAAAAAGATTTAAAAAAAACACAACCAAATATTCAAGTAATGCCAACTGATCCCGTGGAAAAGTAAAAAATACACTTGAATCCAAGACTTAAATTGAAGCGATAATATGTGTCTACTACTACAGTAAAAACCGACTCGCTTTAGCATTTTCTTTAATGTCTTAGAGGATTCCTAATCCTAAAATGTGTTTTTTTTTGCCAAGCCAAACCAATTATAAGTACATTAATATTCTATCATCACGCAAACTGGGCTGGACTCCTACGTTAATAAAAAAAAATCATCTCATATCATAATAAATCTTCACCATAACTTGAATTCTCTTGATACTCAAAACTCTTTACCTTTATCATCAAGCCTTTCGAGACTAAAACTTACTGCTATCAGTGATAGAAATCAAGTCCAAGGAATTCTTAAACTTGATCAAAGAAAACGTTTGTCTTAAATAGCAGCTGCATTATCTTAAATATCAATATTTTTTTATGAAAATACTACTTACAAAGTAATATGCTAAATGAGATGGTATTTGACATTAATGTATTTTATTTTCTCATAGATTTTGTGGTCCTTATAAAAATGAACAATGATATAGCTATCACAATGCATAACGATCACATTTATATCACAAATAAATATATTAAACAGAACTTCACTCAAACAACTTCTTTAAATACTTATATTACCACAAAGTATTCTTTTTTCTATGATAGATAATGTCATGATAAATTGTAAAGTGGTTTTCCAACTACAATCACAACTACTGATATTGAATATATCCATTGTGATAACCAAGAACACAACCAACATGTCTCACATTAAGTAAATATGTATCCAAATTAATGTTTAAATATCAAAATACTTGTTTCACAACTTGTCTCTAGTCATATTTACTTTTATTATTGCCAATATTGATTATAAACATATCAGACCTCTTATACCACTATCGGGTGGACTATTTAACTCCATACAAGCATTTTTTTAGTAGATATATATGATTTTTCTTCTCATTAATCATATTTTTTTTATGTTGTCACACGACAATTACCTTACCATAACCCTTTACAACCAATTAAGTTTTGTATTTGGCATCTTTCACTCCAAAAATATCATATTGTTTGTTGAAGATTAATGCATAAAAGATAACAATGTATCTCCTAGGATCACCATTGTACTTAAACCTTGCTTCTTGAGCTTGTTCATTGCTAGCAATGCATCTCTTTGGTTGCTAATAGAATTGTCACTATAGTATCTCTCTGTTAAATATTAAAAAAAAAGCCTTCTTTAAAATTATAGTTTTTCTACCAAACAAAACAATCTTTCTAAAGTTATAATATATAGAAGACAGAGAACATAGCAATATCCTTAAAATTAATTTTAACACCAATAGATAACATATCCATAATAATCAAATGAAACTATCAATATGAGATTTAATTGGTGTTGTCTATCATATGCAACATATACAAATAATGTTTAAAGTAGAGTTGTCCATCAACAACTGAATCATGTATAAGGATTCCAGTTTTTCCCACAAACCATAAATGGTCTTTTAGTCATTAATTCTCATAAATCCTTATATGATAAACAAGGTATGATCATCTTCAAGGCTTTGTTACATATGTCTTTTAAATTTTCAATCGACATCAAAATAATTATTTTTTTTCTTTCAAGAATTCTCTTTTAACTCTTTTGAAAAAGAAAAACTTCCACATTAACCTTTCATAGGCTAAAATTGTTGTGTCGATCAAACTTTTTAATTAAAGATGATTATGAAAACATGATAATTTGTGCAAAGCAACTAAAAAAATAAACTCATAGGTCCATTGTAAACTTATCATGGATCGCACATGTGTGTATGAGGTTCTTCATTTACGATTGAACATTCATTTGTACCATTTTAATTCATTGTCATCGCATTCATAACAATATTCTTTTAAGGATTATTTTTAACATCTATAACTCCATGTACATTGTTAGAACTAGAAGTTGACTCAATCATTCTTACTATTATGGCCTCATGAAGAACAAATTATTCTCTGTGTGCATACCAACACTGATTTTCTCTATGAACTTTTTTTTTTGTAGAAGATCAATTGTGACAACATCTAGATTAATAAAAAAATTGCATCTTTTACATGGACATCTGATATTGCTTTCACTAATATTTATTGGATTAGTTATTGAGTAATTAATAAAATTCTAAACTCCATTACAATATTTCATCCTACGCAACTCTTGTAGTGAGTATTAATACATCTATGATCAATCCTTCATTAATTATATGAAACATATATGCAATAATAATGCATTAATTAAGTACATTATCTAAACAAATACAATCTAGAAAATCGAAAAAGTCTAACATGTATAAGTTATAAATTCTTACAACAAATTTATATGAGAAAAAACTATAAAATAAGTAAACACCAAAAAAAAAATCAATATGCTTCAAACATATGCATAACAAAATTAAGATATTAAAATTAAATTAAAAATGATAGTAGATTTGTACTTAAAGTGAAGAATCCTAAACTTAAAGTGAACAGTCCTAAAAAAACACTGAATCAAAATACAAATGCCCACAAAACACAAATGGGAGGGGGTGGTTGTTAGTTTTAGGGAAAACATTTGAGAAGAAAGAAAGGAGAGTCGATGGTTAGGATCTAAATTAAGAATTTATCAATAAATTTATTGATGAAATATATATGTTGGTCAATCCATCAGTAATTTTGTCTATAACAATGTCATGTCATTGTATTTTCTAGGGTTTTTATATCCCATTACAATTCCATTTCTATATTTACTACCGATATTTACCAAAACAATATTTTCATCGGTAATATAGTCTATATAATCCACACATTATCTTACATGTATATTTTTGTATTCCCTCTTTTCCCATTGAAATTTCTTTAGTATTAACAAACAAAATATTTTCATTGATGTTTACTGACAGATAATTATACATAAAATTAGTTTGTAAAGTTCATAGTGAAATACCGATAGAAACAATTAGTTAATATTTACACATGTGTTCACTAATTTTATGATATTGATATAAATATAAAGAATATCACAGCAAATAAAAAACAATCACACAACACCATAATTTTATATAGTTTGGTTGACCCTTCATTCATAAGTGAACAAAAAAAAAATACTATATTTGTAATCAATATGAATTTTGAAATATCTCAAACTTCAATTCTAAATTCACTCAATCCTACTAAGAGCCCGATTGGCTCTGTGTTGCAACCAACTTTTTACCGAAATTTGAAAAGCAATTTCAATTTAAATGAATATTTTTCTATATTTTTATATCATTTTGATGTATTGGTATCAAAAATGATTTAAAAAAAACATCATTTTGATGTATTTTGACACGAAAATCACTTTGAAAAGCTACCGTAACCATACTCCCAAACAGACCCTTACAGCAAAATAATTTACAAAATATATAATTTAATGCACTAGAAAAATATATCTAAGCACATATTTGCGAAAAAAGAAAAATATTTTACTTGCAATAAATAAAGGATCCGTAATCCTTTAAGATTTTTATTGTAAGGCCAAACAAATTATAAAAATAATGATTATATTATTAAATCTTTATAAATTATTTTATATATATATAACGTAGAAAAAATATTGTAGCAACCTACCGTGTATATATATAGACACACATTGGTAGCAACTTTCTCTTAATTTGAAAAGTAAAAACCCAAGTGGCATCTAGTTGAAACTTTGGAAATTGCTTGCAATGTGCTGCACAGGCAGGTGATCAGAGACACCATGAATTCCTGTGCAAAAGCCTGCCCCTCTAATTCACTTAGTTTGTCTTGTACCGTTTGTCCCGTGACGCTATTCGCTTCATCTCCCTCCCTCGACACGTGTCTCACTTTTGTGGATAGAGCAACTAACATTTCGGTTATGGATAGGACACCACTTTTATTTTATTTTATTTTATTTTTGATAGGGGGAGTTGGAGAAAATTAAAGCAACTTTTTTTTCTAATAAAGAAAAGGGAAAGAGAGGCTTCTGGTTAAAATAAAGTAGGGACAGAAGTGGAACTTTCAAAATTCTCAAGGATCCAAAATATAGAATAGGATATCTAGTCGGTTCTAGAGTCTTGGTGGCGTGGGCTTTCTTAGTTTCTTGGACACGTGTTTTTAAATTATTATTTTTTAATTTAAAGTTATTTTTAGGTATTAATATTAAAATAAAATTATTATTTAAATAGATTTTTAAATAAAAAGCAATCATGACATGTTTTCCGTTACTCCATTGTGCTTCCAGTTATTTTGGCATCTTTACGTTTTCTTACAAAGGAATGCGCAAATGACAAAACCAACCCCCCAGTTTCTCTCCTTAGATCAACGAATTAAAAGCAACCACGTGTTTTTTATTAATTGATTGATAGTCGTCCAGTTTACACTGACCTCTAGAAAATAATATCTCAAGAAAAGAAGAATAGGAAACCCACATTCTATCCTGTTCCAGAGTTGAAGTTGTTATTCAAAAGTTTTTTTTAAAAAAAATATTAGAATAGTATTTTTTTTATTTTTAAAAATTATTTTTGATATTATATAAATGATATAAACATATTTAAAAAACTTAATTTAAAATATATAAAAAAATCAAAAATATTCTTAAAAACATGCATTAACCCTCTAATCAATTTGATATTTCGAGTCTCGTACATGGGGACAACATCTGACCTGGTCATCAACTTTCTCTTAATTGATGGAGGTTTGTTTTCTAACCACCTTATCAAAAAGTCATTTATTTCAATAAGTAAATTAGAAAAAATAAAGTTGGCTAAACCAATAAAAAGGGGTGCACATAATTAATTCAAACTACAAAAACAAATAATATCGCACACCAATAATTTATTTATTTTTATATTATCGTATCAATATAATTTAATAACACATATAAAAAAAATTCAAAACTATTTTTACACCCCAAAAACAAACATTTCCTAAGAAAACCCATATATATTCTTACGCAACATTTATATATAGATCAAGAGTTTTGGTGTGTCTTAATTATTTTGGAAGATTTCCTAAGAAATTCTCGACACTACTTATGGATAATCAACTACTAATTATAATATAATTCAATATATAAAAAATAATCAATATATATAGCCTTCAATTTTTTAAAAACAAAGCTTTCTTTCTTTCTTTGTTATTTATTATTATTGAACCCCTAAAAATAGTTTTATTACATCTAATTGTTTAATTTTTAGATCTACATAATAGATTTTAGATCCACATAATAGGTTTCACGCTCGAGTTAGAACTTGTACTTATTATAAAAATAAACAATTAAGATTTTATTCGTTCATTTAAATTTATAAAATATATTTTTCAATAAATAAATAAATTTACTCGCATTTAAAAAAAAAAGTTGTAAAACTCACATGTATCATATTTATTCTTTAAGAAATGAAAACGAAGGAAACAATTCATTATGCTGATAGTTATAGGTGGGTTTATTTTTTGCGGTCAAAACTACTTTTTAAAATGTTTTTCACCTCCATTTTATTTTAAAAAATATTAAATTTATATTTCTTAAAGTGTTTCTTTAATATAATTTTATTATATAAAAATATATTGAAGCTTTCGCCTCATTACTAACCACATAGTCACATACTAACCGTATTTTGCTTTAGGCCCGTTTGTTTGCTTGGAAAGTGGTTTCTGAAAAGTGAATCCTGGAAGGGAATTCTGGAAAGTGGTTTTCGAAAGTGAATTCTGAATTCACTTTCCTGAAAGTGATTCTGAATTCACTTTCCGGAAAGTGAATTCTCAAGGTGGTTTCTGAAAGTGAATTCTCAAAAGTGAATTCCGATGTTTGGCAGTGTTATGGAAAATGAACTGAAAAATAATTTATTAATAAATTAATTTTTTTTTCAAGATTATCTAATATATATAAAATATTTAATATAAAATATTTAATCACTTAAAATAAAAAAAATGAAATCTAAAAAGTATAATGATGAATTTTTTTATTATATCCTATATTCATACATAGCTTATTTTATAAAATATAACAATATATGTCATATCATATTATAGAGAAATAAGCTTGTGAAATATTTTTTAAGTAAAACTTATTATTAATATATATTTTTTCCAATTTTAAAAGCTTAAAATAAGTTTTTTTTAATTTTAAATCAAAATCTCAATGCAAAATTTTAATTTAGGGTGATTAAAAAAAATAGAATTTTTAAGATTTAAATTATTAGTTTTTGTGTTTTTTAATTGTTAATATCAGAATTATTATTTTTTATATAAAAAATAATACTAACATGTTTCTATTTTTTTTTAAAAAAAAAACAATAACTAGCTAGCTCACGGAAAGTGTATTCCGGATGTTTGGCAGAGGAGTACACTTTCCTTTTTTCAAGCCTTAAGTTTTCCTTGGCTGGAAACAACTTTCCTGGAAAGTGGTTTCCGGTGTTTGCCAAACACCGGAAACAACTTTCCTGTGTTTGTTTGCTGGAAACAACTTTCCTGCCGGAAACAACTTTTCAGGAAAGTTGTTTCCAGCAAACAAACACTAGAAAGCAAGGAAAATGAATTCCGGAAATTCACTTTCTTTGAAACAAACAAGGCCCTAACCTTATCCTATAAACCCACATCTGGGAAACTATGATTTAGCCTATAAATAAATAGAAGACTAAAATGATAAAGCTTTGGTTGACAAAGTCAAAAACTATTGTATGTGCCATCTGTTAGAGTATAATATAATCATATTATGTAACTTCACTTATAAGTTTAAAATTTTAGATGAGATGTTTTTCTTATGTCCCATATCAATATGTTCCCCATGTGTCGTTTAATTCTTCTCGTTTCATTTTCATAATATTAGATTCTTCTTCTTTTAAATAATTTTTTGTAGGCTCCTTCAACCTTCAAGATATCTATAATTCAGTCAAAAATCATTGCACGGCATCGACATTGCTTAAATATCTTTCTTAGTTGCTAAAAATAACCTCTCTTCAGTTCATGAAAAAATATATTTATTTTAGAGTCAATTTAG
This sequence comes from Salix exigua, assembly GCA_032356905.1. Classification (NCBI taxonomy): domain Eukaryota; kingdom Viridiplantae; phylum Streptophyta; class Magnoliopsida; order Malpighiales; family Salicaceae; genus Salix; species Salix exigua. Next base: position 7,784,610 of record CM063593.1, on the reverse strand, counting down.
TATTGTGGTAGAGATTCTTTTTTGAAGTGTTTTTCCATTTAGAAATATATTAAAATAATATATATATTTTATTTTTAAAAATTTATATTTGACATAAGCAAATTAAAATGATATCAAAAGAATTAAATTTAAAACAATGAAAAAAATTATTTTTTACAAACATTTTTGAATCATGAAAACAAACTCACTCTTAATAAATCGTTAAATGTTTAAGCAATGAAAACATGGTCTTAATAGAAAGAAAAAAAACAGCTAGGGAATAAAGTATCAATATTTTCTTATAAACAACTTAGGTTTATCAAAATAATAGTAGTTATAATAAAAAAAATCCAACTCAATAATTTAAATCCCTTAAATAAGTAGTTGTGCATTATGCTTATTAGGTTAACCACAACGTGAGTAAAAAATCTCAATTTTTTATTTTTTTTAATGTAAGAAAATTGTATTTCTTGAAAAATATATTTTGCATACTTAAATAAACATATAAAACTATAAGTGTTTTAAGCTATAATAAAAAATGTACAAATTAACTAGAACTTTAAACATATTATATAAATCATAAACCCTTTAACATCCTTGTCGCCACTATTAGAACATCTCAATCTCTTACGTGCTGCTTTTACACGTAAAGCCAAAATTAAAGTTTGTTCAAATAGTTGGTTTTTATCTATCGTTTATATATGTTTGTTTGTGGAAAAGGAACACTATAAAATTCTCGGCAATTTATTTACTATTTGGAAATATGATTAAAATTAGTTTTTTTATTGTTTTATGTTTAAAAATATTAAAAAAATATTTTTTACAAATAATTATTTATGATATTAGCACATAAAAATATCTAAAAACAACATAAAAACTTTTAATTTAAATAAAATAAAATAAATCAATTTTTTTTTGAATACTTTTAAAAGAAAATAAAAAACACGTCACTTCATGGAGCACTTACCATTTCAATCCAAAGACTTTGCGACTAATTTATACCAATCAGGAAATCTTCTTTGGAATTGCAGATCTCCTGGCTACTAGCTTTTCCTTGACGGACAGGATCGAAAGAATACGATTGGTTCCCTTCAGACACCCTTGTAGGGCGACAATCACCCTAGGCTAAGTAGGCTTTTGAGGTCCTAAATTAAATACTGAAAATCGAAACTCGCAATAATGTTTTTAATAAAATTGCAATTGCCGACGGTTGTTAAATCACCGAATTATATCATGATTGACGTTCATATCTATCACCCAAGGAAATATCCTCAGCTCCATGTAAATCACATTATATTTAACTCAAATTACCACATGAACCTTACCCTTCCTCGTTCCTTACTACGGTGTCGTTTTCATGGGTGCCCTTTACTTATGACGCAAGGCATGCTTCCATTTTCTTTCTGTGACAGAAAGATGGCAGAACTCTCTCTTTGTAATAGTCTTAGGATCACAATATTTGACGTGGCATTAAAATCTTAGGAGCCCTTCAATGGGGTGATTACACGTGGAACCCACTCGAGAGCAATTTGGGATGCATAATTAATTTGACAAGCCCTTGCTACCGCTTATATTTTATTGGATTCCGTGTCCTTGACGTTATTATAGCTGCTTAGCAAGTAGTTTTAGGTCTTTTCACCCCCTTGATAACGTCAGCATGATGGCAAGTGTGTTTTTTCCAATTAGGCAAACGTTTAATTAGTCCTCCAAATATTCAGTGAATCTCAATTGTCTACGAATTTTCAAATGGGTCCTTGTGTATTAAACTATCAAAAAAAATTTATTCTAAGTATTAAAATTTGTTAATAAATTTACACAAGGAGGGGATTCTATTAAAAAAAATAAGGAGTAGGATAAAAACTTTATTTCAAAACTCAATTGAGAGATACTGGTTTTAGTTTGTGGACCAATTTAAGGTTTAAAATTTTTATTTATCATCAATAGCTTGTTATTTAGTCTTTGACAATTATTACATCAATCTTGTTCATGATTAGAACAATTTTAATATCTAGACAAGTTGCGCTTTTAATTATTATTTTAATAGTTGCACTTTATTGTTATGACAAATAATCATAATAATATATTAAATATCATATTGTTAATCAAACATTGACTTTTCAATTAATATGTTACATGGTCTTCATTTCTTCATTTTAATAAGAAAAACTATATTTAAGAATTGACTCTCGAGCGAAGATAAATAACAACTTTGCCAGTCAAATGAAATATAAGAGTCCACTTGTAAAGCTTAACATACTAAATAATCACAAGGAATACCACAGAAATAAAGAGCCTAACAAAAAATAATTGTAAAGTTAAAGGAAAATTATAAAGCTTTAGAAGTCCCATATTTTATTACACTTCTTATACGAGGGTAGTACATCTTCATATAAAAATGATTGATGACTAAAAACTGCATATTCTTGTCTCGATTTTTCAAGTCATATCAAATTTTATTAAATTTTATTTCTATAATGATATATGAATCCTCTTAATATAAAGATTATTTTCCAAATTTTATATCTTTGTGGTCAATTAGTAGTATGACCTTCCATACTAGATTACTTACTAAAAATTTTATTTGATTTAATATGTTTACTATAGACTATCTCAACCTTTTCTTTCTTTATTTGCTACTAAGTGATCTAATGTAATGAGTCTTACTTTTAATTTGTGTTGCCTATATTAGTCTACTAAAGTCAAACACCATTAACATAGTAGATTGATAATTTGTGCTACCTATATCATATTATACAACTCTTTTAATTAACTAAATTGTAAGTTATTTGGCCTAACAAAATTTGTTGTTGGTCATTTTATTCATATTGTCTTCTTGGTAATTAAGAAGTTGAATGAATGGCTAATATCATCTATATTTATTGATTAGATTTGGATAATATTATCATAATATAACTATTCATCTATCATCAACAAGTTTACCATAAATGGAATGTCATTTGTTTTAACCATCTTACATGACCTATTTGGTAGCCAACACATTGATATTTGATATAAAGATAATGACACGCATATGTTAACATGTATCCAAACTTTTCATGTACGATGTAATAGTTTAATATTGTTTTAACCATAAATAAAGCTCCATTAAAGGTCTTGGATCCAACTAACATATCTACCTATAATAATTATATATCCTTTATACCACCTATAAAAATTTACATCCTTGCCTTAAAAGAAAACATGTCAACCTAGTTTAATAAAAGAAAATTTATCAAAGTTAAAAGCATTATGTTAATTAATGCACCATTATTCACAAAAATCCTTTGCTTTAGTACTTTATTAAAATCAGCACTTGCCTACACTTTGTTAAGATGCTAACCTATGGTCACTATTAGCTTTGGAAATTTCAAATTTAGTTATTGGTACCAACCGGTTTTGATTTGTAAATATTTTTAATTTAAAAAAAAATCTCTATTTTTTTCTTCTACAATCACTACCAAGATAAAATACCAGGTTTAGATTTATATGAAGAAGGAAAAGTGAAAACAATTTTTTTCTAATATGTCATAATCATGGTCGCTCAACTTTATTTTAAATGGTATTTTAATGTATATGCATTATCATTATATTTATTTCGTCCAATAGCTTTTTATTTTTGCATTATCATAAAAAAAAATTATCATTCAACATCAATCAACAAGTTTTTTTCTTTATTGATGGAGGTATTTATTAAAGCTAGTTTAGCCTATATGAGAAAAATCATTTTTATCAATTAGGCATTGTTATTATTAGGTTTATCAATTATGACCGTGTTTGCAATATGATATGGTTGTGTTTTGTTAAGGGTTTTTTTATTAGTTTTTCAAGATTAATGTCCCTTATTTATTGTTTATGGAAACTTGAGGATATCGTTTTACCCATTTATTTAACTAGCAATAATCTAGACCAATATTGTATTGTTTTTTTTTACTTTTACTCAAATTCATTAGATATTATGCCAATACATTGAACTACTTTGTTTTATTGGTTTTATGGTTATTTTTTTATATGTTAATAGTATTAGCTTTTACATTTGTTTTTCCCATATATTGCTGGTTTTTTATGGACTTCTATAATATGTTTAGGATAACTTTAATAAGTAATAAACTAAGATGGGAAAAAGCTTACATGAAGATAAAATGAGAATATATCGTCAATGTTTTATGATCTCATTATTGTTTTGAAACCAAGAGATATTTATTTAAGAATATTTACTTTACTTATGTTTTTTTGTTTTCTTTTTTCATCTCTTAAAAACATTTTCTATTTCACACTTTCTTATAACTCATCCCAAATCTTGAAATTAAAGGATTTGTCATTGTAATTATTGAATAAAAATGATATTTGAATCTAAAACCACGAGTAAAAACATCAATTGGTTTTTGACTTATATTATTACTAGCTAGCTTACATATGACCTCTAATTTTTCATAAAGAAAATAATGTTTACCTTCGTATAGAAAACAATGTTATTAGTAGTAATTAATCCAAGATTGAAAACTTAGGGGGTGATTGATCAAATTTTATTGTTTTTATTTGGATCTACCCTTCAACACAATGATAAGAAAGAGTGATAACTCATCATGTCTATGTCGAGTCAAACATTGAGCTTGGACATATATCGATCTAGCGAGCCACAAGACTCACCAACTCTAGGCTTAGAAAAACATTATGCTCAAGCATTTACGGATTTGAGAAACTGTCAAACTCATTATCTTTAGGCTTAGCTAAGTGACGAGTCTATGTACTTTTAATCAAAGTTATTGATACCATTTCATTTCAGCCAAAATGTTTCGTACCAAGTGAAAAAACGAGACAAAATGACATCATTTTAGTCTCATTTTAAATACCAACCGGTACCAAAAATACCAGCCGAAACACCCCAGAATTACTTCGAGTGTTCCATTTAGGTTGAGGGAAAAATTTAATTCCCGGTTTCCCACAGCTCTCCCGCCCACTAACATACACACACACACTATTGTTTATGTGATGTATTGAAAATGTAAAAGTTAAGAAAATAAAAAATAAAAAATATATATTATAAAAAATAAAATTGTGTCAACTTTGATTTTATAAAAAATAAAAAATATATTTAATTTTTTAAATTTTTTTTTCATATATATAATTAATTAATTATATATGAACAGTACAAGCCCAAAACGGCACACCGAAATATTTCGTACCAATAGAAAAAACGAAACAGCAGCCGAAACGGTATTGATAACCTTGCTTTTAACACTAAATATACAGCAACCGAAACGGTATTGATAACCTTGCTTTTAACATTAAATATTTTTATCATGACGAGTTAAAAAATTTTATCATTAGAAGTTATAGATATTTTGTTCATACTTTAATAATTTATTTTCAATAAAAATACAAAGAGGCTACAAAAGAGAAGAGGCTATCCTTCAAATAGGGTTTAGTGTTTCTCCATAAAAAAATGACATCTATTTTAGGGTTTTCTTCAAAACCATGACTACCTGTTCTCGCAAACAATACTCATATAAACATAAAAAAATCCGTGAATACATAAGAGTTTATCTTTTGCAAGAATCAAACATGTTCCACGAGCTACATAATTAAGGATGAATAAATCTTCATGCTCGAATCATAAGATTAACCAAGTATCTCATATACAAGCTTGACTCACTAGCTCATGGGAAAAACTTGGATCTCATAAAGGGCATACTTGATTTTTATTATAGCAGTAAATGATTTTTTAAAACATTTCAAGTCATAATATCAATGTTATAGGGATGAAGATATATAGGATATTGTTAGGTTAAACTAAAATGTTTAAGAAAACAATCATATACATCACCTTTTTTTTAAAAAAAAGAATGGGATAACTCTGTGATCTTAACGGTAATTTTCTCCAATGTTTACGAACGATTGTACTTGCAACTCCTTTGATGGAGGAAGGATAACTTGTCTGCGATCTTTCCCTTATTTGAGTTTCACGATGTAGCTAGATTTTTCTGGGGTTAGATGCTTGTTGAATTTAGGTTCCTCAAAAAAACGGGGGGGGGGGGGGGAAGCTTTTGTCAGGCTCGTGTTGGACCTTTCTGCACAAGTCATATTAGATTCAATAAATTTATTCACTATCATTTGATCCAACACAGTTGACTAAAAGCCTAACTTTAAGGGGTTTGACCATTGGCTGAAGACGGTGGTGCTCCTTTGCTTTAAAAACCCGTTTTAGACTGAAAATGGAAAGTAGCTTTATTGATAACCTACTGCGGAGTTGGTCATACTCTAAGGATTAAACTATTGCCTTTGTTTCTATTTTTTTTATAAAAAAAATCAAATCATTTTTTATTAATGTACGTGTCCAGCTAGCTTGCGTGTCCTCAACTAATACCATGAGCTCTAAAATTAACGATAATATAAATCTCTAACAATCCATAGAGATCGAACTTGAAACCACATAAAAAAACAAACTCCTCAGATTGAAAATATTTGAATTTTATTTTTTTTGACATGCAGAGAGGAGTCTCCTATCGTACTGTATTTGATCAAAAGCCTTAGTTAGTTCACTAAAATTCAAAAGCTAAAGCTACCATAAAATAGAATAGTTATCGATATACAGGGACTTTATTGCATATATTCATCAAGAAAACAAAAAAGATTTATTTTTGAAAAAAAAAGACGACTACTTTAATGCATGCAAATAAAGGAAAAAGTCAGTGTTAATCATTAAAACAATGTAACGACTTGATGAATTAATTCAGAGTTTCCAGGCTCCGAACCAGTTCGATTACGCTACAAAGCACATGTAGTCGTCGTTTCTTTTTGACTGTATCCATTCATTTTCCATTTATTTTTCTTTACGACCAAGACACACCAAAACCCAAATCATCACCGACAATGAAAAGCAAGCTAGGTTACACAACGAAAACTATGGCAGTCGGCACGCTTAATTCTAAAATCATGGCTTTTTCAAGCTAGGTTATTAATTAATGAAAGATAGTTTCCCATCTTTTCTCATGAAGTTGTTTCATGCCGTAGCAGTCACTATACAATGTTTGTGTCCAAATTTTATACATGCATGTACCAATTTTTATTTGTCTCCAAGCATTCTGGTGTGATGGTAAAGGACTTGCGATCTACACAGCAGGTCTCGAGTTCCAGTCATGACGTGCATCTTTTGTAGGAGCATGGGATAGACGGGATTGTACTGGCTCACCTGGATCTACAAATTGTATTTTTTAGAGAATAAAGTTTCTTCACATAAAAAAAATATACCAAAATTTATTTCATTTAGTTTAGTCCCACTCCGACAAAATATAAAATTTAAGGTGATTACGGTGTGGAAAAACACGCAACAAAAACATGAAAATGCTTCATTGCTTATTTTGTAATTTTGAAGTGATATATTGAGTTTTTTTTCATTAGATGATATTAAAGGAGTTAATTAGCTAGCAGAAGATATATGTTGCTGTCCCCGGAGCTTAAACTTGAAGTGCTTTTGTAGAATTCACCCTTGGATACTTGAAGTGCCCATGAAGAATTCATGCTTGGAGTTGAAGTAGTAAAAACTAAGTTGGACGAACTTGAGCTTGTTTCATAGGTGCTCTATATTTTCTTTTTGATAATTAAATGCTCGTATGTACATAGAGTAATGAAATCATAAGAAAAAGAACTTCAAACTATGTTGGGTCCTAGTGTGATGCAATGGCCTTGGAGAAATTTTTTTATTAGGTTAGGCCGAGTAGCTTCTTGAAATCTTATAAAACACTTCACCTATCAAGGATAGGAGACCTTGTAATATCTAAGTAAATTGTAGGGGTGAAAAATATATAATAAAGAAAACAAGAGTGTATGAGAGTGTATTAGTAAATATTATTTCTGGTTTTGTTTTGTCTTTTTTGTTGGTTATATGTTGACTTGAAGTGTTCATACACCTTAATTATATGAAATTACCTCTTGGAGTGTGGAGTTGGAGACATAATTAATCGTGGACAATAATTACTTATATCGAGTAAGTAAAGTTGTTTATGCCTTGTATGGACAAGTAAGTGACACGACTATCGATAATAAACATAAGTGATCATAGGTGAGACCTCGCAAGTAATTTATGCCTCGTTATACTAAAAAGATAGCATGTCATAAGGCATACATTGTACTAGCAAGATGTTCATAATGTTGTATAGAAAATTGTGCCCATAACTCATGCAATGGTGTAGGTGGTTGTGTAGTGGACATGTTAGGAGTTATATGAGATTGAAACTCAGGAACTTGGCTAAATAGCTCTAATTGTTCAAGTTAAGGCCCACCAAACTTGATCATTTATCTAGTTATTTGGTTTAGTGTTTGGCTTAAGGTACACCATACATGATTGAATAAATTTTTATATGATATGTTCTTTTAGTTGAGACATACAAAAACCGATTGGATGATATTTTAAACATTATATGCTTGAAAGACCTAATCAATAAAGGAAAAAAAACTTGTGTCATGTTGCTATAACTCATGATCTTAAATTATTTTATCTACTTTAACTTGTACATTTTTTCTTACCATGAATTCATAATGTTTTACCTACATTTCCATATGTGAATTGATTTTTTTTTGGTATGTTTCCTATTCACATGCTTTTTGTGACTTCTTTATTTTTTATGAGCAAGTCACTAAGAGAAAAACATTTAGAATTTTCATAGATTTTCTCGTCGCCATAAATATTTTTGACACTTAAGGCCTCTTTTGGAGTATGCTTACGGTTTCTTTTGAAAGTGTTTTTCGTTCAAAAATACATTATTTTTTAAAAAAAAAATCATTTTTGACATCATCATATCAAAATGATCTAAAATGCCAAATTTTATTAATTTAAACTTATTAATAAAAATAAAAATAAATTATTTTTTTATCAAAAACACGTTTGAAAAGCAATCTCAAACACCCTATATTAATCCAAATACCGAATGTAACTAGCTTGGAGTACATGTTTTAAACATGGAAGTTATGTAATGGCAAGGGTCCTGCAAATGATAATGAAAAATATTCCATCATAAATGACCAGGGAGTTCACTATATAAAGTAGTGGAGATTTCATTCAAGACGTGAAGATTTCTATAAACTATTTGATCCCGGGCAACGCCTTATGGTATGCATGTACCATTTTCCCTTTTTGTTCTGATTGCTTTTCCTTCTTTATATATTATTGGAAGTAATCCTTCGTGATTAATTTTTTAATCTCCTTTTTAAGGTATAACAATCATCAATATTGTGCTCTTAATCATGATGAAAAAAAAAATTAAAGCTAAATTGTACTCTTAACATTATATATATATATAAATAAATAAGAGATCAAGAGAGAAATCTACTAGAAAAGATTCTTAATAGATTTTTTTTTATATATAAACCACTTCATGTTCGCACCGGGTTGGCCTCGAAGGGGTGAAAGTGCTCTCCAAATGGTCAGCTCCATACAAGAGGAGGGATATAACCTCTGACCTCTATTAAGGGACGAGAGTGCTCTCACCACTTACAACCTTTTAATAGATATTTATCAAGTGTAATTTTGTTTTAAGACTTTGATGGTAACTCTCGATTTGAATGACACTTGGAATATTTTTAAATTGCTACTTGTAAGGTTTTTAATTTGCCACTTGCTTCCACATGGTAGATGCGAGCCTCTAGTGTTTTGTCTTCATATATTAAGATAAGATATCCGCAAGAAAAATCAATGGACATATTACAAGTTATAATATTCCTTGGACATAAATAGTGAAAAAAATAGAATAAAATTTGGAATGTTAAATAATTTCATATCCAATTATCGTTCGAGGGATATATACCGATCATTTCCGGGAGCAGAGGAAAAAAAAAAGCATTTGGAATATGAAGAACAATCGTGAATGTTTCCTGGCTTAGAGACCATGGCCTCCTGTTGAGGGACACGCTCATAGCACAAAGGGCTACTGCCCATCATCAGTAGTTGCCGCTACAGATGCATTGTTCTCTTCACATAGGTTCCCATGGCCATAACATTTTTCGAAACCTAAATTTAGTGGCGGCGACAATATTATTGAAAGCGAAGAATGGAAATGAATATATATATATATATATATATATATATAGTTATTCGACATAAAAATTAGGAGCTCAACTCAGGTGACGTGCCTTAGCTTCCTAACCCAACAAGCTAGTAATCTTATGGTGTTAGGCTGCAATGGTGATCTGTAATGAAAATAAGAGATAAGTCTGAAAAAAAACTCTGAAATTTTAACTCAAGTTCATTAAACTAAACAAGTCCGAAACCCAAAACAATAACAATATAAGCCCAAATACATGAAAACATCTCAAAAAAACATAAGTATAAGTTTTAAATGAAAATATGAAATCTGGACCAAAATACGCAATTAAAGTTGAAAATACTAAAGCCATAAAAAGTCGTTTCCCAAGCTGCAATCAAAGGCAAACAAACTTAGTTGAACCATTTCCATTCACTTCTCAAGCCTCGAAAATCATCGAAGTTTCAAGTGCACTAATTTGACTTGTTAAGGCACCTTATAGCCGTTTCACCCAGCCTCTTGTTATTGAACCATCAGAAGCTCCTTACATATTAGAAACAACCTTGTCCATATTAGAATCGGTCATATGATGCATATCATCACCCCCAAGTTGAAAGTTGAAAGTGATTTGACCTCAAATCAGAATCATCAACATCTTCAAAATAATGTAACAAGTCCATTACATTAAAAGTAGATGAAACATTATACTCATTTGAAAAGTCAATCTTGTATCATTCAGCCTTTCAACAATCCTAAACGGCTCATCAACTCTTGGCATTAATTTGGATTTTGTTTTGCTCGGAAATTTGTCTTTACTTGTATGAATCCAAACAAGATCTCCCGACTCAAATTTGACCATTTTCCACCCTTTGTTAGCATGTTTGAAATATATTGTTGTCTTCTTCTTAATACGGCTCCAAACCTGATCATATAGCTTGTTCATCATTTTTGCCTTTTTAACCTCATCCATATCTTGTCATCAGTGGGCATAGGCACCAAATCCATAGGAACACAAGGGTTAAATCAATATAAAATTTCAAAATATGTAAATTTTGTAGCCCCATGCACAATATCATAATAAGCAAACTCCACAATAGGCAAACAAGCCTCCCAACTCTTCAAATTTTTACTTATAACAACTCCTAATAATGAAAAAGAGCTCGATTTACTACCTCAGTTTATTCATCGGTTTGTGGAAGATATGCCAAACTAAATAGTAATTATGTTCCAAGCTTCTTCCAAAGAATTTTTCAAAACTAGCTTAGGAACTTTGCATCTAGATTAGATATAATATTTTTAGGGACTCCATGCAAATAGACAAATTCTCTAAAGAACAAATTGGTGATGTTTATATCATCGTCAATATTGTGGCAAGGTATAAAATATGACATTTTAGAGAATCAATCAACCACAACCATAATTGAATCCTTTCCACATTGTGTTTTAGGTAACCCAAGTACAAAGTCTATGCTAATATCCATCAACGGGTACTCTAGAATAGGTAATGACTTATACAACCCATATAGATTCTCCTTCCCCTTAGACTTCTTGCATAAAACACATCGCTCGATCACCTTGTGCACATCCTTTAACATTCTAGGCCAAAATAAATGTCCTTTAACATCCTCTATCGATCTTAACTCCATTATTGGAAATGATATAACCAAGAAAAACGACGCTTTCTTTACAGAAATGACTCTTCTTTAGCCTCCCATACAATTTAGCTTTCCTAGCAAATTTTTATTTTATTTCTTGGATATATATTTGGAGTAAGGGTGACAAAGCTTCCATTGAGCTAATAATTTGAGTCTGTTTGCTTGAGAAGAAAGCACTGAAAAATGCTCATCGATCACTTGTCTCAGCTGGATGGAGTCTAATCATCGATCAGCGTTACGGCCCTAGGCCATTTGGTCGTGAACGTGGTCCCTGACCAATATTCACTTGATCAGTGTTTATTTCTCAGCCTCTTTATTTTTAAAATGTTTATATTTTTAAAATGCATTAAGTTAATGTGTTCTTATGATTTTAATGTCAAAAATCTAAAAACAATGCTCTAACTTAAAAAAAGAAAAAAAATAAACCACAGCCTCGATTACCCCCTCTGATTCAACCTTTCATGCAATATGCTTTGAAATGTATTAAATGATAGCAAAGTGTACTTTATAAAATATATAAAAATGAAATTAAAGGAGATTTCTTACCTTAATTTGAATTGCATATCAGATTTTATTATTGAAGTGGGAATCCATTTTTAAGAGGGCATTAAATTAAGAACCTTTTTCTCAGCGTTTCGAGCATAATTAATTAGCCATGAACCGACCTTATTATTCATCCAAATCTGGTGGAATAGTATCTTCAAAACATTATAGACATACAAAATACACAAAATCTATTTAAAAAAACTAGATAGACAATCTATAAAGTAAGAGAAAAACGATATTGATTTAAATATAGATTGAAAACTATTTAAAAGATACCTATAAAAAAAGTTACGAGTTAAATAAATAGAAATAGAAAAAAAACAAGTCAAAATGGCATTTGTTTTTGAATTAACAGAGTGGTCGCCCAAATCCCAAAGACAACAAAAGAGATCTAACCCAGATTGGGTCTTGCCCATTAGTCCACGTGGGACCCACCTCTGGTTTCTAATCGAAATAGGTTAAAAACGAGACGAGGGCAGTGGGGCCATGCATGCCTATGCAATTATAGTAATTGACTGAGATTTACAAAATCGAAAAAAAAGGTAGCGAATGCAGAGAAATATGGAGTTTCTGACTGCGTGTTCTTGGGGTCCATCACTCATAATTCTTTTAGCCTTTCACTGATCGTGTCCCACTTTTGGATGCTATTTCATGTTACATCCGCATCACTATGTCTACCCAGTGCCAACCCGCATCCCTTTAGCCTCGGGTTTTTCACTAACTCGCCATCCATTGAAGTTCATACCAACCCTACCTTCCCTTCCCTCTCACCAAACCGCAACTTTAACCTCGCTACTTCACTAGAAAAGAAGAAGAAGAAGAAGAAGAAAACAGCTCAGGCCCCAAAAATTGCGTGGAAGGATGAAAGATATCATTGACAATTATCTGGATTTTTCCCTCCTCTCAGAATTTGTAATTTTTCTTATCATGCTGTGAAAGGTTCACCTTTGATGCTTCCTTTTTTATTGATGCCTGAAAATCATGACCAGCAGGGCAGCCTCAGATGCAGATCATAACCCAGGTGTGTAAGTAGAGGCATGCATGAAAAGGTAGAGCAATGATTATCATTTGAGGCGTGGTGTGATTACAAAAAACTTACGATTTGTATATCAAATCTCGAGTTTGAATCAAAACATGTATTTTTAAAAAAAAATATTATAATCGACTTCAAAGTAATTCCTCGGAATTATTTATAACTAATAGCTTTTTCAAGTATGAGTTGTAATTTGGAGGAGTTTGCGGCCCGTCTTTATTCATCAAGATTTGAGGTGGTCTATTTATAACATGCTGATATATGATCTGGGTCTTTATATTTCATTCAAATATAGGTGTGTGAATGCTTTCTTTCACTCACGCTGATAACAAAAAAAACGATAAATAAAACAATAAATTATATATTGGTGAGGATTAATTAAAAGGGATCGAAGAGCTAGAAATCATTGCGTCGCGAAAAGAACGTAAGAAAAGAAGACCCACAAAGGACAAAGGAAGTATCCCCCTCCAATGTTATTTTCGGTGCAGCCATATAATATATAGACCTAAACACAGCACATGTATATGTGTGTGTGTGCTCGACTCTAGCCAATACTATAATAAAAAGAAGACTAACTTTGTGAGCTTGTATGTATGTGTCTATATATATATATATATATATATATAGGGTTTTCTTTGGCTTCAAGTCAAAGATTATGGACTTCCAGGTTAATTTAGAATCATGAGCTGACAATTTTTTGTCACTGGTTTCATTCTGATCTTCCAGAAAGCCTGCAGCTCCCATTAACGTACACACGAAGGTTAAATTATACACACACTCACATGAAATGCAATAATGTGAGCTGAATTCATATGCCTTCAAGTTCCTTGAAAACATGAACCGGATAAGAGAAAAGGTCGATAATATACATCTCTTCAAGTTCCTGGGAAAGAAAAAACAGTTGCCTACAGGGACATATATGTAAGAAAACATTGATTTGTAGAGACATTACGACATATTAATAGAACTGCTCGTTCGAGAACAAGGATTCATGAACTAGTTTTTGCTCTAACGTTATATGAAGGGAGGGCAGCTCGAATGAACAATTGCGACCACATGGCCTAACTTGTTGTTCGGTTTTGAAATGGACCTTAGATTCCTTAGCCATGGCCCAAACCTAAAATATAAGCCTGTCTGATGAGGCCTTCCGGGAAATGGGAATAGTTCTGAGCTGTTTTGGGCCTATCCATTTATCTGGGGGTTGGAAAACCACGATTGAGGATCAAACGCAGACCCTGCCTCCACTTGAGTTGAGAAATTTATTTATTTCCCATCAATGCATGGCCATTCAAGTGTCGAACAAAATGGTAGAATGAAGTCACACAAGAATTTATATTTTAAACTCTTAAATTTTTAAATGAGATGATTACTATTAGAGCTTTATTGACTCAACGATCACGAATTTGAATCTCATCACGTCTATTTTATTTGATAAAAATTAAACACAATGTAATATAAGAATATACAAGTTTTAAACCCAAAAAATTTTCACTTGAAAATATATGTTAAAATATAATATAAATTATATTTTAAAATTTCACATCTTAAATTTTTAAATGAAATATTTAATTAGATATCAATATTATGGTTTTCAAACTGTAAAACCAGGCTCTCTGTCTGTGGTCCACCCCTCCTAGTGCTCTTGCTTCAAGTTTTGTTTTACACATGGTAAAATTTGTCGTCGCTAGAGGCAAGTGTGGAGACAGTTGTTCGATTCTCAGCCCACGCTTAAGTCTGTTGAGCTCACCCGACATTTTCCTTTTTTTATATATCCAAACCACGCTGCTCGAACGAAGCAAGCAGCCCATGTCCTCCATTGGTGAGAATGAAGCCTAACAAATCCCAAGTTTTTCTTGAGATTCAGCCTGCGGAATTGAGATGCTACAAACTTCAGGTCCTCGGGAAGGAAAGCAAAGGCTTCAGCTTTAATGATGGCAATAACCGAGCGTGTTGAATAAGGGGAACACTTGAACAAGGGTCCGATGCCTAGGTTAACGATTCTTCTCCGAAGAAGTCACCAGGGCCAATCAGGGATGAGCTAAGGAATGCAGGGCGGCCACCATCAGTGGAGTACGAGAATAGCAGACCTCGGACAATGAAGACCATCTCATTAACAGGATCATGCGATCTACACAAGCAGCTTGGTGTTCCATGTGTTTATGTCAGGTCCTCTAGGATCAAATGTCGTCTTCTCTACAACATTGTAATCCTCTGAGAAGACTCTGGATTGCTCTTTTTGGGGCAAAGTGTCGCCTACTGAATTCTTCCCGGTCTTCCTGGCGACTTGAACCGTTTGACCATTACTGCATGGTGGCGTGAACTTCACAATTTCAAGATCATCTTCAAATGAGCTAAACATTCAATTGCTAATGTTGCCTCCTCAATTGATTACAAAGAAGAGCAGTTGGCTGGTTATAAATTATTGTAGTTATGAATTTGAGCGGGCAGACAGACCTTACAGAAGCCATGATGCTCAATCTACTGTTTCCGTGATATTTCATTGTCCAAAATACTATCGAATCATAATCACTTTTGGTCATTTATCAGCATAAAGCAATGCATTTCCAAAACTCAACAGTAAATCAACAATCTCCCTGTTACAGAATTTCTTAATGATCATGTGAGCATGAAACACAACAATTATGAAAGCTTGATAGCATTTCCTTCTTTTACTGTTTTTTTTTTCCGGTGTGAGCTGGGGTAGGTGGGATGTTGAACGCACAACTAACGTTGCAAGTCCCATTTCTTTAGTCAGCCAAAAGTTAGATTTCCTTCACAGAATTGCAGAAAACTCTTATTTTGTTAATCCATGCAGAAATGAAGAGCTCACTTCTTTCATCTCCTCACCTTAGGAAAAAACATGTCAGCACTAGAAAATGACAACCGATTACGATCAGGAAACATTTGAATGGAAGTCACACCCGGCCTACGCTGATGTCTTCTGCATGCTTGTTATTAATCTAAGAAGGAAGATATTTCCTTTCGATATAAAAACTATGGAGGAGAAATTGCTCCCACTTAGGCTTGTCGTTCGTAAATGAGATCAGGAAACAAGATTTAATGTATTGAGACCTCTAATGGTGATGTTGGGACATGGGAATGAATAATAGAGTTCCATGCCAGATGTGTCGATTATAACTATATAGTACATCTTCATTTGTTCTCTCTCTTTTTCCCAATCTTCTTACCGGCCTCCTTTTCGAAGGCTTGACAGGGTCTGTCTTGATTTTAAGTTTAACGATTTGCAGACAAGACATCAGGTGGTTATGCGATTCTCTAATCTCATTAAGGTAAGATGATTGATTTATACCACTATCTCACTTTATCAGCCTTGTAAAATATTATATTTTCAAGACTCCAAAATCCTGTTTAGACCCTTGCAAGACAAGCGCGGTCGGTCCGGTCCAGTCGCAGAAGTGTAGATAGTTAAAATCAACCTGGGCATTCCTTCACCGATAACAGGTGGTGGTCAAGAAAGTTCCACTGGCATGTGAAGTCGAGTCTGAAAATGAGATATCTGAGGGAATCATCAACTAATCCCCTACACAAACTAGGTTATCACCAGTTTTTCACCACCACAAGAAGCAATATCTGGAGAGGAAAAAAGAACTCATGTTATCCGAATTACCCAGGCTTGTTAATCTTGTTTTGTTTCGGTTGAAATGGTTGAAACATTTTGTACCAATCAAAAATACAAGATAAAATAACATCGTTTTTGTCTCAATTTAAATTTCATCCCGTACCAGAAATTCCGGCTGAAACGCGCAAGAATCATGACGGGTGTGCCGTTTCAGCCATGGAAAAAAAAGAGTTAAGCTAAGCCTAACGGTTTAACACAATAACACCCCGGCACCCCCTTTTCCCAAATCAATTCCACTCAAAAATCAAAATCTCAAATCAAATCCCTAATTGTTCTCTTCCTCTGTCCTCTCTCTCAATTGATTAATATTTTGTGTTTTAGCTTGATGGATTGATATCTAAAAGAGAAATATTCTCAATTAAATAATCTTGTCCCTTCTAAAAAATTTATATTATATAATTTAAAGCTAATTTATTTTAAATTTTAATTATATTTGTTAAATTAATAGTTTAATATATATATATCTAATTAATTAATTATAAATAGTACAACCTCAAAATGACTTATATATAACTAATTAATTAATTATAAATAGTACAACCTCAAAATGACTCGCATAAATATTTTGTACTAATAAAAAAAAAATAAAACACCAATGTATTCACAACCTTGGAATTACCATAAATTCGGATAAATATTTTAAAAACAATATGGATAAGTATATGAGCTCTCCAATATGGACAACCCTACACACAAGTTGATGTAGTGGACTAGTGGCAGACAAGGCCTCCATTCATGGTTTTCGGATTCGGACTCCACACATAAAATATTATTATTATTATTTTATTAATGTCACGACACTATCTTTGTATATATTCCGATAACTTAAATTAGCTCGAATTAATTTCATTAACAAATGAGATATAAAATCAGATACCCTCTAGAATAAAAGGCAAGAAAAATTATAAAATTCAATTGGCAATAAAAAAATTACAAGCCCGCCATCTATATGAAAGAAAATATGAAAGAAGAAAAAAACCTTAATCAACTCAATTCAATCAATTAACCCCCACCTATATAACATGAGAAAAGAAAAATAGTTTTTTTAAAAAAAATAACCAAAAAAGGATCAAAGTAACCCAAAAAAAATTAATGAAGGACTAAGGTAATCATATGAAGAAAAAAAATCATAAAACTCAACACCAAATAGCCTAATATATCAAATAATAAAATAAAATAAAATAAAATAAAAATATATCAAAAAGAATTCCAAAACACCATGGGCTACTTTGACTAACCTATGACCCCGGGATAACTCACGAAGAAGGAAAGGGGGAAAATTAAAAAGTTCAAGATCAATAATCTAATGTCAAATAATGAGTTTATTAAAAAAAACAAGATTGAGTTAACTAGAGCTAATCTTTGAAATTAGCAATTCGGATCATGAGATTGAGATGACACCACTAAGGAAAAAAAAAAGTAATAAAAACTAAAATAAAATAGTAAGGGATAAAATTGAAAGAAAAGAAATCAAGAAAAGGATAAAAAAACAATCAAAAGAATGAATACCGTATTTAAAATAAAAACAAAAAAAAAATCAAAAGGAAATGGATGGAATTGAAAAAATTCAAAATTGTTTTCAAAAGATATAAAACCAATAAAAACCATAAATGAAATACAAAAGAAATCAAGAGTTAAGCAACTCACGTCGCCTCAACAAATATGTCTGAGCTGGATGCTTCAGGAGATCATGGTTGTGAAATTTTGGTTGTCTTACAACGCCGCAACCGCAAGCACTGCCTCAAGTGTGGTGGCGGCATACACTCGCTTGTATGTATGGGCAAGCGCCAACAATTTTATTATTAATATTAATATTTAAATTTCTAAATACTAATTTACCCTTAATCCAATAAAGCATGGAAAAAAAAACATGATGAAAATACAAAAACACTCCCATCCTTCTTCTTTTTTTTGTATTTGAAAATATGATTTTGCCTTTATCAGCAGGACAATTGTTTTTCCTATAAATAGATTACAATACTGACTCACAACCTTTCTCTTTTAGTTTTGTTTTTTGTAATTTCTTGACAAAATCAATTAAGGAGGAAAAAACATTGTTATATATATACACACACACACACTCATACTCTTTAATATTAAATTTATTAAGGATTTAGTTTCAAAATTTATTTAAATTTATCTTCTATGAGGTTATCCAAATCTCGTAATCCGAGTTACCAGTTTTATTTCTATAATGTTATCTCATTTTCATAACATGAGTAGAGAGTTTAATATATTAAATCATGTTATTTCAAGGTTTTTTATTATTTTTTAATTTTATCTATCAATATTGTATTGTTTGTTTTCTTTAAGATGATTCCACGTCCATGCTTCACATATTAACCACAATTGACTAAAGTTTTTTTGTCCTATAATTACCTAAGATTGATCCAACATGTTATCTTAATTTCTATATATATATATATCATCTTCAAATCATGATTTTCTTTTTCTTTTTTCTAGTTCCTCCTCTTGAAGTTGTCAAATTAACCAAATCACTTCAAATCAATTTCTACAATTGAAATTTGTTTCTTATTGAAAAAATATTATCAACGTCTACTTAATTTAACCAAAAAATGATCTCGTATAAACTAAATAAATACACGTGAGCAGCTCTCTCTCTCTCCACTGATGGTTCTGGCCAAAATTGGTGGACCAAACTCGCCCTTTCTGGCTCGAAGTCAGGTAGAGCATTAAAAATTCAGGCCATGTAAATGTCTCCACACAAGTTGCTGAAAATCATATCATAGCTTGTAAACACTCTTCTACTGCAGCTCATGGTGAGAACAAGTAGCTGAAGCATTCAATAATAAATTTATCAGAAAAGCCTGATTTATAAACTGTCATGAATTTACTTCAGCGTCGGTGAATTTCAAGCCATGCAGATCGCATCACATAAACCATGAAAATTGTTTGTCAACAATTATCACTACACAATTCCCATAACCAATCTCATTGTTGTACGCCCAGCATCAGTGCCACATACACTTGCAAAGCTAAGGTCCACAAAGTTTACTTTAGCTTCCCTGCAAGCAAACATATTCAAGCAACTGCAAATTTCAAAATCTTGGAGCCTAACCTTGAATTTGGATTTCCCTGCAATTCATTGAACAATCAAAAAGCTCTTCTAGCACACAACCCAAATGGCAAAAGAAAAGGCAACTCAGTAGTTCATACACCACCTCGATAAATAAACTACTCATGTTTTCCATATGGATCGCAGTATTTGAAACATACATCAAGAAATTTCAACACATTTAATCAACTCTTGTTCATCATCTTCAATGCATTTATCGGAGAGCCAAGTTCAGGTGGGACCCAGGCACAAGGAGCCTGTTCAGGTAGGTTGCTGGGCTGGAATAGACGGCAACTGTGCATCTCCCAAGTCCCTGCAACAAAATTTAGATAGAAAATAAGTTTATTAAATTTAATATAATATTTACATTCACATCCAGACTTGAAGAGCAAATATGCAGACAAGTACCACCCATAATATTTTCCCGGGGAGAAGATACAGAAAAGGTTTAGCGCTCAAAATCGACGCCTTGGCTTAGCGTCAGCAACTGAGACTCGAATTGCTCTGCCATCCAATTCCTGCACCAAACAAACTTCAGTAAGTGACATTTAATTTGTAGCCAAGTAGACATATATGTGCAATAGGAAAATATCAGGTTTGACAGTATAAACTTGTACACTTTCATGCATAACAAGTCCGGGAAATGAATGGAAATCAACTGTAATAAAAATTTTATCAAAAAAACATCACGCACGTGGCTACTCTCAAATGCAACAAGACAAAACAAATGATTCACACTTTGTTTTTTACTACAAAGAAACTTAATTGCAAGACTAGCAATTTTAGAATCTTGGATTCAACTCATGATAAACCCACTCAAAGAACATAACATATCTTCAAGAAAAAAGGAAATGATATACTTACAGCGCCATTCAAGGAGTCAACGGCATCCTCAACCTCTTCAGCAGAACTATAAGTAACAAAACCAAAGCCCCTTGATCTACCACTCTCCCTGTCATAAACCACTTTAGCGTCCATCACCTTGCCCTTCTCTCTAAACAATGACTCAAGCGCCATGTTATCAACATTCCATGAAAGGTTACCAACATAAACACGATTGCTAGAATCAAAGGATTCACTACTTCTAGCCCCAGGACCTCTTGAGAAGGGAGTTTCCCTCTGGGGAGGAGGTCCAGAATTCACTCTCAATGGCCTCCCATCGAGTTCCTGCATGGAAAGCTATCACTTAGATACAATAAAAAGGATGCATTATATGGGACACGGGCAATTATTAAACCTCCAAGTATACGCCAACAAAAGTGAGCACCCCTTCAAACCCTTGCAATTAAATTTGATAATTTTGCAAACTAGGCTACGAAATCATCTATGAATCTCTATTTAAAACGGACTTACATAGCCATTGAACTGTCGAGAAGCTGCTTCAACTTCTTCAACAGTTGACATGGTCACAAAACCAAATCCTCTGCTTCTCCCAGTTATCTTGTCATATTTTACCTTCAAAAAGTAACAAAGTTCAGCACGTTAGAGCAAATGGTTAATGATATTTCAAATAAAGGGCAATCCAACCTCTAAAACTAGACCATAAGGACCCTATGATTCCCATCAGCACTTCTTATCAACTATACAAGCAATCTTCTATTCCTTAAATTGCTTCGCTAAAAACCGCAAGGGGAAAAATGTATCTTTTAAAAAACTGAACAATCAAAATACTATCATTAACTTCAAATAAATGTTGCAATTTAGAAAAAACGTATAAGAATCAAAACCACAAACCAGAAGCAAAGCTAACAGATAAATAAAAAGAGGTTCTTCTAAACGAAAAGGAAGAGAGGGAGAGGGAGAGAGAATACCTCAACCATCTCAACATTTCCAGCAGTTTTAAAGAGATCAGCAAGATCGGCACTGGTAACATTAAAGGGAAGATTACCCACAAACAATTGGAGGTCGGGAGAGAAACTGGGCTCGTCTCCATCACCAAAGACATTCTCTTCTTGCCCGAATTCAGATGAAATGGCAACATTTTTTAGAAACCGAGAGGACAAAGGTTGTTGTTGCTGTTGTTGAAAGGATAGAAAAAGAGAAACGGGCTTGATAGAAGAAGTGGAAGAGAGAGATGAAAAAGAGAGTGAAGTGGGTTTGCCGTAGAAAGATTTTATGGTATTTGGGTGGTTAAGCGATGGTAGGACTAGCGAAGAGGCAGATGTTGCAGACATGGTTTCCTTCTTTTCTCGAGTGTTTTGCTAGGAGAAACCAAGCGGTGGATATAGATAGGCTGGTGAAGATAAGGTGGTTTTTGAAAGACAAGAGGTAGGTTTAAGTAAGGATATTTTTCAAGTGATAGGGCGATATTTATCTAAAAAGACAAGAGGGCAGGGCTCCGGGCCTTTGCCTTCTGGTTTGGGTTCGATAAATGTCCAGGGCTGGGAGAAAGGGATGGCAATTTCCAAGTTGCAGGAACAAGTGGTAGATTTTTAAAATTTGTGTGTTGGGCGGTTTAAATAAATAAATAAATAATTGATTTTTTCCTAAAATACATACTCATTGAACCCTAGATATGATGAGGGTATAGGACGAATTTGGTGAAGATATTGCGCATGTTTGGAAGTGTAGCAGCGGTAGCTTTTTAAAATTCTTTTTGTGCCGAAATATATCAAGATAATATTTTTTTTATTTTTTAAAAATCATTTTTGAAATCAGCACATCAAAATGATCTAAACGAACTAAAAAAAATTCATTTTAAGTGTAAAAAAAAAAAATTGAAATTTGGCCAAACGACGTTTCGCAGCTAGCCAAACAGAGCCATTGTCCGACAAATGGATAACCTTCTTCCAGCGCAGCTCCGACCAAGGTTGTCAATACCGTTTCGGTTGCCATTTCGTTTTTTCTATTGGTACGAAACGATTCGGTTTCGGAGCATTTCGGTGTGCCGTTTCGGAGTTATACTATTCACATATAATTAATTAATTATATGTATGAAAAAACTTAAAACGAAAAAAAAAATTATTATAAAATCAAAATTGATAACAATTTTTTTATAATATATTTTTTTTAATTTTTATTATTTTAATTTTTGAATTTTCAATACACTCAAACAATATATATATATATATATATAATATTGTGTATATATAATATTTATGATAATATATTTATAAATATTGTATTATATATAATATATACATATATAGCAAATTAAGAAGCGGGAATAGTGACCGAAACGGAACACCCGGTGTGATTCCGGGGTGTTTCGGCCGGTATTTGACCGAAATTTCCGGTACCGGCCGGTATTTAAAACGAGACGAAATCGACGTCGTTTTGTCTCGTTTTTTCTCCTGGTACGAAACGTTTGACTGCTTTACGTAAACGAAACAGTATCAATAACCTTGGCTCCTACAGCTCTCCCCCACTCCATTGTGTGTTATGTGGACCTCTATCTACCACTATAATATTAATAGCACGGGAGTTTACTCGTCCGTTTTTAAAAAGTTTGAAGAAAAAATTTCATTTTTATTTTACATTAAAAAAATAATATTTTTAAATTATTTTAATATATTTTTGAAAAAAAATATTTTTAAAAACAATCGCATTCAAACTCTCAAACAGTAATTACAACTACACTCTCAACAAGTAAATTAAACACATCAGGCTGGGCATGTTTATTATCAAGGATTAATCAAGGTTAATGTCCGTCCATGATGATTGGAGCTTCATTCAGCTTTTGATTGCACTTTTTTCACAAAAATATGAGAATCCCACACGTGAGGTTCGCAATGTTAACCTCCACATTAGCCAATGTGTGAAATGTCATCGCTTTCTCTACAAACATGTTGTGCCCATAATTTACCATTGCCGTGCTAACATGTCTAAATCGGAGAGATCAAAAATCCATTCGAAGTGATCCCCACACTTCCACTTTAAACAAGGTTTGAGGGGCAGTTTCCACTTCTATTTTTTTTCACACTTTTCCCTTTCCCTATCAAGGGTTATTCATGCATTATTGTTAAAGGTTATGTTGTCATATTCTTTTATTATTATTATTATTATTATTATTATTATTATTATTGATGTGGTTGTTCATCTCAACTTGCGTGCACCTTGACTAATCACACGGACTCTGAAATTAACGATCATGTAAGCCTTTAATGACTATCATATTGGTAATCATAGAGCTCGAACATAAGACCACAGCATGAGCAAACCTTTTAATTTCAAAATCGTATCACTGGGTCACTTAATAGATGGTTTATGGTGTCATATTCTTAAGGTTAGCTTGGGTAATAAATAGGTTTATTTCTAAAATATGTAACATTTAGAAACTTTATTCTACTTCCCTTTAAAATTATGATAAAAACTATGTTCCCTTCAAAGTTTCACATGGGGGAAAATGATTAAAACAAAATATATACATTAGTCCCGACTACTTTTTAAAGTGGGAAAAACCATTTTTATTGAACTCTTATTTTCTATTGACATCAAAAATTAGTGTTTTTGTTGCTAGCTACAATCTTTATCTCTACTTTTTTTCAACTATTTTCCATCTCTTTTATTAGAATTTAGGAGTTGAAATATGATGAAAATTGAGTTTAGGATTGAAACATAAAGATATAAAACTACGAGGACTAAACATAAAAAAAACTTAAAGGACCAATTTGTACTTTTTTACACCTCAAGAACAATAAAAATGCATTCCCTCGACAATGTTGTCCATAATAGGCTTTAAGTGCAGGAGAAAAGTAAGTTTTACCATGAAAATGTACATCAATTAGTTTATTTTATAATTTATTAAGGAAAGACCATCTATATTTTAAAAAAATATATATAATAATTTATGTATTATCTTGCTTCTTTTATCTTATATAATAATCCGGGGTTTTGTATTTTACTTGACCTTTTTTTTAAGGTGAGTCGTTTCCTATTTCCTCATCTCCTTTATCAATTAGGAGTACATAGATACATGATTGCACTAGTCAAATCTACTTTATAATTTTAATAATAGATGTGATGGATGAAATTTGTTAGGAAAAATAATTGTAATCCTTTTCTTTATTGGCTTCTTATATTGGATGATATGGATTAGTGATAAGAATTTCTTTTACGGGTGACAATTTATCCTGCACATTTCTATGTTGGGTTGGTGATTAAGTAGTTGTTTGAGTTTGATAGTAGGTAGGAGGTACCTTGATCATGTCTAGAACAAGTTAAAGTTCTTAACCCTTTCTTTTTATTTTTCATGAAAAATTATGTCCATGCAAAGTTTTAGAAAAAATACCCTAACATATTTTTATATAATGGGTTTATGTCTAATATGTCATTTCAATGATATTTTTGGCTAGATTATCATAATCAATCACATGATATGTGCATGACTAATTTTATATTGAAAATAACTAAGACATATATATAGAGAGAGAGAGATAGAATTTGTCCAACTTGTCCTTATATTTTAGGCTCAGCCACAAATTGATCCTTAAAAGTTTTATTGATCTTGATCTAGATCTATCTGTATATTTTATATCATACTCAATTTACATTTCTAATAGATATTTACATACAAACTAACAGAAACAAGAAAATTGCAATTTGAATATTTAATCTTTGACTTGTATTCTCTTTGTGTTCCATCCAATAATTGACTTTGAAAATACTATCGCGGCTACATTGAACTTATATATGGAAATCTCTAAGTAACATGTGGAAAAAAATGAGACACGTCTGTATTTATTGATAAAACAATAAAAAGATCTATAAAAGAAAATAGTGTTTGTGTAAACCTCACATTACGCGGTGTAATTGCAAATAGAAAATATTTTAATATCTAAGGTGAAAAATATCAATTAAGTAGCATAAAAACTCAAACAAACAAAAAATAAATCAACACACAGAATGTACCAATAATGAAATATAGTGATATGATGATGGTGGTGTGTTATAATTGATAGTGATTCATGCAGAATACGTTTTTTGGGTATTGCTTTGTATTTGTTAAATGTAGGAAAATGAAATATATATAAATTAATGGAATTGTGTAAGTTTTGGTTTTTAAATGATGTTGTTATACTTCTTGTTAGGATGATGGTAGCGTGTTATGCTTAATTATGATTCGTGTAGAGTAAGTTATTTTGGGTATTAGTTATGTTTGTTGAATATAGAGAAATAAAAATATAAAACTTAGTGGAATTGTGTATGTTTTAGTGTTTAAATTATGTTGTTATGCTTAAATTGGATTGGTATAATGATGACAATGTGTTGTGTTTGATTGTGATTCATATGGAATAAGTTTTGGGTGATAATTTATATTTGTGAAATATGGAAAAATAAAAGTTTGGAAATTGATAGAGCTGTGTAAATATTGATATTTTAAAAGATGTTATTATGCTTAAACTTAATTGGTATCAATGATGACATTATGTTTAATCATGATTCTGATTCATGTCAAATAAAATGTTTGGATTTTAGGATACATTTGTAAACACGAAAAGATATAAAATATAAAGTTTGATAGATTTATGTAAATATTTGAGTTTTTAATGATTTTGTGATGTTTAGAAATAAATTCAGAGCTTGTAATTTAAATGTTTATATATTTTATGTTATGTTAGGAAAGTTAGTAAAAAAAAGGGTAAAAATATATGTGTTAAATGCATAATCATAGTGAAGAATGAGAAATTGTATGTTAAATGCAAGTTGGAAATATGAAAAATATGAAGTTGTATTTGAGATATAAATTAGTAGTATGAAAAGAATAATGATGTGTTTAGATAAGTATTAACAATGGATTAAAATGATATATGTATTAACTAAGGATGTTTCCCTGAAAATAAGAAAGGATATTTTATGATAAAGCAAATATTAAGGGAATACATATTACTAGAGTGTCAAGAAGGTACTCATTACCTTATCTTTTATTTACAGAAATGTTTTTGTTAAAAAAATCATTATATATGTGCATTGAGTTTGAAATGAACTATAAAAAAATATGTTAAAAGAAAGTTGATTGTATAAATAGATACTAATTGTATAAATTAAAGTGGGTTGTACGAAAATAGACAATGACTAATTGTATAAACTATAATCAACTATACGGATAAAGACAAATTGTATAATTTAAAGTTAACTATATAAAATAAGATTAATTATATAAATTAAATTCAGTTGTATATCATAGGCTAATTATATAAATATAGTTATTTGTATATATGGAGACTAATTGTATAAAATATAGTTGTATACATGGAAATATACTAATAATATAAATTAAAATAAATTGTATGGACAAAACTAATTATATTAAGTATAATCATTCCCATTTAGGTGTATTGGCTAGACCAATTAGGTAAAATTAAGTCGGTTTTACTGGCTGAGACTAATTATATAATAGTGAACTAGCTAAAATCAAAGAAACTATACAAGGACTTTCTCTAACAATAATGATAGAGTTTTAATTTTAAATGAATAATTCAAATGAAATAGAATTATTGTAGTGATATTTGTATCCAAGGTTTAGTATAGCCTGTAAGCGTAAAGTATATTTAAATTTATTTATTTATTGTCTAAATTAAGTCTCCCTCTTTTTAGTTTTTATTTATCCATCATTTGCCCTATCCTTGAAATTATATGCAATTTGAAAGACATAGGAATTTCTTCTCATTAATTTGTAGAGCATAAAATTAATATTTTGTATGGAGATTTTATTTGAAGATATGGAAAAAAAAATAAAGATGATGTGGCGTGCACAATATAAATGATAGTTTTTCCTCCTACATTAAAAGGTTTTAGATTTAATTATAAAATTATAATTTTTAAAGAGTCACCACCTATTATCATATTTATTAGAAAATATAATATTCTATAAGAGTCTAGGTTAAAAGACTAGTTGTGTAAGGTGAAGATATGGAAAAAAAATAAAGATGATGTGGCGTGCACAATATAAATGATATTTTTTCCTCCTACATTAAAAGGTTTTAGATTTAATTATAAAATTATAATTTTTAAAGAGTCACCACCTATTATCATATTTATTAGAAAATATAATATTCTATAAGAGTCTAGGTTAAAAGACTAGTTGTGTAAGGTGAAGATGCATCATCACTCTTAGTGCACCTTACATATAACAAATTTTATTGTTAATTGATTACTGTTTTAAGTCATGTTTTTAGACGTCACATTCGTAAGATTATATATGAGCATTGAGAATTTAAATTTAAAAGAATTTTACCACTTGTATTGTTATAACTTTATAATACCTATATTGTAATGTTTGTATTGTTTTTCAAGACCTTCACATACACATGAGAAGTAATTATGTATATGGCTTTCATATTTTATTTAAGTGAAATGAATGTATCTAATTGGGTTTTATGAGAAATTATGACCATTCTTGATGCAATCATATTGTCATTTGGGTATTGAACTTTAAGATATAATTATGTTCATAATTTTATTTTTGTATATTCTATTATGGAATACACACGCACGCACACTTTTTAAAATCATGACTAATAAATTTCATAATAAATGTTTAATTTGGAAATTATTTCATGATTTTCCCGGAAATTAGTGTTAATATTGATCTATGGAATTAAACTTTGAAATGTTGGGTACATAGTGGATGTGGATTTTAATTTATATTATAAATAACATGTTAAATAAATCATAGAAAAACTATGCCGAAATTCCGGTAGATTAAAGAAATTCTACCATGTTTTGTCAATTTTTTTCCAGATCGTGAAGTTCGAAACCCGGAATCTTGAGAACAGGGATGCGGTCGCCCTACTCCTCTTTTCCGGTCACTTCAAAAGTCAACTGACAGATCAATATATTCTGCAATCAAACATCATCATCAACAAAGTCAAACCTGCAAATGCATTCACTTGAATTTCGTTAGAATTCACATGAAAGTGCTTATCATCGATGGAACACGATGATTCAAGCTAATAAAAGACATAGCATTATACAAAGCTTTATAATTAAAAAAAAGAATATGAGTACACTTTGTTGATTTCAATAAAGCTTTCTTGAATGAGAACTTTCCCTTAACGAAGATAGATAGACTAGTATACTTTGTAATCAAGTTTGAATTCATAAGTATATTGGGTATGAACTTAGGTTACAAATAAATTATTGTGAATCTTTAAAAAAAAGACATTATTTATCATAAATAGGGTGACATCTTGTTTTGATACCATGTCATTTAGAATCAAGAATGCAAAAGTTATTTATTAAAAAATGGTAAATCAAACCTTCAAAGACTACTAGACAAAATCATGGAAGCCTATGTTCATGATTTGATAATGAAAAATATGATTTTCAAGAAACACCTCTGAGATCTATAAAGGATTTTCTATGTTCTATACCTGTATAAATTAAAGTTGAACTCGGTTAGGTGTATTTTATCTAATATAAATGAAAGATTATAAATTAGTAGTAATAAGATAGAAACTCAATCTTAAGAAGGTTCAATTCCTCTAGAACATGACTCTTTCTAATAATAATAATAATAATAATAATAATATAAAGAGTGATTGTTCTTGAATATACTCTTTCTAATAATAATAATAATAATAATAATATAAAGAGTGATTGTTCTTGAATATTCATTTCTCAACTACAGGAACAATGTTTGTCATTCCTCAAAATAAATAAAAACATCTTTAAATTCTAAAAGACTATAAAGTGCCAAAATTGTTTTAAAGAGATTAAAGATAGAAGGTCGAGGAACTTAAAGTTATCGTTGGATAGGGTTTACAAATGCTGGTAGAAACTGGGTGCGAGGGTAGTTGTGAAGATTGATTAATAAGGACTTTCTATAATATATCATCATAAAAAAGACCATATGTTCAATCAATACAAAAGATTTTATGATAAGGTGATACAAATGTTAACTTTAAGAAATCTCATAATGAAAAGGGAAAACAGGTGGATAAGTATTTATGATAGACAAATTTAGCAAAACTAAGGAAGTATATTTGTATAATTCATTATAAATAGATTGCCCAAATTCATTATGCCTAAATTTATAGTGGCAAGTAAAGGAAACTACAATGCATATCGTATAACTATTATTACTCTTTCTAGAATGAGCAATTAATACCTATTTTCGAAGTAGAAATTACAAGTTTGACCCATAATGAAAAAATAATATCTTAAAAAAGCTCGATAAACAAAAAAAAACAAGACAGAAATAAATAGTTAACCTGATTAAGAAAATAAACAAACTCATCACTAAAGAAGAGATCAATGATTTCCTAAGCTTCATGAAACACAATAAATACAGTGTCATCTACTAGAATATTATTATTGTCATTAATAATTACAATAGGATGGAAACAATTATGTCTTTAGAAGTGGAGATTCCATCATCAAAGATTCTAATATATTCGAAGTTGGAAGAATCAAAATAAGTAAAGCTAAAATTTAAGTAGTTGAATTTGATGAATGAGAAAAGAATAGAAGTATTTTTTTTCACCACTGGTTGTACCAAAAGTAAGATGGCTAAGGCATACAACAATAAGGTTAAGACAAGAATGGTAAAAGAAAAAGATCCTGCTAGCATCTGGAAAAAAATCAGAATAATGAAATACCATAAATGGTGAATAAAACTCTATATGAATGTGCTTTAATCTTGACCAAGATGGACTTATATGATGTGCCTAAACTTTATTGGAATTCAAATGATCCCTCGTCGATGTGACTAAATGATTAAAAACCTAAAAATAATCAAAACATCACTTAAAATAACTTTAAAATTGAGTTTTAGTTGAATTAATAATGATTCATAATCATAAATAACAACACTTTTACATGTCCAAACTAATCACAATGAGAGAATGCAAAGCTTAATAATCCTAAATGCATGCATTTGAAATAAGGGAAAGTCATCTTTAATAAACCTTTCATGATACTAAAAAAAAAACATCATTTGTAGTACCCATTAAACCTAGTAAGTTTTTTTTACTAACCCTAATACCCCACACCAAGGGAAAACACGAGTATTAGAAAATCAATTTTACCATATGAATGTACAAAATAATCCTTGATGATCGAAAATGCCTAAACAAAATTGTGAGCATAAAGGGATTCAAATATTCAAAAGGTTGAGCATTCCATACAAAATGAAAAACCTTGACCAAGATCAAATAGTCCAAGATAGTAGATAGTAGGGGCATATCAAATCATTTTACGAAGTCAGCCTTAAAATCTAGGAATCCCTTGACCAAAAAAAGGTTTCAAAGGGAGCTTTAATGATATTTACTCTTGAGATCCCTCAAACACTTCTTAAGCCTATAAATTTCATTTTCTTTCGTAGCCAACAACCAAAACCTACATTACATTACTAATAAAACCCTTGATATGTTCAATGTCTTTGTCATGAACATACACGCTGAAAAGAGTTTAACTAGTGCTCAACATGCTCATGATGTGTTCAATGTTTTAGATTAGTATTTAAATGATTCAGCCATTCAGTTTTCACCTCGACGAGTCCCATGAAACTAAAAATCACAAGGTATAATGAAGCAACTGTGTCTGGTAGAAGACACTAGACATCAACCTTTGGTAGGCTTAGTGTATGTGTAGTTGAGGTTGATTTTAAAAATATTTTTTAACTCAAAAAAGTATTAAAATGATAATTTTTTATTTTGAAAAAATTAAATAAAAAATTATTTTTAACAACAACACATGAAAATGATCTAAAAATACCAGAAAATAATTTAAAATAAAATTTCTTCAGTTTTTTTCAAAAATACTTTTGAAACACGGTGTTATAATATTGTGTTTCTGTTGTTTAACAATGAACTATTTTATAATAAAATAGAACAAAGGCAGTAAGGAAGATAAGAAATTATATAATTCATTAATTTATTGGATAATTAATTGACAAACATCTATAACTCCGATCTTGATGTATAAATAAACATGAGCATGTTTGGCCAGCTACTTATCATCGGCCAATGAACCAAATTAATATATGCAAAAAATTAATGAGAGGTGAACATTTTTTTTTTGGCTCTATATTTACAGGACATTGCATGTGCTATATATATATATATTAGCTTGATCATAAGATGCAATGAATGCAATGAACAATTACTATTATCTGAACAGTGCCACAAAACCCCAAAAATCACAATCCAGTAAACAAAATTAGACATACTAGATTCTTGGCATCTTGGTGATCTAAACCCACCCATATGGGGATCTGCCTTCCTCTAATAACTGTAATATTAACACACAAAAATAAATAGGGTTGTCGCCTCTAGCTTGTATTCTATGATGGGTCTGCAAGTGTGGTTGCGGTTGTTTTTTAAAATGATTTTTGTTTAGAAATATATCAAATGATTTTTAATTTATTTTTAAAAGATTATTTTTGACATCAGTACATTCAAACGATCTAAATACATAAAAAATGTGAATTTAAAATATATAAAAAATAAACTTTTTCAGGGAGTAAACCAAGTTTAATGAACACGTTCCAACTGAATTTTCTTTTTTAAAAAATGAAAAAGACAGCTGCTTTGATCTGAGTAAAGAGGACTTGCCAGTAAACTATTATTTGCTAATAATAATAATAATTAATTAATTAATTAATGGCATGTGGATGGTTAGAAGAGAGAGACCACAGAGAGCTTCCACTTCACTATTATTTTATTCCATCACCAATCTCCTGTCTCTTCCCTTTGATTCCCACGTTGAGCATATATTTGAAAAGAAAAGGTTCGTCCGAAGCAGCAAATAATTGCAGTAAGCACTACCAAATTCTTATAGGTTCAGTGTTACATAAGAATCTGCAAAATATTTATTAATTTATAAGCTCCTGTACGCCCTTTGGTCGATCAATCACTTGCTTCGAGACAGTAAACATTGCTGTAATTGAAAAAAAAAAAACATTGCTGTAATTGCCGAAGATTAGAGCTAGATCAGGGCAGACCCTGGTTTTTAAAATCTCCAAATATTCCTTACCATTAAATAAACAGCAGATGTTTAATGATTGTATATAATATGGTTGTCATGCATCAATGTATTTGATTCATGACTGGATTTTCCTTCCTCATCAACACGTGTTAAATTTATACAGAGAGGATAGTGTTTATTCGAATAGTATAATTACATTTTTATCCTAACTTTCGCACTAGAAATCTTGGATCTATTAAGGGTTTTCTTACAAAGTTTGCCAAATTTACAAGAAGTAAATAAGATTTTGTTGCATTTCAAAAGTAATGTAAGACAATCAAGATGCCATTAAAAGGAAGAAAATAATAATATTTAAAATTGATATCAAGGGGTATTTTGGTATTTGCACAATGTTTTTTTTTTGTTGTTGTTGTTATCTCAAATAAAGAGAAATTTGGTGTTTTAAAAATAAATTGCAAAATAAAAAAAACATAATGAAATGACTATAATGCATTTAAAAACAAAAAATAAAGTAGTGTCAAGGAGATTTTATTTGGGATGTTATAAACAATGATTAAGTAATTTGTAATTGGTGAGTTTTTTTTTTTCTAATCTAAAAAATTACACTTTGCCTTTTTTTTGTAGTGAGTATTTCCAATTCTTTTTCTTTAATACTCTTGTCAAAGTTTTATTTATTCTCAATTTTATCATTAAATCCAAGAAATTGATATTATTTTTCCCAATTTATCCGCATTGTTTCTATTTATAATTTGTTTTTTCTTGGTAAAGGTCTCTTTTATTCAATTTCATCATTCATTCCAAATTCATGGTATATTATTTTACTAATTTGGTCCACTCTTTCTTTTTAAGTTGTTTTTCTTTTCGTTTTCACCATTCAATAAAAAAATAATCACATTTTTGCTTTCTTTTGGTTTTTCTTTTGTTTCTTTTGCTAAATTGATTTCTTTTTTCAATTTCACCTTTCAAATCAAATATAAAATTTATTTGTATTTCAATTTTGATCCTTATTTTTTTAATTTTTATTTTTTGTTTTAAACTTTTTGTATAACTCAATTTTTTTAAGGTTTTCTTTTTCAATATTTGAATCATTGAGAGTTAAAGTTCATGGTTTTTTAGATAGGATGTTTCAAGTCTAATGATCAAGGTTATGAGTTTGAAAAATTATCATGGGTTGATAAAAAAATATATTTGTAATTTTTATTTATTTATTATCGGTTTATTCTTATCTCATGAATTGGATTGGTTTGACACCGATCACAGGGTTATAGATTTATTATACTAATTCAGGTTAACGTTTCTTCAAGTCTCTCTTCTAACCTATTTTGTTCTTGTTTATTTAATATTTAATAGACTGTAGATTGAGATAAATTATTTCTTCTTTGTTAAAAAAATATTTTTTTTCAAGTTATTATAATTAGTTTTTTTAAACGATTCATTTATTATTAATGTTTATTTTTTTATCATATCATTAAAATAACATCAATTTATATAACTCTTTTGAGCCATTAATTTGTATCATTTTTTAAAATATATTGATCGTATCTAAATATTATTTTCTATCATAAAGAAAAGAAAATCATGATGCAGCAAATCACGAGCACTATATCTAGTCCTCGCTCTAATCTTAAAAGTGATTTTAGATTCAATTAAACAATCTATAGATTCCGTTTTTGAATTCTTTGAATGTATTTAATTTGTATTGAATGTTATTTTTTTTTACTATGTGTGTCTTTTTATAAGGGGAAACAATTCATAATTAACGTGGAAATATATTTAATAAATGGGATAACATCAATTTCTATGACCAACATTTGATTTTATGTATTTAATCTTTTATTTTATTTATTTGAAAATCAACCTTTTATTAAATGTATTTTATCTCGTGAAATTGTTAAACACTAACGTACAGGGATCTCTATAGGATAAGATCAAGAGACAACACGGAATACTTGACAGCAGGCTTATGGGGCCCTGTTTCTTTCATCACTTGTCAATCAAGTGTATGTTTGTAACTTTTTTTTTTAGTATTTTTAAAAATAATTGGATTTTTTTTATGTTAAATCAATTTTTTTAGTTTTTTTTTATTTTCTTATGTTTATATTAAAAATTATTTTTAAAAAATAAAAAATATTATTTTAATATATTTTAAAATTCATTTTTAATAAATAAATAAATAAATAATTTTAATATATTTCTAAATAAAAAATACTTTTAAAAATAAATCCAACCACATTAAATATTAAATGAGCTGTTTAAATTAAAGTCAACCACGATCATTTCTCAAATGTTGCCTTACAAACATTAATGATTCATCACCATATTGATATTTAGCATTAATTGCTGTTTAAATAAACATTCTTAATTATAATTTTCAAAATATAACTCTTAAAAACTATATATTTAGCTCTTTTTATGATAGACCATGGACCTCTTTGTAGTTGTATTTTAAAAATATTTTTGAAAAAAATTAAAATTTATCATTATTAGTTTATATTTTAAATTAAAAATATTTAGTGTTTTTAGATCATTTTCATGCGCTAATCTAAAAAAAACATCATTTTAATACATTTAAAAATAAAAAATACTTTCAAAACACAAATTCAACTACACACTCGCATGGAATGTTTTAGAACTTTATTTTTTTTTATCTTGATCTTTCATTAGATTTTAATTTAATCAATTAGAAAATAACTAAGAATACCACTCGTTATTTTCACAAGTATCAAATCATCATTATCATAACTTTTGTATAGTTTAAAATACATGGCAGCCTCATTAAAAGGCCTCGACTTTAAATTATATATGTTACTATATTTTTGGTTGAAAAAATTAATTTTATAAATGTTACTTTAAAATTATATTTTTATTTCTATAAACATGGTTGAGTTTTTCTTCATCTTATAAATTTTTATTATTCCCACTCAACCTGTCTCTATCAAAAAATTCAACTCAATTTAAGTCTATACTTCAAATCACAAGCCGCTTAGTTTTATTAATAGCTCTAGTCATTGTCCTACTATGATGATGATGATGACGACGACGTGAATCCAATCTACAATATTTTGCAGTCATAATTAACCTCTACTTAGTTGAATCATCTCATTTATTTCTCCTTTGTTGTGATCTCTCTATGCATTTAACATATGAAAATGATGAAGTCTTAAATTTTTTATTTTTAAAGTCAACTAGGTTCAAATTGTGTCCTATATAGAATTATCAAGTCAATTAAGTTAGTTCATGTTTGATTTGATTTGATTTGAAACTTGAACTAAACAATAATGAGTTCAAGTGGATTTTAAGCTGACATTTCGTTTGACAACACTTCTAAATAACTTATTTACAAAAATAAAGGATGTGTTATTTTTATATATATTTTATTATATTCATGTCATAATTGTCAAAATATTATTTTTATTAATTAAAACTTGTTTTATGATTATAATGAGATGTTGTTTGACAAATGCACGTTATAGTCCAAAATTATATATAAAAAAATGGATTGTGTTAATAAGATAAAGGAGGATTTTATATAAAAATATATATATTTTTTTATCCTTGTTTCAAACTGTTAATGCATTTTTTATATTTTTCCTATTGCTTTGATATTATTAAATAAAAAAATATAAAACAAAATATTTATATTTTTTTATGAAAACAAATATTAAAAATAAAAGGAGGAATTATATCAGCAAGTTATTTTGTTTCAATAAAACTTAACCTTTTAATTTTCTTAAAAAAAACAAATTTATTATCATATGATTAAAGAAGTATGTCTTGGAGGGTGGTCATTTTCGGAACGAGATAATATATTTTAATATGAATCTATCTCTTAACTTTTTTAATTTTGTTTTTAGATAAAAAAAATTCCAATATCTTTTTTTTTTTGCTTTTACAGCAATATGAGTTGTTTTAACTAATTTTTAAACACAAAGGTTATACTTTTTTTTAACTCAATTTTAATCAAAATTAAAAATATTTAGTTTGTCTTAAAAAAATTGTTTTACTTTTCTAAGAATATTTTCTAGAAATTTTTATGTTCATAAACTAAATCAAATTTTCCTTAATCATATATTAAACATCTAGATAGGTGGCCCCTTGTTTTGACGTAGGCTAGTCAAGTTTTTTAACGTAAAATAATATTTTAAAAGAACCCAAAAACAATAGAACAAAGTCATCGATTCGAATGGTTTAAAAAGCTAAGCTAACTTAGTAATATGATTGTAAAAAAGGTAATGATAATAATAAAAAAACAAAAAAAGAAAGTGATTAATTGAGAAAAATAATTACTTGTCAATATTATAAAAAATACTCTACCCTCTAAACATTATTAAAATATCTCAACTATCTTGTTCGATAACAAAATAAAAATTGAATTGGAACAAGATCTCCCTATAAAGAGAAAAATCAATTTTGAAGGATGATTTAAAAAAAAACATTTGAAAAAAATATACAAACACTTTATTAGAGTTAACATGTTGGTTTAGTTATGGAATCAATATACATTCATATAAATTGAATAAAGCAATGAAGGGCAACTCCGAAATAAATTACATAATGAAAGGGAAAGCTAACAAAATGGCTAAAACATATTTTAAAACCCGAATTAACTCATGGAAAAAAAAGCAAAAAAAAAGAAGTTAAAGATCTAATAACTTAATATTAAAAGATGAAATTATATAAAAATATTAAAAATCTAATACCAAAATCAAATCAAGCTAATATTCGAAACATATGGATCGCGTCATGAAACTAAGTTATCTCATATAAGAACATCCCAAAATAACCATAACCATGAAGCAAAATTTTCAATCATCCAAAATATATATATATATAAAACAATAATCAAAACAATAATGACAAATCAAATATATAAATTAAATGAAATAAAACAATAAATTAAAAAAATGAATTAAATTAAAAAAATCTTAAAATTTAAAAACAAATAACAATAAAAAATAATGAGAACCAATAAAATAAAACAAAACAATAAGGGATGAAATTGAAAAACAAAATAAATCAAGAAAATGATAAAAAAAAATTTGGGACCAAATATGATAAATGAAAAGGATTGAAGGATGATGATATTGAAAACAATTCTAATTTTATAAATTATTTTAGATAAAACAAATACAAATAAAACACATTGAAGGGGCAAATTGAATGGGTGCTTTGAAAAATTATAGGGGCAAATATGGAAATCAAGAGAAGAGAAAAAAAAAACCCACGCACACCAAATTTAAAGTCTTTTATCCACAAACGTTATCTAGAAATAAAAAGACAATCAAGATAATTATAATGCGTCACAAAAAACATGATTGTGCTGTTGCAATCCATAACATGTTGTTTGTCGGTGGTATAGAGCAACGGTTTCTTTATAAAAAGAAATTTTCATTTTGATTTTTTTTCCTTATCCTTTCTGTTTTTTTTAGATACGATATCACGCGCAAAACTAAAATACAAGAACCAAAAAAATTGTTTTCAATGTATAGCAAAAAAAGAAGGTAAATTATCGATTAGTAAAACAACATGATCATGTCTTAGAGAAATAATAAAAGTGATTCGTATTTAGAAATGCATACAATGTGAGTTAAAATAAAAGTACATTTTTTTTTATCTAGAGATTATTTTTTTTATAATTTTGAAAAAAAGATTTTATTTAATTTTTTATTTACACCAATATATTTTATTTTAATATTTTCAGATCATTTTGACATTCAGTGTCAAAAATAAATGAAAAAAATATAAATAAAAATAAACAAGAAAACAACATCAAAAATTCAGTTTAACTCATAACAATCTCATCATCAACAATGGCAAAATATCAACAAAAATAAAATAAATCCATTTGTTTTTCCTCTCTCTTCAATATAGATTTAAGAAATTAAAATCAATAATTAATAAAAAAAAGCCAATCCCAAGCAAGC
This sequence comes from Salix exigua, assembly GCA_032356905.1. Taxonomy (NCBI): domain Eukaryota; kingdom Viridiplantae; phylum Streptophyta; class Magnoliopsida; order Malpighiales; family Salicaceae; genus Salix; species Salix exigua. Next base: position 7,745,871 of record CM063593.1, on the reverse strand, counting down.
AGGCAGACAAACCATTGTATTTTAGTATGTTATTATATTATATATAAATATAGATATCTTTTATATGCCCTCACTTTCACTACCTGTATCTCTCTCTACAACTTTCCCTGAAAACAGAGCTTTCTCTTTCTGGGAAAAATAAAAAATTACCCTCGATATAAGTTAATAACTGCGTGGCTTCTCTTAGAGGCCCTCCTTTTTTGTTGCCTTTTGTTTTGTTTTTGAGATCTACTTGTGTACAGCTCCAGATAGAGATTGCAGAGAGAGAGGACAAGGCTATATAGAAAGAAACTAACAGTGACTCAGAGAGAGCAAGGTAATATGAAAGAAGAAAAAGAGAATCTTTATAATTTGTTTGCTCAAAAACCCAACTAGAAAAGATATACACTTTGGCGCCGTACGGATTTGTTCTTGTTGTTATTGAGTTTATTGAGTTGACCAAGTAATTTGTACAAATGCTGTTTTTCCCCCTGTGAATCGGATCTATGAAGCCTGGGAGTGGGGGTTGATTGAATAGTTTTGTGGGTTCATTTCATTTCTGGGTCTGAAGCTAGGGGCTGGGTTTTTGGGTTACGGTGGATGTTTGAATATTTGATGAATTCATGCCATTTGAGCTGGTTTTGATACTGGTTTATGTTTTGGTGAGATCTGAAGTGTCTTTTTGCGTTTTAGTAGTTACTAGGATTTGGTTTTTGATGTTCTAGCTGTAGCTTTAACTGATCATGTTTATTTGTTAAGAGTGAATGTTGTTGAAGTTAGTTTTGGAAATGGTGATTTCAGCATATGCTAGAATATATGCCTCTCTGATTTCGTGTATCTGTGTAATTGAGATTGTTGCGGATGTTTTAACTAATGATCGTAGGAAGCTTTTCGTATGATGTGTCTTTGTTACTTTTGTGAATTTATTTTTTTGGTAGTTTTTGAATTTTTTAAAGACTGCGTTTCTTAACACTAGGCATAACTGATTGATGTCTGCTGTATCCCTATTGCCTGATGTCGAACTGTTGGATTCTTCAAATCCTCCATTAAAATGATGATCTTGCAACTCCAGTGGCTTGCTTCATCCTATTGCGCACCAAAGTCTTCCAAGTTCTATAGTTTTTTGAGATTTTTTTAGCCATTGACTGATTTTGTTTGTGGAATCAGGATTGAGCATCAAGGGTGGGGACAAAATTCAAATAATTGCAGTAAGGCTTGCTTGAAGTGACTAGCTGCTAGTCACTGTCAGCTGATTATTAGCGTGCTTAGTAGGCCATTACAGTCACTACCAATTAGCATGCAAGCTGATTTTGCAAGTGTTAGATTGTCTCCGTCGATCACAGATAGTGTGGGTATTTCTGCTAGCAGTCACCATGAAACTATCCTTTCCTTGAAGAGTTTCTATTGGGTATTATCTGGTTAAGTGCATTTGATAGAGCCTCAAGTGCAATAATATCGTTGCTGTTGTTTGATGCACTCTGTACTTTCTGTTCATGTGCTTCAAAAGGAAGAGTAATTGACTTTGGTTTAACTCATGCAAGCATTTTCAGGTGAAGAAGTAGTTAGATTTCTGTTGAATGATTAGTGAAAAGAGGAATAAATTATAAGGTGGTGCTGCTTTAAGCAGCAATGTAATTTATTTACTTAGGCTTTCACTGGGAGGTTCCTCTGTTGCTTGGAAGTGCTATCAAATATCATACTGATCAGTAACATGGAAACTGAGTTTGTAAATGCTAATCATCCACTGCATTTTCTTCGTCGGGCGCTTCCTGCTGTGGGTCCTGGGCTTCTAATTGCAATTGGATATGTTGATCCTGGAAAGTGGGCAGCAACTGTTGAAGCAGGTGCACGTTTTGGGTATGATCTGGTGTTGCCGATGCTTGCTTTCAATTTTGTTGCCATTTTATGCCAGTATCTCTCTGCTCGAATTGGTGTGGTCACTGGAAAAGATCTTGCGCAGGTATCATCCTGTTTCCTCAAGGATATTCTTTGTATGTTTCCATACTTTTCACTTCTTGTTGATACCATGACCATACATGCTCTATTCAAAGATGAAATAATTTTGTTTTTTTCGCGTTCCAACATGACTAGTTTATCTTGAGCTCTTTCTCCCTCTTGCAAATGGGAGTAAGAAAATATTATAATTTGGAAATGGGAATTATTGGTTATATTCCACATGGTACTGCTTATGCCCCTTGCATTTTAATGGAAAAGGGTACAGGTCTACAAGGACCCTGCTATCTACCCTACTGAAAACCTGCTTTTGCATTATTTTTGTGTTGTGTCATGATCCTTGCATTATAATGGCTGTGCTTTTCTTTAGCATGGCCTACTTTTTCATTGAATGGAAAGATAGTATACTTTCACTAGGTGATTTGTTAGATAATCGAAAACAAAGAATTTCAAAATACTATTTGAAATTCAGGAGAACTATGACTAGGAGTTGGGGGCGCCTATCTTTGTTTTAAAAGTAGCGGTTGTAATAGCAATAGGAGTAGCATGGGAGTAGACAAGAACCTGCTTTTGTATTATTTTTATGATCCTTGCATTCTAATGGTTGTGCTTTTCGTTAGCATGACCTAGATATAGCAGGGTTCTTATTAGATCTCTACCTTTTCCATTAAATAATGTCTGAGCAACACTTCTGTTTCCATGAAGAAACTATTTATCCATTTGTATGTACATTCATACACGTATATGTGGAGATGTTTTCCAGCTATCAATTGCATTTTGAAGAATATTAGCCATTTTCTGATTTTTTGGTGTGTCCACTTTCTATTCTGCACCCACCTGCCCAATTATTTTTTGAAGTTTAATTAACTCACCTCTTCCCAATGATGCCATTAGATTTGCAGTGATGAGTATGACAAGTGGACGTGCATGTTTCTAGGAGTTCAAGCAGCGCTTTCCGTGATTGCGTTGGACCTCACTATGGTAGTTCCTCATTCTTAGTTATTTAGTACATCTGGTTGCCTTTTCCAAAGATATGAATTTAAGGCATCTAGTATGTGATGTGATTTATACTAGAGATCCCTTCTTGTGGTCCTAACTTGTGAATTGTTTTCAATAGATTCTCGGCATTGCACATGGTCTTAATCTTCTCCTTGGAATGGACTTATCAACCTGTGTTTTTTTAGCTGCTGTTGATGCTGTTTTATTTCCAGTTTTTTCTGCCCTCTTGGTAAGTCTAGTTACTCGCATTATTTTATTAGCTCACCTTAAAAACATCACTTTTGATTTTAATACCATTTTTTTTTAGGAGAGATGCAAGGCAAGTTTCCTCAGTACATGCATCGCAGGCTTCTTACTAGTTCTGTATTTCTTCGGAGTTCTCATCAGCCAACCAGAAATCCCTCTTCCCATGAATGGGATGCCAACAAAATTAAGTGAGGACAGTGCATTTGCTCTGATGAGTCTTCTTGGAGCAAGTATCATGCCTCACAATTTTTTCCTCCATTCTTCTATTGTACTGGTAATTTTCTTTCTCCTTGCACTTTTTTCTTCAAGCCCACCGGTTTGTCTCTCGCCTTCTGTGTATTGGCAATACCATTCTGTATACTGTTCAGAGGCTTTGCTGGCGTGCATTACCTGGCATGCTGTTTGTTTTATCTAAATATCTTCCTGGTTTTTTTTATTATTATTATTATTGCAGTTTGAGCTTTGAGGTGTCTATTTGACCTTTGAGTTTTTAATTTTGGTGCAGAGAGGATTTATTTTGTGTTTTCTGCTACTACCCTACTTGAATGTTGGTGTTTATTATCTTTTACATGTCATTTTGTGTCAATTATGCCATGTATGGATGTTTGAAACTTGAGTCCAAGTGTGCACTGCGATCTTTGTTGCCATGCATGATTTTCCTTTTCTAAAAGAATTTCTTAGTGGTATTGTGGTGCAAAGTGCTCTTCAAAAGTGCTTTTCGCTTGAAAATGCATAAAAATGTTTTTTTCCAGATTTCTTTTTCATTTATTACATGAGTGCATTAAAATCATCAAAAAGCACTAAAAAAGCATTAATTTGATGAAACGTACTTTTGAAAAGCACCTAAAAGCATAAGCTACCACACTCCCTAACACTTAGTGGCTTGTGACAGTGATACTGGCAATTGGGTTTGTAAGGTATTTGGTATGAGAAATCTGAGAATTTGTACCTGTGCTGCTGATGCTTTATGGTGTCACTATCTGAACAACGTCCAGCCTGCCTTTCTTTCTTTCTTCTATTTTCCTGAGACAACCAAAAGGCCAAACAAGCATATTCTGTTCATATAGCTTGGTGAATGGATATCAGTTTGCCCCCATAATGCAACTATTTCCCATCTCTGTATGTGTACATTTGTTCTTTTGCATTGTTAAGGATGTGGGTGTTTATAAAGCTAGTTATGTATGCGTAAATGTTTGGTGAAGGCTCCTTTAGAGCATGGGTAAAAAACAAAAGATCCTAAGAGAGTAGATTTTAAGGCTCAGTAAACCATCAAGTTGTCCATGTTTTTGGTCAGTTGCTGAAACATCATTCACGTCATCACAAGTCTCTAGGTCAGGGTGAAAAGGCTTTGGCAAGAAAGGTGTAACATACAACCTGTAGCAGAATTGTCATAACTTGGAATTTGATCAATTGGATTGTGGTACTGATTCCTTACAATTGTTGAATCTTTCAAAATGTTCTTATGTTGATGTTTATATACAATACCTAAGAGGAGCCCTGGATTTTGACAACATTCAACTTTGGGGTAGCAATTATGATTGACATTGTTTTGAGATTGCCCATAGAGGTCCTCCTTTGTTGGGAATACAGTATACCTTTGGTGGAAACATGTTGCTGAAGTCCGAAGTTATTTTTCACCTACACAATTTCATTGCATTTGGGTGGTGGTAAAAGCCACAAATTATTTCAGAGGGAATTCTAGGCTGGTTTTCACTTCTCTTTCTTTTGCCCTCATACAATTTTTAAACAATTGCTGCTTTCGTGCAAATGTGTCTGGATAATATGAGGCTTAAGCTAATCCTGTCATTTTTTTTGCTTGTGATACTTTACATTTGAAAAATAATTCTCAGCCTTTTCTTATTAATTTCTTGGTGGGCATTTGGAAGCCATGATCTCGTTGTTTTATTTTTTATCTTTTGGTTTTCAGAGACATTTGAGCTTGTTGGTTTCAATTGCTTTACAAGCCTTAAAGATTCCTACTTTTGCACATTATTGGAAAATAAAAATGAATTTGACCTGTGCACCTGGTTGATGCTTAATCACTGTTATTTAATTAAGCTTCACCTGTGCGATCCAATTTTATGGTTTCATCTACATATGGAATGAGTTTGATACACTTGATAACTTTTGTTGGATTACTTTCTGAAATCTGGTATCTTTATTTTTCATGCAGGAACATCAGGGACCACCAAATAATTCCAAGGGTGCCTTGTGCCAAAACCATTTTTTTGCCATTTTATGCATCTTCAGTGGCATCTATCTGGTAAATTATGTGCTTATGAACTCAGCTGCAAATGTGTTCTACAGTACTGGCCTTGTTTTACTTACTTTTCCTGATGCGATGTCGCTTATGGAGCCGGTACAATTCTTCTCTCATATTTATTAGTTGTGAAGATTTTTTTTTTCTGGCATGCAAGTGGTTTTCTGTATGAATTTGATGAATACTTATGACTTTGATTACAAATAATGATTGTTTCAGGTGTTCAGAAGTTCAGTAGCACTCTGTATCTTTTCACTCGTTTTGTTTTTCGCAAATCACATTACTGCACTTACCTGGAATCTTGGTGGGCAAGTAGTGCTTCAGGGTTTTCTCAGACTGGATATTCCTTATTGGCTTCAACGTGCAACAATCAGAATTATTGCAGTAGTTCCAGCCCTTTATTGTGTGTGGACTTCAGGAGTTGAAGGAATATACCAGTTGCTTATACTTACACAGGTTATGGTAGCTTTACTGCTTCCATCTTCAGTGATTCCCCTTTTCCGTATCGCTTCATCTAGACAAGTGATGGCTGCCTACAAAATTTCTCCATTCTTGGAGTTCTTAGCGCTGATTTCATTCATGGGGATGCTTGGCATAAAGATTATTTTTGTGGTGGAGATGATTTTTGGGGATAGTGATTGGGTAGGTAATTTGAGATGGAGCACAGGTGGTGGTTCATCAACCTCTTACACTGTTCTTCTCGTTATTGCCTGTTCATCATTTTGTTTGATGCTCTGGCTAGCAGCCACCCCATTGAAATCTGCAACTCACGCTCAGGTATGGAATAGGGATGTACAAAATACTGCATCTGAGCCATCCATGCAGATAGAGGAAGATTTCATGATATATACTGGAGAGGAATCCATAGGGGGGCAAGAACAATTACCAGGTCCAGGGAAGTCTGTTGAGATTTACTCGGATGTAACTGTTGCAAATGTTGGTCCTGATTTGCCTGAGACAGTTATGGAGCTGGATCAGGAACTTCATTTGACTACTATGAAAGAAAATCATTCTGAAACTACAACCTCTAGTCCCACAACATTCTATGAGGAGGAAACATCACCTATAATAGAGTCAGTATCTCTGTCAGCTGCTATGAATGTGGTCCCTGGCAACGAATTGCTTGGTGCCAAGAAGGATGATATTGAATCAATGGACTCAGTTGAAAAGACTGTGGATATAGATGGTGATTTCCATGCTGAAAAGGAGGATGATGAGGGGGATAGCTGGGAGCCTGAAGAAACATCCAAAGGGGTTCCTGGAAGCACTTCATCCTTGACGTCTGATGGTCCTGAATCATTTAGGAGTCTTAGTGGTATAAGTGATGAGGGTGGGAATGGTGCTGGAAGTCTTTCAAGATTAGCAGGGCTGGGCCGTGCTGCAAGACGCCAATTAGCTTCAGTTCTTGATGAGTTTTGGGGACAATTGTATGATTTCCATGGGCAAACAACTCAAGAAGCAAAGACCAAGAAACTGGATGCCTTGGGGGTTGATTTGAAGTTTTCGTCGTTGAAAGTGGACACTGCTGGGAAAGAATTTAGTGGATACTTCTCATCTGTTGGTGGTAGAGCATCTGATTCTCTGATCAATTCAAATTTAGGCGACTCTCCCAATCATTTGAGGGCTCAGAGCAATATCGATTCATCTTATGGAGGTCAGAGGGGACCATCCTCTTTGTGGTCCAACCACATGCAGTTGTTGGATGCATATGTACAACGTCCTGGCCAATGTACTGCTGACTCAAGTGAGAGACGGTATTCTAGTGTACACACGCTTCCATCTTCTGATAGCCGGTATTCTAGTGCACACACAAATCCATCCTCTGATAGCCGGTGCAGTCAGCCAGCTACAGTGCATGGTTATCAGATTGCATCTATCATCAATCAAATTGCCAAGGAAAGAGGTTCAAGTGGCTTAAATGGTCAAATGGACTCACCAGCACCGATATCATCATCCTTGGGCCCTAGAAACTACAGAGACCCACTTGCTGTTGCTATGGGGCAAAAATTGCAAAATGGACCAGGCTCTTCACAACCACCAGGATTTCAGAACCTTGCAGTATCTAGAAATAGCACGTTGAAAACTGAAAGACTTTATCATGATGTTTACTCTTCTGGGTCTGTTGATGATGCTGCTGGCACGGCAGCTAATACAAAGAAGTACCATAGTTTGCCTGACATTGCAGGGCTTGCTGGCCCTTACAGGGACCTATATATGTCTGAAAAGAGTGCTCAGTGGGACAAGTCTGTAGGATTTGGTTCATCGGTTAGTAGAACAGGTTATGAACAATCTTATTATTCAAATGCAAGATCAGGAGCAGGAGGCCCTTTGTCTTTTAATAGACTCCCTAAAGGACATGGGGATGCTTTATCATTTCACATGACTCCAGACCCCGGATCCCTCTGGTCTAAGCAGCCATTTGAGCAGTTTGGTGTTGCTGACAAAAGTCGTGCTGTTGGGAGTGGATTAGGAAATCGGTCTAATTCTATCAACCGTGAAGTAATTTCTCCTGTGGATTCCGAGGCCAAACTTCTTCAGTCTTTCAGGCGTTGCATCGTGAAGCTTTTGAAATTGGAAGGATCTGACTGGCTGTTCAGGCAAAATGATGGATCTGACGAGGACCTGATTGATCGTGTCGCTGCAAGGGAGAGATATTTGTATGAAGCTGAAACAAGAGAAATGAACCGCTTAGCTCTCTTGGGTGAATCTCCATATTTGTCTTCTGATAGGAAGTCTGGTTCTGTTTCGAGGAATGATGATGCAGCTATCACCAACATTATGGTTTCCTCAGTTCCTAATTGCGGGGAAGGCTGTGTTTGGAGAATGGAATTGATAACAAGCTTTGGGGTCTGGTGTATTCACCGCATTTTAGATTTGTCACTCATGGAAAGCCGGCCTGAGCTGTGGGGGAAATACACTTATGTGCTAAATCGTCTCCAGGTAAATTCTCCTATTTTTTTGCCATCTATTTATGTCATTTCAATCAAGGGATGCCCCCTGCATAAAATGCTCCTGCTTGTTAATTGTCCAGGAAAAAAAAACCCTCGCTATGCTCTTGAATGGTGTGCAACACATTAATTTCCTGCACATATTTTCATATTGTTGTTCATGTTAATAGCCGCCGTTGGTTTTTTTTGCTCCACCTAAATCATTTTCCTCTGCAACATCCCTTAGGTAGCATATAGGTGCTTCATTTTTCTTGGATCTTGAAATCCTATTCTGGCATGTTATTTCAAATAGCAGTGTTTTTTTACCCTTTCTCTATAACTGACAGCTATGCTTTCTGAATAACAGGGTATCATTGAATTGGCATTTTCAAGGCCCCGTAGTCCCATGTCCCCATGCTTCTGCCTTCAAATCCCTGCATCCCACCAGTACAGGTCAAGCCCACCTGTTTCAAATGGAATGTTGCCACCAGCTTCTAAACCAGGTAGGGGGAAATGCACAACCGCCACAACGCTTCTGGACATAATTAAGGATGTAGAGATTGCCATATCTTGCCGAAAGGGTCGATCAGGAACTGCTGCTGGTGATGTTGCTTTCCCAAAGGGAAAAGAGAATCTGGCTTCTGTGCTTAAGCGCTACAAGCGCCGATTATCGAACAAGGCAATTACTGGCAAATGAGCAGTCTGGGTAGAGCAAGGTTCTGGCATCATCTCCTAAGAGCTCGTTGCTTCTGTTCCATCAGTTTGCCCCAACTGGATGGTGTCAAGCTGTTTAATTTTGAAACACAGCTTGCTAATTCAGGGATATGCCTACTGCTCAGTTGTTGTCTCTCTCTCTCGTGCTGCAAAATTTATTTTTCCTTGTATGCTATGTACACATAGGGATATAGATAACTGGATATGTAATTGCAGCAGAATTAAAGAAAAATGCGTAGAAAGTTTGAGTAATTGCATTTCTGGTTTTGTAACTAATAACTACCTTATTTATGTCAAAAAATCTTGTCAAGTTCTGTAGAGCAAAACTATCCATCTGATGACCTGTATGTATCCCTAATCCTTTCATGTTACATTAAAGTATTAGTTCAAGAGTGGAAACACAAAATAGGAGGTTGGAGTGTACCTGATCCGTGACCATGATCAGCATTGAACTCTTTCACTTGAGGGAATGTAATAAAGACAAAAAAAAAAAAAAAAGGATCTTGCAACTGGAGAGAGCTGGTTGGTTCAGTCGAGGTAGACAAGAGTAGTTTGGCTCTACTGATCTGATTGGTTCACTGCAGTCTCCTGCACAGGGGCCCCGTGGCAGCATCTTTGGAAGTAATGGCACCCATCTTGGGGGGAGGGAGGTCGGACGGACGGACGTCCTGATCACTTCGCAATGAAGGGATTTTTCTCGTTCAATATATTTCTTGAAAGTGTCAAAAAAACAAAACAAGGCACCTGTAGACTGTAGTTTTGTTTTGATTATTGTAAGTTGAAATTACTTCCTTCACCCTTCCTTCGCAGGGGGGAGTCGGTAGAGTGTTGTTTTCTACCTCACGTCACCATAGTCACGTGATTGTGAGATGATGACACGTGTAGTGTAGAGCACATTATCTATCCCCTGGCATGAAAATAAGCCACCACGCACGCCTGCCTTTCCATTGTTCAGGAGCTTCGTTTTTTCTTGCTTCGTATCATGCGACTGACGAGGATTTCTTGCTGAATTTCAATCACAAACAATCCACAGATAGGTAAGCTTTGCCTTTTCTGATCATATAAGCAATTCCCAGTACCATTATTCATTTTTTATATATTTTATTCATGTACAAGGAGCAGTTTGGAGCGAGGGGGAGTGTTAGTGATTTTGATGCCTCTTGATGAATCGAGAGTTTTAAAAAACTGAGTACCAACGAAATTGAAAGTGGAAAATGGGTTTATGTCCTGTCAGTCAAGTGATTTTGCATATTAAACATGACGTTTACCTGCTTAGGTTTAACCTGTTAACTGTTCTTTTTCATCTCCATTCACTAAAAATAACAGTAATACTGATGTTTTTTTTTCCTAAGCGATGATGAATATTCAGTTGATCCCAATGTATATTGAGTGTGTGAATATATGAAGAAGCTCTGCACTGCATGTCCTAAAACTACCCTAGTTTTGTTTTTTGACGTAGGGTGTCTGGTCCCAGTTCAAGAAAGGAAAAAAAAATAAAAAATAAAAAATCCTTGTCAATCTATAATGCCAAAATCTAGGTTTGGAGTGAAAGATTTTTGGGGTAAGAGTGGGGAACTGATGGTGCTGATTTTTAGAAAACAATGTCATTAGATTTTTAACCGGAGACAAAAAGGGCAAGATCTCAAACATTGTGGTTAAGATTAACTTGAAAGGTCCTGTTATGTACGTTGTATATTTGTAGCTAGCCCTATCTGTGGAGAGACATCCTTAATCTAAAATGACAACATGCAGGTATCATCGTCCTCCTGAAATCATCGACCACGTACATCCAAAAATGGGTTATGTGATGATATCATTACCCGTGATACTGTTCATCTTAATTGTCGCACTTGCATTTTACCTTCTTGGTAGGTATCGGGGTCGAAGTGAAGTAGCCAGAATTCCTTAGTATTATGGGCTTCCTAGGAGAAGCCATCATAGTTTGTGTGCGTGCTTTTAATATAAATAGTAATTTAATAAGTATGGATGACTAAGCAGTGAGCACAAAACTATTCTTTTGTGTGCAACAAAATAATAGAACTTTTATTTTATGCTTTATAAATACTGGTTAAATTAATTAATGTTGGTGTTTGTTGCTATAAATTGAAGTATATTTCTCATTATGATGAAGTATATGAATGATAATGAAGGTATATAAAGATAGAGGATGTAACCTTTATTTTTGCTTTTATAGAGACATCTTAATCTTTATATTATTCTCACTTTATACAGAAAATACTATTCAATTTTTATAATCATCTTTATTAGAGGTGGATCATTAATAGAAGTCTATTTATTTTTCATTGAATAGTGTGTAAGACAAAAAAATATAATATTTTATATATATCAAATAAATCTAATTATATACAAATTATTTTGGTTGGATATATAAAAAAAATATAATTATAACAAATCATTATATATATCTTAGGATTTGTTCACTGCATCTATATGTTTTTCACTTAATACATGCATAAACTACTCACAATGTTGACAAAGCAAGCCATATAGTCTTGTATGTGATAAATAAGTTAATTGACCAACTAATCATTGATTATAGTCTGTCTTTTAAAACTTGTTGAGGAAAAATTATAGCTTGTGATTTTTTTTGTAAGTGTTATTGGTGGTTTGCAAGTAATAATTCTAGTTTGAGTTAAAATATCTAGCACTTATTTTCATCATAAAAGAAAAAGCCCTTGATATGATATTTCCATTTCAATTTCAAAAAATTATTGATGTTGTCTAAGGCTTTTCATTTCAAAATTAATAACCAAATATTCGTGGAATAACTTCATTTCATTTGTACCATCTCTTGTCAACACTATATCATCAATATATATAATTCAAGTTGTTACCATCCTATTTTCTTATGTTTCACAAACAAGATATGATCTCAACTACTTTGTTTATAATTGAATGCCTTCATATAGAGGAGAACCTCTCAAACCAATCTCTAGAAGATTGTTTACACTCATATAATGATTCTTTTTCAATTTATAGACTTTGTTTATACTTGAAAAATTATATTTCACACTTGGTGGTAACTACATGTACACTTCTTTTGGGTATATATTGATAAATGTATTTTTAATATCAAATTATTTCAGAGGCCACTCTCAACCTGCTACTACAAATATAAGATGTAAATGGTATAAGTTTGGATACTGGTGCAAACATCTCTTTGTGATTCACCCCATATCTTTACTTATACGCCTTGTAACCAAGCTTGCTTTTATATTTATCAATATTTTTGTCTTACTTATCACATTGCTCTTTAAAAGAACTTGTAACTTTCCTGTCCCTATTTAGTTCATAAGTTTTGCCTTGTAAATCAATCGATCCTACTTTGAAGTTGGAGATAGACCATTTTCAACTTTTTATCAAAGTCTCGTGGAGCTAACTAATAGTGACCAGGATTCGATAAGCAAATAAGCCAAGCTCCACGCTCAAGCTCTATCTCCTTCCCAACCCAACACCCTCATTGCTGCAAGTTTTGATAGTAAATCACTAGGTAGAGATACCTTTCCTTTTATCCATGCCAAACTGCAATGATAATCCTGTTTTCTATTTATCAATATATGGTTCTCCATAAAGAGACCTCTAAAGCATAAAAGGGACATGAGAAGGAAATCCCTTATCACCCTACCTAGCGAGCTTAGCATGCATATTTAGATGATTCATAGGTTACAAACAACCATTACAAGTAGTCCGTCTATCATTGTTCATTAACTCAAAATCAAATGAAACAAGCCTAGAGGGATTAGCCTAACCTACAAGAAGGAAGGATTCCTAACAAGGAGTAATGAAAGAGGCTTAGTATTCAGTATCAAAAAGCTCTTTTTTTTTTGAACAAAAAGATGGATTAAAGAAGGGGAAACTGAACAGAAAGGGGCCTATAAAGCTTAGCCACAAGGGGGCCCTGAGCAGCAGGAGAAAAACAACGCCACGAAGGCTACAAGGAAAAGAAAAAAAAAATTACTGAAAAAACTAAAAGCCCAGCTACCAAACAAGCCGAGAAAGCCATAGAACAAAAACAAGAGCCTAGGCCCTGAACCGAGAGACATGTCACGCGACCCCGCCTAGGACACCCCCCAGACCCATAGGACATCTTCAAAAACTCACGGCCCAAAAGACAGCAAACCGAGCTTCCTCCCAGCCTCCCCGACGCAAGTGAAGCCCACAAAAGGAGGCGGGGCCCAAAATAGCAGCAACTAGAAGGCCCAGTATCAAAAACTCACAATTCCTCTTGTCACCTTATGTTTACACGGTCTGTGAAGAAACCCATAAGCCTAAAAGTTATTTCACTATCAAACATCCCTTCCCTAATGTTTTCATGTTGCTCTTTTCCCTTTAAAACCTACATGTTACACACAAACAAAACAATAAAAATAATGGCGTATGATGGAAGAGTTTGATGCACTACTTAAAAATCAAACCTGGTCCTTAGTTCCTCCTTCAACAATGAGTGTAGTGGGTTGTAAATGGCTTTTTTGAGTAAAGCAATGGGATATATAAGCTTTCAATTGAACACTATAAAGTTCACCTTGTCACCATAATCAAAAACCCGGTTTGATTTTTATGAGACCGTTAGCCTAGTTGTGAAAGTTTAGAATATAAAGAAGGTTTTCTGGTCGAGCAAAGTTCATTTGCGACCAGTAAATACAAATGTTCTTCCTATTAGTTCCGCGGGTAACTGTCGTCATTGAGGAGGCCAATTTGTTCTGTCTACCAGTCAGTAGCTAACTGAGACCCATATAGTTATCTCTTCTTTGAGGGCTCCTTAGAAAGTAAAAAGATAAGAACCAAAGGCTAGGCCTTTTTCCTAATCACCAAATATCAATTCAAAACAAGTTAATAGGATGTTCAGCCAACATGCCTTGATGTCTAATTGGTCCGATTTAGATTTGTTAAAGCTTCATGCACTATAATAGATAATTGGTTAATAGTGAATGCATAAGATTCAAACAACCATTAAGTAGAGATATAATTATTGATTGGATATTTAACACTAACTTTTAGATTAAGTTCATATTATTTCTTTGGTATACCCTTATTTGGTCTTTGTGAATATATTGGAACTATATTTTTAGGAGGGACAAGAGATTCATCAAATTTGATAATTGTCTTACAAGAATAATTAGGTATGGGATTATCAAATATGAGATTCAAAATCACCTAAAGTTTAACATTTTGAGTTGATTTTTCAATTGATAGTGTTAACATAGGCAACTCTATATTTAATGGCAACTCCTCATGAGTGTTACTTCTCCCTAGACTTTTAATCACATGTTTTAGTTCTACAAACTTATCTTTGTGACCTTACTGTAGCATATTTCCTTCACTATAATTCTCTCTTTGAAAAAAAATTGTGAAACTCCTTCTAAATAATATGGTTTAGATTCATGAAATGAGATATCCACAATCATATGTAGTTTTAGGTTTAAAGATCATAACATCTATATCCTTTCTAAAAATCTTGCATATAGATCAAGTTTAGTTCCAAAACCTTTAGAATGTAAACATATGTTATACAACGAAAGACTCTAGGTTTAAGATTTAGAAGATAAGGAATGGAAAGTAAGGGTTGTATTTTTTATTGAGGTGTATGAAAATCTATCAATCAAGAGGGTGTCTAAAGGAGCAGATATATGATAGATTTTACAACTTCTACCCAATAGAACCTAGGTATAATGTCTCATGCCAAAGAGATAATCATGAACCACTTCTAGTGTTTGTCTCTTTTTTTTCTCTTTTTGTTAATCCATTTTGTTGTGAAGTATAAGGATGAAAAGTTTGATGTTGAATTTTATATTGGTTTAGATACTTTTGAATAAATCTATCCATAAACTCCTTGAAATTATCAGTTTATCAACCACAAATTTGTTCTTGATACTGAGTACCCACTATACCATGAAATTCTTAAAATGTTATAAGAACATCATTTTTTTTTAAGTAAAGACGCCCAAGTCATTCTATTCATGAAGGGAATTTTGCAAGTCTGTATACATCAAAACTTATAACTATAAAAAGTCCTAAACTTTTATTTGAACTTCGTGAATAAATGGGATTTTTGCAAGTCTATATAGGTGCCCGATATTTATATATATACTTCTGGTTTGATATGCATGGATGAATTTCAATCCTCTATTTTCTATTAATTCCAAGTAGTAGAGTTTGTCTCGTTTAGCACCATAAGAAAGAATCTTCCAAGTCAAATTAACATGAAAAAACACGAAATGAAAGCTAAAAGTTACAATACAATTAAGAGAAGAGATAATATGGTTGACCGATAAAAGGTTATAGCTAAGAGTTAGGACACCCATGCCTAAATTTAATGTGAGAGTCTTAGATAAGATCACTGATCATTCTCAAGTAATAGGAGAGGTACTACCATTAGTTATCGGTTGTGATTTGTCCTCAACATTGAGCTAAACTTCATTTCTATAAGTCACCATAGCTTTCTATGCATTCTTCTTCCTTGACTTCCCACCACTCATAATAGCCAATTATCTCATAATCTCTATGAACTTGATCAAATTCATAATCAAGTCAACCTAGAAAAATATGAACTCGAAGCCTAGTTATTTGTTGAATGTAAATGGACTACTCCAATTGTCCCCTTCTTGATAGATAGTTCTATAATGAATTTGTCGAAAGATAGCAATAAACTGATTGTAATATTTTTGACAAGGATTTACCATCTTGTTTGGTAGCAAAAAATATTTTTGATTTAATTCAAAGAGAAAAGTGTTATATGCTTCATCAGATAAGGTTTTTTACATAACCTTCTATATTTACTTGGTTATGGAAAGACAAATAAATCATTGCATCAATAATGAACTCATTGAGTCAATAACTAAAAAAAATTATTAAATATAAATTTTATTTTTTATAAAATCAAATTTAACACAATTTTATTTTTTTTATAATATATATATATATTAGTTTTTATTGTTTTTATTTATGCATTTTAATACATCTCGGAAACAATAAACAATAATATATATATATATATATATAATAGGTCACTGGTGGACAGGTGGCAAATTAGTGGGTCACATCATAATTAAGTTTTGGCCATGGCGGTAGAGGCGCTTTTTCTGCTTTGCCGAAACGGCAAATTCGGAGTAATTTCAGGGTGTTTCGGCCAGTATTTAGCTGGTATTTTCGATACCGACCGGTATTTAAAACGAGACAAAACTACATCGTTTTGTCTCATTTTTTTTGCCTGATACAAAACATTTCGGCCAAAATATATATATATAGACTCATTGCCTGATTCGATGCCTGGTTATTCCTTCCTAGCAGTCTCGCCATCGTTTTTCTCCTTTTATTATCCTTCTCAGGAACACAAAAAACTCTTCTGCTGTTCTTAAAATTCCCATGGCAAGGATCTCGATCGGGTCATTTTGGGATTAGATAATTAGTGGATAGTAATAATAATAATATGATTTAAAAGATTCTCAAGTCCTTAACTCGTCTGAACTTCGAATTGTTTTTCTTAATAAAATTACAGCCATGATGGCAATGCACGAGCACCTGCTGATGATGCTTATCATAATCCGCCATTAGCATCGGTTTCTTGAAAGCTAATTAGCTTGGCATCAAATGATAATGTTGACATTTATTTATATAAAATTACAAGCACATTGCTCACACCTCCCTCGGGATCTCCTCTTATCATCTTACCCAAACCGAAAACATCCTCAAAATCTAACTGTTATGTTTAGGTCATAATTGGTAATGATTAGGACATAGCATAGATAAAGTTTCTCATTCTTCAAGTTATACATTCCGTTTATATAAAAAAACTAGTATTCTCAAATCTACAGAGAAAAAAATCAAAGTTTAATTAGTAAAATTCTAATTAAATTAAAAGTTCTTATCCAAATAGAAAAAAATAATTTTCATATACAAAAAAAAATCCTGAAAAAATAACTTCTAAATTGAATTTAGTTATGTTTTCGAACTTAGTTGAAGTTGTCTTATAAAGTTTACAAAAGATATAACTTTTAAGGATATCTCAAAAAACTATAAGCCTCATCAAACATCAAACAGTTGAACTAGAAGATATGATTTATTTTTGTTATAAAAGTCATTTGATGTGTACAAGCTTCTTCTTAAGCTAAGACTTTTGCTATGCCTATAGTGTCATGAAAAAATATATTTAGTTCTTTAATAAAATCTTATTTATTTTTAATATTAATGTATATGCCTTGTAGTCAATCAATTAGTTATATGTGATATTGATTTTATTTATGAAAAAATATATTTAGTTCTTTAATAAAATCTTATTTATTTTAATATTCATCAAATATTTTATTAATGAATCTAATGTTTAATTAGTGAGTCTAGAATAAATAAAGTTCTTGAGACAAAAGTGTTTAGCAAATGAGATTATTAAGTTGTTATAATTATGATATTTCTATTGCATCAAATCATTGTTCGTAAATGTTCTAGGTCAATGCTTTTATTAAAACTGAATATTAATTAAGTTATTAAGACTCACACAATTATTATTTTTTTATTAAAAGAAATAATTATTCTCATAAGCTGAGGTATGGAGGATACCTAGAACTAAAATATATGTATTGTTTAGATAATGTGTACATTAAATTAACTTGTATGAGAATTTCATATGGAGAGATCATTTGTATATATAGAAAGGTTCATATGATGGTTATGTAAGTTATCATTAAACTTGAGATTACTAAGTTATTTTACATGGAAAATGATATGTTTTAATTCTTTTATATGTTGTCATAATCAAGGTAACAAATATACATAAATTTTATATAACTTAGACTACATGAAGAAATTTAAGTAATCAACAAGGATTCATAATTTGAAAGAGTAGACACAATTCATGTTGTAATATCTAAATCAGAATATTATTGATTGTAAATCCTTATGCAAAGTGAAATGAGATTTAAAAAGAGTTTCATATTTTATTTAAAGAATCAATGAATATAGTGTTGAAAAGAAACATGATTTAAAGAGTCTAACACACTGCATGCTATAATGTCTAAATAAAGTCATTATTGATGAAGGGATAATAATTACAATAAGAAACTTGTCACTAAAATGTTAAGTCAAACTATTTATGACTTTTCTAGTATCTGAGGATCATAACAATTTGCTAGACATTGTACTCTATCTTAAAACATGAATTAATCATATTGAATTCATAATAAATTTATTTATTTATTTATTAATCCTATTTTCTTTAAGATTTTGATTTATATTTAAGACAACTTATTGAGGAATCTAATGGGTCATAAAAAAAATCATTAGGCAGAAATCACAATGGAATGATTGATTAAGTTTGACATAATTGTAAATAAATTTTAGAAATTGAGAACTAAAGTATGATTTATACATGGAATTACAATTTTAGACCTACAACAACCAAGTAAGGACTTGATTAATAAATTTCTAAGATTTACATGAAATAGTATATATGATACTATTCAAGAGGAAATTGATATCTTGCCATTTATAAGGCTTTTAGGGTTCTCTATAATTAAAATGTTATGATTCTTATTTTCAAAGAAGTACAAAATAGTACATTATAGAACACCTGAAAATACAGAAGAAAAAAGATAACACTTAAAGGACATAACAATCTCTCTCCTATTTTTTTTAAGAGATTTATTATTGGTGTGTAGATTATTTTAGAGGTCTAATACCCGAATGACTTGTGGTTTATGATAAACTAGCTTTGAAGAAATTATTCAAAGCTCGAAATAACATTTGATATTCAAATATTATTTGTATATACTCTAAACAACTCTAGATGTATCTAAAATGATCTTTAGGAATCTTAGATTGTTCTTTTATCATTTTAATTGCATATATGCATTTCAAAAAACCTGACATCTACCTTATTTGAGAATAACTCATCCTTGAGTTCATCATTAGAAATTTAAATTCCCATTGCAAAGAAACAATAACTTTGAATATAGGAATTTTGATTTCCATTCAACTGCATATTAAAAATCACTTAGTGTTTCTCTTACCATGTCATCAATATCTTATATAGTTTATGTTAAGTTTCCCCAAATACATACATGCAATGAAAATATTAAAATAAGATAATTCAAGAGCTCTTAGAATCATGTTAAACAAATATGGAGTTGTTTAGGATTTATTACTTGAAGACCTAATGTGTATCTGGGAAGCACTGGAAAAGTGCTTTTTGAAAACAAAAATAATTATTTTGCTTTAAATTAATTTTTATGTTTTTAGATAATTTTGATATGCTGATATGAAAAATAATTTTTAAAAATATTATTTTAATACATTTCTAAGTGAAAAACAACGCGCAATCACACTCCAAAACATCCCCTAATCTTCTTCGACTTTAAGTAATTCTTTAAAGGTCGGGATGCCGCAAACCACAAGTCATTCAATTGTCCACACTCTAATGTTAATTCATATGAGCCACCAATTTAAAATCCTTTTTTTGAAAAGAAAAGTTGTATTGCTTAAAGTGTTAACTCTTTATTTTGTGGTTTAAGTATTATTTTTGTGTAGTAGACAACTATACAAAAATAAGAGTCATTACTTACTATTTATCAATTTGCCCATGAATAATATCCACATATTAATTCAGGATAATTCTATAACTTAACTCAATCAAGTACTTACTTGATTTTTCTAGGTTTAGAAATATAATCCATATATGAATTATATTTTAGTTCTTAATTTATAAAATACATTTTTATCAAGTTATATTTAATTAAATTATCTAAGATTAATCTTTTACTAATGCTTTTTAATGTGTTTGACCCATTAGATGTCTAATATATTCACCTAAATATAAATAAAACTGTTAATTTTAATTAAATGACAATAAATAAGTAAAAATATAATTAATTATCAATTCAATAACTGATTAATTTATATTTGATTGTCACATGTATAATTTAGTAACATGTCATGATCCTCTAAATATTAGAAAACATATTAATTGTTTGACTTAACTTTTTAATGATCAGTTTCTTATTGTAATTAGTATTTTTTTCATCAATAATATTCCAGTGAATATCTGAAGTAATTACAAATAATTCCAACACATATTCAATTTAATAAAATTCAAAATTAGAGTCATGAAGTACCTGAAATCTTATAACATATTTAATATAATTAGTTTACATAGATATCATCATATATATATATATATATAGACACACACACACACACACACACATATACATACAGCTAAACCATAACGTGAAAACACTGTGTATTTTTTTTCCAGTACAGATACTATTTATACATTTTGCCACAAAAAAAAATAAAGAAAGGCATGTAGCTTATTGGCAAAGTCATAAGCATGTTGGGGGAGGGGAGGAGCTGGGCAGGGGTTTGACCTCTTCCTAGCACTTTTTGCTTTCATTTGTGTTTTTTCAATTTGCTTTTTTTTTGTTTTTTTTTTACTTTTTTTTTGTTTTTTTGACTCTTTTTTTTCATTGTTTTTTATTTTTATTTTGATGTTTATTTTTATTTTTTTTCACTTATGTTTTTTTTTAAAATATTGATAGTTTTTTTATTTAACTCAACAAGAATAATAATATTAATTTTTTAGCTCAACTAGAATAATAATATTAGTTTTTTTATCTCAACAAGAATAATAATATTAGTTTTTTTTTCCTTGCTTCCTTTTTTTATCATAATAATTTAATAATATTTATTGTTTTATTTTTGAATAAAAATCATTTTCAATAACAACATCGACCACCTGCTCAATTTTTGAGCCATAAAGTTATCCCATTTCCTAAAGATAGCAGAGAGAGGTGCCAAAATTTCTCATTCTTGACCCTACGTTTGCACAACTAAAATTTGGATTTCTTCCACCAAAAAGGTTTTCTAGACAAGGAATGACTTTTGAAGTTCATAAGACAATCTTCCAGTCAGCAAGCAAACTTACAAATAAATAAAGTACAAGCATTTATATCTAAGAGAGGGAAAGAGATCATTATAAGTGTTTATGGCCATATTTACAACTAAAAAAATACAATCTTACAATCTAATAAAAAAATATGGATTTTTTTTCTATAAATAATTATGGTCTCACCAATTTTTATTATTTCCACTGTTATTAAGATTTTTTTAATATTTATATTTTAATTTGTGGTGATGATCATTTGAAAATTTATATTTATTATTTTTTCTCTTTGTTGTTCTTTAAATTCTTTTTATTTTTCCTTCAAGTCAAATAATTCTTTTAAATCTAATTATATTTATTTTTGTTTTGTCATTTATTTAGTTTTTTAATTGATTTTTTGTTAATATTGTTAGCTGTTGAAATTTCTAATTATTATAGATAAGACATTCAAAATAATGATAATGATTATTTGTAAGTTTTGTTTTTTTCTTATAGATATGTGAAACTAATTATATATTTGGATATTTATTTAATATTAGTGCCTTAAAATATATATTACTAATTAAAATAATAAAATACAATATATATACAAGCAATTAATTTTCTACATAGATAAAAAAAACTTGCCACAACGCCAATTATTTAGTTAATTATAAATAATAGGAGTAAATATTTTTTTCTCAGATTGCTGGAGTTCGAGTCCCCCTGCCACCGAAAATGATTTTTGAGTAAAGAACAGTGTTTTCTATTGTTCATAAGTGTTTGCCATGTTTTTTTTCAGTCATTTTTTCGATAGCTGGGGTGTCCGGGTCAGCTTATGCGCATCACAATAAATCTCTGAAGTTAATTTTTTTTGCAATTTTCACTGTTTATTAATATTTGAAAATGTTTTTTCCTCTTCTTTTTTTCAGTTTTTTTTATACTCATGGTGTCTGGGTCAGTTTACACGCACCACAATTTTTTCCTCATATATATATATATATATATATATATATATATATATATATATATATATATTTTAACCGGGGTAGGTTACACATGTCACGAATAATCCTTTGACATTTTTTATTATTTTTTTTCAACTTATAAATTTTTTTTATAACTAGAATGTCCAAGCTAGCTTACGTGCACCATGACTATTATTTTATACATAGCCAAAGGAGATTACAATTTCAAACAGTAATAAACATTGATTTGAAATGTGGTTTTTGTTTTTCATTACTATTTTAAAAAATTGATTGAACTATGATTCTGGTTAGATATGACAAGAGTGTTTGGTAATGCGTTCGAAAATCACTTTTGAACAAATTTTAAATTTTTTCAATTTTAAATTAAAAAAAGTGTTTCTACATGATTTTGATGTGCTAATGTCAAAAATAATTTTTAAAAAATTAAAAAAAATACAACATGTTAAAAATCAATTATTTTTCTACATATAAAAAAGCTCAGCGCAACGCGTGGGTAAATCAACTCGTATAATAATAATGCAGTATCCAAAGAGACAAGAAAAAAAACATGACATAAAAAGAATCGACATCTGTAAGGGCACAAAGGGAGTCGCATTGATTCAACAACCACCATTTTATAATTATCCAGGACCACATCTACATTCTCCACCCAACGACTGGACACCATCTAATGCTTTTTCAAAAAAAACTTTAGATTATCTTAAAATTATATTTTTTAACTTTGAACAAATGATTATATTTTAAGGAAATATTAGAAATATGATAGTGTAGTTAAATCTCTATATCAAAAGAAAAGTTTTAATGGGGACGTATAAGTATTTGTTTGTCACCGTTTCATTTTTTTAAAATAAAATTTTATATTTATATTTATTGTTTGTAATTAAATTTCGTGTGTATTTTTAGATTATTTCAATATATTAATAACAACAATAATTTTTAAAAAATATAAAAATATCATTTTAATATATTTATAAAAACAAATCATTTTAAAAAAACAAACCGTATCTCTAAATCCAGGAAGAAATGTTTCTTCGTCCTGTTAACTATATTTCTCATCAGAAGAATGACGGTCTTTTTCTTTATTGTCATTAATCTTTTCTTTATTGTCAATAAGTCCAGTCTCTTTATTGTCATTAATCTCCCATGATTGATTCTGGGCAAAGCATACAGTGATTAACAACACAACCGTTTTTTTTTTTGTTTTTTTTATTAACATATTAAAAAAATTGGTAGTCATTCTGTTGAAAAAATAATTAAAAATCTAACACACTTGAACGACTTGTAGATACCATCTATGACTCGTTTTTTTAATTAAAGTTCATATCTTGAAATGTTTTTTGCGACTCGTTTTAAATTAAAACTCATCTACCACACGTTTATAAACTAATTTTTGTTTTGAAATGTATTAAAATAATATTTTTTATTTTTAATATCAATATATCAAAATAATATAAAAATACAATTTTTTTTAAGAAAAAGAATTTCAAGGAGCATATTTTTAAAATACAAAAAAATGGATTAAACATGTACAAAAGCACATTAAACATCGTGGCTATCAACTGATGGATTTTCAGGCGAGTAGGTGGCATGAAAGGAGTGGAATTAAAGACTATGGTCTTTGTGGATCTACATTCATGGCATGCCAGATGTTGACACGTTGATTAATAAGCCCATAAAAGACTATGGTCTTTGTGGATCTACATTCATGGCATGCCAGATGTTGACACGTTGATTAATAAGCCCTGCCCTATTTTCTATTTTCTATTTCTTAGATAAATCAGTGGTGATTGGCAATGATTGATTGAGCAATTAATTTAAACGGAGACTGTAAGAATGAGGGATACCCAAGAGATTAAAGTTTTTACTTTCAATTCTAATATTAGTAAAATACTCTAAGTCCCGTTTGTTTGCTGTAAATTGGTTTTTTTTAAAGTGAATTCCTGGGAAAATTAATTTCAATGTTTGACAGTGTTATAGAAAATGAACTGGAAAATACTTTCCAGTGTTTGTTTGTGTTATGGAAAATAAACTGGAAACAAATTTATCAATAATTTTTTTTTCAAGTTTATTAAAATAATGAGGAACAAATCTTACAAATTAAAAAATTGAATGAGAATGAAATTGATTTTTTTTTATAAATTATCTCAAATAAAATAAATAATAATCAAAATAATAGAGATCAAATCTAAAAAAATAAAAAAAATGAAAGCTGAATAAATTAAAATAATAATAATTAACATTTCATAAATTATTTCAAATAAAATAAGTAACAATAAAAAAATGAGGATCAAATTTGATAGATAAAAAAAATTAAATAAAAAAATAATAAGAAAAAAGCAAATAGCAATTATAAAAATAAGGACCAAAATTAATATAAAAATTAAATTTTAAGAGATGGAATTGAAAAATAAATATTCAAAACAAATTATATATAGCAATCAAAAGTTTGAGGATCAAATTTGATATAATCAGCAAATAATGACATTTCTAAATTTTTCACAACTTCCGAAAAGTGTTTTCCGCCCAAATTTTCCGGAAAACACTTTCCGGAAAACCAAGTCAAATTTTTCTTTAATTGGAAAGTGTTTTTCGTTGATCAACTTTTCTAATGGCAAACAAAAATAGAAAAGTTTGAAAAATGATTTCCTACAAACCACTTTCCAAAAAACAAATACAACTGAAACATGTGTATATTCTCTCTTGTTCACCTGCACAATAGAATTTATAAGCGTTTAAAGCTTAGGATGGGGTTGTTATGGTCCTTGGTCCTTTCCAAGTAAGTAAAATTATCTCATTGTCCTTTGATTGAAAAAAATTAAAGCCTTGGACGTGGGGTTATTTTGGAATTTATAAGTTATAATTAACACATGAATTTACCCTTAAAAATAATAAAAATTCAGTTATGCATCTTGGGGTGTTTTGATTTTTGTATGTTGAGGGGATGATTTTAACAATACAATGTATTGATCTTAAAAGGTAAAAAGCTATAACCTTTGGTACGACGACCTTAAAGTAATTTTATGAACAGTAGAGTTACTTCATTATCCTTGATCGTCATTTTATAATGTTTTTTTTTTGTTATTGTTGTTTCATGCTAGAGGTATTTTCATTGTTTTTACAAATTAATGAACAATGTAATTACTCAATTAACGCTATTATTTAGTTTTTTTATCCCTTGGTTCAGGGGCTTGGTTTGTAATTTTCTAATGTTTTTTTATTTACTTCTAGGGATATTTTTGGTTTTGTACAATTGTTTTTCTTAAATTTATTGATGTGTGCCTTAAATGCGTTAACTGTTCACGAACAATGCGTGTGTGGTGGAGATCATTATTCTGCCATATCATTGGATTTGTCTCGAAGTCCTTTGCCTCCCTGGGTGGTGTGTGTATAATGGTTCTGGTTAGTTTGATTACAACTTGCTTCGGTTTTCTCTTTAATTCTTGTATTCCTATTTTTTTTCCAGCTCATTTATTAAAGGTTTAAGGGCTAAATATCGTTTATTTTCAAGTTGGACAATTAAAATGAAAAAAAAGAAAAGGTTGAGGGATAAATTAAAAACAAACATATATAAACTTTTATTGAATGAAAAAATTAAGAATAATTAAAATTCTAACAAAAGACTCGGTGGTCAAAATGAGAAATCAAAAGAATAAATATCGAATTAAAAAAAAACAATATATGATAAATTATAAATGAATGACTGGATTGAAAACATATATTTTTTTTTTTGATAAAAGGTTTAGGGATGAAAATGAGCCAACCAAAACATAAGAGCTGGAATTGAAAAAATAAAATAAAATAGAGGATAAACACGTAGTTACACTAGAAGAGAGAGAGAGAGAGAAAAAAAAAGGAAAAAAACATTGAATAATGATAAACCGCTCATCAACCTATGTCATATGCCACACCAGGATAAAAGAGACGCAACAATGCTTCTATAGAGATGACATAAGACCAGTTTTGAAAAAGATGACATCACACATTATGTCTTTTTTATATCTTTCCATCATATTAGAAGGTGTCCATTCCTTGTATTTTAATGATGTGTTCCATCTTGCATAATGTTTTTATTTTTGATATCAACTATTATAGCAAGAAATGAGCTGATTTGCTGCTCCGCTGAGCTTTTTTATTTATGTAGAAAATTGATTGAGTTTATAAATATTGTATTTTATTATTTTAATATTCAATGAGTAAAATTTTAATTGATAAAATCTGTTAGAAACAAGTGTTTTTTCAACTAAAAAATAATTGAATATTGCCACAACTAAAACTCTTTTGATAAAATCCATTAGAAATGATTTTTTTTATATGAAGGAAATTGATTGTAAAATTTAGTGCTCATATTATGATATTAAAAATATTTTACAATAATAATAAATAGGTCTCACATATTTATAAGAAAAATATAATCATTATCATTATTTTGAATGTCTTATCTATAATAATAAGAAATTTCAATACCTAATAGTATTAAAAAAAATAAAAAACTAAATAAATGGAAAAATAATAATAAATATTAATAGATTTAAAAAATGAAATGAAGAATAAAAAAAGAGAAAATAGAAAATATCATATTTGAAATGACTACCAAAAAAATTAAAATGTAAATATAAAAGAAAATAACTTTAATAACAGTAGAAATAATAAAAATTGCCGAGACCTTAATTATTGTTAGAGAAACAAATTCCATAATTTTTTTTATTTTTATAATATTATATTAAAAGTATTTCAGAACAATGATATTATTGTTTTTTTTTAAAGCAATATATGTATACATAAATAATTAGTCTAACATATTTAAAAGAAAATAAAACTTACAAATAATAATTATCATTATTTTGAATGTTTTATCTATAATAATTAGAAAATTCAATACCTAATAATATTAACAAAAAATAAATATGATTATATTTAAAGAAATTATTTAACTTGAAGAATAAAAAAAAGAGAAATAATATCAAATATTGTTTTTAAAATGATTACCAACACAATTTAAAATTTAAAAATAAAAAATATTAATAAGAGAGGAATAAAAAAATTGAAACAAAAACTAAGAGCATGTATATATATGGACAAAAATAAGAATTATGTAAGAAATATAAAAAATGATTTTTTTTTCAAATGGTAATGAACAACGAAAATCACAATTGAAATAGTTTTTTTTTCTTTTTTATTTATTTTTCAAGTCAAATAAATTTTTAAAATCTAATAATATATATTGTTGTTTTTTCATTCATTTTATTTTTTTTAAAATATTATTAGATGTTGAAATTTCTAATTATTGTAGATAAGGCATTGAAAATAATGACAATAATTATTCGTAAGTTTTTTTTCTTTATAAATATGTTACACTAATTATAGATTTTGCTATTTATTTCATATTATTGCATTTAAAATAATGATAATAACTATTTGTGATTTTTTCTCTGATAAATATGTTAGACTAATTATATATTTTGCTATTTATTTCACATCAACACCTTAAAATATATATATTCATCACTTTTTGGAATTGCGATCTCTTTTAGGTATTCTAGAAAATAAAAATAATTGTCGTGGAGCGCGTAAGCTGACCCGGACACCTCGGTTAAGAAAAAAATATATAAGTGACAAAACAAAATATGAATTACAAAAATAAAAAAAAAAGTGAATCTGGAGATTAGTCATGGTGCACGTAAGTTGGCCTGGACACCTCGGTTATAAAAAAAAATTCTTGTTTTTTGTTAAACAAAAAACAACAACCAGCTAGTAAAAAAAATCAATTTTTTAACATAAAAACCTTTTCTTTTTTTAAAAAAAAGTTCTTAAGAAAAAACAAATCAGATTTGAAAAAAAAAACAATTAGTTGTTAAAAAAACATTTTTTTAACCAAAAAAAACCCTTTGTTCTTACCCTAGTTTATAGAATTAATAAGAATAAAAATTATAATTAAAAAAAAGAATAAAAATTATAATATGAAAAAGAGAAAACAAATTTTCCATAGTGTAATATAAAAAATAATAAGAATAATAAGGAAAAAACCAAAAGTTAAAGGAAAGCAACCTCAAAGAAGGAAACAACAGTTAAAGAAAACATTATAATAAAAATAAAAATAGAAAACAAGCTCAAAGGGAAAAACGGCAGTTAAAAAAATTCAAAAAGAAGGAAAAAAAAGAACAATTGTTGCAGGCAATTGTTTATAAAATGCAATTTATGGCCGACATATTCGAACCTCTGCGTGCTGTATTTTCCAGCACGCAGGAACCTCTCAGCCACACCCACTCACATGTGTATCCTCACCATATAAAATAGAAAAATAGATCATTTGTAAAAAAAAAAGAAAAAGAAGGAGCACAAACTCGCGCGAAGAAGGGAGACAAATTGCCAGTGAATAGTGTTTTTAGTCTTTGTGAACAGTGCAATTCCGAGCTGAGGTAATAATCCAAATTTATTTTTTTTTTGGAGGGGAAGAATTTCGAATTAGCTTGTAGTATTGCGGAGGAGTTTCAATGGGAATGGGTAAAAGGAGAAGTATGAATGAATGATGATATGTGGTCAATGACTAACTTGCCTTTATTTTGACAATTTTCTTTGTAAGCGACGCCCTTTCTCTCACCTACTCTCCATAGAAACGTGGATGGACGGAGTCTGCTGCCAACGTGGCCCAACAACCAATAGATGTCAACGGCTCTTGCTTTGTTCTCTTCTTTACCAAACTTTTTCTCTACCCGATAAAGCATACTATGCTGCCTTGCTTGTATCTTATACCTTCTCTCTCTTAAGAAAACATTTGCTTTCATACCCCCCTATCTCTACAACGATTCTACAAAATCTTAATCTTAATCCTTAAACTTTACATATTTACATATTATACCTATTCAGCCCCTCCTTGTTCCTGCAATTCAATTTTCATATAAAAATCTATTTTTCTTGTTTTTTAGTTTAAGAATATCTTCTTCTTCTTCTTCTTCTTCTTCTTCTTCTTCTTAATGGAAATGGAGATCTGACCAGTAATCGTGTAAATAGTCATAAAATATAATTTTTGCTGGTCATTCTAAAATGAAATCACCCAAGTCTGCATGTTAGATCTCCAGACATAATCAAACGATTTTAGTTTTTTATTTTTATTTTCTGACAAGTTTTCCTCGTCAAGGCACACCATGAACTTGGCAGGTTCAATGTAAGGGGTTGAAGCAGTAAAAATAAGCAATAGAGTCATTAGCTGGTCAAACAAGTACAACGCTAACTACAAACATGATGGGATATTTTAATCTCTGCATGCATCCCTTAGATCGAGTTGTTAACTTCGTTTTTTTGAAAATATTTTATTTATATTTTTTATTTTAAATTAATTTTTTTATGTGTTTGGATAATTTTGAAGGGATGATATTAAAAAAAAAATTAAACGAAAAACAACCTCAACCATATGTACTAGTAAAAATCTCAAAAACCACAAGATTTTTGCTCCAAAAAATTTCATATTAAAATTTTACTTGATACTTTAAATTTTTAAATAAAATGTTTAAATTTTTAAATAAAATGTTTATTTAACCGCGTATGCACTCGCTGCTCCAACAACATTGTATAGATATTCAGATGATGTTTTATTTTATTGCAGGGGGCTGTCACTTGCCACGAGGTTACTTGGAAGCTGAAAGAGAGAACGAGGAGGAAAACTAGTGATTAATCACATGACGTCCACAACAACCAAGCCCACCAGCGGGTGAGTTGTTGGTTGGTATTCCCCATGAGACCTCATACTTTTCAAATAATTACGAAGAAGAGGATTTCTTATATACTAAACAGTTTCACTTTTGTTTTTGACAAACAAGATATAAATATGAAAAAAAAAGAGAGTTAAAATAGATAATGAGACAAGAAATTATATAGATAAATAACTAGAACCGATATAAAAATTTAAACAGGAAAAAAAGAAGAAGAAAACTAAAGCCTGTTTGGGAGGCGTTTGCGGTTACTTGTGAAAATACTTTTCATTCAAAAATCTATCAAAATGATATTTTTTTATTTATTTTTTAAAATTATTTTTTACATCAACACATCAAAATGATCTAAAAATACTATTTTTTTATTTATAATAAAAAAGGCCAAACACTAGTTTGGTCATGAGTGCTAAGAGGCACCAAATGCTTTGGTGATCAATAAATAATAAATCCTCGCCAAGAAAAATAAAAAAATGTTCATCTAACCAAGAATCATTATTCTTATATTGCTAATATATTTTGGTATTAAAAAAAAGAATATCCTAATAATTATGTAATCAGCTACTTTTGGTTTCTTGCTGAGGTTATTTTCTTGAGTTTCCTATCCATATATTATGTAATCAATTATATAGTATAATGGTCCAATATTACATTTTACGTTTTAATTTTTCTTTTTAATTTTTATTGCTAATATTTTTTAAAAAATAAAAATCATTTTCATACCTTTCATAACAAAAATATTTTAAAAAATAATCTCAACAACACTTTCAAAGACATTTCAATACATTAGAATTACAAGTATAAGCTAATAAAAAATACATGCAAGGGAGGGACGTAGCAGGCCATTTGGTGGAGGCAAAAGCATGATTATTAGGTGGATCCATGTGGTTTTATTAATTAGAAGAATCAACGGGTGTGATTTGTGAAGACGAAAATCATGAAAGATAAGATGGGCAATACGAGATTTCCCATTCCTCACCAACCACCACCTTACCACCATGCATCGCACGACCACCACGAGAGTCAAATTTACCGTTCTATGCCACTCGCCAATAAGCTCCATAGTATATATGGACCCTTGAGATTGATCAAAATCAACGGCCGAAATTGAATTTCAACAAACCCACTTTGTCCCCTCATGCTTACCAACCAACCTCCGTGGCTCTATGCATACCATTCAACACACCCAACCATCTATTTAAACCACCTTCTCTCCCTCTCTTTTCCTCAGGAGATCCCATCTTGCAGAACCAAAGATTTCCTCTCACACCAATCTCTCATTTGCAATTTAATTTCTTCTAACAAAACAAATGGAGACAATCACCAAGAATGGCTACCAAAATGGTTCTTTGTCGGAGAGTTTGTGCACCAGTAACCAGCACGGTGATCCCCTCAGCTGGGGTGTTGCCGCTGATGCAATGAAAGGAAGCCATTTGGATGAAGTGAAACGTATGGTTGCCGAGTACAGGAAGCCTGTTGTGAATCTTGGTGGCCAGACCTTGACCATCGCTCAGGTGGCGTCTATTGCCGCTCACGATGCTAGCAGTGTCAAGGTGGAGCTTTCTGAGTCTGCCAGACCTCGCGTCAAGGCTAGCAGCGACTGGGTCATGGATAGCATGGGCAAGGGAACCGATAGCTATGGTGTCACTACTGGTTTTGGTGCTACTTCCCACAGACGAACCAAACAGGGTGGTGCTCTTCAGAAGGAACTCATTCGGTGAGCAAATTCAAGTCAACGCTTTTTTATTTTATTTTCCCCCTAACGTATGTATATAGTTGGTGTGAAAGTGAGAGAGAGGGGCTTGTTAGCTCCTCACCACAACAAGATAATACTAAAAGGAGAGAGAGTTGGTGACTAGCAAGGCCGACTCGACTCAATGATTTCACGTCCCTGATTCCTGAAATATTGATGAAGAGGTAGGTGGGATGGGATTGACTCGAACGAGTCGTGCAATCAATGAGTTGTCTAGTCCTGAAAAGAGGAAGAAATTAAGTTACAATGGGAGGGGAGGGATATAGTCATATAGAGGAGTTTCATTTAAAGACTCTATGATCTCAGAGTCCAAATGGGCTCCATGAAAAGTTCGACATATCAACTTTATACTCTTAACCTCCATCAAAGTGAGTGAGGGAAAAAGGATTTATACGACAATTCTTGAATGATTTTGAGAAATCTGTGAGGAAGCACTTGCATGTTTTAGTAATTAAACCTTCTCTAGATAGCTACTCGGTAGAATGGTCAAAGACATTGTTTGACTGCTTAGCTTCATATTTAATAAATATTTGATTGGCCGATCGATTGTGATCATACACGCAAGTTCCTTCTTGTGATTTTGTGCCTAGCAAGCATCAATTAAAAAAAATATATATTAGTACTATTTTAAGTGGATAATTAATTTGTTAATAGCGTTTAATTTCCCCCCCTCTTCAGATTCTTGAATGCTGGGATCTTTGGCAATGGAACAGAAACTTGCCACACACTGCCTCATCCAGCAACTAGAGCAGCCATGCTTGTCAGGATCAACACTCTCCTCCAGGGTTACTCTGGCATCAGATTTGAAATCTTGGAGGCAATTACCAAGCTACTTAACAACAACGTCACTCCATGCTTGCCACTACGTGGCACAATCACTGCTTCAGGTGATTTGGTCCCATTATCCTACATTGCCGGATTACTGACCGGCAGGCCTAATTCCAAGGCCACTGGTCCCAACGGAGAAGTGCTAGATGCTGCTGAGGCCTTTAAAGCAGCTGGTATTGATTCTGGGTTCTTTGAGTTGCAGCCTAAGGAAGGCCTGGCTCTAGTCAATGGAACTGCAGTTGGTTCTGGCTTGGCTTCCATGGTTCTTTTCGAGACCAACGTTCTTGCTGTCTTATCAGAACTCATTTCTGCAATTTTCGCCGAGGTTATGAATGGTAAACCTGAATTCACTGACCATCTGACACACAAATTGAAGCACCATCCAGGTCAAATTGAGGCGGCAGCTATAATGGAGCACATTTTAGATGGCAGCGCTTACATGAAGGCAGCCAAGAAGTTGCATGAAATGGACCCCTTGCAGAAACCAAAGCAAGACCGCTATGCCCTGAGGACTTCACCCCAATGGCTTGGCCCCCAGATTGAAGTGATCCGATTCTCAACCAAGTCAATTGAAAGAGAGATCAATTCAGTGAATGACAACCCTCTAATTGATGTTTCAAGGAACAAGGCCTTACATGGTGGAAACTTCCAGGGAACTCCAATCGGAGTCTCAATGGACAATGTACGCCTGGCTATTGCATCTATAGGCAAGCTCCTATTCGCTCAGTTCAGTGAGCTCGTAAACGATTTCTACAACAATGGACTGCCATCAAATCTCACTGCTAGCAGAAATCCAAGTTTGGATTATGGTTTCAAAGGAGCTGAAATAGCAATGGCCTCCTACTGTTCTGAGCTTCAGTATCTTGCTAATCCAGTCACCAGCCATGTGCAAAGTGCCGAGCAGCACAATCAAGACGTTAACTCGTTGGGACTTATTTCTTCAAGAAAGACAGCGGAAGCTGTCGATATCTTGAAGCTCATGTCCACAACTTTCTTAGTCGCACTTTGCCAAGCAGTTGACCTGAGGCATCTTGAGGAGAACCTGAAGAGCGCTGTCAAGAACACTGTCAGTCAGGTATCCAAGAGGGTTTTAACTACAGGTGCCAATGGAGAACTCCATCCATCAAGGTTCTGTGAGAAGGAGCTGCTCAAGGTGGTTGATCGTGAATATGTCTTTGCTTACGCCGATGACCCCTGCAGCGCCACCTATCCATTGATGCAGAAGCTAAGGCAAGTTCTTGTTGACCATGCATTGGCAAATGGAGAGAATGAGAAGAGCGCAAGCACTTCAGTCTTCCATAAGATCGGAGCTTTCGAGGAAGAATTGAAGGCCGTTTTGCCTAAAGAAGTTGAGAGCGCAAGGGCAGCATATGAGAGTGGGAACTCAGCAATTGAGAACAAGATTAAGGAATGCAGGTCTTATCCACTGTACAAGTTTGTGAGGGAGGAGTTGGGAACTGGCTTGCTCACCGGCGAAAAGGTCCAATCGCCCGGCGAGGAGTTCGACAAGGTGTTTACAGCAATGTGCCAGGGGAAGATCATTGACCCCATGCTGGAATGCCTTGGTGAATGGAATGGCGCCCCTCTTCCAATCTGTTGAGTGTCATCTCTCACTAAATCAATTCGTTGTCATGTTTTTGAACATTGTTTTCCAATCCCTTGTACGTTCTTCAAGTTTCATGGCTATTTACAATATATAAGTGGCTATAAAAATAATCATAATAATAAAAAAGTTTGTTCCGAATGTTTTCATTTCAGTGTATCTTTCTTTCTCAAATTTTGCTGTGGAATTTACGCCTGTGTTACTTGCTGAAGCAAAGCATCTAATTTGAGGATTGACAAGCAATGCTCCTAGTTTTTTTTTTTTTTTTTTTTTATGAGATGGATAAAAAGTTGTGTTGCTTTCCAAACCCTAAAATATTAAAAACAGACGATGATAATTTCACCACCCTACACATAATCCAAATGGCCTTGTACAGAGATATAATAGTCATTTTGTTGCTACTTGCCCAATAAAATCACTTTTGAATTTAAATAATACATATAATTGAATTTAAATATCTCTCTTCATTTTTTACCTTTTAAATCTGGCCTAACTCTTTTGATATTCTTAATTAATATTTTTTTCAATTGTATACCTTAATATTATATATTATTCTTTTAATTGAATAATCTTTTCAATCGCATTTCTTAAAGTTTTAGTTTATTTTATTTCGTATCAGTTTTGGTTCATATTCTTTTGATTGCTATTTATTTTGTGTTTATCATTTTTTTTTATTTCATCCTTCAATATTTAACTGATTAGGATTTTATTAACCTTTTAGATCATGAGTTTGAAATATTCAGCCAAATTGGTTAAGATTTTTTTTGTGTGTGCTTTTATATGGTTGATTATTCTTGATATCATCGTTTTATAGGGTTATATAATCTCATGTGTCACGTCACGAGTTTCACATGTTAGCATATATTTTTTTGGAGGGGGGTATATTATTTTTTAAATCTATTTGTTGTTGTCATCGTCTATTTTTGTTATCATATTATAATATCTAAACCAATTATGAGGTCTTCCTACTTTCTAAAAAACACAACTGTCTCCTCCAAACTTTTTTTTTAGGTTGAAAAGATTTTGGTATGATTCGCGACATCACACAGGCTACCAGCTAGTAAAAGACTAAACGAGATGGCTACTAGAAGTTTGTAACCAAATAAAAAACAAAACTTAATACAACTTGATCACATATTAATATCTATTACAAATGATCTTGTTTTCATAAATATTTTAAACATTCTTATGATCAAGTTTAGATTGATTGTCCCTGTTGTTGGAATGCAACCACCTAATCATTGTTTTTCTCCTCTCTTGTTTTTTTGATAACTTTCTTTATCATCTCTCAAACTTTATGTTTAAAAATTGAGAAAAACCTAAACTAAAAAAATAAAGCATTAAAGGAACCAAAATAGAAGCCAAGAAAAAAAAAATACATGGACTCTTTTTTTCTAATTTTTAGTTTGACCCCTTTTCTTTTAATAGTGTCTGGATAACACAAAATCAAACCATATCTTATTATATTGACCTCTAATTAAGTTTTAAAAATATGACAAAACCAATATATCCTAAAAATATGCAAGGAGAAATGACCATCAATTAACACCTTGATGATTCTTAATCTAGTGCTCTAAAAAAGTAAAAAAAATGTAATTATTTATATAATTGTTATTATTTTTTATATGAGGTCCTCATGTTGTTTTACAATAAGGAAAATCCCACAATTTGATAAAGAACTAAAACTTGGTATTTAATAGTATACTTTGTTTGCAAAACAAAATCAACTTCAACTTCATAATATGCATTAATACAAATATGTAACCATGATAATTGTTCATTGAGAGAAGCATGCATAGTTGTTCCCACATAACCAGTAAGGATGATTAAAATGGAGCATGGGCTATAAAAGACTGCAACTTTGATTATTGCTCACGCATAGGTAAATTAGTCCATAGAGGTAAACCAGACCAAGACCCTAAAATTAGTGCACCAATCAATTAAAGACAACAAACCTTAAAATCACCAAGATTTAGGACACCACATAAATCAAAGCACATAGAGATTAGTTTTTTTGTTTGCTTGTTAGTGTTTAGAGATGTAATAATGATTGTTCTTCAAAATATTTTTTACTCAGAAATGCATGAATATATATATATATATATATATATATATATATATATATATATATATAAAATTGACATCAACATATCAAATCAATATTAAAAAAAACTATTTTCAAGTAAAACAAATTCACAAAATCATGAACGTGGTTTCAACTACAAAAACAAACACTCCTTAAGCTTTAATATGATTTTTTTAAATAACTAATTATTTTTAAAGAAAAGGAAGATAGTTTAGCCATGTGAGAAGAAAGAAACCGTATGAAAACTTATGTTTAAAATATAATTAAAAATACTAGATTAAATTTTGATTTGGGTTTAGATCACTGCAAGAAGAGAAAAATCACGTTGAAAGATAGAAAAATAATGTTTTTACTTGTTTTTTCTTTGCAAAAACTATGTAATTGATACTATAAACTTGACATTTTTTCAAATCTAATATTTGAGTCTAACCAATGGTTGAGATCAAGTCACCATGAGTCTGAAAATATATGAAACCTAATATACATGGGTTCATTGATGAACTAAGATCAAAATAATATGGGTTTGAAAAATTGTTGGAAGTAATTTATTTATGTTCAACCATGAGTTGCACCCAGGACATTATAAATTTGACAAATTGTTAGGCTCAATATGTTGGATTCAATCTGAGTTGAGTCTAATACACCATGAGTCTAATAAACTACCACACTCATCTCCTTTAAGTGTAACTACCACGCCAAACCTAGTTGGTATTAGAGATTCATGTAGGGACCTTAAAGTTCCATTTTAAGACTATTAACTTGATATATTCAAGTTAGAAATAACCATTGCTCCATACTTGTAGATGTGGGAATAGTCTAACAAAGACCTATTATATTTTCATCTCATTAATTACTGATGTGTAAAATTTTTACATCCTTCATTATATACATTATATTGAAAATGACTCACCAACCTTTCCATTCTATCAAAACAAACTAAATTCATTAAGTATAAATAAGTACTTGACCAACCTAATTAAAAAGTTCATAACTTCTTATTCTCCAAGTTTGTTTACCTAAACCCTTAGATTATTTAACGCAAAAGAATAATAACAAATACTGTTATTCTTGGAATGTAAAACTATTTTTCTTAGTTATTAACATTCTCATTTAAATTTACTAACTTTATTATTAAAGAATCTCTACATTTCATAGATAAAAACTATTTTGTAGGTACTATGATTTTTTACTATTGATTTTATATTTTTGGACTAAAATAAAATAAAATATTAACATGAATATTAAAATAACCACTATTTATACACTAAATAGTTTTATTACTAGCATATTGGATTTTGGAAAGTTTCTAACAAAATAACACCATTAAAAAAAAATAATAGGAATTTCTTAATTAAAATCTTTTGACAATTTAACATTAAAATGTACTAACATTGAGTTTATCTACATAATTGGTATTTGTACGGTTTGTCCATACAGAAAAGTTCTTATGGTATACCAAAACAACAGTTGTACAAAAAAGGTTCATTAAACATATTATATAGAAAACTTGAGATTGGGCTCTGAATAAAAAAGTAAGAAAAATATTATAGGAAACATAATGTAATAGGATAAGGTAAGAAAAAAATAGTATAGGCCAAAAAGGAAATATATATTTAAAAAGTTATATTAAAAATATAAGAGACATACATGTATTAATAAGTGTATAATAAATATTTAAACAATTTAAGGGTATTATCATCTTTTGAAAGTATTTAAATATATTATAGTAAATCAAAAGTTTCTATGAAGTTTGCGATTATATACTCATGGATACATTACCTAAATATATATTTACTCACATAATGTATTAAACTTTTGAATATCTAAAATATAAATTTCAAAATACTTTTAATGGGTTAGTATATATGAAAATACAAGTTGATTGAAATAAAACCCATAATGAAAATGTGAAGATTATTATTTATCCATTGTTAATTATTTTCTTAATAAAATTCATCTATTGTTATCATATAAATCTATTAATTTTAACATGATGTGATTAAATCAATTATTACAGGATATTGCTTTTTTCTTTCTTTCTTAAAGGTGAGAAATCAAGTTAATTTTTAAGAAACTTTAAAACCCTTTATTCTATTCTTAACCAATCTTTTAAAATTTAAATAATATAAATTATACAAATAAAAAGTACACATGAAAGATCTAAAAAAAATCATTTTCAAAATATATCTTAGCAATCAATGCTTGTTAGAAAATACCATATTGATGAAGGAGGATCCGAAATAAGTAAATAGTAAGATGTTTTTCTAAATTCACACCGGAAAATTAATCGCTTGTTTATTTTAGTATTTTTTTAAATTTTTTATATTAATTATTTTAGTGATTTTAGATATTTTAATATACTATATTAATTGTTTTTATAAAATACAAAAATATATTATTTTAAATTATCATTAAACTATTTTTCTTAAAAAACAACTACTAAATACTACAAGCACCTATGAGCCATAAAGTGAACGCCGTAGCGTTGGCTCTCTTTTTATTAAAAATAAATATAATTCTTTTTGGCTTTTCGTTTTTATTTTTGTTAAATAAGAATCAACGGCAGCAGCACGGAATCGATCGATCAATTAATCAATGGCTCTTACACAGGTGTTGAGGCGCGTTCTTGGCTCCACCCCGATCTCTTCGGCGGCTAGGGCTTTCTCTTGTGCTCCGTCTCCCATCCCAGCAACTCTCTTTCCCGGTGACGGTATTGGCCCCGAGATCGCCGAGGCCGTCAAACAGGTCCTTATAAACACTGTTATTTTCCCTTTCTCTCTATTTTCATCTCTACGTATTGTTGCAATGCTGCAATTAAATTGAAGTAAGAAAAAATCCGTCAACGTTGATGGCAGTGAATTCTATTTCCAATAAGTGAATTTGTTTTTAGATAACTTGCTAAGGAGAAGCTTCTATACATCAATTAGGCAGGCTGCTGACACCGATTTTTCGAAAATGTTATTTTATATGTAATTTTTTAAAAAAAGATTTCGCTGTTTTCTGAACGGGTGTTTAGTCTCAATGATGTTTATAGAGAAAAGAAAGGGTTTTGTGTTGATCAGAATATAGGGTTGATAATAAAATCTTAATGTTTAGAAATTCTTAGTGGAGGATTAAGTGTTCAGGTATAAATTTCGATGTTTAAATGCTGTTTATAGAGTTTCAAATTCAAGATAAATGTTTAGGTTCTTGAAAATGCATGCGTTTTATTGTGTCTCTATTCCGCATTCTCCCTGCCCCGTATTTGTTCTGTTTATCATTTTTTTTCTTATAGCTATGAATATTTATCTTCATTTCCACCACCGTAGGTGTTTCAAGCAGCTGAGGTGCCAATTGAGTGGGAAGAGCACTATGTGGGGGATCAAATAGATCCAAGAACCCAGAGTTTTCTAACATGGGAAAGTTTGGAATCAGTAAGAAGAAACAAGGTGGGCTTGAAAGGGCCAATGGCCACACCGATTGGAAAGGGTCATCGTTCCTTGAATCTTACCCTTAGGAAAGAACTTAATCTGTATGCCAATGTTAGGCCCTGCTATAGTCTCCCTGGGTATAAAACTAGGTATGATAATGTTGATCTTATCACTATTCGTGAGAATACAGAAGGAGAATACAGTGGACTTGAACATCAAGTAAGTTTCTTTCAAGAATTGCTGATGTGTACTAACAAGTGTACAGGGTCTATAAAAATAATCAGATTGTCTTATTTAATTTTGGTGCTAGGTGGTTAGAGGTGTAGTTGAAAGTATCAAAATCATTACTCGTCAGGCAAGTTTGAGAGTGGCTGAATATGCTTTCCACTATGCAAAGACCCATGGACGAGAGAGGGTATCTGCTATCCACAAAGCTAATATTATGCAGAAAACAGATGGTCTTTTTCTCAAGGTATTCCTGTTGTAACTTATGCTTACATCAGATATTTTTTATTGTTATAGCCAACAATCTTCATATTTAGTTGATATAATTATCTGCAGTGCTGTCGTGAGGTTGCTGAGAAGTACCCTGAGATCACTTATGAGGAAGTTGTTATTGACAACTGCTGTATGATGGTACAATAAATTTCTTTCTTTAAGTATTTATAAATAGAGGAGGGTTTAAATTATGAAATCTATTGTTTCACCCATGTGCATTCCATGCCATTAACATGTGACTTCCTCTTCCTGCACTATCAATATTGGCAAGGATGTGCTACTATCTTTCTGTTGAAGAAGTTGGAAGCAACATCTCTTTTTTGTTTCCCATGTTCAGCTTGTGAAGAATCCAGCGCTTTTTGATGTACTGGTGATGCCCAACCTCTATGGTGACATTATCAGTGACCTTTGTGCAGGGTTGATTGGTGGTTTGGGCTTAACGCCAAGGTACTTAAATATCTTCATTCATCTCCAATAGTATACATTCAGTTCTTCTGACAGGATTTGAATTCTTCTGCAGCTGCAATATTGGTGAGGGAGGAATTGCCCTGGCTGAAGCTGTGCATGGTTCTGCTCCTGATATTGCTGGGAAGGTTAGTGTTCATAGTTAATTGACATGTTTTCTTTGTTCTGCAGAGTTTTACACCATGCAGCCATGCAATGTGCTTTGATGCCTATCCATTTTATGTTGCACTGCTTCAATTTTTGAATAGCTGGTCTCTCTAATTTGTTCTCTAATGCTTCTTTTCTTTTCTTTTTTTCCGGTTCTTGTCATCCTGACTTGTATATTTGACACACACACTAACCTCTTCCGTGGTTGAATGTACGCAGAATATGGCAAATCCCACCGCTCTGCTTTTAAGTGCTGTCACAATGTTGCGCCATTTAGAGCTCAATCACAAGGCCGAGAGGATCCAGAATGCTATCCTTACCACAATTGCAGAGGGAAAATACCGAACTGCAGACCTTGGTGGTTCTTCATCGACTACTGATTTTACCAAGGCAATCTGCGGTCATCTTTGAAGATTTTTATGGCAGATTTTAGTTTTTCTTTGGGATCTTGAAATCTTTTCCTATGATGTTGCTTTTTGGGGCATAGTTTTTGTTTTCAGTGTTTTGAAAGGGATGAATAAGAAGACCACATTATCTTGATGGCTGTATAGAAGCTTACGGAGTTGCTCTTCCAAACATGAAGGCCACATATAATTTATTTTTTTAGCAAACTTGTGTGTTCACTGCTCACTCCATGATGAACAAAATTATTAGAATGTCAAAACGCAGAGGGGATATGGTATTATTCTACTGCTGCAAATCTTTTGAGTTAATTGTCTTGTTATTATTCTTATTCTAACAATTGTTTACATTTGCATTCCATTTCAAAGACTTTTGAGCATGCCACTATAATTGAAGTTGGCAAAGCACTATTTTGACTAATTTCTTCATAATGAGTCAATTCAACTATTTTAATTCCTCTCTTGTTCTTGTCAAAATCGATTCCAGTCAAGTACCAACTTCACAAGCATGCACAATCCATTAATGGCATCTGATTAGCAAGACATCCAGCCACCCATTTATTCATCATCCTCAAAACATTCTCAGTCCAAGCCTGAGACAGTCATGTCGAACCCCACAAATCCTATATATTTGCATCCATTTTCAGCAGATCTTGTGCGAAATGAGATTATACAGAACGATGTAGGGGCACATGACTATCGAATGTAACTTCCCTTTCTTTTTCTGTAAAAAAGAAACTGTTAGTTCACATGCCCTTGATTTCACCAATTTCTGTGTTGTGATTCAATTAGCGAGCCATACCCGCTTTCTCCATTGCAAGGAACAAGGAGGTCGGGTGTGCAGGCAGGAATATGATCTAGAGACTTGAAGGAGTGGAGCTGGGGCTCGTAATACACTTCCACACTGAAAGTTTATTGGGAAAGAGATCAGGGGACAGGTACATGATTTCGCATGAGCGGTTCATCACCTTGACAACTTCATAAAGCATCGACCTCTGATCCTGTCGCCGCTAATTCCATTTCAGTACGAGATGTTTCACCAGTGTTCCATTCACAGATGTTTGTTACTTTAAATCGCAAAATAGTGCCTTCTTCCTTCGTTTAAATCTTCTCTGATCAGGAATGGTTGATTTTATCATCACCATCATGATCCACTCATGAAGCCTCCTACCCAGTTCAAGTGTTCAAACACGGGGTTAAAAGGTGCGGTTGTGGAGAAATTGGGTTCAGATTTTGGAGCATTTTGCATTGCTAGTAAGAGCTTGTTCATGAGGTTCTGGTCATTAGAAGTCCCGACCTCGTTGCTGACAATATGTTGCGGATGATTTTTGCGAGCTGGACAGAAGGGATTGTGATTTGAGGGCAGGGATCTTACGAAGAGTTTGCTAAAATGTATCCCACTTTGAATAAATATTATAATTACAGGGTTTGTTTTGTAATTTAGTGATATTTTTATTATTTTAATATACTATTAGTTATTTAATTATTAAAATGAATTTAAAGAATATAACTTCTTTTTTTAATTTTCTTTCACACCATATAAAATATTGTGAATATATGATTTTTAAAATAATAAAGGTAAAATATAAAAAGAAGTAGAATATAAGGTATTAAAGTAATTTTCTTTTATATTATTAAAAAATAACACTAACAAAAAAAAAAAAAAAAATTCCAGCGTTTAGTCACCCGCTCGGCCGCTCCCATTTGCATCGCGTGAAACCCATCCCTCTCTTTCTTTGTTAAAAGAAAAAAAATACCTGAAACCCTAAAATCAGACCCAAAATTGCCACAATTTTCCAATCGAAATGACCGATCAGTCGTCTCGTCTGAGCATCAACAACCTCCGGACAACTTCACAGCTAATCAAACAGACTGCCTCAATCTTCTCATCCAATCTCTTCACCTTAATTTTCTTGTCTTTATTACTCTTTTCTTTCCGTACATTCATCGAAAATGGGACCCACGCCCTCACTTCTTTCATCGACCGCGACCCTTCTCTCAAATCCCTCCTTTCCCGTCTCGACCTTGCCGGCCACCCCCACCCCCACCCTTATCACCCCCACGACGGCATTCACACTCGCCTCCCTCGCCGTCGCCGCTCATTCCTGCACCTCACCCGTGTTGGTACTCTAGATGATGATTTCTTTTCTGCTGATGCAGAATCTGATTTCTCTCTCTTCCCAAAGTTCCCTCCCAATGGCAGTGTCGTGATTCTCCACAACTTCGACCCCAAGCTTGGATTCTCCGATTTCGTCATCGATAATGGTATTAAAGTACCCGAAATTGTCAGGTCCGGCATTCAGTTCAAGGCTGCGGAAGAAAATCGTTCATTTCTTGATAATACAAGCAATAATAACGAGATTGAAAGCAGCCGCGAGGATTTCAATGATAATGAGAGTGGAAAAGAAGGGCAGGATAAGATTTTGGATTTGCGATTTTTAGTGAATGGATTGGAATTGGGGAGACGCGACGCAGCTGCTTTGTTTTTTCTTGTAAGTTTTCTATCTGCTGCTTATGGTTGGGTTATTTTGGGTTTTACAGCAATATATTCGTGGATTTCGGGGGTTGTTTTTATTGTTGTTGTCGATGATTTGTTAGGAAGGTATGGCTCCTTTATTAGGGTTGTTTGGGATGGGTCTAGATTAGGGAGTAAGAGATTGGCTGGGTTTATTTTGATGAGGTGGGCTGTGAGGGATGCTTTGACTCAACTGGTGGGTTTGTGGTATTTTGGTGAAATTGAAGATCAGTATTCGTTTTTTAAGCTTTTCGTGAGGTTGAAATTGATGCCCTTTTCTGTTATGTTTCCATGGATTAATGGGTTTGACAAAGAGATTTCGGGTTTTTTTGTTACTTGGATGTTGGTGGATGTGGTTGTGGGGTTTATATTTGCTGTGGATGCTTGGGTTACTGTTGTGGATACAAGGAGGACTGGGAGAGAGATTTTGAAAGAAGGTTGTTATTTGATATCCACTATGTTTCATCAGGCAGTACAGATTAAATGTTATGAAGAAATACTCTGTGGGTCAGCTGCAAGATGGGTATTTGCTCGGGTTTTTGGGAAGTTTTTTGCCATTCTTTTGCAGTCAGTTTTTGAGGTTTACTTTATGGTGGCTTG
Source organism: Salix exigua (assembly GCA_032356905.1). Lineage (NCBI taxonomy): Eukaryota > Viridiplantae > Streptophyta > Magnoliopsida > Malpighiales > Salicaceae > Salix > Salix exigua. The sequence goes on along the minus strand of CM063593.1, from coordinate 7,701,926 downwards.
GCTTATTTTTTACTTTGTGGCGAGGTGTAAGGAAGCTGATTCTGATGGAAGGAGGTTTGGGAGGAGAGAATTGGAAGGGTTGATTGATGGCCTAAGATGATAGGCGGTGGTGCTGAGACTGCTGCTCTTCCACTTGCTGGCTGCTTCAACTACAGTGCTGAAATAGCAGGTGTGGTAATCTGTTAGTGCACTATGTGTGCCTGTTTCTTGAATTCCTAGTGAGTCGGCACTGCCACTGGTTGCTGTAGCCATCAACAATGCTGTATGTATTTTTATCATGAGGCAATATACTGCTTGTGTATAAATCCATGAGTGCGTAATGTGTATATTTGTTGCAACAATTTTCTAAATGCCTATCAATTATGTTGCTGCTGCTGATCATGATATGAATGAAGGTATTTATTTACATCATCATGAGTATTTCTTATGCCAATAAACTTCTGCACAAGCACATTGGAGTTCAGTTCTGTTGTGTGTTTCATGACTTTTTCATGATGCACCTTACTGCTGCTTAGAAGAAACAATCTTGTCCATGCTATTTTTGCAATAAATTAAGTATCTGAATCTGAAACAAGTGAAAGAAACTTTATCACTTACAATAAGGCCCTGTTTAGTAATACAGAAAAGGCTTTATGTGTTGCCTTCTCATCCCCTTGTTAACTTTTTGGTAGACCGAAAACAACATGAGGTATTTCAAAAGGTTGTTATCTCTTTGGCAGTGTTTCAATGCTGTCCCATTTAACTCCTATCCTGGGACACAATCAAAACTCCAACTTTAAATCTTACATATTCCTGTGTTGCTGAACTAACATGAAGAGTTCCCTCAAGGAAAATAGATTGCATCGAAAATATTTAAAATTTATCATGACATGTCAAAAAGCTATGGTGAAACTACTTTGTTTGTTTCAGATTTGTTTTTATTCTGCTTTCTTTGTTGTTTCTCTGCATACATAGATGGTATAGTGTTCATACATGTGTTAGACAAGGTGCTTGTATGCACTTGATTTTATTTATCTTAGGTTCTCCATTTTAAGAATTATTTTGCATAGATGCTACCATGTCAAGTGTGTTTAGAAGTCAAAAAGTTATTGATAAAAGGATACTTGATTACCCATGATGGGGTAAGAGAACTGATAAGATATTCTCTTAGTTTCCTAGTTTACTTTTTGTCACTTTTATACAAATGTAATCGTTATTTTTATGGACAGTGATTCTGGTTTGAGAAAGTCTGATGCAGTTGGTGTGCAATTTTAGATATTTGAGATTTTAGATTGAGTTACTGTTTTCAGTTCTTCAGCTGCTTTCTCTATTTTTAGTGGTGTATCTAGTGGCATGGTATCAGGGACATATACAGGGGCACCCCCTAAATTCATCCTTGGTTAATACATGTGTTTTAATAGGTAATATTGCATGTTCAGTTTGTTTCTAGATTTAATATTTCAATAATTATTTTTTTAGAGATGCTTATATTTCGAGTGTTAAAGCTGAGAAGTTCAGTGATGGATTCTTAGATTACCTATTTACTTTATGGCATATTTTAACAATGGCGAGGATATTAGAATTTAGACAGTGCTTTAGATTTGAGAAAGGCTTGTGTAGGTGTAAAGCTTTGGAGGCATTATTCATCTTCTGGTGAAAAGAAAACTTTTGGGGTTATTGCCAGGTCTCCCCATGCATGCTGTGTCTGTAAAGGCGGGTAAAATTTCTGTTGTTTGCCTTTCAATAACTGAAAAATTTGGTCATGGAGATCTGTTTTCAATATTTATACTAAAAAGTTCATAAGCATACTGGCAACATATTTCAATAGACCCTAAAAAGAAAATTGTATTGGCCTTCTCCAACTCCCCTGGATGTGAATGCTTAATCCAGTATAGAGACTCCTTTCAACTTCTGGATTATAAAAAATTTTCTCACCCCTTTTCTCTGTGATTTCGAGTTTAGTTTTGCATTGAATTTGGACTTTTCTTTGATGAAATTTGCTTTGTATTAGGAGCAGCAATCTTGGTTGTCACCCATGCAGTGGATTAATTATCTGGATGAGAAACAAATTACTAAAGTTATGCAAGCAAGGTCGTGCAATGCCGTCATTCCTTACCATTGAGTTCTGGAAAAAAAAATCATGTTTTGAATTGAACTTAATTTTAGCTATCATGTTTAGAGATTTGACGCGGAGTTAAGAGATATTTTGGGAGAAGTAAAGAAAGAAAAGCCAGGGAAGAAGCTGAAGAAGAGAAATTCAACTCATCATCTATAGCCAAATCCTAACCAATAATTGATTCTATAACCTATTGAATAATGTCTAACAAGATAACATAAACTGAGTTCAATAATAAACCCAAATATGCGCTATTCTTTTCATCTATTTTTGAGGTTTATTGTCCTCGCCAACTCTCTTGGGGTTTAAAAATAAATCTTGGATCTCATGGAGTATTGTTATAACTTAATTTTAGGTCTTCTAAATAATTTTGATAAAAAAAAATATATTTTATTATTATTCAAAAATCCAAAAAAAAAAAATGATTTCAAGTCACAAGTAGGTGGACTCATGAGTTATAAATAGGATAAAACACCAAATGAACATCTAAATTGGGATATTGTTGACAAATTAGGTTGAATAAGGACTTGTTTAAAATAAATTTTAAGGTTGAAATCTAACTTGACCAAAATTGAAAGAATTAATTAAGTTTTAAGATCTTAATTAAACTTCTAATATGTTTATTTAACTTAATTAAGGACTTAATTAAAGAAAAAGTAAGATCGAAAATTGATTTGGATAAAATTGAATGAATTCATTAAGTACAAAGACTTAATTAAACTTCTAATGGGTTTTGTTTATTTAATTAAGAACTAAACTGAAAAATCATTAAGCTTAAAGGCATAATTTGGATCAATTTGTAAAAATTAAAAGATCAAGGATAACAGAACTTTAGAAACTAGAATTGATCTAGGGTTTAATTAAAAGATATTTAAAGTTTTAATGGTTAACTAAGGGTCAGATTAAAAAACCTTAAAACCAAGAACCAAGATGAAAAAGGCATGATAACTCAGAGACTAAAAGTGATCCAATCAGGAGTCAAATTCAACAATTTGTCAAAGTCATTATGATTAATAAAGGTTAATCATAGTGATTAATAAGGGTCAAATTGCATAATCTGAAATCTAAAGACTAGTTTGTTAAAGGGACAAGTAAAGGATTCAAATCAATGTTCCCAATTATGCAATTGCAAGAATTTAAAAGTTTTTAAGCTAATGGAGGAAGCATAAGCTGAAATTTGAATAATAGGGATGAGAGTGAAAATTCTTAAAAATCCTAAATTAAAATCCTTAATTTTCAGGGTTTAACGTAAATAACACGTCATTCAGATTTTAATGAAGATAACAACTTACACGCCATTCAATCATTGTTCTTCATCATCAACTGAGAGAGTTGATCGAGGAGCCACCTTCAAAGAAATGAATGTGGCATTTCCAACCACCTTAACATCTCTAATCAACACCAATCGATTAAGAAAAACTTTCTTTACAAGGATCAATCATTCTCATTAAATGTTTACACCTTATTTGGCTTGAAAAAATTGGCAACATTCAAGATCACATCAGCAAATGCATGCTGGTTGGGGAGCAATATTCCAATCAATGAATGTAGAGCTATAGATATTCAAATGAATTTTTGTTTGATTCCAATGATATATTACCTTGCCTTCCTAAACTTGTAACTTTTGATTAAAGAAGAGAATCTCTCATAAACGAGTTTACTTCGAGGTTGTTTCTCTTATTAGAATTCAACTCATAAGGTTACAGGAAAAAAACTTACCAAGACTTTAGGGGAAGGTTATAAAAGAAACCATCATGGTTTTGTAACCTCTTAATTTTTCCTTGTTTATAAAAGAGAATGTTTTTAAGATGAAAATAAAGGGCTATAAGAGAAATCATAAAGAAAATTATGAGATAGGTTCTTGAGTGGGTTGAATAGGAAAAAAACAAAGAAAATAGCGTGCAAAGTTGGAAAAGAGAAAATAAAAAACACATACAAACCAAGGATTAGATGAACAAGAGAAAAGAGACAATAAAACTTGGAAAAATAAAATTGCATTGCTTATGAAGGTGTATCTTAAACTTTGATGAAAGGATGCAACACACACTACAAGAAAAATGGGTTGTTTGCAACGGACTCATCCGTTGCAAACAACAAAGACATCCGTTGCTAATATTAATTAGCAACGGATTTTGCAACGGAAGTATTCCGTTGGAATTTGGTGACTGCAAATTTAAAATTTTCAACTTTTTCTTCTTTTCTCTCTCTTTTCCCTCTGCAATGACACAAAATTAAACTCTGGATCATAGCTAATATTTCACAAATCACACGAAAAAGAACTTTCATTTATATAGATATTAGAAAAAAAAAGCTTTTCACTTGAAATACAACAATACAAAATAAAGCGCCTAGACTACCCCCCCTACCATCTTCAACAGATCTGTTGTCTATAGACAACTTAAAGAAGAAGAAAAGGCGCTCTCTCTAGAAACTTCAATGGCTCTCGCTAATGGTAGTGATGGTCACTCGAGGATGGAGCTGCTGCTGATGCCGTCGCTGTGTATTGATGGTCATCGGGTGGTTGGTGCGCGCGTGGTGAAGATGGAGGAGGGACGGTGGTGCGCGATTTATGTGTAGATCGATGCTGACAATGGCCATGGTCAGTTGGATGGTTCGGAAGGGATGAGAGAGACGATGGTCGTGGTCTGTGGTGACGCTGAGATAGGCTATCATGTAGAGCCTTCACTGGCATGGAAATTTCCTCTCTTTCTCTCCGATTCGTAACAAGTTTTCCGAGCTTGGAAATGGCCTCCTGTTTTTCTTCTCAGAGAGAAGAACAATTAATGGTGCTTAACTTACAAATTTTAAAACAATATGTATGGGAGCTTGCAAATATTTAAAGAATTTTGAAAAGCAAATTTAATTTGCAACGGAATTTCCTTTGCAATCCATGTTTTTTTTCTTGGAATTTGTTTAGCAATGGAAAATCCGTTGCTATACAAAATCTCCGTTGCAAAATTGTAACGGATTTTTGCTATTGCAAACAGGTCATTTTTTTAGTAGGGACAATGGGCACACCCTTAATTTAATCTTTATTAAGTCCATTTTTATTGTTTGTTTTTCATTCTGTTGGATTAGGTTCTTGGATTAAATATCAGTGGTGAAAACTATACTCAAAATGGTTTTTGAGTACAAATTTTGATGATTTGTGAGTATCATGTAGTTTTTATGATTAAATGTCAGTTTTTATGGTTTAAAGTTTAGATTAATCATTTGGATTTATTGTGATTTAATGTATTGGTGTTTGATTTTCCAAAACTACAATCATAATTCTTTTCATTGATATAATGTCAAAAATGATGCAAAACATATGTCAAAACTGATGTAACAATATTTAAGGATATCAATAATGTATTTCTAGATTTTTATTGATAAATATGATTCAAGTTTTAGTCTATTTCCTTTACCCTTTTTTTAGTTTTTAAAAGTCTTAGTAGGTCAGCATAAAAGTTTTTAAAGTAGGTATGATAGGTTAAGGTCTTTATTCTAGGTTTTTAAGTTAGATGCTTAGTTTAAGTCATTTCTCGGTAGCTTCTGGGTTTAGTTTAAATGTTTTTGTTTTGTGATTTTCAATTTCCTATAAGCTGACATGTTGATGGAACCGAGTTACAAATACTAGCTAGACAATCTTATTTACCCATTCTACTTGGTGTACAGCATATTTTGGCTAGCTACATATTAGCATTAGGGCACGCAAGTCTCATGAATCGATCAGTGTTTTTGCAAAAGCTCTGAAGATGAATTCTTACAGAAAAAAGCATTGACTTTCGGTCCTGTGGAGAGCCGGCGCTGCTCACAACATCAAGGAAAATGCTTTCATCGCAAGGAGTGCAGAGTTTGGAGTCACCAGTGAAATCATATATATTCATCCTGAGATTGATCCAGTGATGCCCTGAAGAGTGGATGCTTGAGTAATCTAATCCTGATTACAAACCCCATTGATACTCACAGCAAGGCATGACTCTACTTCCCATCTCTCTCCATGATGCCACAAGAGGGTTCCTCGTTGTATTCTTCATTTTTATTTTTATTCTTATTTTTATTTTAGAACCATATGTTTCAGGTTAACTTATAATCCCTGTATCCACTAGGAAAAGACCTCAGGTGCTTGTATTCTTCATATTTGTTTGTGTATACGCACGAAAGATATGGAGAAAGGAAAAGAGAGAGAAAGTGTTGCTGATGCAACTACATATGAAAGAGAGCAGAGGAGGTGTGACAGCTAAAAAACGCCGTTCTTATGGAGCATTAATGGTTTGCTTGATCCGGGTAGCTGATTAAGAGGGTGAGTTGAGTGAGAGTAACGACATTTTTAAGCGTAATATACTCTACTTGGTATTTATATACTTTTTGTATAGTGCCATATATGAAATTCATATATAATATAGTCGCTTCCCTTTGCCGTGCCTACCTTTCTTTGGTTTTTTGTTAAAAAACATGGCATCATGTGTACGAACATGCATCTCATGATTTAAAGTGATTAAGTTATTGTCCAGAAAGAGTCAGAGAGCGAAGTCCTAGCTCAATATTTTTCTCTTGGCTCTCTTCAGTGAGGATGGTGCTTGAACAGTGATCTTTCGAAGTTCTCGGAGCTAAGACCCCACAAGTTGAAAGACTGGAAATGATAAGATCTGAAGGAGGGATGGGATAAGCTTAGGATTCTTGGGAAAAGTGCGATCTTACTTATTTCTTGTAATATACACATTAAAATTAATGTGTATAGTAAGATATACACATCTGTTTGATCTGAATTCTATAATCAGAGACAAATAGCTTTTCCAGCTATAAACAGTCATGTAAATGTCAAGAGAATTCAATGCAAGCTGTATATAACCGGGTCCTGTTCAAATGACTATATAATTGGTTGTATTGCAAGAAAATAGTGTTTAAATGATTAATTAAGCTCCCATTAAGCAAGGTGGCTTGTTTTAGTTGAGTTCCATAATCAGTCAACCGATGAAATTGATTGTGTGGTGTTGGTATATAATTGGCGTTTGGTGATGATCGAGGTCATGAGCTAGGCCACCACTAGCCAGCACATAATGATTCACCTGGGTCTTTGGTGATAGAAACAGCAGTTTTGCCTTCGCAATATTTTCCCTTATCATCTTGTTGGATCTGCCATGCCTTGCCTTATTAAACTTGTAGAAAATTATGACCTTCAGGGTCGAAGATTGTCAGTTTTGTTTTGTTTCGGTCGAAACCGCTGAAATATTTCATATCATTTAAAAAATAAGATAAAATGAAGTCTTTTTTATCTCGATTTAAATCTCGGTTAATTCTAGATTTTTCAGCCAAATACCGGCCGAAACATTTCAGTTTCCTTTCGCCTGTTCTGTTTTGAATAAATAGTATTTTTTTAAATAATAAACAATTTTATAATATCAATCATATCTTTTAATCTGACCGTTAGATTGAGATAAAATTTACGAGGAATCTCTTAACATATTTATATATATTATGTTAAAATTTCAGAGCAATCAGAGAATATAATGACCTTGCGAAATTGATGATGACATTCTCGTAATATTAATCATGTTTATAATTTTGTTCAGAAAAATCATTTTATTGTATTTTTTTAGATTAAATTGTACAATTCTAAATAATTTTAGTTTTGAATTTGAACTGAAAAATTTAAATTAATATGTTTAATTTTATATATATATATATATATATATATATATAATACAATCTTGAAACAACCTGTCAAAATATTTCAAAACTAAAATATTTTATTTCAATTAAAAAAAAAAAAAGAAACAATCAATACGGGGCAAGTATCTTGGAATCTCTGCAACTTGACCATGCATGCAGGGAATGGGCTTAGCTTGTGTACTGCAAAATGGAAGGAGAGAAAATATCTTATTATCTTTTGGTTATAGAGCCACAGACGAAGAAAGTATGGAATTCCACGTTTTGAATCTTTGCAAGGATCACTCCCATCTCCCCAAAAATCTCGACATCCCATATTCAAGTACTAGCCATTGCCAACATATATTTTTAATATAAAAATATTAATTATGATTTTTTTTCTAACATGAATTTTGTTAAAATAATAATTTTGTACAGAATTACTGTGAAGTGAAAATTTTATATAAAATATATGAATTTTAAATTGATATAAATTTATTTGTTTATTAGTTTTTAACGAAATAACCAACATAAAATTATCATCATCATTAAAAAAGCAAGAAGATTTGGATATTTGAATTATTTAATTCATTGTATTAAGATTAGTTCATTTTATAAATCACATTTAAAAACAAAATATAAATTGTGAAATGACCTGCAATAATCAAATAAAATATAAATAGTTAATTTCTATCCATAAAAATATGAAAACATAAATTGAAAATTCATCCCTACGTTACCATCATTTTTATTACTATAATAGTTAAAATTATTATCAACATTACTGCTCAAACAATTAAAATCACTAAATTAACCCAAAAAATAAAAAATAAATAAAAACATTTTAACAAAAAAAACAATAAAAAAATAATCACTAAAATTATCATTATTATTACGCAAACAATAAAATCATAAAATTATCTAATCTGAAAAATAGATAAAATAACAAAACACAAAAAAAAGAGGAAAAAAAAGATCAATATTGATTTTAAAATTATCACCAACATAAATTAAAATTTCAGAACGGAGCCTAATAACAATAAAACCACGACAAAAAATGAATCGAAAAAAAATAATCTAGAAAAATAAATAATACTATAGAGAATAAACATTGTAACTTTAAATATTCTGGATCATTTTGTAAATACAAACAATTGAGAAATTATTATTTTAATATATTTCTAAATAAAAAATATTTTAAAAAAATATCAATCACATTTCCAAGAAAATATAAAAAATGTTTCATGGAAAAAAATGAAGAAAAAAACATGATCAGGAAGAAAAAAGATTCGAGGATTAATCGTGGTGCATTTAACATAGCCCAGACACCCCAATTATGAAAAAAAACAAATAAAAAATATATTTATAAGTGGAAAACAAAAAAAATCAGCAAAAAAAAATTAATGGAAAAAATGAAAAAAATTAGAAAAAAAACTGAAAAAAAAACATAATAAAAAAAAGCAAAAAAACAAAAAAAATACGATGAGAACACGACTCGAACTTGCGACCCCTAGGAAGAGGGCGCAACTGCGCATGATTTGTACAATCTCGGCTACCTCAACATATTGTACATTTTTCAATAACATTCACATTGATAGTATTTACGTGTGGAAAAAATAAAAATTCACGGAGAGTGGGATTCGAACCACGCGCCCTTGGAAAACAGCCACACGCCTTGGACCACTTTGGCCAACTCAATATCTTGTTCATGTTTCACGACAATATATATTAATTGTAATAGTAACTGTGGATTTGCACAGCAAAACCGGCAGGCGTTTTATATGTTAGTTAATTTCATAATTGGACTCATATTGCATCCCCCTTTTCTATTACCTCCTAGAGTTTTTAGATTGTCTTTATGTTTTGTCCTGTGTTCCTCCATGTCAATTCCTCAAGCTTACAAGTGTTCTCGTGTATATGCTTTGGTTGATATCTAGAGAATCATAAATTAAGCCATCCTACTTTCTATGTCTTAAACTTTTTTGTATTAGATAATTAATTGTTCTTTTAACTCTAGATGTTCAACTTTTCAATGTCAAGTTCATTAGGAAAGTCATCGTGTTTATCATTGGAACCTAAGGGTCACAAAACTTCTAGTCTACTTGATTTAATTTCTAGTGGTTTTGGTTATATATATGGTATATTCAATTGTTGTGAAATCTAATGTATTTTCTATTTTCCATCACTATCAAGCTTTTGTTTAGCATTAATTTTCATGAACAAATAAATTTACTTGGACTAACTAGGGTAGTGAATACTACAAGTCAAATACTTTCTTTTAGACTAACAATATCCATCATCATTTGATTTTTTTTCTCATACTCATGAATAAATAGAATTGTTGAATGTCGTCATCAATATATCATTGAAACCAGTCTTGCTCTTATTGAACAATGAAAAACACCATAACAGTTTTGGAATTATGCATTTGAGTCCATAATGTATCTTGTTAATCTTATGCCTCATCTTGTCTTTCAAAATAATTTATTATTCGAGTGTCTTTTTTTGTCATACTTCTGATTATGTTTTTGGGCATGTATTTAAGTGTCCTTGCTTTATGCATTTATATCATGCTAATAAGTTAGATTTTCATGATTTTCTAGGCTATAACTTCTCTCACGTGGGTTATCATTGTCTTGATATTACATTTCAATGTATTTATGAACATGTATTTACTTTTGACAAATCTAAACAGATGAAAAATCCTAACAAATCTCCATATCATATTTTTTACTATCCACTTGCCTAATTCGCTTAATTATATAGTTTTTCACTCATCTAAGCCTGCATCTTCTCGGCCACCTATGTTGCCTATCGTTTTTATTACTTTAAGATAACTCATCAATCATGCCTTTATGTCACCATATGTTTTTTTTCATCTAATGATTATTATCCACTTAAAGGTTCTTCTCATTTATAGTTGTGATTTTTCAAGTATGATGTTGGTTCTCCAGGTTTTCCTAATGGTTCATCCGGGCCTACTGTAGGTAGCCCATCATCATGGTCTGACTCTTATATTGGGTTGAATTTAGTTGTTGACCTCCCCTTTTATCCTCTGCAACAACATACAAGTTTGGACATACTAGCCTTAATTTTTTTTAGTTTGAGTAAAATATCTTGAACTTGTCAATAGAACCTCAACTTTTTCTTACCTTAAAAGAATGTGGGCTTAACACATGTTTGAATTTTTTAATGATAGGTCTAATAGTTTATCAAACCTATACATGTTTGGGATCTGTGCTTTGCCCATACATGTATAGCTTGGTGAGATTGTGTGAGACTCAGATATATATGGGTCACGCGATAATCCCACACATGAATAGATTTTATGAGTACAAAGATGAAAAGTTATTATCCTTTATCTTTGGTTATTTTTCTTAGAAAAAAAAGTAGAGAAAAATTGAAAGCAAATCAGTGATCTAGCATAATATATATATATATATATATATATATATATGTGTGTGTGTGTGTGTGTGTGTGTGTGTGTGTGTGTGTGACACTACATTTCAAAAACGCTTTTAAAAAAAATATTTTTTACTTTAAATATTTTTGAAAAAATATTTTATTTTTTATTTTAAATTATTTTTTAATATTTTATATCATTTTGATGTGCTGATATAAAAAAAATCTCTAATATTTTTCTAAATAAAAATCACTTTGAAAAGCTTACAAACAGGCTCATAATGATAGCTATGAACCTAGCATAACACTTGAAGTCAACAAGTCTCTAAAATAGGATGGTAAACATGCACGATTAAGAGTTTGTTTGGCATGGTTGTTGCTGTTGTAGTTGGGGTTGAAAAAAAAAACAGTTTCATGAAAAATGCTTTTGATTGCGGTTCAAAACTGAAATTAAAGTGTTTAGTTAAAACTGTGGTTGAGTTTGAGGTGTAATGAAAAATAATTTCGAGTGTTTAGTTACCATGTTTTTCATATTGCTGTCAACTTGTGAAATTATTTTAAAGGACACACATTTTTTTAAATATTGTAGATTTAATTATCATAATAATAAAATATAATTAATAATTCAAGTAAATTACAAACTCATTTTTATTCTCAATAAATCGAAAAACAACAGGGTTATAGAGTAAAATGAAGTGATGCACCTTTCCCTTTCATCAGAGCTGATCTCTATGTACACAATTTTTAATTTTTAAAATATGATTTTTATATATTTTTTTAAATTGGACTGGGCATGTCCCAAACTAAATGCTTGGCCCAGTCAAGTTGGGCCAAAAAGGTCAAACTTTGCTAGACTTGGGCTAGGCCAAGAGCAGCCCAGCTCAAGAGTTCAAAAAACAGTACAAAACAGTGTGTTTTGCCTTTCGTTCTTAGACAATTATTTACGTTGGTACTATTCACGTAACACGTGAACAATAACATGGTAGACTGTGACTAAAGAATCAATGACCGATACCGATAGTAGAGGAGACCGAGGTGGTTCTTCCTGTGGTGGTTGCATCAGAAATGGTGATGTGTGGTAGCCGATAAGAGCTCAGGAAGGTTGCGGCACAAGTTGTTGCCATTGACGTTGGGGCTTGCTACCGCTAGTGCTGCTGGAAAGGATCAAAGGAGTGGTCGTGGTTGTGGAGAAAAGGGAGATGTGGAGGAGAGGGGGGTTTGTCGTGACATCATGTGGAGAGAGGAGGGGTAGTGGGTGTGGAGGGGAGAGAGGAGCGGGGAGAGTTGCCATCAGCGACAATAATAAGAGGAAGTCAACGACAACGGTAATGAACTGAGATGTTATCTACTTGTGTTTGAATTGAGATGTTATGTAAAATCAAAGAATTTCATTTGTTCATTTTGATGATTTTCAAAATGCATCGCAACTGCATATATTTAGATGGGACCCATAAAAAAAAAAGACCCTTTTGTTGAACCACCACCCAAACAGTGAAAGGGTTCACTTCGAGAGAATTATAACTTGGACCTCGCTTGAAAGGGAGACACTAGAGAGGAGAGCCATCATTTCATTAAACCAATAGCTTCACTTTCTCTAAGAAATCGAGGCTTAGGCATCTTAATCAACCTTATTGCAGGACCCAAAGCAGTTTTAACTTTCGATCTTGGTGTAACCGGGGGCTTGCTGCAAGTTACACAGGCACCCCTGGCCCCATCGGCAACGGATTTCCACGAGATCAGGCAGCTTGTTGCCACCCCAGAACCACTTCCAGGCTCTACCAGATTATTTTCAAACTGGGGACAAAATACCACACAGCCAGAAGTCGCACGCACAACGTTGTTCTCTCGTGAGCTGCCACGGGATTTGCACTTTTTTCTTCCATTTTGTTGTTTACAAGCTCCTTGATCGGAACAAAATCTATCCCATCCAACCTCAGGCGATACGCAACGACCGACCACATGCACCGATCAAATCAGTAGAATTGGTACAGTGGATGACTGGGTTGTCGACACCACATGACAGGTTATCAAAGATGCTATGCAATCACAACCTAAAACATGATAAGCTAATACTGCTTAGCATAATATTTGCAGGGAGTTACAACACTTTATGCACAAGGGGCAATAATCTGAGACAAAGCTACCGAAGTTTTCTACATGAAAGGCACTGCGAAAGAACAATGGTTTGAAAACCACCAAGCCTTCCAGACCGATTACAATTGAAAATTTGGGCCCACTGTCACGTTGGAAAACAATCATCAAATTCTGTGATCAAATATTTTTGGGGATTTGTGAACAAGATGAGCATGTGCCCGACCAGAAAAAAGGAAAGAGAGGCTAGTGATATCCAGCCTTTTAAAACTAAATCCACTCCTATGAGTTAGGACATCTCGATGGAGTGATTCTCCAAGTTCAGTTCTTCCTACGGATGTATCTCCCACCAGGACTAAACCTTGGATATGGATGAAGGGAAGCCAGCTCGCGGACACGGCGAAACACGGAACTTGGTAATGAACGCACCACATCCTTCAGCTTTTCCTTATCCTGCATCAACCACACCAATTTTGTTGCTCCCTGTCTTTGGATAATATACTATATTAACTTTACCATAATACTAGCAATTATTCTTACAGTAGCACCTCCAAAAAAGAGTTCACAAAAGTGGATATTTTATCAAGCAGTCATGTACGTACTGAATGACTTGTGCATTTCAACGCACACAATAGTGTACTTAAAACACACAATATTGTATTTGCCCATTCAATTCCACATCTCAGATGCATTTAAAATAGATTCTTGACCTATTGCCCATGTAGACCAAGAGCCAGAATTAACCCCATATGCTTACAAATACTACGCAATAGAAACTGATGGAAGTTTGACTTTTTACCAATCCTGCCTCCATTTCCACACATATGTGGCCCAATACATGCAGAGCAGTGAGTGTCGCCTTAATAAATTCAGTACATGGGTGCTGTCCCATACAAGGTAAAGGAAACAATGATCCACAAGATGAATAATTAATTAGTTTAACACCAATACACTTGACATTAGCAGCCTTGAATACATTCACTGGAAATACAACATGCATTCCTTCAGAGCCAACTCCGGATTTTAGCATAACAATATTTTGAGTTCAAGCTTCATTTGATTTTGAGAGCCAGGCACAAAATAAAAAATCCAATTGAGTAAAATGTAGATGACCTTGAGGAGCTACACACCTCAACAAATTGAGAAGAACCACAGCCAATCAGGTAAGCCTCAAATATAATCAATTATTGATGAATGGAATGCAGAAATCTAACTGATTAGTATTCTCTTTTTATTCTGTTATTAGATCATTAAGTTCCTGTAGGCATGCAAGAAAAAATGGATAAAAGATATCCTAGATAATAGTTAACTACTATACTTGAACAATCATGTTGCACTCATATTAAGGCAATCTAATTAATGGAGAGCAGAAGCTCCACTCAGACAAAAACCTCCAGCAGGAAAAAAAAATAGAGCTAACCTCTTTCTTGTTTGATTTGCGTTTCTGTGCACCGCTAGCTCTTAAAAGATTCCGCCATTTATCCTGCAGATTTAATGTTAGCATCCAGATTGGAATCATGAAACAGGTGGACTTCTTTAATTGGATTAAGTGCTGAAAAGTACCCTCAGATCTATTGGAGTTCGGTAAGCAGTTGATGAGAACATGAGCTTCTTTATATCAGTCCACCTTCCAGTTCCATACTGAGCAATACCATCAATCAACTTCATCACCTCAGGAGTAGTCCACATTCTTTGATGCTTCCTTCTGTCATTGCTCTTCTTACATATTCTTTTCTTAACACAGTCATCTTCAGACTCATCATCTTCGGATTCAATAAACTGTTCATGAAAGGCAAAGGTTAGTATAAAAAATCAAAAACTCTTACCAATGAGGGGTATTTCAAAGTGAACTTCATGATCAAAAGGGAAAAGTAAATTCAATGCTCAAGAGAGATTTTTATTAACGAAATATTGGGTGATAATCATTTCATCTGATTTCTGAATCTTTAACCTTTCACTCACAGTGCATTGATGCACAGCAGTGTATAATAAAAAGATGCATTTCATTGTAGGAAAATATCTCCAGTGTATATGCTTCCAGAAGAGATTCCACCTCAGTTGAAGCTGATGCACAACTATCCTCAACCACAGGGAAGGAAAGGTTACAGTAAATTGACAGCCAGCACAAAACTAACCACTGTTTCTATCAAAATTGTCATAACCAAAAGCAGAACATGATGGATAGAAAGAACCCCATCTAGTTGAGAACTCAAGTTTGGAAATGCTGAACTGAGTTGGGTTTAGGATATAAAGCAAGGAGTGAAAACACAAGCAGCAGAAATTTTTAGTCTATGATATATCCACACATGCAATTCAAATGCTGCAACATGCACAATTGCAAACTAACAAATGTAAGTCACAGATACATGCAAACACATGACATTTGGCACACAAATGAATGCCAGAGAGTGAGAGGGTTTAGGATTTCCATTTCAAAGAACTAACAGAATAGGTTCAAGAAGATGAGAATTGTTTCCCTACCGAAAGAGGCAAGGATTTCTTTGGACGCCCTCTCCGTGGTCGAGATTCAAATGGTGCTTGAGCACTAGGTCCAGTTAAGGACAGCTCCTTTGGAGCAAATTCAACTGCTCTCACTTGACAAGGTTCATTCTGAGATGTAACACCCCAGCATCTACCCTTTGAAATAAATGAAGGATTTGTTCGTCTTTCTGAGACAGGCTTTGACCTTAGATGTAAGGGTTCATCAGTGCCTTTAGTTATTGCTTGATTAAAATTCTCACTAAAAAACTCTTTGGGAGTGCGTGCCAATGCACTCCCACAATGAAGTTCATCATGAGATCTGATCTTTGGGCGTTTATCCTTCAGAAAGGCAGACAAATCACTTTTTCTTTCCATCACTTGTTTTGACTTGGGATCTGAAAGTTCTTCAATGTACCTCTTTGTAGGCTTGCGCAACCTCTTCTGTCTGGCTGATGTGCCAGCTTTGGCAGCTTGAACAACTTTCTTTGCATTTTTACCAGATACCAAACTTATTAAAGGCTTTGCATCATCATCCAACTCATCAAGATCCTCTATATCATCCGAAGTGGGGCACACACTATCCTCACCTGGTTCTTGACTATTCCATTTGTCACCAGAGGAGCGACGTAATTTACATTTGACTTTCTTGTTATGCCAGCCATTTTTGCTTTCAGATTCTGGAATAGTTGCCGTTGACAGTTCTGACATCCCAGCAGCACCATTACTACTTCCACTGCATCCAGGGGATTGACTTTCTGAACTTGAGTTTCTTAATCGTGATCCGTCAGGTGGAGTATAATCTAGGTAAGACACCTTCTGAGCTAATTCAATATCTGCTTTCAACAGTTCCAAAAAAGAAAAAGAAAAACATATGAATATTAAAATCAATACATCAAAATTGACACAGTTAAGGATCATTAGGTGTATAAGCCACGAGATTTACCCAAAATAAAATCTTCATATGCCCCAGAAAAATCATTAGCTGCATGAATATCATCCACCTCATCAACTTCATCCAGGAATCCATCAAGAACCTACTAAACAGTAGTTCATCAGAAGATCATGATGCTCATAAAATTATTACCAGAGGTAAAGAAGTAAAAAGCTAAGCACAAAAGGTTGCAAATTTAACATGAGGATCAAGAGAATACACTTATTTTCATGAGAAGAAAAGAGTTGGATAAAAGGGATTTTGAAACAACAAGTATTGACAAGGAGAAGCACATACTCCAAGATCCAAGTCATCTGGTCCTTGAGTAATATGAGAGTGAAGCCCACCTAAGCAAGCAAACAGCCCCAAAGAAAAAGATCATCATTACCTTCAAATATTTAAGTACACAAAAAAATCCAGAAAAGCCACTAGTGTTTGTAACATTAATGAAAGGTTCATGTCAAGATTCTAGTCAAAGCAGATCTAAGATTTTAGAGAACACATAATGTAACAATGCAGAGACATGTTTATAAATATATCAGAAAATGCTTGAGTAAAGAATGCACAAGTGGACAGCCTAGATAAACTAAGTCACAAAAAACTCCTTACTGAATGTCCTTATGGAGTAATGAGCTTATCCACAAAACATACATTTTTTTAGTGTGTGTATCATCTGTGGTTCTCTGCTTTTTTTACTTCATCATTCCCAACATTAGTATTCCCGGTCTAGACAAGATAAAGATTCACTTTGGGATTGGGTAATCAGAACCCCAAGGAAAAAGGGAAGAACTTTCTAGCCATCTTTTATCACACTAGGAAATAAACATCTGTTTTGAATTCTTGTGAGCTGGTCGCATGCTTTACACACATGCACACTGGAGACATAAAAGTAGATTTTACAAACAAAAGCATCAAGCAGATAGAAAAATACCAATATTTCTTCTCATGCCATCATTAAATTCAAATGAAAAACCATTTGTCTCTGAGCATTTTGATGATTTCTCCTTGCCTAAACATAACACGCCATCTACTGAAACACGATCAGTTTTAGGTTCCGCAAGTAAGTGCTGTACTTCAACTGCTTCATCTTCTAATGCAGGAGCAAAGGAATCATCTACCTTTACCTAACAAAAGAAAATAAGAAACTGTTGTAACAACATTGACACGGAATTTTGAGAGGAAGAAAACAAGATGCAGAATTATTTGTATGAGAAAAATTGCCTATTATCAAGAAACATCAGCAAAATCATGAACCAAGGAAATGTACATAATATTACAGAAGGCACCAAAAGTATGTCATCAATATGCCATGATGAACAGAATGCAACCGTCCAGAAAATCATATTGCAACGTACCTCGCATCATCAATTAAAATGGCACAATACCAAACAGCACATTAAATACACACAATATCACACAGCCTCAACAAATTCACATTTCTCATATAACAAACAAAATTTCTGTCTAGCAATTGTTGAATCCAAAAGGGTTAGGAAAGTACATAGATTTTCCAAACCACAAATGCCTCGTATCATTTGATTTTGACACCAGCACATTTAATGGCAGCCCACCGCCCACATCACCAATATGAAGAGATATCAAAAAACAATGACCCACTGACTGTTTAATTTCTTTATAACATTGGCTATTTTTTTCCAACTTAAATCCAGTAGTTTTGACTGACAAGTAGCCAACCTCTTCTGTCTTTGTAACTAGTCCAGTTTATCGAGTAAATCATTGTCTTCAACATAGCAACGAGAGAAAAATGATGGAGAAATATCCTTCAGCATAGCATGATCCCAAGTGTTCAGAGAACAATATTATGAGAATAAGAAGAAAAACTAATAACAAAAAATTCTCACCCTTTGACATTTCATACTAGCAAACTTCTTTGGAAAATGTGTTTCTCGATCCAACTTATCCATTCTAGGCATAAATTCTCATTTCCAAACATGCGCCACAGCTTTGTTCAGTTCCTAGAATTAGAACTGGAAGGAAAAAATAACAAAAATCACTATCTGCTAAAATGACAGAAATAACTACCTGCTGCCAGTAAAGAAACTGGTTTGACAATCCACACGGAAATTGCATGTCAGTAATATAATTTCAAGAATTAAACAATCAAGTAAAAAGGCTCAATATAAGATGCAAGAGATGCTGGATAAGTATGTGCCCTATTCAGCACATCTTGCTTGTAAGTTATGAAGACATTTCCACTTTTAGAGAGTTGGTACTTCTAAGCTAGGCTTTCTGAAATGTGAGGAGCTCATCACTCATTTGATAATCACGAGTTAGATAATGTAGACATACCTGCCAGTTAAGCCCATCACTTGTTCTAACCACAGCCAGATTATATTTTTCTATTTTCTAGCGTGTATATTTCACAGTTTCTTTGAGCATTGCATCCTCCCATTTATAACAGGTTGCTGGGCTTGTACTAGAATGGAGTTTCTAAAATATCAAAGCCCTACTAACAGTCCTTTTCAAATGCCAGGGGACACTATCCTACTACAATGCCTCACTTGCCATAAGCATACTAGGGAAAACAGAAACAGTCTTCTCTCTAATGCAGGCACTCAACAACTAGATGTCAAACAGGATCAAAAGGATAGCTACAACCCACGAGCACCTTGATAAATTCATGATCCAATTGCAAATCCAACATGCCAAAATATACGTTATTTCTCGTTCCTCTATGTTTTATGTCATTACACTCTGCCACCAAACCAAACTACCACTGGATTAATTGCAATCAACAAAAAGTCTATATTTTGGTGGATTTGGTAAATAATTGAATGGAATGGCACAAAAGTATTCATGTAACTGACCCCAACTAGTTTGGGATTGAGTCTCAGTTGTTGTTGTTGAGAGGTCCATGTTGTTTTCTAAACTCACTTTTATCTATTCACTTGATTAGCTATCGTCACAGCCAACACAGTCATTAATTACGGACAAACTCATCACAAATAATCCAAGCCTCCCCCAAAGTGAATCATTCAAAAATAAAGAAGCAAAATGAAAAGTCCGTGTCTGAATAAAATGGTGGAGCAGGTTATAACGAATAATAAAGTAATGGAATATAAATAGATGATTACGAGACAGAGGCAAATGGAGCGAGAAACAGTGTTAAACCTAGCATCTAATGCAAGCTCATTATCGACAATAGCCGAGCAAGCAAGCAAAAAAAAAATCAAACAGCACCGCTTTCGAACTTAAGCGTTATTTATCCTAAATTGAAATTCAAATAAATAATTTAAAATCTCTGTTGACTGCTCAAAAATGCCAGTTCTTAAAATAAGAGGTAGCATTTAATTTAGTTTTATCGTAATTATTTTATTTTTATTTTTTTTTGCAAGAAAAAGAATTATCAAGTTAGCCTAAAAGCTCGAACGTATCCGCTAAAAAGGAAAGGCAAATGATAACAGATGAGATGAAAAAAATGAAAATAAAATTTATAATATTCTACTTCGTTTTCCAGAGAATCAAACAGGCCAGTGAGCAGAAGAGTAAAGTAGGTTAATAAAAGAGGTACTTAAAAATAACAAAAAAAAAAAAACTAAAAGCACCTCGTTCATCGGCAAAAACTCCAGATAGCTTGAAATGAAACCGATCTGCAACGCCTATAACTTGACAAAAACAAAATCAAAATGAACACGATCTGGTAGGTGAGAAACAGAAATAGACAGATACAAAGAGAGATGACGGTGATGTGGCCTAAGAAAGAGATCTGATTCTGACCCCGGAGAGAGAGTGTGCGTCGAAGGAAATTCGACCGAATGTTCGAAACCGAAAGAGCTCAAAACCGCCAAGAAGCGGCACGAGATGGAAATGTGAAAAGTAATATGTAATTTGTGTTTTGATGCTTTCTCATTTTATTCGACGGAATCGAAATGTTTTTTTTTTTATTGTTTGTTTGTAATAAGTTTTTTTTTTGGATAGAAAAAGAAACTCTCATCCGTCTCCGTTTATTTTGTTTTTGATATAATTTGGGTTTGAAGTCCGGCTGAGAAAATCAAGGACAGGTGGATGTCATTAGAAGGATTTAGCGCCGAGTTACTCTGTTTTGCGGTCCTCCACGTCATTACGGCTACGGCGTTACGATCCTTCCTGGTTGCTGATAAGGAGGATGCAGGCTGGCTCATAATGGACAAATGGTGTTTTTTACTGCCAAGTGAAGTTAGCCCACGGCCACAGGTTAGCTATCTGCTGGCACCACTGCCTGCAGATACAGTCGTAGGCTATAAAGTTTTGGGCTTTACAGGCCCATCAAACGTCGGTTCGCTCACCAAAATAGCCCGCCTTCAAAGAAAAACCCACAATGCTGGATTCCAAATTCCGTTACCAAATATATGTATCAGTTTTTAAAAACTGTTTTGGTGTGCAAGCATTATCGATATTACTATTACTATTACTATTACTATTACTATTACTTTACTAAAGAAACTAAAAGGGGTCGGTCATTTACTGCTCATCACTGTTCACGTACACTCATGTGTACTGTGGACAGGATATTTTATCAGCTGCTTCGAGTCTGTATGTTAGTTTAAGATGTTCGGAGTTGACACGCAAGCAACGAAGTTAACACTGGTGGTTCCTAATTAGGGGGGGTCGGAGAGAGAGAGTGCGTTTTTTTTTTGGACTGAAGTAGTAGTGGGGATCCACTTCACAGTGCAAGGTTTTTGTTTTTTTAATTTACCTTTTTTTCCCCAACGATTTAGTTCTATTTAAAGATTAATCAATTCGATTTTTTCCCAAAAATATCAAATTAAAAGAATAAGAATTAAAGTAAAAAACACACCCAATAAGATTAACGTGTTATAAGTTTTGCAATACATATGATTTAAATAACTAATATTTTTCAAGTTCAAATTTTATTTTAATTATTTTTTAGTTCCGGTTGAAAGGTGAGAGAAAGGTTATTGGATTATTGTTGTAGAGAAAAAAATATTTTTGACACTCATTACTAAAAACACTACAACAGATCGCACATTCACTATAGTTTGCTGTCGCTCAACACTTATTAGCACTGTTCATATGCATTTTGCTCCGGTGCATCGAGGTTGTTGGTCTTTTTTTTTCTATTTCAAACAGTGTATTAACGAAATTAGCCCCCGAAAAAAACAAAAAAACCTCCATTTTCAGGGGTTGAACGGTCATTGACTGTTTTCGGTCCGGACCGGACCGATCCAACCACCCGGTCCATTCAATATTTTATATTAAATTTAAAGTGCCAATACCCATTTTAGCCCCCCCTAAACGACAAAATCATGTTACGTCTTTAAGGGGCTCCCAGTAACTTCACCTTTTTTAAAAAAATTCATAGATTTATTGCGAGCGCGTCGCCGATGCGTGCTGGACATTTTCAACTTTCACGCGATGTTCGAGCGGCGCATGCGGCGTCATCCGAGCATCCAAAAATCCACCGGCATCTAGAATGCTTTTCATAGATGTTATCTTCCGAGCGGTCGCGGCGTGTGTCATCCACGGTGGTACGTCGATGGTGTAATAGTCGTTTTAAAATTTTCACCCCTTTTCTCTCTCCTCCTGTGCAAGCTAACATCAGCATAATTGTTTTTCTCAATTTGCACTTTAGTCCCTACACTTGAATTGTCGTTTTGGGTCCTTATTATTATTATATAGGTTTTGATTTCTTTCAATTTAGTCCTTCAATTCAAATTAAGTATATATTGTAGTATCATTTCGGTCATCGATTTTGAATTTGAAATCGATCTGGAATGCATATTTTTTCAAGTCTCAAAGTTTTGATTTGTTTCAATGTTATCCTTCCATGCAAATTAAATATAAATTAAAGTTTCATTTCGATCCTAATTCTTTTAATTTCCGGTTTTCTTTCAAATTATTTAATTTCATTAGTATCCATACTTGGATTTATTTCAATTTTGTCCTTTAAATTATATTTATTATATATGTTCGTTCTTAATTTTATCAATTATACTTTTAATTCCTTTATTGTTTTTATATATTTCTGTCCATATTTATATATACATATTATTAGTTCCTATTTTCAAATTTTATTCATTTCTAATGTTATTAAGTTTTTTATTTCATGTTCAATTTGTTTTGTGTGCTGGTAATCATTTAAAAATTTATAATTATTATGATTTATCTTTTTTCCCCTTCAAGTCACATAATTTGATATTATTATTGATAAGACATTCAAAATAATGATAATGATTATATATTAGTTTTGTTTTCTTCTAGACATGTCGGACTAATTATATTCTTTGATATTTATTTAATTTTACTATCATTGCTCTTAAATACTTTTAATATAATAATATGAGTAATAAATCTTATAAAATAAAAAAATTATGGAGTTTTTTTTACAATAAATATGGTCTCACCAGTTCTTATTATTTCTACTGTTATTAAATTTTTATTTTGTCCTCTTTTTGAAACTCTTCAAAACAAATTATAATATTTTATTTTTTAATATTTCAGATCTAATATTACTAGGCAAAAAATACAATTCAAACAAAAAAATTTACACATTTACCTAGATTTCAAAAATATGCAAGTTACTTCCCATTTCAATTATACTGTTCTTTTTAGACGACAAATAAATCATTGTAGTACGCAAAAAAAAATCTTCCTAAAAACATATTATAATATTTTTATTTGCAATGTGTCAAATCTAATATTACTGGGGAAAAAAAGACAACTCATAAAAAAAATGACAAATTTACCTAGGTTATCTGCAATTAAAAAATATGCGAGTCACTTCTTGTTTCGATTAAACTGTTCTTTTTAGACGGCAAAAAAATAATTATTGCACGCAAAAAAATTATGTTAAAAATAAATTATAATATTTTTATTTGCAATGTGTCAAATATAATATTACTGGAAAAAAAAAGGCAACTCATAAAAAAAATATGACAAATTTACCTAGGTTATCTATAATTAAAAAAATATATGAATCACTTTCCATTTCGATTACTCTATAAAGTATGTTAAACTAATATTGCTGGGATAAATAAACAACTCAATTTCTTTTAACAAATTTACTTAGGTTATCTACAATTAAAAAATACAGACCATTTCCCATTTCGATTACACTATTCCTGTCAAAAATTATGCAAATCACTTCCCGTTTCGATTACACTATTCCTTTTATACGGCAAATAAGTCATTAGCACGCAAAGAAATTTAGTTTATTTCTTCAAAAATTTACAATGTTTTTATTTTAAATGTGTCAGATGTAATATTACTGAGGAAAAAAACAACTAATTTTTTTTTGACAAATTTACCTAGGTTATCTACAATTAAAAAAATATACAAACCACTTCCCATTTCGATTATACTATTCCTTTTAGGCGGGTAAAAAATTAATTTGTTGCATATTTTATCTATTATAATGTTGCTAATTAAATATTTAAACAACTAATTACAACATGTAAAAAATCAATTATTTTTCAACATAGAAAAAACCCTGACGCCATGCGCGGGCAAGCATACTAATTATACCACGCAAAAAACTCATCTCTAACATATTTGATGTATCGCAATTTTAGTAATTGAACATTAAAATAACTAATTATACCACACATAAAATATAAGTTTATTTGTGGATTTTTTTTATAATGTGTCAAATCTAATATTACTGAGAAAAAAAATCAGAAAAAAGAATTACATATGTTATCTGCAATTACAAAATATACAAACTACTTTTCATTTCAATTATACAAATTTTATCAATTATAACTATACTAACTAAATATTAAAATAGTTATATACAATACATATAAAAACAATCAATTTTTTACATAGATAAAAAAACCCGACGCATCGCGCGGGCATACAGCTCGTAATGACTATTTTGCATTACAATCCCACTGGTCTTTAACTGAAATTTGATGGAAAAAATCATTTTAAATGAATGTATTTTTAAATATTTTAAATTATTTTGATATGCTGATTTTAAAAATAATTTTTAAAAAATAAAAAATGATAATCAAAACTACCACCACCACACCATCAAACAGGACAGATAGTTTTTACAAACAATTTACATGCTGCTGTTTTGGTGTGCAATCATTATCGATAATTGTTTTTAAAAATAATTTTATTTACAAATATATTAAAATAATTTTTATTTTTTAAAAAATCATTTTAAATATCATAAAAAATTAATTAAAAAAAAGAAAAATAAACATCAAACACCCAGATGGAAGTAAATGATGACAAGGACATCAACCGGTGTTGACAACCACAACTAATCAGATTTCCTAGACAGTTTGGTGGATGCGTTTGTTTTTCAGTATCATTAAACCCCTTCCACCCTGTCATCATTTATTCTCACCTTACCTGTTTTAAAAACTCTACCGTATTACAGCTATGCTCCTCGTTTGGTATTGTTGTAGCAAGCGGCACATTAATGAAATATGTGCAATTGCATGGGGTGATGATTTTCAAATCCTACTACTTTTTTGAAAAATGACGGGAGCCTTCTATCTCGGTCAGAATCTTGAACATTAAAAAACAGAGAAAACACAATCCACAGATTCAGGAGAGCTTTCATCAAAACTATTTACCCGCACCATGAGAAAACAAAATTCTGGATTAACACAGTTAAGATTGGTGTCAACTTTCTCCTTGGACCATCCCTCAAAATAATGAATCTATAGTATTTTATATAACTGGAGAGTGGAGAGGTAACCAGCAGTTTGATAGTTCTGTAACCTTTGATTTCCCTTCTACAACTCTTTGATTGGCATCATTTGAATCACCAGTACCTGTCTAATCTCGGATTTTAACATCATAGCACACTTCTTCACCTTCTACAACTCCTTGATTGGCATCATTTGAATCACCAGTACCTGTCAAACCTCGGATTTTAACATCATAGTACACTTCTTCAACTCTTCGTAGATCATACTTCATGCCTGATACAGGAGAAAAAATACTCATGAAGTCAACTCATATACAATGACATTTAGATTTAAAATTATTCAAGGAAACTAGGCAAGTGGAAAAGGGCTCAATAAAATGAGTGGGATGAAATGAAAAAAAAAAAAAAACTACCATCAAACTTCTTGCGCAGGAAATCATTCCGAAGATTGAGCATGCGGAAAGCTGCGTGAAGATCCGTCAAGAACTTCAACACCTTTTTTGGACAATCATAGTCCCCAGTGGTCACTTGGTTTACAACATACCGAGGCTGCAAAACCCATACAAACAATCGCATTAAAAGCCCTTTTCTGCAAACTTTATTAATTGCTCACATGTAATTTCAACAGAATGTCTGAAGCACATCCACTGCACATAGTTTACATAGGTAGTAGGCCATGTTTCCTTAAATTTCCAAGAGCTTGCAGCTTGTAAGCGTAAGATAACCTTTTGAAAATATGAAGATAGTTCTTACCATCTCATTGGACATAAAGCAAACACCTGTACAGACAGAATTTTTAAACATCAGCGTTTCCAGTCAAAGAATAGAATCGCAGCAATTAAGATAGGTATTACATATTCTAATAACTGAAACAGGTGTTATCAGGAATGATTTGTTACCATATTTCTAAATATCTTCATACTGAGGTAACAGTAGAGGAAGGTATAGTGCATGCCACTAGCAATGTAGCAAATACTCGCATGAAAGGGTTCGTTGGCAGTATCTTGGTTATATGGTATTATCTACGACACACAAGCATGAACTGAAAATTTATTATCCAAAAATTTGAACAAAAAAAAGCTTTAGGGTTTGAATCATGGGTTTAGTGCCCAGGATTTCAAAATACACTATTTGATTTCAACTTGGTACTTCTTTTGACAAGAACAGAAATTGAACCGTTTCAATTTATACATGCCATTCTTGGGCAAGAGCCATGCTAATCTTCTCTATATCATTATAACTTGTCCTGTCAACCTTCAAACAGCTTGATTTTGACTTCGTATAAAATTCATAGGAAAAAGCATTTCATTAGTGGCCTCCTGATACTGGTCAGCAATGGCTGATCAAGTCAAATGGACAAAAGCTGCAGCTATAAGCTAAGCAGGTCAACACGCCATCACAAACAATCAGACAACACTACCACCTGCATTTTTATATGAATATTTGGAATCTTTTGCTAGCTTTGGAAGTTGAACCATATATTTACATGTATACCAGAAACAATGAGTATATTCAAGCTAGCCCACTTTCACCAAAGTGTAATTACATAATCCATACACATTACTTAACACACGAATCAAACATTTTTATTTTATTTATTTATTTGGAAAAATTACTGACCAATAAGATAGTCCTCAATGTCCAAACCAAACTCCAAGCTGTTAACTGCAGAAGCAACAAGAAAAACGAAAGAATGAGCGAGCGTTTATTAACTAATCATAATTCGTAAACAAGATAAAGAATAACATACGGCCAAGTTTTTCCTCAGCTTCAGAGTGCATCAGTAAATTGCCAGTCTCTAGCCAATGCATAAAAGTTAGCAGAGAAACAACAGTTTGCGTTTCGCTCCTCCAATCACCGTGATACCTATACCATAAGGCAATCACAAGCCAAATACACCAAAATAAAGCTAATAAAAATCAAAATTAAAAAGAGAATGCCCCAGATTCTTAAATACCTGTAATATTGACCAGGACACTCGCGGGTGATTTCAGCAAGTCTATTATAAAATCCCTGTAACACTCCAATTTGCGCCTTTGCTTTCTCTAAAACCTCTGCATCAAATCACACAAAAGATTAAAAAACAAACAAGCAAGAACTTCTTTCTTAGGAGAGGGAGCGGAGTGTCGTTTTTTCAGAACCTGGAACGGGGCGGGATTGGTGAACGAGAAGAAGACCAGAGTGCATGAGTCGAGTGGTGGACTCGATCTCTAAGACAACAGCTCGGATCTTTTCGCGCAAGCTTCCTGATTCTTCTAGCTTTGAGCGAAACTCTTCGAATTGTTTATCCAGTGAGGGAGAGGGAGAGGGAGAATCAGCACCGCCTGACATGGAGAGAGTTGTGGAGAATGAGCGACCTGGTACTTTTCTGTGACGAGAAATGAGGAGAGAGGGTGAAAGATAGGTGGTGGTGGAGAGGAAAGGGAGTTTGTGGGAAAAGGAAGAGAGGTTGGGGTTTGGGTTTGTGTTTGTGTTAGGGTTCAAGGAACGAGAGAGTGAGACTGTGAACAAGTAGGCGTTTCGAAACGCCGATTTCATTTCTCTTTATAAAATTTCTACCGTGCGCTTACAGCTTGCTAAATAGGATGGGACGGGTCTTTATCGGGCGAAACACCCTTCTATGGCCTCGTTTATAGCGAATTCAAAGCCCATTTTGGTCATTCAATTTGATTGCGGTTATAAGGTCCATTTAGTATTGTAGTTCTTTATTGCTTTGTTGCGGTTGAGGTTGAGAAAATATAGTTTCAAAAAATGTTTTTTCGTGTTTCAAAAGCGAGTTAGGTGTTTGATTAAAGCGTGGTTGAGTTGGAGGTTGAAGAAAAAGCAGTTTTTGGTGTTTGGTTTCCAATTTTTGCAAACTGCTTTAACTTGTAAAATTACTTAAAAGGGCATTGAAATACACACACATATTTATACATCCATCCATATATATAAATAAATAAATATATATATATAACTTCTACAAATAAATTTAAAAATAAATAACAATTTATATTAATGTGAATACTTCAAATAAAATGAAAACATAATTTCATTCTCCCATTAAACTATTTGCAATGCTCTCGCGCAAAATATCCATATGGGAATTTCTGCTCAAACTCTGACTAGTTTCAAATGTTACAACATTTGGTAATAACTCGTCTGGAATATAATCGGGATTTCGATCATATTCAACAAAAACATCATCATGTTGCGATCTCCTTCTAATATAGTTATTGAGTGTCATTGATGCAACAATAATCGCAACTTGTGTTTTGTAAGGATATGGTGGCATGCACTGAAAAATTTCCCACCGTTGCTTCCATACTCCAAATGTCCGCTCTATAACATTATGCAACGATGAATGTGCACGATTAAATACTTCGCGTCGTCCACTTGGTTCACCCCGACGTCGAAACTCTTCTAAATGATACCTCTCCCCTCTATATGGACCTAAATATCCATACTCATTTGGATAACCGACATCAACCAAATAGTATTTTCCTGCAAATAGAAACAAAATGCAACTTTTAAATTAATTCAATAACAAAATATGAATAGTAAGTTATTTAAATTATCGTATCTATAAGAAATTAAAATTGACAACCTTCAGGCGGTTTAGGAAATTTGATACTCAGATGCGTGTATTGCCTCGAGAAAAATACGTGCATCGTGTGCACTACCTTCCCATCCAGCCCATACAAATGTGAATTGCATGTCAAAACTACAGGCCGCCATGATGTTTTGTGTTGGGACATCTTTCCTTCCAATAAAAGGAATTTGAATATTCGGTGAAATTGTTACACGAACATGTGTCCCATCAATTGCACCAATACAGTCCTACAAGTATGAAAAAAAATGTATTACGATATAAATATTCAAACAAAATACGGAGTATTGGTGCAAACTATATTAAATGTAAACTTATATAGTTACCTTGAAATGGGGCATAAATCTTCGATTCATCGTAATTTGTATCGGTGTGTTTGTAAAGTCTGGATCAGTTGGTTTGATGATATCTATAGAAAATAGACATAATGCTTTAAGAACTTCTTTCAGACATCTACTTACAGTTTCACCAGAATGCTGAAATCTTTCTTGCACATGTCGATTAGATGCCCCAACTGCAAGGGTAAATAAAAACATTCCGACCTTCTCCAGTACACACATCCTCCTTGAAGGGTTTAACCCATAACGCGTTTCCAATTCAGAACATAGGCTGAGCAAAGTGTCTCTGTACATTCGAAACATGTTAACACAGTGTTTCGAATGACCTCTTAAAATGTCATTCAACCAACGCATCCCTGTATTATACGAATCCATACATGGTTCTTTATTAATATAAGTATTATAATATAGGGTTGATGCGCCAGCCGTGCTTAAAATTATGTTTTCATTGTCATATTTTCTTTGTATAAAAGTTAAGTCATCTTCATCGTCTTCGTCATCGTTAGTGTCCTCGCTACTGTCGTCATCGTCACCATCATCGTTGTCGGTCCCACCAGTTCCATCATCGTTAGCGTTGTTGTTTCTTTCGTCGACATCATAGTTAATGTGCGCAATAACACGATCCATAACATTTTCATACTCACCTTCAAAATCCCCGTTTAATAGAGCATTAAAATGTGCATCATCCATATCTACAAAATAAGTCCAAATTAGAGTCACGATATACATTTTGATATTTGGATATTGAAAGCAAGCATGGTTAATCAATATGGTTAGTAATTGAAAATTTTTAAAATATTTGGAAAACATGCGATCAACATATTACTTATGACGTTAGAATCTAATACAAACACAAATATGATAAGCAATTATTCAAACAAAGTGCTAGAATTGCAGTTAAGAATTAGATGAATGTGCGATGGTATTTCTAAGCCAGCGGTATTTCTGTTGTATGTCATTGAGGCTAGCCCACATTTCTCTATTTCTTCGCACTTGTAGAATTTGCATGGCGCGGAACAGAAAATTATCGTCATCTATCAAACCAGGTATTGATTGGAGCTCGACCATAACTTCAGAATACTACTGACTGGCAAGTCTTTATTTGCGAAGTTGAATCACTCCTACTGGACATCGTTGTCGAGAAGTCTGCTCTGAATTGAAACTAGTCGAGCCCCAATTCAAGGTGACTTTTTCTTTCTAGATCTTGGCTCCGGAACATCTTTTTGTTTTCGTTTTCCACTTGCTCCTGGTGTTACTACTAGATGATATATGATCCCCCCCAACGCCTCGAGAATTTTGATAATTTCCAAGATTTATATCCTCATGCTCATCTGAGTCCCCGCTTCCTTCCTCCAAATCAGCACCTTGTAGACCGACATTTATTGCATCCAAATCCTTGTCAATGCCGAGTCTTGTGCTCGACTATGGTGCCCATGCATGTTGTCCGTAGCGGTGACTCGAGAGAACATTCTATCAAATTTGAACTTCAATGAAGGCTCAATTCAGTAGTTCTGAATTTTCTAACTTCTTTATTTTCCTACATAACAAAATTAATGCTCTTGTCATTGACTTCACATAACATAATAACAATAAAGAAAAGTAAGGAATAACAAATACTAACCTGAATTTATGCTCGCCACCACTCATCACTAGCGACAATCGTTTTCGATTCATTACTCCAGCTCACACGGTTTCACCAATCAACTTATTCCACAAGCGCCAGTTTTTACAAGAATCCCATTTAATTTTAAATTGACTTTTTCGAACACTACACCCGTTTGCTCTGTAAATGATTTTGCAACATACTTCCAGTCGGGTTTATCAAAATGCGAACCCGGTGGCATGCCCATATCAATTTCCTAATGCATATATCATAAAATATATGCAAGTATTCGGACTCCAATTAGCTTTCGTAGATGACTCGAGAATCAGCCATGATATGTTCTTAAACTTTGCAAAAGCAGAACAAATAAACATTACCAACCGACACTACATAATATAAATGTCTAAATCAATCATGCAAATTTCGAAAAAATAAGGGTTTAAAGAATTAACCTAGTCACATGGGTTTATAACCAAACACTACCTTTAATTAACATAAAAACTCGAAATCAAATAAGGCATGGAAAAGTTTTACAAGGTTTGATCTTTTGTTTCACATCATTCAAAGCTACAAACTTACTTGTATCAACCTTACAGATAAACAATGAGATGGTAGTGTTCTAAGCCCGAAAAAAATAAGAGTGATTTCAAGCAACATTTCAACTTTGCATAAAGGAAAAAATACCAATTATATGTACAACTATTTCAGAAATTGTGAAAATTCACGATGGGTAAAATACAAAAGAACTATTCCATTGACAATTTTGAAAACGACCCAATCAATTATCGATTAATGAAAGACACTAAAGTATCATCTATCAAGACAATTCACAACAGAAAATTTTCATAAAAGGTATATTGTATATTCCAAAAGTCTCCTCGAAAAAAGTTCATCGTTCATATATATATATATATATATATAACATAGTTTAGTAGCTTAAGTTTCTACCGATGATATTTTCATATAATATGTCGGTGAATGTGTTTTTTAGTCAAATGATTGTGAGTTTAAATTTTACCAATGCTTTCACCTCACTCCAATTTTCCTTTTCTAAATAGAACTACAGGAAGAGGTGTCCTTTTAACAAGCTGTCACTAGAGGAATAATAACTTCTACTCGGTTTGTAGCCAACAAGAGACCATGGATTGTTAAAACCAGTTAAATTCTTGAAAGAGAGAAACTTGTTAGTGGGGTTGGTGGTGCGAGAGATTTGAGTGAAATCAAAGAATGAATTACTGTGTTTCTGTTTTGTAATAAGGAGATGGGTGTGGTGACGAGTAGGTGAATTTTGATATGTTAAAATAAAAATTCATTTTTAAGCTTTGGAAAACACTCTGTGACAATACTAAACATATTTAGTGCCCTTTTACAAAACGGTGGTTTGTTTTTGATACGCAAATATCTACCATTTATGAAGAAAACTTCATCTCCCTGACATGGGGTGAAAAGTAGTCAATGACTGGGCCGAGAGGAATGATTCCAGAGGATTGATACTAGCATGGCTTCCATGATAACACCACTTAATATGCTGCATGTTCACAGGGCAACTAATTTTCCTGGAATTTGAAGTGAACTAATTAAATAAACTTGCAATGAAACTCTTTTCTTTGGAATGGATGGGATGGACCTACAACAGGAGCTAAGGTTGCTTGGAAATTTATGGTTTTTCAAAGCAGGAAAAGGGTATTGGTATTAAGAAACTCTATGAGTGGAATACTGTCTATTGTTGCTAAAAGTATTTGGCACTTGTTCCTTAAAGCTGTATCACTATGGGTTTCCTGGATCCATGCCTATATTAAGAGATGTTAAAGTTTGTGGATTGTGAATAATCCAGGAGATTACACTTGGCATTGGAGAAGATCTTGAAATTTAATAAACTAAGGAATGACAATCTCAAACAAGTATAAGAGTGAGATGGAATTGAAAGGAGAGTTGGAGAAGAAGATGCACCATTATGCCACAACTTCAACAGTGAGAATTGCAAATTGCATATTGGTGAGAGCACTACCATACATTGGTGAAATCAAAGACTGAATTCACGGGTTTCTGTTTTGTAATAAGGAGATGGGTGTGGTGACGAGTAGGTGAATTGAAGCCAAGTTCTTAACATCCAAACTACAGCCCATTTCAACAAACCTCAACAATCAATCACCACCAAAGCTTAAATCTTTCTACACCTCAAACTCTAAAAATATGAACTTTTCCCTTCTATCTTCTTAAATTCAAAGAGACAATCTAAACTGTCAAAACCCCTTTTGCATAGACAAAGATGGTGACATTAAAAGACAAGAACTAAAGACATTAAACATAACAAGAGAGGATAATAAACTTACTTGGGTTTTCATTGTTGGGTTACTGTTGTTAGGCTAGCAAGGTCGAGTGCCTTGATTCCATCTTTTTACTGTTTTTATTCCAGCTATTGCTAGAGAAAATATTGGTCCCAGAAGCCCCAAACTCACCGAGATAGACCTCTAACAGAACAAGAAAATAAATAAGGCTCCACTGGCAAATCAAAATTCATTTGCCAGTGGAGCCTTATTGCAGTGGAGCCTTATTCATCTTCCAGAACCTAGACCCAATATTACCTCTCAAAAAACTCTCTCTTTTCCCTTCAAATCACAGTTAATAGACCTCTAACAGAACCTAGATCTCTAACATCAAAAAATCACCCATTTCAGTTCATAGATCTCTAACATCATCCAAAAATAAATATTCATTCACAACAAAAATTCACAAAACTTCCCACAAATTTACACAGAAAATAATTCTCACCAGTTTCACCCACTTCACCGAAAATTGACAACAATAATTCTCATCAATTTCACTCATTTCGCAACAAATTAACCGAGAAAAATCACACCAATTCCAACAATTTCACATATATTTTCACAGAACAAACTCACCAAATTCATCAAAACATTCTCAGCAATTTCTCAACTATTTACAGTGCAATTTCAACAATTAAACATAAATATTAATTCATCAATTAAAAAGAAAAAATAATTCAAAATTCTCGTTAAACGAAATTTTCAAGTTAATCTGTAAATTTTCAACAATTAAAATACATATTAATTCAACAATTAAACATAAAAACACCAACTACAGAAGGGGAGAAGTGAGGCAAATACCTGGAATTGTGCAGAGAAGTAGCTGAGGTTGTCTGTGGGATCAAGGTTTTTTTAGAGAGAGTGCTGTGCAGAGAAGAAGGGGTCTACGAGAGCTGGATTTAAAGGGGCTGTGGGATAAGGTTTTGTGCAGAAGAAGATAAGATTTTCGGGATTTTTGGAGAGAGGGATGTGCAGTTAACATGGCCCGTGAAGAGGCTTTTGGCAGATAGAGATTCGTCTTTTTGAGGTTGAATTTCAGAGAAGATGCCCCTGAATTGCAGAGAGATTCGTCTACACACACATTTTGGCAGAGATTCCTTGGCGAATTAACCCATGAGCTGTGATGGGTGTTTTGACTGGTGATGTGCAGGAAAAGGGAGATGACGAGGAGAACATTGTGCAGAGTGAAGAGAGTGCATCGAGTTTTCAAAGGAAGAAGAAGAAAAGGAAGAAGAAGAAGAAGAGGGTGCAGACCATACTGGTTTTTTTGAGAAGATGGGAAGACATCGTAGATCGGGTTTTTGTGAAGATGGTGAAAGAAAGGCCCTGAGTTTTACGGCGAGAGAGATGGGTTTTGCAATGCGAAGATGAGGCGCCGTTCGAGGATCGGCGTTTGAAAAGCACCTCCAGGTGCTTTTCAAAACGCCGTTCCAAGCGTTAAATTCAGTGGGCCCATACTAAAAAATGGTGTTTGGTTTTACCAAACACCATTTCATCACCCCGTTTGGCAAACGTGGTTGGCACCACATTGCCAAACGGTGCATAGAGAAATAACGAATATTATGTTCTTGAGATTTTTCAGTAAAGTGTTTGAGATCATTTGAATATGATTATGTGTTTGATTTTGATTTTGATTTTGCATGCTATGATTACGATTTGGATGTTTAGATTTATTTTATGACCATTTAACTTGATTTATGGTGTATAAATTCTTGTTGGTGTGTTTAGGGATAATAGATATGTGAAATTTCTATGAAATTGATGGGCTGAATCGATGCTAGAATATGAATATAAAAAATGTTTGGGTCAAAATAAGTGTATTGGTGAGTCAAGATGACAAAATGTATAACAATGTAAAGAATAGATGAGCCAAATTGAGTACTAACTTGAATGTCTTGTTTTTAATATTAAAAGGGGCATCTCAATAAGATATGCAGTAGGAGGAACATGTTCACTAGTAGCATGAGGTCATTTGTTTGTAATTGTATTTATTTATTTTGAAGTAATGTTCTTCTAGATATTGCTTTATTTATAAGCATGTAATGAGTTTTGAAATTGACTGATTGGATAAACTTAAAATTGATTGATTAACCTGATAAACTTATAAAAATCGATTATAATGATAATGACTAGCTTGATTAATTTAAAGTTGATCGTTTAGATAGAGACTATAATATTAAACCTAGTTGATCATTTGTATTGTTCTAAGATTAAGACAACATAACATCTTAAGAAATGGGTGAATTAGATATTCCACTAATAATAATAGCTATTGTAATTAACTTAATTAAAAATAATTAACTAATAATATAATTAGAGTGTTTAAAGTAAATAGTATAATGATTGAAATTGCAAAGTCAGTTTTTAACGTGATTCGACAAGCCTACATCCATAAGCCACTAACAAACCAAAGTTGAGTGTTGTATTATTTATTAATCCAAGCC
Organism: Salix exigua; assembly: GCA_032356905.1. NCBI lineage: Eukaryota > Viridiplantae > Streptophyta > Magnoliopsida > Malpighiales > Salicaceae > Salix > Salix exigua. The sequence continues at coordinate 7,666,365 of CM063593.1, read as the reverse complement.
AAAGATTATAATGTCCTTGATGAATCCTCGACAGTCCTTTTAAAGTTGATCAATCCTAAATCATATTTATATTCAATTGTTGTGCATGTTGTATATTTTTGAATTTGTTGAATTGATCAGGTCATATCAAGCCAACTCACATATAATTTGGACTTTTTTTCCATTAGAAAAATGTTAATTACACCTAGTGTTTCTTTTTATGTTAAAAAGATTGATATGGCCAACAATGTAGCGTGAACCAGTAATCTAGTAGTTACTAAATAAGAGTATTTAAATTTTAAAATATATTTAGATATTTGTATTTGAAATTTAAATTGTATAGTTTCAAATTAATTTATCTTTGAATTGGAATCATATATATATTTGTTTAATATTTTAAATTATATATATATATATATATATATATATATATATATGAGTAGTACAATCTTTAAACAACATTTAGAATGGTATGAAATCAAAAAATATCATTTTAATTAAAAATTAATAACACTAATGGAAACAAAAATGATATCTTGATTGACAAAACTACAAGTCTTAAAGAACTAGTTTAAGATACTAACTATCGATAATAAAGGAATGAAAATTGATAGGATAATGAATAATGTAGTAAAGAGACGTGAATGTATGTTAACGAACATGGAAAAAGACATTTGCTTAACTAACATTGTATATTTAAAGACATCAATCATATAGAGCTTTCTTATTGATATAATAATAATAATAACAATAATAATAATGATAATGATGATGAAGATGATAAGTTGATGTTATAGTGTATAAAAGATATAAAGACATGTATTAGTAAAGGTGAATTGATTTAATGAATGACTATAAAATGTATTTTTTTTACTACCATTTCATATAAACAAAATGTGGTAAGGAATATGTTGAATCCGAAGATGATATTTGTAGCAAACCATTTTAAATTTTAGAATCAACTAAATTCTAAGAATTATAGAAAATAAAAAAAATGTACTTGAACTACTTAACATGTTATTGTTGGTACATATAACAGTTAATCCAGTATAATGAAACGAGATTATAGAGATCAAATTATAGGATATTGAGTTAGTAAAGATGAAGACTATAAACCATTTAATAGGTGGCTCGGTGGTATATAAACTTGGAATATAGGGGTTTGCTTCCCCTGTGATCTCAGGTTCAAATCTTGTGGTTGTTAATATAATGACCACTAAAGGCTTACATAATCATTAACTTCAGGAACTATAAGATTAATCAAGACATACACAAATTGACTCGAACACTCATGTTAATAAAAAAATGAAGACTTCAATGGCATGTTGTGTGTGAGAAGAAAAAACAGAGGCATATAATCAATGGAATTTTTTTCATGATTATGAATATGACGAAATGATCTATGTTCTTTGTGTTATTCTTTTAAGGTTAATAAGAAATAGTTATATGTATGATTAATTTATAATCTATAGTATTTTCTGTTACATATACATTTCATTGATAGTCTCAACCTTACTATCATTATCTTGATATCCCTATGTTATTTTACAAAGATATAATTTGGTAGATCATATCAATGTATTGTATTTTTAAAATTTACAGCATTTATTAGGCTATTATATTTTATGGTTTATAAGGAGTACAAATTATTTTAGTCCTAGATACCTTAGGTACTGTAGAAATCTTAACTCAGTAAATGAATGGTGGTATTGGACTAGCATGCAATTGTTGGGGATTATGGATGGTGAATAATTATATTGAATGGAACTTGTATGGCATGAGCCCACTTACGAGGATTAATTATATAAACTAAATGTAAATTGGATTGTGTTATTTTATTTTATGGGATAAAAATTTAAGGTAGAGTTTTTGTGCAAGGAAGGCCATGCTAAAATTTTATTAAATAATAATAATAATAATAATTAAAAGAAAACTCCATAATGAAATATGCATGGTTTGCACGTACTCTCTCCGTCTGATTGGATAGCTTATTTATCATTTAAGAGTTTCAATTTCTTGATTGATAACATGTACATAAATGTTTTAACACAATAATTTAATTTTGGAGCGGCATATTTCTAATTTTCTCATTTACTATATTTTCATTTTTATATTTCTAATTCTCTCATTTAGTGATACCTTTTCCCTTCCACGCTTATCGGAGAATAAGGTATTTGAACAATGTAAAAGCAAATAAATCTAAACCACAAATATTCATAATTAAAGCGTATTTCACTTGTAAATATATTAAAATAATATTTATTTATTTATTTTTTATATTAGCATATCAGAATAATCTAGAAGATAAAAAAAAGAAGCAAACAACGGTTTTAGCCGCGATGAGAAACACACTCATATGGATTAGCTATTTATCAGCTGTATTCTTCACTTTTGAGGATTGTATGATCTACAAGGGTATCAATCAAAACTGAACAACTCTGATTTGTACACTAAAAACTGGACAAGAACCATATATAATTTCCCAACTCACTTCTTTTGGAAGGTCACCAACAAGAAAAAAGCTACAAAACGGCTGAGTAGGCCTGCAAGAATGAGAAGTTGTAGACAGAGACCCCAGTGACCAAGATCGTAGCCATTTTCCCTGAGTGAGTTGCAGCGAGTTATCAACCAGACACCGGAGTATCTAGAATCCATAAATGGAAGAGAAGGTTAAATGGGCTGGTTCGAATCAGCTAGAGATAAGCTAAGTTACTGACACGTTGACAAACCTTTCAGCATTTGCAATAACGAAAGCCTCCATAGCCCACTTTGGGTAGCACAGATATCCCAAATGCCTCACCAGTCCGCTATCCTGCTCCTGGTTTGCAACGAGTGTCAGGACAACAGGAAGAAGCACTGACCACTGCATGAAATGAAAACAAAACTTGAAGAAGATTTAGCAGAAAACGAGGAAACTACATATATTGAAATGGAATATGAGATGATCGGTGGAATCTTCTATAACATACCAGTTGAGCAGGGCCTGGTGCGAAGTAGATTGCAAAGATGTAAGCTATGCCAGTCACACAGTACACTAGGCAAAGCAGAACTACATAATTGTCAGCAAATGTTGATCTAGGACTGTTGAAGAAATAAAACATGGATAAATAAACTAAAGGCTTGACAATTGTGTTGAAATGATCTATTGTGTCTTTTGATAGAAAATAAGCTAGACTGCTGATTCCAGATTCACTCTCTCTCCAGTAATGTAATTTATCCTGCGTAAATGATCGTAATGCTGCAATCTTGCATAGCAGCGCTGCAATTAAAACGAAGATTGTATGTATGAGAAAGAACGCAGCATAAACATATTTGTTTAATTAAAATAATTATGCAAGTAAGATCTTGTTGTATTTTTATTTTACTATTAGTTGTTTATGAGGATCCTATACATCATAAGAGAGAAGAAAACCCTTTTCCTAAACTATTGAGATTAGAGAGAGGATTATAGTTTCCTGGAAGATGCAAAACAAATTCACAACTCCTTATTCTAGATCAATAGCATATCAAATTCATTACTACTATGGCATAGTCAACAAGTTTGTGTTTGTCAACTTACAAACAGCAATGACAGTGTAAGTATAACCAAGGGACCCAAATGTTTCATCGTCCACTTTAGCAAGAGTTCCTAAACAGGCTCCAGCCAGCAATAGAATCAAATAGTCAACTGCTTGTAGTCTAGCTTCTCGTAGTCGTTGCTTGCAAATCCTGAAATAAACGATATGTACAATAAAATGTCTGTGTAAAAATACTTCAAATTGCACAGCCATGCAGTGTTCTTTCAAATAATTAATGAATTTTGGACCACAAAATACCAGTTTAACCATCAGGGTCTTGCCTTCACCAAGCTTAATTGAGTAAATGCGTATAAATCCTACAAAATAATTTTTTTCCCTTGCATGTAAGAAACAGCAAACATTCAATGGTTTGTGAGTTGACTTCAACATGTGTGAATGGTTGAGCTCTACCCAACATTTGAATTATCGTTTTACAATATCAGAGCTAGTTAAGCCAAATTGGTCATGAAATAATCTTTAGAGGATATGAGTTGACTTCATCAAATGCCTCGTAATTAGACAACCTTTTTCTCACATATTCATATTACTTAGAAAATAATAATTGATTCCATACCTTCCAACAAAATATCTATACTGACGGGAAACTCCAGGAGTTCTTCGGTTGGATAAATCCTTAGACTTCAAATAGTTGTGTTCTATATGATCTCGCTGAATCTCGACAGTAGAAACAACATCTGCCCATAAATCCCCAGCAAAAGATTGTTCTGTGGACTCCGCAGCACTTGAGTTTAAGCCAGAAGAGGTTGCACCAATGGTATCAGCATAGTGCAACATGTCTGGGGGTACTGGATACCCGTTATGCAGCATCCATCTGATAGGTAGTTGTTCATGAGTCACATTTGAGTTTGGTTTCACTATACCCTCCAGAATGTCAATATAGTGATCTGGAGGAGTAACACGCTCTGGTACAGTGATCCCGAGGCCAGCAAAGTATTCTTCAACTTTCTTTGCAGATCCATGATAAACAGTGAGGCCCCCTTTTGCCAGAAGTATAAAATCATCAAACATCTTGAACAGGGCATAGCTGAATCAAAAGAAACTAACCATTAAATCCGGAATCTCTGGATCAATTTTTTATGATGAATAAATCATTGTCATGGCTAATTTAAAAGGCCAGAATATAAATATAACTTTATAGGTAAGTATTCGGATGATCCCTTTCTCTGTCTTACTGTTCATTTGCATCATCTTTCAAGTTTCTTAAGCATTCTCGTCAAGTTAGAAAAGTTAAAAGGGCTGATCGGGATCTCTTGCTAGTATCTTGTCTAGCAAATATTTTCTTCTCTTCAGATGCAGATTGCCAAGGCTTTACAACGAGATAGGAACTTCCATTTTACTTTTCACACTATATTATTCAAGAACAGTATATTTATGGTAAATTTAAGGAGTTGTGGGAGTTCAATAATCTGATAGTCTAGTTACAAACTACGAAGAATAAACATCTGCAACAAGGGGGAGTGTTATATCAGCTAAAAGTCAAACCTTGTGTTTTTCTTCTTTTGTTGCTCAAACTGCACTGATTAAAGAACCAGATGCAATTCTCAAGCATTTGATAGTTTACAGATTCAAATACCTCTATGGAATTTTGGCTTCAGAGAGAGAAGAAACTTACCTTGGTTGATGTACTACCATGCAGATGTTTACCCCTTCAAGTGCTTCACGTCGTAGAGCTCTTATAAGTAATAGTGATGATGAACTGTCCAAACCAGATGTAGGCTCGTCTAAAATCAGTAGTGAAGGTTCCATGACCATTTCAAGTCCAACGTTCACACGTTTTCTCTGGCCTCCAGAAATTCCTCGTTTCTCCACAGTCCCAACCACAGAATCCCTCACTGTCTGCAGTCCCAATGCCTCAATAACTCTTTCAACAACGAGAACCTTATCAGCTTTAGGCATGTCGGCAGATAATCTCCAGTAAAAAGCCCAACAAGAAAAATATTAGAAAAAATATAACGAGAGTGGAGTGGCAAATTCAGTAGAAATTAACTGAAGCAGAGAAATCAAGAAACTGTGAAGGGAAGATGGCACATGAAACAATAGCAGTTGAAGGGAAGAAGTTCAGCGAGAAAGTTGAAAAGTTGACGAATGTTTGTGATGCCAAGCTGATACTCTGGGAGACTTGCTATCAGAATTAAGTATAATTTCAAGAGTTTTTTGTGTTCATTAAGCCAGATTTGAGAGGAAAAACATTAACCATAAAAAGCAGATAAAACTAAAATCAAGATTAAGTTACCTATTTTTACCAGGGAAAAGAAACTTGCATTTAACCATAAAAAGCAGATAAAACTAAAATCAAGATTAAGTTACATATTTTTAGTAGGGAAAAGAAACTTGCATCATTCTCCAGGTCTGAAAATTGCAGATGTAATTGCTGAGTTGAGTTACAGTTATGAAACCATGAGCAGAGTGATTTTGCTTATATATGCTACTGTCAACTTTATATTTCTCCACGTAAAAACAATAATCACTTTCACTTAGGAAAGGAAATGAGAAAATACACGAGTATTAATGAATACATTAGCAAAAACTGTTAGATGTAGCTTACCGGCACCTTGCACTGAATCGCAGATTTTCTTCCACTGTCAGGTTCCCATGCACAATGTCATCTTGTGGAACAAAACCAATAATTTTCTTATATGAAAGGATTGATTCATTCTTCCCATTTATGAGAATTGAGCCAGTCATAGTGCATCCAGTTGCTTTTCCTGCCAAGGCAGAAAGAAAAGTAGTCTTGCCAGCTCCAGATGGTCCCATGACAGCAGAAACTCTGCCAGGCATGATTTTCCCAGTGACACATCTCATCAGATGTTTTTTTTTTCCTTTCAGCGTGAGGGTTAAATCCTTAAATGCAACCTCAATCACCGGCCTAGTCTTGACATCAGTATCAGTAGCCATTGAAATTACTCCTGAGAAAGTCAGGTTCTTTTGGTCCTGCTGCATAGCTTTCTCCTTCTCAATCTGACCATATGCATACTTAAAAATTTGGCTGTGAGAATGCAATTGTTTTCCCTTTGGCATTTGTTTTTTTATATTTTTGTCTCCAATCTCCAAATTAAATCCTTCCTGACCATCGGGATCACTTTCAAGAGCACGCATCATTTTTGTAAGGCTGCTTGGTTCTTTTTTCTTTGCTTTCTCAGATGATGCACTTGCAGTACCTGAAGGCATAGGAGGTAACACAGTAACCTCAGTTTGAGATTTACCCGCACCTGCTTTAAATCCAGATGTTCTGCGAGAAAATGTCTTGGACAACTGTGCTTGCAACCCAGACCCCCCTTTCTTGGCAACATTTTTTGCAACTTTCCACCTTTCACGTGCTTGTGCAGTTTCTCGTGCTTGCCTTGCTGCGGATTCTCTGGATTTAGCTGCTCTTTTTTCTCGTGTAGAGAGAGCCTGGTCAGAGCAGTTAACAATAATGAGAAGAAGAGTAGTCACTGCAGCCTGCATAGACAAGTGAACAACGTCAGATAGTGGCGGATCCAGTTAATCCACAAGGAATGATCAACAAGTATTTTGAAAGGGGATGCTAAATTTCATTAAAAAAAAATATGCAAGAATTTTTTTTGTAGTAAAGAGTTTCAAGATTCATCATTAGAAGTTAAAAGAGCAATATAAAAATTCCCCCAAAGTCAATTCTGAATGCCATGGCATCAAAAGCGTATATAAGTTCAGAACCACGATTCAGAAATTTTTTATTCTGCATTCAAATTTCTTTTCTATAACTAAATAAGGATGACTTACAATAAGCATGATTCCGTATGCATGAAGGTTTTGGTTTGCAGTATTAGGATGGCATGTGACTAACTTGAAGCACGCTGCAAAATGATCCAACAAAATCCTGCAGTCAAATATTCATCCCTTGCCTTGCAAAGTAAAAATAAATGAGTAAATTTTCTGAGATGTGCAGTGTAGCTAAAATAAATAACAAACAGTGAGTTCTAGTGGATGATAAAAAGTAACTGCAAGCAGTAACTGATATAAGGTGTGGTGCTATATATAGTGATTAGGTCGATGCAAGATGTTACCTGGTTCTTACTATCTGAAAATTGTGGTAAGAAGCAAATTACAACCCTGTAATTTTTGTCATGTTCTAAATCGATAAATTTACTAAATGAGAAGTACTTAGAACATATGATCTACTTCTATCTGTATGCTTGTTTCCTCTTAATGGGACTCTGAGATCCCATTGGTTCTCCAAACATGATGATTGGCAGACTACTGGGACTAGGAGGACTTGAAAAGCTAGAATCCTTTTTCTTCAACTGAATTCTAAAACATATCAAGTGTATAACCAAAAATAACCAAAAACTTACATATTTGAGAAGTGGAGCCCATCCTGCAGTAATGTCTGTATTCATGAAAACAAAAGATTAGTTAGTGATGGTAAGCACTACAATGGTGCACCATCAAATGATAGTCATGCTTAACATTATCTACCAGCAGATTCATGTTGTAAGCGTCAACATAGATTGAGTTTTGGGAGAAAGAAAACAATACCCACTACTGCAAGGAAGTTTAATTGTGGTTCTTGGGCAGTATGATCCTGGTGAACAGAATATTTCACTACTCATCGCAACAGGAGCCCATGCATCTGCACCACCACAAGTATGATTTGGATTTCCAGGGGGTATTTGGTAGCCATATCTGCAAAATTTCTCTACCAATAAACGCTACGCTCTATGACAAACCACAAAAGGTTTGGAAGAGGAAGAAAAAAGGATTTCAAGGACAAAAATATGAACTTACGGGGTACACATTCCCGTAGTTTTATTAAGCATTGCGGATGGACAATAAGAACCTAATGGGCAAGCTGCATTTACACGACAACGAAAACAATAAAAAAGAGCATTGGAAGATCATGGGCACGTATATTGTTCATTGCAAAAGCAGGAGTAGCAAATATACTCACGTATCATGCAGGTAAGACCTTGGGGGCAGAAAAATCCCTCACAACACGGTTGACAGTCACGAGTCCTTAAAGGCATGTCCTTTGAATTATAGAGATCGATTTTCTGATTTGGATTAGTACCGCAACCCCATCCTGGTTCACACCCATTAGGCCACGAGGACAAATTGCAGTTCTTGTTTGGTTTTAAATAGTGGGTCTGATCTGTTGTCCCCTTCTCGAAGAGACTACTGAAGTAGAATTTGATTTCTGCTGCTGTACACAATCTTAGAGTGATATCTCCTGTTCAGTGAATCACAAACCATCATAAGAAACTAGGCAAACAAATACAAAATTTGTCAGCACAGCGAAGGAACCCTCAACAAAATAAACTTGAAATGTTTGATTCCAGTGGACTTTGTTCATCATCCTGCTGTTCATCATAAATTTGGCAAGCAAACCATCCAAGCATCTCATCGTCACATGTGACTCGGTGTAGTTTTTCTGAATGGCAAGGTGGTCATTTCTGGAGGATATGACGCTCATTTTCATGCAACCCCTTCGTTCAATTTCTTACAAGAAGCTGTTTCATATCTCATTTGCAATTTTTACTCTTAAAACAGATCAAAACAGTGTTTTTGCCCCCTCCCCCTCCCTTCTTAAAATAATAACGGCATGAATTTTTGAATATATCAAAATTGTAAAGCTTCATATGTCATTGTTGCATTATTTATCCATGTAGAAAGCATCACAGCAATGATTAGTCTAAATGGTCATACCTTTAGTCTTCTTGATACAATTAGTTATGAAATCCAAATCTCCTTCGAAATTGAATGCTCTTTCCCAATCAGCTTTCCTGAAAGTCAAGGAATTCACTATATAAAAATAAATAAATTACAGGAAAGCAAGTCTAGATAAAAGAAACGCTACTCACACATTCTTGATGCAAAAGCTCAGACTATCCATTATATCATCACCGAACACTACAGAGAGATTTGAAAGCCTTTTGTAGATCATATCAGTAATAATAGGAAGCAATGTTGGGTTGCCTGTTTGACTATAATCATCCCCATCAACACCAAATGCATTTGGTAATAAATTGAAAACAACAATAAGAAACAAAAGAAAACAAGACACCCAACAAATACTACTGATCTTCAGTGCACTCATTTCCACAAGCTTTCGAAGGTCCCAAAATTATAAATTTTGGAAAGACCACCCAATGACTACTAATTAAGAACCCACATTCCGATTTCTTTGAGCACTCAAACTTGGACAAATCCGTTGGGGATCAACAATGGCATCCTTTATGACGACAAATTATAAACCTTGATGGAACATGAATATATGGCGAGAATTGGAAAAAAAAAATAATCCTATCAGTAAAAAGACCATCCACCATCCAATCCAATGGGAGCTCGAAAATAACAGTGGAATTTTAGAAAACAATGGAGGTTGATGGTGGCAGCAATGGAGAGAAGAGAGAAAGGATTTTAGGGTCAAAAGCAAATGAGTTGTTTGGGTTTGGAATTTGAAAGGGAGTCCTTGGTTTTTGGGATCAAGAAATGGCGGGGAGAAATGAGTGCCTAAAAAGGTGAAGATAGTGCTATGTATCGGCCACTTCACAATATCATCGTTTCAAGCATGCAATCTCGTAAGTATTATTAGAATTGGACCGTTGCTCTGCCAATAAAAAGAAAAACTCTCCAAGCAAATCTTTGAAGATTTTAAGTTAATTTTCAGTAATAAAAAAATAGGTATTATAATCTTTACTATCATAAATCTTATTAAAATAATAAAAATATATACATTATAATATTTTAATAACTATATAAACTAAAAATATAAAAGAGCAATCAGTGATTATTAATGATGACCGATATTATTTAATTAGTCTATCATTATACAAAGACTAATAACATGAGTGGTTAATGATGATCACTTATGTCATTGTTTTAAAATGGAATGTGTGAAGAACTTAGAATAAGTGGTTTAATAGAATATTTTGATTAATTTTCCACTATGTGGAGACTAATGACATTAATAGTTATTAATGATCAATATTGTTTGATTAATTTTCCATTATTTGAAGACTAATGACATGAGTGGTTAGTGATGAGCATTAATGTCATTGTGTTTTTTTTTTTTTGTATAAACCACGTGGTGTCCCAAACGCTAACCTAGACTAATCTACGTTCGTATTGGGTGGGTCCCAAAGGGATAAAAGTGTTCCCCAAATGGTTGGCTCCATACAAGAGAAAGAATTGAACCCCAGATGTCACTGTGTTGATCAGCCTTGTGAAGACTAATGGTATAGGGGTACTAATGATATATGTTGGTTTGTGTTTCAATAGTCACTTATTGCATGGAAATAAATGAGCATGATCGGAGCATGTGTAAGGTTTAGACATTGTAAAATATGAATTAATGATGTGATTTTTTTTTTAATATGATTGTCAGTGAAAAACTAAATAAAAATTCTAATAATGAATAATTGAGTTAAAATAGTTCTAGTCTTATTAGTGTAAAAGAGGGTACAAAAGTGAGGTGAGGACTATAGTTGGGAGTATATAAACATCTATAAGTTTTGAAAAGGTACTCTACACTTTGTACTATTATAAGAATTTTGTGAAATTCTTAACTACAAATTATTTAAATGCAAAATGATATTTGAATACTAGTAGGATAAACGATAAGAAAATGAGTTATATGCATTTTAGGCGTTTATGAATGATGGTTGGACTAGTTGATGTTTATAAAAAAAAAATTGTTGAATCTATAAACAATTAAATAGGGTAGTTAAGTTCATTGGTATTGTTTCAAAAGGATTATCAAAGTAAGAATATCGATGAGGGGTCAATCGAGATTTAGTTAACTTTGAAGACATTGATTATATGACTAATTGTTAAATTTAAGATTAAGTTGGAAAGAAACAAATTGAATACAATATGCCTTTTAATGTTATATTAACAAAAAAAGATATATTTTGATATTTATTGTTCAATTTTATGTTTATTGCAAACTTGTTAATAGCAATAACTTAGGATTGTATTATTATTATTATTTAGCCTCGAGTATTAGACTTTGTACAATATATGATTGACTACATCAAATAATTTGGATTGTATGTAACCTAACTTATCATTTGATGATATATATCTTAAATGGTTTAATCTTAAATATATGTATGCAGTGAGTAAGAACACTTCTAATTTGTATTGTTATGCATGATATCTTTATAGCATTATATGATATTTTCTTGGAAGGGTTGATTGTGATGAGTTCAAGATGGTGACAATCATGTGTTTGTTATGTTGTGGTAAAAAAAATATTTAGGATAGTTGGATCAACAATTGTAAAATTATTTTAGAAATGTATAAGTGATTGTCGATAACTTTAGATGCTCTAGATATAAAAGGAACTCTGAATTTTGGTAGAGTACTAATTGATTTTAAGCACTAATACCATTTTTAAAAGGAATGTGGTCACACATACTAGTTTTTAGTGAATCATGACTTGTTATGAAATATTTTAATTATGTAAAATGTGATAACATGGTTGTGTTTACTAAATTTTTGTTATCAAAATAATTTTTTTATCCAATCTAACAATAATAAAAATAAACTCACATATTAAATTGATTGAATAAAATAAAAAAGAAAAAAAAACTATTATAAAAGACTGTACTCATTAGATTTTTTTAATGAAAGTAATTGTTTTTATTTTCAAACATAAAGTTCAATCAATTATAAAATAAAACTAAATGCGCAATGTAATATGTGAGTCCATAATCTCAAAACCCCAAAAAAACTATTTAAAAAACCAAAATTACTTGAAAATCATTCTAGTAACAAATTTATTTTTTCATGAATTTTAAAGATTAAAAACACTTAATATGAATTTTCATCATCAATTGAAACAATTTAATATAAACATCGATGACTGTGATAATCTAAATTTTTTCTCTCTCTCTCGAAATCTAGTTAATTTTTTTCTTCTCTCAACTAGGAACTAAAAATAAATAAATAAATAAATTATATCAAAATTAAATTGGAAAAATATTTGTTGGAATGAAAGAACGTGGAATGAAGAAGAGATAACCTTGTTTAAATGGGTGCCAATTGGCCCACTTCCATCCATAACTAACTTGACTAATCCCTATGCCCCACAAAGACTTGCAGGACTGTCAACGCATGTGCTGTCTCTCTCCCTCCCTCCATGGAATACCCCTCTATTCTTTTCACATCCACAGGGCAAGCAAGGATTGGATTTTCAAGGTTGCCCTGTCTTCATATCTAATTAAATACTATTTATTTATTTATAATGACATGGGTTCCCCTTAATTTTGTATGTAAGCTGACTTCCACACCGAGATGCCGTGTGTAGACTATAGACTGCAGACTTTATGCGGGCCATCCCTTTCTCTAGTTTCTCGAGGTCTTTCGATCTAAAAAAATGGTGTATTAAGGTATTTTTGGGACATTTTGACTAAAGGGTCTCTTCTCAAATCGCTCATTGTTTGGGAACTGAGGTTAAGCAAATCCATCTAGGTAGATTTGAAGGTGAGTTTTGCGTTCTTCTCCAGAATTTTGTACCTTTGTTTTGCTGCAAATTTGGATGGTCTTGCTTGCTGAGAGATTGTATCAGTATTAATTTTGATTTCTTGAATTCAGTTTTACTTGGTTTTGAATTCATTTTAGGATAACCTTGGATTTGGAAGAATGAGAAAAGTAAACATCTTGACAGAAATTATCAAAAGAAAGCATTCATTATTGAGCCAGTAGTTATTGACGCCTTTTAATTTCATGAAAGGTGTTATTGTTTTCTATTTTGCTTAGGTTGCATGAACTTGGAAAATTTTGTCTGTAATCATTTTCCTGAATCTGACAAAAGTGAACCACAAGCACTCTCTCTCTGTCCTGTCCTGCACTCTTCCTTCTCCTTCTTTGTTTTCTAACAACAGTTTTTGCACAAATCAATCTCGCGGGTGTTGCCAGTTGGTTCTTAAATTTAACCTTACAAAAGTATACAAAGAGGGGATTTTGAGTTCCAACTATTGCTAATGACCTGATCCACTATATCCCTGAACGTCGTATTTTGTGCACCTTTTGTTTATAACCTTTTCCTTTTGCATTCTATTTTGTGGACAAATTGCTAATGAAAACTGTTGTTTTCGGATTTTTAGATTGCTGCGTCTTATCAAGGCTTCCTTTCTTTGCTTCTGAATTTGCGATAACGAAATTTATCTTCGTGAATTCGTTGGGGGATGAAGTGTTTTTCATTCTACATCGGAGACAGGAAGGATGAACCAAAAACTCCAAAGTCAGTCTTTGCTCAATTTATGAATTCTTCAGGAACTGATCATGAAACTGGAAGATCTGGTTCTGAATTGAATTCTCAAAATGTCACTGGCATCGACAGAGAGTCCATGGGCAGGCCCTCGCTTCCTAGTATGTCTAAAAGACACAGCAATCTCAGAGCGTTCACAGTTTCTGAGCTTAAGTCCGCTACCAAGAATTTTAGCCGTTCTGTCATGGTTGGAGAAGGTGGGTTTGGTTGCGTTTACAAAGGATCTATCAAGAGCACCGAGGATCCAACTACAAAGCTTGAAATTGCTGTGAAACAGCTGGGTAAAAGAGGGATGCAGGCAAGTCTTATTCCTCATTTCAACACTTTGTTTTTAATGTCATTGATAGAATTGTAAGAAATTTATTTTGCAATACTTTCAACGTACTTCATTGAAAGAACAAAGATCTATTTCATGATTTGCCAACAGTTTTCAGAAAGATGCTTTGTTGAGCTGATGACAGTATTGCATTTATACTAATGTTTTGAGCACTCTTAATCTTAGATCACACCATTTGGTTGGCAGGGGCACAAAGAATGGATCACAGAAGTAAATGTTCTTGGAGTAGTTGAGCATCCGAACCTGGTCAAATTAGTTGGTTACTGTGCGGATGAGGATGAAAGAGGAATGCAGCGGCTTCTAGTTTATGAATTCATGCCCAGGGGAAGTGTTGATGACCACCTATCCATCCGATCAGATAAACCTCTTCCATGGGCCATGAGATTGAGGATAGCCCAAGATGCTGCTCGTGGCTTAAAGTATCTACATGAAGAAATGGATTTTCAGGTATGGTGCTTCCCTTTCAGTGCACCTAAGATTCAGCAGCACCTCCTTGGAAATGCTTTCATTTTTCTAAAGGTTGCATTTCATTTCCCATCTCCCCAACATTGTTCTTTTGTAGCTTGCTATTTTTTCAAAGATTTTGTAGTTTTTTATTCTCTATAAAGAAAAATAAAAAGAGAGCCTAAACATGGTCGCCGGAGAGGGTTTTCTACATAAAGTCAATCGTGAACAATTAATAAAGTTTGTGGTAACCTGTGATATGTGGGTAAGCAATCAAGCCTAATTTAGTAATGCTGACTAGTTTTTATTTTTTAATGACTGTCATAGATCATCTTCAGGGATTTCAAATCGTCAAACATTCTTTTAGATGAGCAGTGGAACGCCAAGCTATCAGATTTTGGGTTGGCAAGGCTAGGACCTTCTGAAGGATTGACTCACGTTTCAACTGCGGTATGTTCATGCAATATGATCTAATTAATACTTGATATCCGTCTCTCCAATTGGTGCTTACTTTTAGCTTGCTAGAAATGAACCTTTGTTCAATATCTGGATGGGATTTACTCTTCAAATTCTCCTGAAACTTCATTCACTACCGAGCTAATTAGCAGAATATCTTGAATTATGTTATATATTCTGCATTCTTGAGTAACTATCCCTATGAAATCTGCATCAATAAGACAGTTGAAAATCATACAGGTTTCCTTATCTCTTACTTGAGGGATTTTGTGATTATTTAGTTTTGTCGATCTCAACGCAATATGTGGATAACTGGAATAAAGAGATTGCATGGATTTGCAGTTGAAAAAGTTCATGTTGATGGAAATCAGCTTATTGTCAAGCTCCAGGACCCGAACCTAGCCTTTACTGCCTCCAGTGCACTTGATTAGCTCATCTAACAAAATAAAATATGTTAAACTTGGTCATTCCAAAGATAATGGCACAGCTATGGGGAAATTGTTCATTTGAGTGCATCAATATCTTATTTGCTTGTTTAATAGCGAGCATCAGAGCTGCTTGAGCATGTTTGTTCTTTCTTGTGATTAGGATGCTTTTAGTCCCGTGTACTAGCATGTCTTAGGGTGTCTGGGTTTTGCCTCAAAGGAACATGCACAATAGAAGTTGAGAACTATGAAATTTGAAGAAACGGGCTCATTTTAAATAACTCAGAAACCGAATGGAATTTTTTATTTATGCTTTTCCTTTCAGAACGGAGTTTAGACTTTACGCTTTGCCTGTAGGTTGGTGCACTAACATTTTGCCAACATTTGTTTTTTAAATCAAAACTGTTCATATTCATGCAATTTCCATCAGGTTGTAGGAACCATGGGATATGCAGCTCCTGAATACATCCAAACAGGACGTCTCACATCCAAAAGTGATGTCTGGAGCTATGGGGTATTCCTCTACGAACTCATTACTGGAAGGCGCCCTTTGGATCGAAACCGGCCCAAGAGTGAGCAGAAGCTCTTGGAATGGATAAGGCCATACCTGTCAGACGCCAAGAAATTCAAGCAAATAGTGGATCCCAGGCTTGAGCAGAAAGACATCCTCAAGTCAGCCCACAAGCTTGCAAATATAGCCAACCGATGCTTAGTTAGAAACCCAAAGTCACGTCCCACGATGGGCGAGGTGTTGGAAATGATGAATCTGATTGTAAATGCATTTACAGAGACTGAAAGTGCCCAGCAGTCCTCCAAGAATTCAGCATCAACAGCAACTTCGCACGACACCACGGCAAAAAATAAAAGGAGAAATGTAGATCTCAAAACTGGAGAAAGCGGTTGGTTTGGTCGAATGTGGAGTCCGAAGCATGTTAGAACATGCTAATTGCAGTTAACTCGAGCAGATTTATCGTCCTGTAGGTTTTGTGGCTGGTGAAGTACAAATAGGATGAACTTGTTGGAGCTGGAATGCTTCCATCATTTAGTGGCTGATCAACAAACCTGGCCGAGAAACTTCTATGTACACATCAACTTGTAGAAATCACTGAAGGGAAGGGAAGAGCAACTCTAGAATCCTGATGCTGGTCTGGATTGGAAAACTTTCCCGAGGTTCTTTAGGCAGGTTTTGCATAATTCATTGCATGTCCTGAGTAGAATATGTTTGCCTAATTTTACCACTTTACGGAACAGTTACTAATGAGCATCATCTCATTCCTTGTAACATTTTTTTAGGTTGGAATGGTTGAAGATCGATTCCCTGAACTACGTAGTTGTTTATGTAAAATAATCGTCACTTCTTTTATTTTAGAAATTGATTGAGATAGGAAACTTTTCCTCAATTTACCAATTCATACAATTTAAAGTTTATTTAATGTAGTATAGACATTATTATCATTTTATTTCATTATATATATATATAATTTTTTTATAATCGGGTGTCCAGACCAACTTGTGTCTATCACAACTAATTTTTAGATCCTGCAAATCCAATAAATATATAAAACATCACGAGAATAACAAGCGAGACCGAGAGAAAAAAAAAAAAAGCTATTCTTGACCCGGTGGCCAAGACCCTGCCGGCATATGTATCAACTTGTTGACTCACAGCTAAGATGGAGTTTATATTGCATTCAAAGACTATCCTTTCCGAGAAAGTACACGTATTTTTGATTAATTGTTTCTGTTATCTTCATATTATTTTAACACACTGGTATTTAAAAAATAAAAAATATGTTATTTTAATATAATTTCAATTAAAAAAATAATTTAAAAAAATCATAGCTATAGCACAGTCGACAGCCACGCGCGCAGCAAGATTACTTGGAAGAAAAACCACCGATTGCTCGACAATGGTGTAATGAAACGTGGGATCCCGGGCTGTTTGGTTAAGCTACCTTTCCAGTCTGAGCTAAAAAAGAAAACTTTACTTCCACCAGAACTACACCTCGGGATACACAACGGGTTCGTGCTGAGTGCAACAAGTCTTGCTTCTAACGCAGAAATTGGCTGTATGATAGGTGTCCTAATCCAAGTTTGAAGAAAGCTACTCCTGGTTCATGCCAGGTTTTCAACTCTTGTACGCAAACATTGACTTTTTTTATTTGAAGATATATTAAAAATATTTTTTTTTATTTTTTTTAAAATTATTTTTAATCTTGACACGTAAATAATATAAAAACTCTAAGAAAAAATTAATTTTAAAAAAAAAATGAACTTTTTTAAAACGTAATCAAACAAGGAAGCTGAAAATGATCTTAATAATAGATAGCTACAAAAAAACAAACGTCTTTTTTATCGGCCCTTCGCCGCCTTGAAAGTGCGGTCAAGAAATGGAGGTCATTCGCTGCGTAATAGTTTCTTGCCGTGTTATCTGGTGGATTTTGCGTGTTTTGTCAAAACATACAAAATAATATCTATTTAGAAATTATATTTTTTTAATATAAAAATATTAAGAGTGTGAAATTTATTTTATTATATTATAAATTTGAATTTAATAATAAATATGTATAGAATTCCGGTAGAACGCAAGTTTCCAATAAATATATAAATTTTAAATCGATATAGATTTATCTATTTTAACAAAATTACCAGTGTAAAATTATCATCATCATTAAAAAAACAGGGAGATTTAGATATTTCAAATATTTTATAAATATATTCTAAAGAACCACCTATATCACTACATTTTTCAATTTAGTCCTTTATTTTTCAACTCAACCCTCCGTTTGAAAGAAAGAAAAACATGAAATTACATGTTTAAAGGGTTTGATCGTGCAATGAAAAAGCTTGAGGATCAAAATAAAATTTTTGTTAAAAAAAATACTAGTATAATACACAATTAATTAAAAGAGTAAAGCCGTTGCTATGCTTTGTTTAATTATTTACTTATTCAATCAAACGATAATAAAAAAGACAAATATATTTAATTGACTGAATAAAATAAAATAAAAATATGATACATGATTACACATATTAGAAATGTTATCTTAATATATATATGTGTGTGTGTGTATATATATATATATTTCAAAAATATAGTTTGTTTACACAAAAGATAAAAAAATTACAAATAAATAAGAAAACTCTCTTCAAAAATTAAATGCATAACCAAAAAAAAAGTATGTAAATAAAATAAAAGATATAAGAAATATTTATCTAAATATAAATTTTATATATATAAAAAATATTAATTAAAAAAAGAAAAAATACTCGGTGCTGCCAGGCCTAACCCATTTAGTTTGGGCCTACTGCACTGGCACAATATATTGACAAATATTAAAAAACACGCGTTTTTTTATTTTTACGTGTAATGTTATTAACTATCAGATCATTGAAAGTGAATCTGAACCGTAGAATATCTATACTAGGATCCCGCCCCCGCCGATCTAACGGTTAACAAAAAGCCCGTCGGAGGTAAGCAACCGTAAGAAAGACATCCACGGGAAGGAAATCCATACCATCCATTCACAGGCTCAAGGTACTTTCGTATTTGGACATTGAAGAGCCGCGGCAAACAGTATATATAATAAACAAAGAAAAAAGCGCTCGCCCTGTTTATCATTTTATTATAATTTATATATATATATATTTGAGCTGGTTTCTAGTTTCCATGTTAAAATCAAGTAAAACGATTCACAGTTATCTGCTTCACCAGTTCTCTGTCTAGCCTGTAGTTTCTCTAGTACACTTGACATAAACCCTACCTACATGCCTAACCGGCTTGTGTTGTTGCTTTTTTATCTCTTTCCATTTCATTAATCAGGTTAGTACTTTGTCTTGTCTTGTGATTTGATTTGGTTTGATTTAGTGTTTGATCATTTCCTGTGATTTCCTGTTTTGTTTTAAATTAAATCATGCTATAATATGTTCAAATCTTATTATTGTCTAGCCTGCTAAAATAGACACAAATTAATTAAAAGATTTGTGTTTGGATTAATCTGGTGATGATGATCTTTAATTATGGAAATGATTTTGAGCTACTTGCGAAGATGGATGGATATTTTGGTTCTGTTTATATTTGAATTCTGATGGGTCGAGGTTGATGTAACCATTCGGGTTTTGAGCAGGGGGAGGAGATTGGCTCGGTAAGAAAGATGGTTTTTTACGAGCAAGATTCGGGTGTTATTCAATGGGGTCTTCGTCTTCTTGATGGGGACCCACCCTTTTATCCTGGGTACTATGGTGATGCAATAGTACAGAGTGACGATGGATATCATGGACATTATGCGAGGGATCATTATGATATTACGGATTGTAGTCATGTAGAGAATGATGAGATGATTGCACGCACGTTGCAAGAAGAGTTTTCGCAGCTTGCAGTTACTGAAGAAAATGAGTATTCACATGGTGGAGAAGCGCAATTGCTGTCTTCTGTTGATGATCATGATTGGCATTGTACACCCACAAAGAACTACTGTTCAGGTTTATGGTTTAGATTATCCATTTGTTTTGTTTCATTTTTCGTGGGAGGAAATTTCTTATGTTGGTTTCACTTGATGTTCTTAATGCACAGACAATGATCGTAGTCATGAAGAATCAGATGATGCGGTACCCTCTAGTTCATGCTCTAGTCCTGCTAATGGAGAAGAGTATTCCTATTCACCAGAACTTACTGATGAATATGGCCTAGATGATGAAGTAGGCAAGAGGTTGAACCAGCTGATTCCAATCCGTGTAAGTTCAGCTGATTCAGATCATCATTATGGTCTTTTATTTCTTTTGGTTGAGGAAACTGAGAGACTTTGGTCGTGTTTGACTTACCCTAGGAATCAGGAATAGCATTTCAAATAAAATTTATGTTTAACTTTATTTAAATAATTTTACTTGTATTAAGAGTTCTTATACCCACCAAATAACAAATAAAAGTACTTTTTTTCACTAAATATAGAATATCTCATTTTTTGTACAATTTTAATCCTTATTATCGGCAAACCAATCTACATTTCACAAGGAATGGGACACGATACTAATTTTTATTTCCAATCCCAAGCGACCTGAACATAATCATCACATATGTATAACCTTTCCTCAATCTCTTTTACTGCAGTTCCCCCCCCTTTTCTTTTTCACGAATTACTATCTTTAATATCTAGGTGATTGCATTAAAGTAGTTAGTAGCTAGTTAATTCAGCAAAAGTATCCAGGGTATTCTGAGTCATGAATTTAAGTACAGATGGCACACAGAGTCAGGGTGCATCTTTTTTTCCATTTCTGGACTCTCACTTCTCTAATGGCACTTCATCTATAATTCTACTAATGCTTTTTTTTACTGGGATTTTGAAACTTCTACTTCCAAGTTCAGGATGATTGAATGTTTTAAAAACTCAGACAAAATAATGTATACCTTTTGCATTATCACCGGATAAACTGCCATATTATAGCCAAAGACTGTCAACTTGATCTGTGGTTCTTTATTGTGAAAAGACAATCAACGCAACCTGTGATTCTTTATTATCCAAGAACATTTGCATGTGTTCAAACACACATTTAAGTGTGGTGTAATGTCAGTTTTTCCTGTGCAACTTGGAGTGTAAGTTCAGTGTAATGTCCATCATAGCAGTTACATGTTAGCATCTATTGGTGCTCATTTGCAACACCAGATCTTGTGGTTTTGCATCATTTGACAATTCCTGTTGAAATCTTTATAAACTGTTGTTTTCTTGTATAACTAGCTTTGTGAAAATACTGTGCTTGTGTTCTTGCATATGTCTGCAAGGACATATCATGTCCCCTACTGTTGGTTTTGCTTATCACCTGCCAAAATTTCTTTCATCATCGCAGCATGTTCCAAGAATTAATGGAGAAATACCTTCAGTCGATGAAGCAACATCAGATCATGAAAGGCTTCTGAACAGGTATTGCGTACAAATTTTATTGCTGCAGATAAAGCAAAATTCTTTTTCCCATTTTGTCTGATTGGGAGTTAGTTCAGTTAATGCGTTCTATAGGCATGTGATTACTATAATACAGCTCATTTTCTTTCCTTTATTTTATCCTTTTACCTAGGAATACAACACTTCATGCTATTAAATTACTGTTCTCACTTACCCAGAATGCAGTTATTTGGCTTTGACGAGCTTAAGGTTCAAGGGGATGGAAACTGTCAGGTTAGCTTTTCCTTGTCTGTTTCTTTTCAAGTATCTTCAATATGACCTAGATGTTACCATAAATGGATTTTTATTAGGTTTTTTCTAAAGATCAGCCTTAAAAGTACACATCAATAAGCAATAAATGGAAGGTTTGCAGTTCCATAACTGAGTAAAATCCTAATCCTTAATTTGTTGATAATTATGATGCGGGACAATAAACTAAAATGAAATAAAAACAGAGAAAGAAAAAAGGAAAAATTTAAAAGCAGGGAAAGAAAAAAGCTAGAAAGAAAAGAAAATTTAGAGGAGGAATGATTTGTATTTTTATTAAATCATTCTAAACTGTCTTATAAGATGAAAAAAAACATATAAATACCATAACCCTAAAACATCTAACTACATGATTTGATCTATCTATTATAAATATCTAACATAAATAATTCAAATAAAACAATGAAATAGGCCTAGACAAGCTCGATTTCCTAACCAAAGAGTGATAGGTCAGGCAATCCTTCATCATCTTCGTTTGTGTAGTTGTGTATCCTGTGTTGTGGGTCTAATGTCTCAATCAACTCTCCAGAAACTAACCAAATAGACTCACTTAACCCAATTTGAAACTAGATAAAAAAATTAATCCAAAAACTAACTAAATAACCTGAAAATAATAAAATAAATATTCTGAATTTTTACCCCATGGTGCTGCAGCTAAGAACTAAAAATAATATAAGAGAAATAACTTCTGAAGAATCTTTGATGAATAAAAGCCTGATGCCTTGTAAAATAAAAATTAATTTCCACTTCTTGTTTGATATGGAATTCTGTAAAATAAGCAAGCCAAGGGCTGTCACATAAGTTCCTAATAACATAAAGAACTTCTTGTAGTGAATGAAATCCATAACTCTTAAGGGAATAATGACTTTTTTGTTTTCGCACTTTGCTGACAGATTCTAGGTTCAACTTTAAACGCGTTGTTCTCTCTTGTCTGGATGAGTTATCAAGCATGCCATGTATTGTTGGAAAAGTACATATGTCTAGTTTTAAACCCAATTGGAATCACATCCAAACTTATTATGTAGCTTTATCGTAACCAAGATCCTATCATTCTCAAAAGGATTCAACCTTGAACCATCACCTATATCAAACAAAAAAACCCAGAAACTTTGAACATAACACCAACATTATAATACCTTATAGATTCACTTTGTAGACATTAACTCATTCAAGGAATATAAATGAACCATCTCCTCGAAGCATCAACTTTGATTTTCTATGTCCAGGAAATCACTTTTTGCGTATATGCTTCCAAATCCAATCTCCAAGTTTAAAGACTAACTACTTTTCATTTTTTGTATGTTTGAAATGCATACTTTCCATTCATTTTGTCAACATGTTATCTTAACTTCTTAAACAATGCTTTCATCACTTTATGCTTTGATACCAAAGTTAATGTGGGACAATGAACTAAAAAGAAATAAAAGTAGAGATAAAAAGAAAGAAGCCAAGAATTAAAAGCAAGGAAACAAAAGCATATGAAGAAGAGAGATTTTAGAGGAGGAATAGTTTGTATTTTTATTAAATTATCAGAAGCTATCATAAGAGGAAAAAGAAACATATAAATAACATTAAATCAAAACATCCAAGTATTAGGCTTGATTCATTAATTAAAACTGTCTAACATAAATAATCCAAAAAAATAAAACAAAACAATGAAATAGGTTTTAAATAGGCCAATCACTCAACCAACAAGTCAAGTTATTTTTTATTGTCTTTATTCATATAGTCGTGTAATCTGTGGTGTGGATCTATTGTTCTATCAAATTATGGATAATGAAACCTTCCATTGTTGATATTTGTTAGTGCCTTTAGGACCACATGTTGGATATGTCTATACTATTATTGTTGTTGATCCTGCTTGTCAAAGTGCTTATTGACAAATTAATGATGGCAAGTTAATATTTACTTCCAAAAACTTTCTCATTCTCCAGTTCCGTGCTTTGTCGGATCAAATTTATAATACTCCTGATCGCCATAAAATAGTAAGACGACAAGTTGTGCATCAGGTTTGTTTTATTCCCTCCTGCCTTATTATTAGTGATTGCAGTTGAGTTGGTAGAGTTGTATTGTATATATCTATATTTCATCGATCTTATACAATTTTTGTTATAATGGTTTGTAATCACCAGCTTAAATCTCACCCAGAGATATACGAGGGATATGTTCCCATGGAGTATGGTGACTATTTGAGGAAGATGTCGAAGTAATAATGGAATTGTTTGCTTAATCTATTTCATAAACTATAGAGATCTTGTGTGTTGATTCTAATAGACAAATACCCTTTGCATTTGGATGATTCCAGGAGTGGTGAGTGGGGTGATCATGTGACATTGCAGGCAGTTGCAGATGCGGTATGGATCATATCAACTTATAGTTGTCTTTTTTTTTTGGGCTTAAGGACTTGACGTTGTTCTTGAAGGACCCTGCCTCTCTATTCACTGGTTTCACCATAGCACTGATCTTTTTTAAAGCTTTATACATTGTTTCATTTTGTAAAACAAATGTAGCATTCTTTGCTGTCTTCCATGGCTTATACCCTTGTTTATTGCAGTATGGTGTGAAAATACTCGTCATGACTTCTTTCAAGGACACATGTTACATAGAGATTCTTCCTGTCAGCCAAAAGCCAAAAGGAGGTAAATTATGCTTGTTTCGGTTGTCCTGAAAATAAATAATTTCCTTTTCAGGATGTTTCCATGATCATATTTTTTTCAAGTTTCTAATAAATATTGTTGAAAATCAGTTGTGGTATAAATATTGCTTGTTTGATTGCAAGTTTGATACTGTTACCATTTCCTGATAAAACATAAAAAAATTTGAGTGGTTGTTTTGTTAAACCTTGATCTGTATGTATTGTTTTTCCTCCCTGCTTGCCATAACCTTCAACGATTGGTGAATTGCTTTTCCCATACCCTACTTTACAGAAGAATAGAGGTAAAAACTTTATCTGATTGCTACAATTGCTTCTCTATTTCTTTTTGCAGAATCACCAAAGTAGAAACACTGAAATTTATTTTAATGTATCCTGTGCTAATTAATCCACATACAATGTAATTGGTCTTTAAATGATTGATGGCAACCTTAAAGATATTCCAGTCCCATCCCAGACATCTTTTTCAAACAATAATAGCATAGAATTAATGTTTGTTTTGCTGCTTATAAATGACCCGTGAACCCTGATGAAATTATATGTTCTGAATGTAAAATTTTTCATGGAATTTTTAAGCTTGTGTTTTGATGAAGAATTTCGGGTTCCTTCTGCAGTCATTTTCTTGAGCTTTTGGGCAGAGGTACACTACAACTCCATCTATTTTCAAGGAGGTAATTTTTTTCTTCTTCTTTTAAGTGCATGAGTTAAAAAGTAACAATTAAATGCTTGGGAAAGTTAATGATAAACATAACTGAACTTCTTGTGACAGAAAAGAAGTTTAGTGTTGACCCGAATATTGTTGCTTCTGACAATCCCGACTCTGGTTTTTGTATCAGTTTCTCCCTCACTTACATGACAGTGATTTTGGTTTTATTTGCAGAGTCTAATTTGGTAACTTTGCATTAATTCCAATGATGTCCCTGCGAGAATAATTTCTCTTTTTGTGGTTTTGATACAGATACATCTAGTGAATTCAGAAAGAAGAAAAGGTGGTGGAATTTCGGGAATAAGCACTAGAACATTGCTCTGGTAATCTGAGGGCTCCCCCATAATCTCCTGCTGCTGTGCTAGCAATTAAACATACGCACATGCAGCCTCCTTGGCGCGAAACTTCCTAGATATATTGCTGGTAACCTGAGGGCTCGCCCATATTCTCGTGCTTATGTGCTTGCTAATAAACATATGCACATGCAGCCTCCTTGGTGCGAAGCTTTGTATCTTCTTTTTCTATAAATTTAACCCATACTTGTCTGGACCAGTTATTCTACGAGTGTATTGTATTTTTCCTGGAAAGATTATCTTGTCTCAAATTTTGCATGCATGCTCTAGAATTTGCATGTCATGCCTTTCTCAAATAACGGGAAAAATAAATAAAACCAAATTTGCACTCTATTTATTCTTTTAATGCATGGATACAACGAGATGGGTGGAGCTTCAGACATGTTGTTTGCTGGGGAAATTTCACTTGTATCGACAGTGATTCTTTACCTGAGGATACTTATAGAACCACCAGTGAGGTTTCTATGATTCGCTAGAACATGGACTTCTGGTGCTCTTGCCCAAGGTTTTTTTTTTTTTTTACATTTTATGTTCATGAGACCCACTATTCAACTAGGTCAACTCATAGGCTTTAGATATTTCGAGTTGTTGTTTCTTCACCAGTTCTATTAACATGAAACTTTCACAACTATCATTGTCAATACTAAGATCACACACCATGTTTTTAATGGTACATATTGAATGGAAGATGCTAAACACCTTTAATGGGTCATAGCCAAGCAATACCTAGATGAGCTTTATAATTAAACCACCAATGGTCTAACTTATGACTGTCTTTTTAAAAAAGACCAATGGTCTAACTTATGACTGTCTTTTTAAAAAAGATTTATTTATAGTGAAGTCATTTTTTTTTTTATGCTGGATAAAGTTTTTCTATTTCTCTATAACAATATAATATCTCAAGTTGCTAACATGAACTCTTTGCTTCTATCAATTGAGTTACAATTTAATGCATCAATTTCACAATAATTTTTTTTCTTACTTTCTTATAATTATATAATTTGTAAATGGTTTAGGAATAACAACATGAAAAATTAAATAATGATAGAAAGGATTTGCAACTATTAAAATCAGTAATTCAATATATATAATATAAATGTTCTATTTTAATTACAGTGCGTTGAGTTAAGAAAATTGTATACATTGAGGTAATCATCTCACACTCCTTTTATGCTAAAGTTTAAATCTCATTAGACTTTTTACTCAAATTAAGATGATGCAATTAATTATATGTCATGATTATTTGTTCTTAAATTACTTTACACTAACATTTCATTTGAATATAGAGAAGAAAGAGAAATTAGATTGAAAGAATTAAAGTAATTTATAATATAAGGTATAACAATAAAATCAATTAATTATATAATTACAATGGTATTGATATATTCCAAATGAAAAGAGAAAGACAATAGTTTATATATATATATATATAGGTATTGTAAATTCTAATTTATAAATTTAATCAATGTCAACACTTTCAACACTAATGTAACCCCGGTTTAACCCGGGTAAATATTGATTTCAAGTGTCTAACCCACTTAACTTTTTGGTTTAATGCTAGTTTGAGAACATGATTAAAGTTATTTTTGAAAATAATTTTCATTCAGAAATATATTAAAATAATATTTTTTTATTATCTTTAATATCAACACATGAATATAATTTAAAAAAACAAAAATATTTTAATATAAAATAAAAATAAAAATATATTTTTTTAATTGTTTTCATAAATACTTTTAAAAAACATAATGCTTATCAGGTAATTAATGGCAATGATGGTTTTGAAAACCATGAAAATAGCATTCCTAAGAGTGGCAGCCCATAAAGAAGAAGAAAATCAATGTCCAATAATAGGCCACAATACAACCACGTCGGCAAAACTATTGTCTTAGACGACAACATTTGATAGCTTGTCTAGTTTTGCAATGAAACGACGACGGAGTGCAAACGGCGCAACAACCTGATCCAATTTTGAGGTGTGAAATTAGTCACTCAAAGCAGCAGTAGCACTCCCACTGCCTCTCTCTCTCTCTCTCTCCCTCCCTCCCTGCTTCTTTCTTTTATCCAAGAAACCATTACTTACTATCTATCCATCATGTTTAGTAGAGTGTATGCTTTTTAGTTGCTGTCAGAATTCAGTCCAATGGAGGCTGGCAGGACTTTGCTTTCCTCACCTCCATCTTTTCCTACAAGAACCCACCTCAAAAATTCTCTCCCTTCTTCAGGTAACCTCTGAATTACTGAAACTTTACAGCTTTCTTAAGGCTAGCTCTCTTTCTTCGGTTGCTAAAGATTATTAATTTTTATGATATTGTAAAATTTAAACCTTTTCATTTATTTTCTACATTTTCTATAATCATGAAACATTTATTACTATAGGATCATAGAAAAGCCCATCATTGGCTTTCATGGATACAAGTCAAAATTAATGGGGTTGTTGCCTAGGCTATTGTTGTTTTCTTTTCGATTAACTTGCATTTTGAGCAAGGCTTATTGTATATTTACTGGAAATTATGCTTGTTTTCCTCGGTGCATTGGAAATTAGTTAATGGATTTATGAAAATATCACCTCTTGTTTACGCTCTGAATTTTGCAGCACTGATACTTCGGGAACAAGCAACTCCTGCTGTTACTTCTATTCCAACCACTTCTACAGCTCAACATTTTCCTGCTTCAGTTCTTTTACAAGAGCAGCGTGATGAGTTTAGGTCTCTCCAGAACATATTCAAGGAAGATAAAGCTTCTCAGGTTAGTTTTTCATTGTACAAGGCACCAAACTGAAATATTTAGGAGGTTCACATGGAGTAAGACACTGTGTTTTAACATCGATTCTTTACCTTGTTGCATGAGCTGACTGTATAATTGCTTGCTTTGAACAATTTGCGGTGTTTAAAATGTTAAGAGTCCTTGTTTGTGTAATTTAAAAAGAAAAAGGCCTCGCCATGCTTGCTGATACTCTCATGTAATCTCTTTGTCTATATCAACTCCTAATTTGTGCGTTGTAAATTATTTGTTTGCCTCCATTTCATTCAAGGCAACATTGGATAGGAGGAAGACAGAGATTAGGACATCAGGCCATGAAGGAAAGGACTCTGACGAGTTAGACCAGCTGGTACAAAACTTTGAGTACCAGTTGCATCATTGGCCTGCTTATTGGAATCTGTAAGATGAATAAATCTTCATTTCCTGCTACTTGGATCAACTTCTTATGATTGTCACTTATTGTCCTGGATTGAATCCTTACATGGTGCTCTATTTTCTGTTGAAGATTGCCACTTTCACTAAAAGGGAAAAATCCATCCATGTCCATGACCAAGCAGTCTGTTACAACCAGTACTGACAAGCTTAATGATGTGGAACCCACTGATGTTATTAACCTCGCTAAGAGAGCTCTGTCGGCCTCAAAACATGCGGCTTTTCTTGCTGATAACTTTACCGATCTTGATAATCTGGCTTCCACTAGGTTTGTTTCCCTATTTATATGTTATAATTTCCAAACTCTTTTACTTCAGGACTAATTTATGAATTCTCTCTAGTTCATCAAGTTTTTCTCTTGAGGAGGTGAAAATTGTAAGGTCAAGACGGCATTTAGTGAGGCAGTCTCTAAATCGAAGGGTGACAAAAACAAAAGATATGATTTTTGAGACCTATAATTCTAAAAGTGCTGATGTACAGAAAAGGCTAAGCGCAGGATTTGATCCCAACGATCCCCTTAGATTGTTCCTGTGGGGTCCTGAAACAAAACAACTTTTGACTGCTAAAGAGGAGTTTGAACTGATTGCTCAAATACAGGTGTATTCCCAATCATATCTAATTTAAAATGGATTTTTTTTTCTTGAATGTTCTTAAAAAGAGAAGAAGCTTATTTATGGACAACCTTTTCTTTCTCCCTCAAAAATGAAACAGGATTTAATGAATTTGGAGGGGGTAAAGAATAGGCTTGAATCTCAGTTTGGCCGTGAACCAACCCTGGCTGAATGGGCTAAAGCTGTTGGTCTAAGTTGTGCTGTTTTGAAGTTACAACTTCACTCTGGTAACCGCAGCCGAGAGAAGCTGATTAATGCAAACTTACGGATGGTGGTTCACATAGCTAAACGTTATCAAAACCGTGGTCTTGGCCTTCAGGATTTACTGCAGGTTAGCTGAAACTTGTATTGCCTTCCAGGGTGCCTTTATTTTTTTCCTTCTATCTGTATCAATGTGTAGATAAAACATGTAAATTTTGGTTTCTGTTTCTGGATGGGATAATTAAAATGTGGCTCTTGCATTGAATACTATTCTGAGTGGAGAGGGTTTATGCAAATATTACATGTTTGGTCTGATGGAAATAGTAAAGAACCTTTTGCCCCCCAAAATTGTTTGATGCACATGGTAGCTACGCCAGAAATGTTTATATTAGATCATCCATTCATGTGTGTGCTGGAATATCATACACAGTAAATAATTCTCTTCAACCTTTTATTTTATAACTGGAGTATTGTGCATGTCCTTACATTCATCGTTGTGGTATCGTTATGTTCCTTGTTGATCATACCATTTCTTTGTGGAATTAAAAAAGGGAAAAGCTGGAGAAACTTGTCTGAGTTAGCTTGTTTTTTGAACTCAAGACTGGACGAGCATGAATTGTGATTCTCAAACTAAGCTTGTTTCTATTTCTTTCTTAAAACTGCTATAGGAGGGAAGTATGGGTCTTATGAAGAGCATTGAGAAATTCAAACCGCAAGTTGGTTGCCGATTTGCCACTTATGCTTACTGGTGGATAAGACAAACTATTACGAAGGCTATATTTCAAAATTCTAGGACAATTCGTTTACCGGTAATGACAATTTTCTATCATAATTTCTGTTTCAACAAGAATTACTTGTCCATATTTTTCTCCATTTCCTTACATCTCTCACCATCTCTGGTGAGTTCACAAATATCAATAACTTGAGCAATAAAATAATTGTTGACAAGGATAAGAATCAATTTTACCTTTTTGTCTCAATATATTCTTGTTATTTTCTTGGCATGTAAAGTATGACATTTTCTCACTAATATTCTAACAATGGCTGGATTTTTCCTGTCTGAATTCTTGATGATTTATAACCTCAAAATGTATTTAAAAGCATGATGAGCATCATGCTCTTGTCTGAGAACTGATAACTTTTTCTTTGTAGGAGAACGTCTATGGCCTCTTAGGAAAGGTGATGGAAGCAAAGAGGTCTTATATTCAGGAAGGAAATCATCATCCGACCACAGAAGAAGTAGCAAGACGTGTTGGAATAGCTATTGACAAATTGGAAAAGTTGCTATGTTTTACAAGAACACCACTTTCGATGCAACAAACTGTGTGGTCTGACCAAACTACTACTTTTCAAGTAAGTGCTTCTTTGTTCTCTCATTTTTCATTTAATATCCACATTCTTGAGCTTCAAATAGAAAATGCCAGAGGGAAAGAAACTTAATATAAGTATTTAGAACACTTAACGTGCTGTTTATTGTACTCTTTAGGATCATCAAGGCCTTAACTACTCTGTAAGTTTCCAGTGTCTGTAGCACATACATTACTATTATGAGCTGCCCTATAAATAGTCTTATGCGAGTAATTGAAACATCAATACGGTTTCCCTCAAAAGAAACAAAAGAAATCACAACTGGAGCATTTTGTTTACAAAAGATGATTTCAAATTTGGCTAATGATTTCCTCTGTCAAATGCTTACATGGGATGGGTCCTTTATCAAAACAAGTTTTCATATGTAGAATCATGCATTTCCTCTTCATATTGCAGGAGATAACTGCTGACACAGAAATCGAGATACCAGATGTGAGCGCGTCAAAGCAACTGATGAGAAAACATATTCTTGGGCTCCTAAATAGTCTCAGCTTAAAAGAGAGGCGGATAATCAGGTTAAGGTTTGGCATTGAGGATGGAAAACAGAAATCACTTTCTGAGATTGGTAGTGTGTTTGGGTTGTCTAAAGAGAGGGTAAGACAATTGGAGAGCCGTGCACTGTACAAGCTTAAGCAGTGTGTTGGCAGCCATGGCCTTGATGCTTATGCAGAAATACTTACATGAAAGCCATTAGGCACACCATTTATATTGGTGTCATGTAGGCCTGGATTGGTTTTCCAGAGCCATAATTTTAGACTTCCAGTTTTTGGTAGGTGGAGATCATGCCTTTTCACTGGCACAGGTCGAGTTTTTGATGCTTCAATGTTGTAATGTTGCTGTACAGAAAAGTATAATCTTTGTTCTTTAAATCACCCTGCTCGTTATATTCTGTGCTTGTGTTTCCAGGGGTACTATGAGGTAAGAACTAAGAGCACTCATCTTTTAACACTTATTTCGACCAATTAATCTAAAAGTAAATAATAGGAGACAAAATTTTACACAAGAAAAGGTTTTACAAGAAATTTTGGATTCTAACATAATTATATTTATTATCTAGTTTTACATTATTGATCCTAACTCGGTTAAATTATTGGATTAATTTGAAATTTTACAAGTAGTTTTCAAATACATTGTTTTATATTGAGTTAAAATTTCAGGTCAATTGGAGATTAAACAAATCCGCGATACAAGTTAGCAAATGCAATATAAATTTTATTATTTATCGCATTTTAACTTGTAGAATTTTTATTTGGAGAGGATTTCCCCACCTAATAATGCAAGGATATCAAACATCTAGTTTTGAGAGCTTCTCTAGTTCTACAAAGATTTTAAATGAGTAAAAACATAGTTTTCATGTATGATATTTTTTTTAATGTTAAAAAATTCTTCTTTTACAAGATTTCTTATTTATCCTAACTGCTCAAGGAAATAAGAACTTGTGATATTTTAAGACTTTTCATATCCTATAAGGAAAATTAAGGGCATGAGCTATTATAAAGATTTCCAAGCTTATTTAGGAGAGTTAGAGTTGGTTTTGAGCCATTTTTTTCGCAATGCATAATTTTATTTTAATAAGCATCATTTTTAATCCAATTGTTGGTTCAAGCTAAAATTTTACCATAATTGTTTATAGAACTTCTTTTATATATGATTAAAATTTCATGTCAATCGGACACTAGGAAGGTCTTGAAATAAGGTTAAGAAGTTAGTTTCTTAGTTGAATTAGAATTAATTCTAGCTTGTACTTGGGTTTTTGGCAGACAACCATGGATTATTAAATAACATTGGTGGTTTTCTTGGAGCAATATATTTTTCTTTTTGGTTAAACAAAGAACAATTGAACTTATCAAAGTATAATTAACTTTGCTAAGATCTTCCTTATTCTTCTAATTCACAATTCATTAATTGTTGGGTGAGGGTTCATTCCAATAATATTGGTGTTTTAGTTCAAAAAAACTTTGTTTCATACTCTTATGAAACATGATTCTTTGACTTTTTATGATTTATCTTTCTTACATGTGGGTTATATGATCACTTGATCATGAGGTTCATAACATTGACACTTATGGGCTAATGAATCCATGTATGATTTGTTGATTCCTTGAGGTTGCATAACGATGAACCTAAATTTAAAAGGCTATAAAAGCCTCTAAAAAAAACCTCATTTTGACTCAACTAAGAGAAAAATCCAACTTTTATTGGGTTCACCCAAGGAAAGGACCCATTATCCCCTTGGTTCAACAAAGGAAGGACCTATAATCCTTAGGCTCAACCAATGAATGAATCTCCTTTGTTTGGGTACAATTATATCTTAGATCCTACTCTTTCTACTTCTATTTGTGTACAAAAATCCTTCAACAACTCATCATATTTTCGTTGATATTAGTGTTGTCTAAGAGATATTGTGTAAAAATTCTTTTTAACCCACTATATTTTCATCAACATTAATATATATGTCAAATATAATTTCTATCATTAATATATATATCGCGAAAAATTCCATCAACATCAATATTTAGTGATCAATCTTTCTATTTTTTATATCATAATTGTCCTTAATTTCTTGCTCGTTTTGTTTATAAAAATCATATTTGTTTTAGGGTTATGTGTGTTCACATTGCTCTTCATTATTGGAAGAGGATATTGCATACTTTTCTTTTTTTTAATGACATCAAATACCTTAATGAAATCCCCATATTCCATACCTTAATGCAAATGGTCTACAAAGGTGTGATCATAAGTTCGGTTACACTATCCTTTATGAATAGGCCTATTTGGATTCTT
Organism: Salix exigua; assembly: GCA_032356905.1. NCBI lineage: Eukaryota > Viridiplantae > Streptophyta > Magnoliopsida > Malpighiales > Salicaceae > Salix > Salix exigua. The sequence continues at coordinate 7,632,841 of CM063593.1, read as the reverse complement.
TTTAGATGCCACTTAGGTTACTAAGAGTAAAAGACCAATAATGTCTAGAAGGTTTTATGTTCTTTTTTACTTTTACCACACAAATTTCATTTTCCATTGTTTTCTTAACTTTAGGAATAATTTGATCTAGGACTGTATAATGATTTCCACTAAGTATATTTGTAGACATCATTTAACAAGTCTTCTATGGAGACAAGTCCTTCAAACCTTCTAATTTAAATAATTATTTATTAAACCTATGCTTAGTGCTCTCATCTTCTTATTTTATGGTGATGAAGATATTAGTTGAGCTCTTTTTATTTGATATGCTTGTGCTAAAGTAGGAATTGAGTTTGATGTAAAGATCATTAAAGTCAAGGATAACATCAAACTCTAATCTGTAATATCATACCCGAGCAAACTCTTGAAACATCGTTAAAAGTATTTTGTATATAACATCACTATTTTGTATAACAAACTTTAGGTTATTTTATATATGTTTCATTCAATGAATAAGTCAGTCATAATTGTTTAAGATTATCTCTATAGACTGAAATTTTTAAAGAGACTAGTCGTTTAGAAAACAAAGAACTGTTTACTTGGAGGGAGATTTTTTTGTTATTAAAAGCTCAAATCACTTTGAATTTCACCCACCATCAAGATTTTTTTCTTTCTTTCTTAATACTATCCAAATATGATTTTAAAAGAGAAATGGAACCTTTATGGTTATGGCTAGATAATGTTTTAATTTTGTACTTTTAGAGCTTGCATGTAAAATAACTAGTTTAAGAGTGTTTATTGTGATGATGATAATGATTTATTGGTTTTTTATAGGTTAAGTTATAATATGATGATTCTATAACTTACTTTTTTTGTACATCATTCAATCTTTTCTTTTCTAAAAAAATAGATATCTTTGTATACCAATGAGAATGCAAATTAACTTTTATGTTCTTTGCTATGGTGAGGTTACTTTTATATGGTTATAACAATTTTAGTGAGCACTTTCATTTGTTAAGCTATATAGTGAAGGTATAAAGAGCTTATCCACCTATGGTAAGGAGATCAATCATTCCTATATGTCATGGAATTTATAGATTGTAAGCTAAAGAAAAACTTTAGAAATATATACAAAGAGAAATGAACTACATTTTATTCGATTTTCATATATTAATCCACTAACAAAGTCAGGAAAACAACAACTAAAAGCCTTTCTAAAGATATTTGATTGGATTAGTATATATATTTTTAGCTGGGCGTGGATTGATAATCAATTTTCTCTTGTAAAACAAGTATTTTATGAAAAGTAAGGGACCCTCGGATGCCTAAGTTAGCAAAATATAAGAGGAAAATAATGTATAAAAGAAGAAGAAGAAGAAACATGTAAAAGAATATATGTCTTGGTCTATATGTGTGGATCTATTATGGTGTTTTTATTGATGTTTCTTGAAAATTTATATATCGTGGATTGCATGTATTTGTGTCATTGTTATTTATTTCTCTGCAAAAGATAATCTAGAAAACTATAAAAAATTCACAAACCTCTAAAAATACATAAAAATATAAGAAGCATCCTAGATCTTGTCACATAAGGTAGTGATGCTAGGTGCAAAGTTTTTCGACGATACTTCAATTTTATAGGAGCATAGTAATACACGAGCATAGTACCATGATCTTAACTCCAAGCTTATTTCTCATGTAAGAAAAAAACATTTCAACCAAAAAAACATAACAAAGCTATTTTCCATCACACAACAATAAAAACATTAAGGCTTGTCTTCAAAGGTTTGATGGAAAGTGATTAACATGGAAAAACTCTTTAAGTCTATTGTCATATAAACCGTGATTAATGAGGTCTAGAACAATTTCTTATAGGAAAGATACCAGGGCATAACACTAAAGGTTTAATAAAAAGAGTTTAATATGGAAATACTCATTGAGCCTATTTCTATATAAGCTTTGATTAATAGAGTATACAACTATTCCTTATAACAAATGTTATGTACTCTTCATAACTAAAATCTTCTCAATGTCAAACATGCAATGGAGAATTAAATTAGGGTGAAAAAAAGCCAACATGACTAAAAAAGCACACCTTTGTTTGCATATCCTCGTAACGCCATAAGTATGCTATAAAAGAAAGAAAAAATAAATCAAATGGCATATTTATGATTCCCTAACATTTTTTGAAGCTCATGATTTGACCAATAATCATCATAGGACTAGGTGTTATTTTTTTATTAGAAATAAAGAATTTATACAATATTCACCTTATAAAATATAGCGTGAACACGAGGAACTTTAACAAGTTTTATCTTTTTTAGTGCGATCATGAACATGAAAAAAAGAAATAACATGCCTCAAAAAATAATATTGAAATATTTATTGCAATAGGTTACCTCCATCAATTCATGAGGAAAAAAGACAACCAAAGAAGAAAAATACCTCAAGATAATCCTTTTAACAGTATCAAACTATTTTCCTAAGAAATTCTTCATATTGATCCTTTTGATAATATAGAACTTACAAAACAAATATGAAGATATAGTCACGGAGAAATAAACATTTATAAATTAGAAAAATACATTTTTATATATAATGTAAAAAGTTTAAATGGTAAGAATATCGGGTGTGAGGGAATTCTTTGTTTATATATCCTATAACTAATAAGTGTTTGTCTTGACTACTTTTATAACTTTAAGAGGACCATCCCACATCATGTCTAGTTTTCCCATACTTTCTTTGTTGCATGTAGCTTTTAGTTTTATAGGACAAAATCTCTAAATTTGTATATTCTATTATTGACCTTGACATTATGAGAATTTAAAGTTGATATGCTTTATTTTAAACTATAGCAATTAGGCAATAATATTTTAAGAAATCAAGATTGGTCATAAGACCTTATTCATTGCCTTGTGAGGTATAAAAAACCGCATGACAGCTTAGAGATCCAATCTCAGTTGGGATCATAACTTTAGTCCTATAAGTAAGAAAAAAATGGTTCCATAAGCCCATAAGATTTCATTCAACAAATATATCCATTTTGATTTGGTCTTTTTTTAATCTTTTTCTTGAGTCAACTAAGTAAAACCCGATTAATTATTTTAACTCGACCATTGGTTTAAGAATGGCTCTAAAGAAACAAAATGGTCAATATAAAGCCTTTAACATTGCTCTCTTATCTTATAGTTGTCAAATTATGTCTCAATATCAATAACTAAGACATTAAAAAGTTTAAAATGGTATACAATGTTATTCCATAAAATAAAAATACTTTGTTGGTGATAATATTCCCTAAAGTTTCTATTTAAACCACTTTACTGAGATGATCAATAACTATTATGATGAGCTTTCTTTTGCCTGTGACCTTAAAGAATGGACTTAGGATGTCCATCCCTCATTGAGTAAAACACCAACAGATGTGATGATGAGATGATTATCTCCATATATAGATGATAAGAAATTGAGGAAAACTTTTGGCATTGATCATATTTCCTCACAAAGTCCATGACATCATGAAGTATGTTTGACTAGTAGAAACATGCTTGTATAACCAAAGAAACAAGAAATCTAACTCATGTATATAAACCAAATATATCTTTATGTATCTCTCTCAAAAAATAAATGTTTTTTATTTGGAGATAACCACTTTAGTACGAGAGTTGAGGTAAATCTTTGATGTAGAGAATTATCAATGAAGTTCAAGTTCCTAGAAGATACCTCTTTTGGCATACCTCTAAATGATGCCATAGATGAAAAGGTGCACATATATGATAAAGCTTATCTCATTCATATGTTTGGTAGCATGTTATTTATGGTCTAGTTAACAATGCAATGTTAGTCATATTTACAAAATTATTGGAAGATTTGAAGTATATTTTGAGATACAGATAAAGATATGCAATTCTTGCTCATTTATATTATCACTATTACATGGTTGGCTCGAAACAAGTTAGAGGTTGTTCACTAATGCTAGAAGTATAATTATTTAAATTTTATAATATATCCAATTTATATATATATATGTAGCTGCACATTAAAATTCTTACTAATAATTTGCATATAAGAATATATAATTATGGTCATGGTAGAACTTACATATGAGTTATCTAAAGGTTAATGAAAACTAGATGGTGGATGCATAACTACAAATTGCACTCCCATTAAAAGATCAATTATAGTATTTTTAATGAGATTTTCATTAACAATAAAATTATATCACCCTTAATATAATAAATTTATTACTTGTGATAGCAATTGTATGGGTCTATCAAAATCCAACTCATATTAATCGTTTTACCTCAATGAGTGAGGTGTGCAATAACCTAATTAGATGTGAATTATAAATATGCATTTTATTTGCTTTTGTAATATTTTTTTTCATTGAATTGTTAATGTTCATGGATTCTATGTTTTAATTGGTTACATCCATGTCATACTAAAAGGATGCAATACAAATAGCTCATTCACTTTGTAGTGAGGGTAGGGACATATATAGATCAATGGTTTCAATACATTATTTTATTATAGTTTACTTGCATTGGCTTAATCAATTTTTTTTGGATGCAAGGAAATCCACTCCCAGAAAACATACTTTGTGGGCCTAGGTGAACGAGTAAAATATCAATTGTTTCATTGTCTTAATCATGTTATGAGATAGTTTGGATTTCATCAACATATGCTTGCTTGATGATGTTGATACCAATAATCAATCACATGGTATGGATCTTTGAGGGAAGAATGGTAATAATTGATCTATAATGCATATATATATTTTCAATCAATGGGATGCAAGGAGTGTGAGAATCTCTTAAGAGAAATATCCAACTATTATAGTTGATGCCTACATGAACATTATCAAATGGCCATGGAATTGAAATTTGAGGTGTATACATATGCACTACAAGCCTTATGCTAAAAAAAAGAGTCTATATTTGTTTTTTTTGTCAATATATAATAAATGTCTTATATATATATTATTAATTAGTTTTGTTTATATAATATATGACATTTCTACCATTCATGACATAACTAATGAGGCTTTACACGTTCGCGCCACTAATTGGTTTGCAACTTCCCATGATGAACTTGATTCGATAGAGGAGGCATTATATTTCTACATTGTTATAGTTGAGAATGAGGCAACGACACTTGTGAGAAGATGATGAACACACAATATAGCACAATCTCTCTGGCTATGCTTTCTCTAATTTTTTAAAGTATGCTGTTTTGTCAAGATGTTTTAATGAAAGTTCTAGTTCTTAAAAAAAAAAAACTTTGAACCCAAGTGTCTTGAAACTTCTCTTATTGATATATGACCAAAATGTCAGAACAAAATTATAGTTTTGTCATCGTGTATCTTTATAGTAAATTAATAAGTCAAACGATTTAGTGAGTCCAAAATCAATCGAGATGATTGGTAATTTTTTTAATTTAGATTTTAAAATCCCAAGATGATACATTGATCTAATATTGAAACAATGACTTATTAATCATGAACTTTTTTAAACTATTTTTTAATTAATGATATGATAACAAGAATATGTGCTTGTGAAATTATGCACCAACCAAATGTTGATATGTTTTTTTAAGATCATGATAACCTCATTGAAAACAAAAACAAATTATAAAGACCAATTCAAAATGAACCAAATATTGAAGTCAAAAAACCAAAAAGCATTCAATTGAAAAAACATAAAATTGGAAAATTTAATTTCCAAACAAAAAATCTATTTGACATTGTTATTAAACTTGACCTAATGGTTCATCCTTCAAACCTCCCAACCTAACTCCTTGCCTAGCCTGAGTTTAAAATTAACATGTACACAAGTTGTCCTTACATGACACAATCAACTCAACGTATACAAAGACAACCTAAATGAATAATAAAAACATAATTTGGATTTAAATAAATTCAATATGACATTTTTTTTAATATTGGCATACAACAAAGTAAATTGTCTTGCACTTCACATCTTAACTCGTCAAACCAGTAATCGAGATAATAGACTTAAGAATTATTTTTTTAAAACAAAAAAAAAACATTTAGTTTAAAGAAGAAGAAAAAAATATAAAAACATATATATTCAAGAAACAAGAAGAAGATTTTTTTTTTTTAAAAAAAAGGAGGGATGTTCTTTGTTGTTCATATGAACAATGAATGAAGAGGAGGAACCCTAAAATTTTTAGTATAATAATTAATTTTTAAATAAATTAAAAACTTTATCTCATACAATTAGATCAAAAAAGAATTAAATCAAAAAGGGAGAAAGTCTATGGACTAGTTTGTAAAAAAAATAAAACAAAAGAGAGAGAAAAGCACCATATCAAAAACAAATATATGGACCATTTGTTTTTTAAAATATTATTCAAGCTTTTCAATCATAAAAAAAAATACTTGACACCAAAAAGGTAATAAACCAACCCACCCACCTCCACCAACATGAAATCATGGAAAACAATTTTCTTGTCAAAAAACATTTCAATCTGAAAATTAAATTGTTAATAATATCTCAACATATGATTTATATTTTTTTACATGGTGTTTTATGTGAAAAAAATTATGATTAAAACTTGAACAAGCTAAAAAGAACGAGAATTGTAAGATTTGAATTTTTGATTGTTCAGTTGTTAGGGCTTTGATATTATATCAAAAAAATCATATAACCCAAAAACTTTAGTTGTAATGTGAGATTTCAAGAATAGTTTTATATTGCCTTTAGTATTATTAATTTTATGAAATATAATGAGATGATGAGATTTAAATTCTTGATTGTTTGATCAATAAAGTAAAATAATCATCTTCATCTAAAAACTTAAATGGTTATATAAGGCTCTAATATATTAAATATATTATTATTCTATAACAACTCTAAATGAGCCGAAACAATATAAACTTTATGGGCCTATTTGGTATTGTTGTTGTGGTTGAAATTTAAAAAAACAGTTTCATGAAAAACACTTTTAGCTGCGGTTCATAACTGAAATTGAAGTGTTTGGTTAAAACTTGGTTGAGTTTGAACTTTAATGAAAATCAATTTCGTGTATTTGGTTACCATACTTTTTATATTGCTGTGAACTTGTGAAATTACTTTCAAATGACACACACACACACACACACACACACATATATATATATATTGTTTCTTAAATATTAGAGATTTAATAATCATAACAGCATAATAGAATTAATAATTTAAATAAATTAGACATTTGTTTTTCCCCCATCAAACTAGCAATTCCATCATGAACTAAATCCATACATGAAGGCCTCAACGAAGTAGATCTCTTTGTGAGGGAGTACATGCAGGTGTATATTACGATGTAATTTTTCATCGCATTGTTTTTAAAAACCCTTTTTTACTATCTGTGAATATACTTTACAATGTTTTTTGACACCTAGATAGCTAAAATAAAATATTTGTTAATGTTTTTTTATATTTTTGGCCAAATTCCAAGTTGGTTGTTTGTAAACTAGTTACGATATCTAATTTTCGTTTCAAAACGTGAGAGATATGTTATATTTTGTTTATGAAAAATATGCTTCGAAAAGCTTTGGAATTGGCCATATACACAAAAACAACATAATTTTTTATTTGTTTTTTTTTCAAAATCTGATTTTTTATATTATTTTTTTAAAATATACAATAAATAAAATTTTGATTGGGCCAACCTAGCTACTGGTCTTGGGCTGGACCTGTCCCGGCCAACTAGGGTAGGTCGCGACCAGGTCCACCTAACAACACAAGAAAAAAAAAGAAAAAAAAAGATAGAGGTTTTTGCATTGTTCACGTGTGAACAGTAGCAAGGTGGTTGAGTGACGGTAACAAAGGCTCACCTGCCACCGCTGTCGAGTAGAGGAGATCAAGGTTGTTCTTCTTGTGGTTGTGGCGTCAGATATGCTCTCGTCTGTGTCTCCTCCCCCTCAACATTTTTTTGTTTTTCTCCCCGATGATTGTCGTGCATGAAGAAACTTCATCTGTGTGTGTCATTTGTGTTTTGGGTGAAAAGTATTTGATTGATGTTGTTCATAAACTGCGGTTGAACCACAATTTTAAGTGGGACTCACAGTTTTGATGGTCCATCTTTGTACCAAATATTTTGGCTCTGCGCTACAAAAACCACCACATAGCCAAACACTTACTATGTATCACACGAAATGTAAAAGTATTTTGAACAATACGAATGGGACCTAGGTGAAGTTGAATATTTTGTTTGAAAGGCAGGAGCATTGGTCCATACTGTGCCTGATCAGATGCTGCACCATCCTTCTTCCTGACAGCCTGTGGGTGGTTACCTTACAATTTACACCGGGTAGAATCCGTACCTAAAGCAGAGAAGCCCAGGAAAGATCGCATATAACAACACCAGCTCCCTCAAAATCTCCTCCCCCCCTGCTTATAAACACAGCAGCCTCCCGTCTCTGCCCTCTGTATTTCATTTCCATCTTAGCTCGAGTAGCGAACTTGGTTGCGCTAATTACAGTTCATGGCAGGCAAGGAAAAGAGTGAGGCTCACCTGCATGGCTGTGAACCCTGCAGATCGTTTGGGCAGAAGTGCAGCCATGTGGTGAAGAAGCAGAGGGCCAAATTCTATATCCTCAGGCGTTGCATAGCGATGCTTGTTTGCTGGCACGAGCGCGAGCGCGGCGAGTCTTGAAGTATTGTCTCAGGAATCTTGAATTATATGTATTTTGTAGTAGTGTTCATATATTCGTCCTCTATTATGAATTCTGGTTTATTCCTTCTCTTGAGTTCAATTTTAAATTACTCCATATCAGGAAACATTCAGTTTGGAGTAGATAAATAATCGTTCTAATTCAGACTATCTACTTCTACTATGCTGTATAGGCCTTCTGCTGAGGGAACATCTATCAGATAAGAGCAAGCATCGATTTTCGAATTATTTTGTTGGATTCCCATCCTCCAATTTGAAGTTTTCTTCATCTTCATCATCATCTTCTTCTTCTTCTTCTTCTTCTTCTTGAGTGTTGTGTCCTCAAAACCCACAATGTTTTGCATTAATGTTTCTCTACAGGCAACAGAACATCAACGGTGGGGGTCGAGTGTGAATGGCTGTTCATCCATCACATTTTGCCACTACTATTAAAGTAATAATTTGAATTTTAGTTACTATATAATATATATATATATATATATATATAGTTTTATTCCAGAACAAAAAACTGGATTCAAGCTTCGTATTTACAAGTCTAAAAAACCTGTGACGGGAGAGAATGTTGGCGCGATATTGACGAAATGAAAGGGAATAAAAAATAAATAAATGTCTTACGTTGAAAACCAAGCACGTCGATGATTGTAAATTGTAATTAGGAGTCGCAATAATGTTTGGAGTAATAACTTGTACCTCAGAGAGGAGCTTCCTTTTGTTACGCCTCCAAACAGTGAATCACAGTTTTAGTCAAAGTTGATGAGTTAAGTGACTCAGAAATCACATGCAGTGCACTTTTTGTTGATTTGACATGAAACAATTGATTGATTTAGTGTTTCCTTTGAAGAATTTAATGTGTTTATATATATATATATATATATATATATATATATTAATAATATTAGTAGGTTAAAATAATGTAAAACACACACAAAAAAAAGCAATATTAGTTTTTTAACCAACAATAATGTCAAACACTTAAATATATCCCTAGTTGAGACCAGCAGCATTACAAAATTCAGGAATAAATGTATGATTACTATTTCTATCCAATAATAAGCCTATTTACTCTTGTTACCCTACCATTCATGATTTATTATATAAAAAAAAAGTGAGAGTAATGTCATGGTACTTTTAGTTTCTAAAAAACTATTATGAATATAAATCAATTAAATTGATAAATAAAATTTACAAGTAGGATGACGTCAAGCTATGTTTTTTTCTAAGAAAAAATAATCAAACAACACATCGTATGTTTGCCAAGTTTTTGAATATAAAAATAGGTGGTTAGAAAATTAAGTTGGGATTTTTTTTATATTAAATTTATTTTCTCAACCAATTCTCAAGTCAATAAACCAATCTATCAACTTTAAATATATCACCAAATAAATTGTTATAGATTTATTTTTATAAGTCAAATTATCAATTCATTTTTCATGATATATTTGTGATATGGACTCCAATATAGAAACACATCTAAAAATAAAATAAAAAGTATTTAATTGTCACATAATTAGCATGCATAATTAATACATAGACTTGTAGCTTTTAGTGTTTTTTTTAGCAATTAGGTTAAGGATAATGCTAGGGGTACTTACATTTTTTCTTACAAAAAAAAATATAATAGATGATGTGACATTTGTAATATTCAAAAGTCTTTAAATCATCTAATATTAGACTTGTAATATTTAGTGCTAAATCATAAATCATGCAGTGCCAAATTATCATAAAAATAATTTTTAATATAAACACATCAAAATGATCTAAAAATATCTCAAAATTCAATTTAAAAAAAAACTATTTTTTTCTTACGAATATTTTTTAAACGAAATGTACAAGACATTATATCTAACCACACACTTTATATCTAACCATGACTCAGTTGAATAAACACACTACGAACCTTGTGGTTCAAGATATTTAATTTAAACCTTGAAATTAACTTATGTATTCTTCTAAATATATCGGATACGTGTGAGGGTTCTTTTTAAGATTGTTTAATCATAAGTTCGTATGAGAATAATCTTAACATTGTTTTTTTGAATCTTATAAAACTGATTGGGAATTGTATCAACTGTTGAAAAAAATAAAATACAGAATATATATATTGAAAGAGAGGGATGGGATGGGTGAAGCTGTAGCGAAAGAGAGGGTGGCAGTGGCAGTGGCACTAGGCTAGCATATCAGCAGCACTGCACAACCCCCTTACACGTACAGTCTGACGCCCAGTGCCCCTCGTGCGGCCCTCCACTTATGTCTCTCGATCGGGTCCCACCCCACCTATATTTGAATTGTTTTGAAAAAAAGACAGCGAGGATACAAGCTTTTAGAAAGGGAAAAAAAACAATATACTGTTTTTTTTTTCTTTTTCTTTTGAGTAAATCAAGTTCTTGTTTCATACTGTGTTTTAAGATTATTTCTTAATTTAAAAAAAAAAAGTATTATTTTGATGTGTTTTTGAATGAAAAATATTTGTAAAAACAATCTCAACCACACTCCCAAACAGACACGAATGTTTATCCATATGTAATTTATTTTAAAAAAAAATATTTATTGGAAAAATTTATGCATGTGATGTGATGTTTGAGCTTAATATTGAAATAAATAAAATATCTAATTTCACTTATATTGTGTCTTGTATGAATGTTTGAAATGGTAAATTATGTCATATATATTTTAAATACATGAAAGATTTAAGTAATCTTGGCTTGATTCTAAAACTTGACAATGAATTTGAAAAATATAAATATTATATCATGGCTAAAATTTCAAGAAAATCATTTAAAGTGTTAATCATAATTCTAAAACTTGACAATGAATTTGAAAAATATAAATCTTATATCATGGCTAAAATTTCAAGAAAACCTTTTAAAGTGTTAATCATAATTCATAATTATCAAAACTTATACATACTAATACATGTGAATCAAAGGTAATCCCTATTTTATAACTTTCATTGATAATTTAAAAAAAATCATTTTATTAAAGAAATTAAACTTGTTTTTGAAAAAAATACTAAAAGGTTTCAAAGTGATAAAGGTATGGAATATGGTTCTATTTGTTTTAATAATATTATTATATCTCATGGTTTTATGCATAAAGTTATAACTACATTTGTTTTCTTCAATTGGTGTAGCCGAAAAAAAAATTGATTGGTAAATTATATACTTGTAAGTTCTTGTGCTCCTAAGAAAATTTGTAGAGAAGGTGGTTTACCAGCAAATTGTTTTTAAGAAGAATTCCACACAAATTCAATGTTGTTTAGCTTTTATTAAACTTCTTGATCTAACAAGACCAAAAACAAAACTACTAGTTGTGTTTTTTTTTTGTTCCTTGAAAAAATGAACCAATTTCATCAAGATTTGAAAATGAAAATAATTTTGAACCCAAAAAAAGTATAAAGGGCTAGAATAGAAAAATATTTTGGTGTAAATTATTATTTGTTTAATTTAGAAGACGATCTCATTTCTTCATAAGAAGTTTTATCTTCTCACGATGTAAATTTATAAAAAAGAGCCATTAATGATGAAATAGACCTTCTCATTAATAACAATACTTGAGAAATTATTCACTTGCTTATTAGTTGCAAAACAATTTGATGTAAGAGGGTGCTTGGAAACAAATTTAAAATTCAATTAAACTAAAACAAATTTACAGCTAGATTAATGGTTATAGATTCTAAACAAAAAACAATATTTGGTTCTTTGATACATTCTCTCATGTAACTAAGTTAACATCTATTAGATTGCTTATTGTTATGTCTATTATACATAATTTGTTTATACACCAAATAGATGTTAAGTCAATATTTCTACATGAAGATTTATAATTAGAAATATACATGATCAACGTGAAGGGTTTGTGATGCAAACTAATAATAATAAGGCGTATAAATTACAAATATCTTTGTATGGTTTATAACAAGCACCTAATCAATGATATAAAAATTTGATGCGTGTTTACTTGATAATGGTTTCAAAATGAAAGTGGCAAATGCATATATCATAGATTTTTCAATAATATTCATGAGATTATGTATGCTTATATGTACATGATCTTTTTATTTTTATTCATAGCATGTATATTATTAATAATATTAAATTGTTGCTTCAAAATAACTTTGATACAAAGGGTTTGGGTGGAGTAAATATGATTCTCGATATGAGAATTACTAGAACTCGTAATGGTATTTTTATTAATAAATCTTCATTACATTGATTTTTTAAAAATATTTTTTTTATATATTACAAACTTATATGTACTCTGTATTGTTATGCGCATTTGTTAACTATAAAAAGAATATGTTAATATTATTGAAAGTCATAGGTGTGTTATTGATTGTACATGGCCTAATATTGCGTTAACTATTGAGGTTCTAGTAAGGTTTACTATAAAACTCAAAGCTTATTGGAACCTATAACTCGTTTAATAAGATATATAAAAGGAATAATTCTTTATGACATATTATATCAAAATTGTTTTATCATATTTGAAAGGTATAATGATGTTGATTAGAACACCTTACAAGATGATTCTTCATCTACCACTAGCTATATTTTCATTTTAAATGGAGGTTGATATGTTAGAAATTGAAAACAAAAATCAATTATTACTAAATCTATAATACAGATATAGTTGATAGCTCTAGCCATAACTAGTGATGAAGCAAGCTACACGATTCTTTATATAAAAATTTTATTTGGGAAAAATCAATACCATCTATTTTTATTTATTGTGAGATAATTGTCTCTATTGGAACTTTGTTTTGTGTATTAATATTACAATGATAATTCTAGATCTATTAGAATAAAGCATGGTATTATAAATCATATATAAACAATGGTTCCATAAATGTTGATTATAAGTACAAAGAATAATATTATTGATCTTCTTACAAAATCTTAGGCAAAAGATAAGATCTAGATAGCATTAAGAGGTATGGGTTTTAAACTCAAGAAATAATAAACTACCTATAAGGATACCCTACCTTGTTGACTAGAGTTTTCAAGATTTGAGTTCAAAGGAGAGAACAAATCATAAGAGTAGTTGATCAACATGTACTAATTCATTTGTATCCATTTCTATGGTGCACGAGCATATATCCCAAGATAAAATATAGTTAACTTTTTTTAATAAAATTTTTAATGTGTTTTGTAGTGTTTTTTTTGGATTGGATGTTAGAGTTATGAGAGCATCCTTAATAAACACACCTACAAAAACAAGAAAGTGGGGTCGTTTCTTTTGAGAAACTCATTGCAGAGTAACTAGATATGTTATGTGTGATACAATATTTGTCTTCAATAAAAAAAAACTTCAAATCAATACAAAGTTCACTATTAGCTTAAAACAATATTGTTGAAATACTAGTTCCGATCTTGGTTTTGATACCATGTCATAGAATTATCTCATCTAAAAGTTTAAGTTTATATATGAGATAGTTCAACGGCATGATATCAGAGCCTGCTTCCAATCTTTGTTCAATATCATGTCATTGAACCATCTCACATAAAAATTTAAGTTTTTAAATGAAATAGTTCTTTGACATGATATCAAAACCTTGTTGACATAGCGGTCATGAGTTCGAATATCACCACTTTCATTCTATTTTATAATAATTAAGTACAAGATAATGTAGACCCGTGTGCAAGTTTCAAGCCCAAAGAACTTATACTTGAGGGTATGTGTTAGAGAATAATACAAATATATCTTGGGGTCTCACTTAAGAACTTATTTTTATAGATGAGATGATTATGTTCAATTGACAATAGTAATGCCTATATCGAATGACCATACATTTTAAAAGTGAAGTATGATATTTGTATGGCATCATGATATTTTTTAAAAAATATTTTTTTTTGAAATGTGTTTTTAATAGTTTTAATATAAAAATTATCAGAAAAATACTAAAACATATTAATTTTATATTTTTTTCAAATAAAATATATTTAAAAAATCACGCTAAAAAAAACTACAACACTTACAAATATTCAATAGCTCATAGATTGCAAAAAGATTTTATTTTTCTTAGTTGTTGACAAGTTTTATTTTCACACAATTATTGTCTAGTTATCTAGTCAATTAAGTGTGTTTTAATGTGATTCATGATATTTTTTAAAATTACTTTTTATATAAAAAATAAAATAAAATGTACTGTTAAACATCGATAAAAACAAAAATCATCACACTCTTAAACACTACATTATTTTAATTGATGTGGATCACTGTTTTTAACAGTTTAATTTTAAATATAATCTAGGACTCCACATCAACTAGATTTTGAAAACATTAAAATCGAGTTTTATGCAGCTTCCATAAATAAATGTTTGATTAATCATTCAGATGTGCATGATGGAGTGCTTTCGGACCTCCATTTGGTCCAATCTTCAATTTTCAAAGGGGCCGGTAGTGAAAAGCTGGCAGTGGACCCTGCCTTTAATTTTATTTTATTATTAAAAAAGCTATAATTTGATTTTTTAATTATTTTTTTAATAAAAAAATACCAACATAAGTCGCTTACAAATTTTACTAAAGTGCCATCAACTACACATCTTATTAACCAAACATCTTTGTCACTACCTTTTCTTTCATGCATTTTTTTCCCACATCAATCACAAAAGCCAATCGAAGTCAAAGTCACCCTTAATTTTGGTTATCTTTAATATATCTTTTAATTATTGAATAAAGAAAAAGTAGAAAATTACTTGCTTTTTCGTAAAAAAATAATCAAAAATAGAACTAACTGGAAGCAATTTGAGTGCATCGTTTTCCATTGATCATGTCGTTGTTGGCTCGATCACATGACCTGATCATAGAGGAGTTGGACCCGAATAGGTAACCTAGCTAGATATTATAATGGGATAGGAGTGATTGTCGTGGGGGACAAGGTATGGCCCATGACTCGATTGATATTTACATGTATGATATGATATGACATTATTTTCCCTTACATTATTACGTGGTACATGATATTGATTTGATCTTTTTTTTCGTTGCTGTCATCGTGCTATTGATCCAATCTCAAATTCCTCATAATTAGGAATAAAAGGTTTGATTTTAATGTTTATACAGTGGTTAATTTTAAAGTTTATGAGATTATTCGAGATATATATATATAAGCTATAGTTTAAATATCCATTTTAATAAATAAATAATAGAAGCCATGTTTGTTTTGTTTGCAAATTACGAGAAAACAGAAGAAGAAAAACTATGGATTGCGGGGGTTGGGGTTGCAAAAACCTTCAAGGCATCAAACTATGTTTTCAAATACCCCATGAATTCCACAAGGACAGACATGAACATGTCAGCTGTCGCAAATGTAGGGCATGCAAGTTGAAATAATATAAAACTACGTTGCTGGTGGTATTTGTAGAGATGGGGGATCAGATAACCATGGCGGGTGGCAAGCATGAACCCTAAAAGTGAAAGGACAATAATATGAGTACACACTAATCTCTAGTTTTTCATGTGGGGCTGTCTCTGGTCTGCTCATCTAAATACCTCCTCTCCCCAACCATCATTACCAAAAACATGTCTTTAGCTGCATTCAAACCTCCTAACCCTTCGTTCCACGCCTTGCTTTAATTTTTGGGACATGATTCCTTATCTCCTGCATTCCTAAAATTTGGCCAACATCAAATACAGACCGCTGGATTCGGACCTAACAGATCCAGAAACCAAAACCCTATTCAAGCATCGCTTTGACCACGTACCATGTAAGAAAAATAGGAGGGGGTCCATTTAGCTTCATTTTTCTGGTCTTGATAGCATAAAAACGATGTGATTTAAACGGGAGAGATATCGATCTGCTGCATCTGCTAATTATTACAGGTTAGAATCACTGAGGCAGCTGAAAAATGTACGATTCATTTTTTGATGAATGCCCCCTGCGGCCATTAAAAATCCCAGATATGTTTTCTCGTCAAGCAGAAAGTTATGAGGAGCAGCTTTCGGTGGCAGACTTCCCACGTGAGATGTGAATATAATTAAGGAAAGAGGTGTCCAGACAACAGAAAAGAAAAAAAAAAAGCTGTCAGTGTAAAGACTGCTAGTTGGCATGGATCTCACACGAATGTAAAACCAGCGCTTGCAGTTTTGTCAAGCTCCAGTAAATTCTCCAACCTTATTGATAATGAATATATAATATATGAAATAGCCTAGCCAGCCTGCTGTTACTATTCCAAGATCCATTCTGCGTGTGTGAAAAGAGGAATTCTCAGATCTATCTTTCCCATCTAATCAAGAGACAGAATTATATATATTCATCATGTTTATAAATAAAGATTTATGAGAAGTTTATTATTTCTCGTTTGAACCCAGAAGACTAAACAGGAAGCACATCACATTTGATATCCCAATACTTTGTAATTTGCAAAATCCCACCACTTTTGTGGCCGATGACATGAACAAGGTCGGCGATGGAGAAAGCATGATATCAGAATCTAGCAGTGAGTTAGTGTGAAACCAGAGTACAAAATTCAGATAAAAAAATGGTAATCTTCCATTATAGTTACAAATGGAATCTAACAGCGTTTGCAAATTGTTGAACACAGAAATCTGCAGGCATACGAAGCTTATATGGTAACGCATCCTGGACAGAAAAAATAGAATTGCAGCAGTCTAGAAGAGGGTCAGGAGCATTATTTCTTATACTCCAAAAGGAAAATGTCAGGAAATTCCTCGAAAGAAAAGATAAAAGCAGCAGCAATCCCTATGAATGCTGAGACAGGAGCTTTTGAATAATTGCACTCTGATCCTAGATGTCGCAGCAATTTCATATCACTTATTTCACACTGACTGGACGTATATTACCATCACTTGCAGAGATAGTTGTTGTATAAGATTCCATTGTGGCTGACCGACAAGGTTGTTCGAAAACATGATATACAAATTATAATTATAATTTCATATCATGAAATAGTAATCTTTAATTAATAATTTTAGTTAAGAAATTAAATTATATTAAAGTTTGATAAAGAGAATCAATGGTATTAAAATCATTATATAATCTAAATACGATGAGAGATAAATATTATAAATCAAGAAACTAATAATATGGTAAAATAAAATGTTTCTATACAAAACTTTCCAATATAAGGTGAATTGTTGAATAATAAAAAGTGCACAAAAACTTGATGATAACTTGGTTGTTAAGTTCTAATTGGCCTCGGGTTGCATGCTAATAAATATAAATTAGTAATTAAATAATATAATTTTAATAATGAAATAAAACCCTAAATAATATATAATGTGTCCGAATAAACCCAAATTAAAAATAATTATTCAACATTAAATAAATAAACAAATACAATAAGATGATAAAACAAAGCTTTCATGCTAAAATTCTTTCATATAGCTTGAATCTTCATTTATATATATATATATATATATATATATATATATATATATTTGCAAATTTGCAGTATACTTCAATCTTGATGTTCAAAAACATTGGTTTTCTAACATTGATTTCACTCTCTTCAACTAATTTTAACATGATTTCAAGTCCCTTAGTGCATCAATTTCATTAGCAATAGCTAAGGCAATAATAATCTTCCTATAACTTAGAGGTTGGTGCAAATGGGTTCTAATTTTAGGTATAGGTATAGATTTTCATAACAAAGCTATATTCATGGACTAGAGCCTAAGAAAAGGCTTCGGTTACATAAAGTGGTCAACCTAGCAAAAAAACCTACGACTTTTAATATGACCTTTATATAATGCTTAAATTTTACAATGAGATTTCAGGGGTGTAGTTTTATAAGGTGTTCGACTTATCATGACTAGTTGAGGCTTGAAAGACCTTCAATTTAGGCTTAGAAAGTTGTGTTTAAGCTAGTTTTGTTATTCTTCTCTTTATTTTTTTGATTTTCTATTTTGTTCAGGACTTTTAATGATTAGAAACTAATAATAAAAAATATACAAAGAAATGTTTCACAGAATTAACTATTTAGATTGCAACAATAATAATAATAAAAAACTAAAGGGTCATGATAAAAGTAATCATAGATTTATGATCATCTTTAAAAACATGCTTTAAATGCAAGAGTGAAAGGATAGAGCTCTTAACTAGTATACGTATAATAGAGATTTAAGGTTTTGGATAAAGCTCGTTGAGTTCATAAGAACCTTGGAAGAGGAGGAGTTTATCAATTGGTTGAATGAAGTAAAGAGAGTTTTAAAGTACAAAGAGTTTCTCGAGCAAAAGAGGGTAAAGCTAATCACTATCACTCTGTAGGGGAGAGCTTTTTCTTGGTGAGAGCAATCGAAGAGGTCTCAACGGTATCCAGAGCCCTAGACTCGGGAAATGAGAGAGCAAATCACTTGCGGGATACTTCAAATGGTTAAATTATTGGATGGCGAAGTGGTGAGGATCTGCCCCCAGCGGCCCAAAACATTATTTTATACAATTTGCTATTTAAAAAGTGAAGTAATATTTTGATCAGAAAATTGAAAAAAAAAATTTGAGGCTACTTATAATTTCTCCATTAGATTTTCCTGTGTACAAATTGCATAACTCAGGAGCATGTGAGAAGAACATGGTTCAATGTTCATAATCTTTATAAGATAAATTGGAAATTAAGTTGCAATTGAGATGTAACTTTAATTTCAGATGGTTGTCAATTATAATCTTACAGAACAAGATAAAAAGTTCATATGGCTTGAAAGGGCCGAAAAGAAATATCCAATAGGCCAAGGCATGCCCAGCTTGGATTCAGTAAAAAAGATCCGAAGGAACTTTAAGTTAACATACATGGATTTTAAGACGTACAATTTTAAGATAACTTAGCTGTAAAGGTCGTCTTCATCAGCCCCGCCAGCAGAGGCTGCAAACGGATCGGATCCAGTTGCCCCAGCGCCAGCTTCAGCAAACCTGAATTCGGATCCAAACCCTCTTGACTGTTGCAGTGTTTGAGCAAACGCCTGATACTTACGGATGTCAGCATCACTAACACTCCGACGGGCATATTTCATGGATTCCTCAAAATGTGCTGCCTTAATCTCTGACACCTCATCCTCCACATCTTCCTCCATAGCCTCAGGGTTCTCGCTTCGCCTCCTCTCCCTCTCGATATCCTACAAGATACAGATCCCAGATAAATATCAGTGTAACAGAACAGCTACTGGGGAAAACACTATAAGAGAATAATTGTAGTAGCAATAAACAAATCCAAAGCATACTTTCTCAATGTTCTCTCTTATGGCATATTTGCAGGCACGCTGACATATTTCTGTAATATCAGCACCACTGAAACCCTGTGTATACTTGGCAAGTGCTCTGAGGTCAACATCTTTGGAGACTGGTGATTTCCTCAAGCAAGAATTGTAAATTTGAAAGCGAGACTCCTCATCAGGCAGAGGGATATAGATCAGCTGATCAAGACGCCCAGGACGCAATAGGGCAGGGTCTATGATGTCAGGTCTGTTAGTTGCCCCAATTATGAAAACAGTTTTCTTTGCAGACATGCCATCCATCTCTGTCAGAAGCTGGTTCAAAACTCTATCAGCAGCACCCCCTGCATCTCCTACACTGCTTCCTCTCTGCAAGTGTGACAAAGCACAGTGTAAGCAAGAAGCAAGAACAAAATACATCTCTGACTTGTTGGATTAACCTTGAATCATACACGCATCCCTAATGAAACAACACATCCATGATGATTGACATCTCTAACATCCACAATCACTGAATAGTTGTCACATGTCATATGATCAACATGATCTAGAAAAGGGTAAAATTCTACGCTAGAGAAGTGAATGAACCTGAGTTGCAATCGAGTCAAGTTCATCAAAGAACAAGACACAAGGAGCAGATTGGCGAGCTTTGTCAAAAATTTCTCGTACATTGGCCTCACTCTCACCAAACCACATTGTAAGCAATTCAGGACCCTTGATACTGATGAAGTTTGCCTGGCATTCATTGGCAATAGCTTTAGCCAGAAGAGTTTTCCCACATCCGGGAGGACCATAGAAAAGGACTCCCTTCGATGGTGACATTCCAAACTTCTCAAATTTCTCTGGGTGCTCCACTGGGTATTGAACAGTCTAAATAAGACAGTGCAGCAGCTACATTAAGATTCAAATAGAAAACAAAAAACATTTACAAATACAACACTGTAGAAAAACAGCAATTACCTCCTGCAGCTCTCTCTTAACATTCTCGAGACCACCAATATCTTCCCAGCTAACATTGGGAACTTCAACAACCTGATCAAAAGTTGATTGTCAGTGTCATAAATACAAAAGATGCCCACAACAAACAACTAAGGGTCAAGACTTACTGTTTCACGCAAAGCAGATGGGTTGCTTGTTCCAAGAGCAGTCTTGAAGTGTTCATCAGTTACTGCCATGGAGTTGAGTATCTCAGCATCTATTGTCTCATCTTCCAAGTCAATAACGTCCATCTTTTCTCTGATGCATTGAAGTGCAGCCTCAGTGCAAAGTGCTGCTAAATCAGCACCAACATAACCATGGGTATCCTTGGCAATTCTTTCCAAATCAACCTGCATACAAACACAGAGTTTAAATTATATAAAAGGAGCTAGCAACAGAAAAGGAATGTGAAATTCAGTTAAAGTGTTTGTTACTTACATCTTCAGCAAGCCTCATGTTCTTGGTATGAATACGAAGAACCTCAAGGCGCCCAACTTCATCTGGCACACCGATATCGATTTCCCTATCAAATCTCCCAAACCTCCTCAGAGCAGGGTCAATGCTATTGGGTCTATTTGTAGCACCCATGACAATAACATGTGCCCGGGATTTTAGTCCATCCATGAGTGTCAAGAGCTGGGATACAATCCTCCTCTCAACCTCTCCATTTGTCTTCTCTCTCTTTGGAGCAATCGAATCAATTTCATCAATAAATATAATTGAAGGTGCATTCTTCTCTGCTTCCTCAAATGCTTTTCTGAGATTGCTTTCACTCTCTCCAGCCAATTTTGACATGATTTCAGGTCCATTAATACAGAAGAAGAAAGCACCAGTTTCATTAGCAACAGCACGGGCAATAAGAGTCTTGCCAGAACCAGGAGGTCCATACAGCAGAATACCTTTTGGTGGTTTCACACCAATTGATTTGAATAGCTGTGGATGTCTCAATGGAAGCTCCACTAACTCCCGAATCTGAGCCATTTGTTTTCTAACACCACCAACATCATCATAGCCAACTTCATCTAATCTATTCTCATCCTCCCTGCTTATAGGCTCTCCCTCACAGAAGATCTCAGTGTCTGGAGCAACCACACAGTACTCCTGTGGATCAGTTTCAATAACTTTGAACTCCACACTTCTCATTCCCCCTCTTACAAGGAAGAGATCACCCTTCCTCACAGGGCGATATGCCTCCAGGAAATAAGCTGCATCATGCACACAAAAATATTTAACAACCAATCAAATGTAGGATAACATAACTATAAAACAAAAGACAGTGAATTGCAAGAACTATGTTTAGAGTTTCCACCAAAAAAAACCAACAAGGGTTATATGTTTTTACATAGAAAATTATGTACAAGGATAAAGTAATCATAAGAAAAATGGACAGATATTGTTGTGTTTCAAAAAAATCTAAGAAAATCCACATTAAAAATATGTACACAATCGACCAGTAAGAGCCAGCTGCATAAATCACTGACAATTAGATGTCCACATGCATAAATTAAGAAGTACTGCTTCACACAATAGCTAAGATAGCAGCACGTTTTTCATAAAATAATCAGTAGAACAAGGCAACGCCCAACTTCTTTCGCAAATCATAACTATCATCTCGCAAATGCAAAATAGTAACAATAAAGGTATGATGACCCAGGAACGCAAAAGAGGATTCTTAGCACCAATGGGATAGTGAATTCCCAACAATAAAGCAGAGACAAGTCAATGTGATGGTTTATTTTTTAAGGTAGAATGTGCAGATCTAACATCAAGAACATATACAAAAGTAAAACTCCAGCACAGCAATTAAAACCTAAAAAGGAAGAAAGGTAACAACATCCAGGACCAACTCAAAATTGAGAGGGTAAGAATTTGTTTTGTGAACATGATCCTATCCCTATCAAATTCACAATGAAGAACCTATAAGTCTTAGGTAATAACCATCATTAAGGACTAGCTGCAGTATTAGTAGTATGACAGGTTAACTTCTGATATTGGTTTAGAATAATAGGTTTAGAGTAAGCTCACGCTTCAAGTAGGCATCAAAGAGATTTCCAGTAACCCCTTCAATTGTGTCATCTATGGGCAGGATGTGCACACGTTTTCCATACTTGACATCAGGACACTGGTGCACGGACACCACATCTCCAAGCCTAACCCTCAGGTTCGACCTCACAACCTTGTTCATCCTGATCTTTGGTTCCTCACATGAGTCATCAGCAAGGGCAATACAAATAGTATCTTTCCTTTTCTTTCCCTAAACACCACAAGCAACAAGGTAACAATGAACACCATTAGCACAATCTGTCAAAAAAAAATATTAAACCCCCACTACGCTACAGGACGACTTCTTCTACAACAACCCCAACAATATTTCGATATAAACGAAGTAAAAGATGTTCCCAGCTCACAGATTCTAAGAACCCAACATAAAATATCACATGCTCGTTTACAAACATGGGCATGAAACACAAATTTAAATCTCAAATAACCCCAAATTCCAAATAGATTACAAGCATAACTGACAAAATACCCAACCCCAACAAGAAAAAATTGAAACAGTGATCGTAGATCGGAAAATCAAACCTTGATTAAGATGGTGTCACCCCGAAAGAGCTGGAGCTTCTCCATGGTCTCGGGATGAAGCGAAACGACAGAGTTATCATCGTTAACAGCCTCATCAACAACAAGCCTATTCGGAGACTTCTTTCTCTCCAGAATCGCGGTACTAAAATCCCTCTTTGTTCCCTTACTGCAAACACGAAACCAAACCCCAAATTTAAAAGCCTAATCGTCAAAATCGAAATCGAAAGATACAGGAAGGGAAGGGGAGAGAGAAGAGTAGATCTGTCTAAGTAATGATGTACTTACGTGTCGGAAGATTCAGCTTGGTTGGACATGGTCCAGAGATTTTGTTCAGAGACTAGACAGAACTCAGATATATATATCCACTGCTCTCTTTCTTCGAAAATAAATCCTTGGATCCAAGGGGATGGGTGTTTCGGTATTTATAGAGAGAGAGAGGTTGTCTTTGTTTCTTGTTTGGAAAGAAAAGTTTTATTCCTAAATCAAATTTCTTTTATTCTAAAACAGGTGTGTTTGTGCATTTTTGTACACCATGACCATGACTCATGGACACTATTGAGTAGCAATTTGTCACGATGAATGACGGGTGTATATTTGTTTTTTTATTATTTTTATAGAGTGAATTAACAAAAAAAAACCCTGAAAACGACAAAAAACACCGTTGGTTTCAGGGGCTGGACGGTCATTGACCATAATCAATTCGGTTCGTCCGGTCGAGTTTTGAATTTTTTAATATTTCATGTAACAGTGGATTAACGGTTTTGTCCCTCGAAATGGACAAAAACACTCCTGAGGGGGAGGGGCTTCACGGTAATTAGCCATTATTTTTTATTATTTCCCACTGACATCTGCTGACGCGTCTCCGGACGCGGCGTTCGTTGCAGCGCTGAAGCGTTCTTCGGACAGCGTGTGTGGTGTCATAGGGCGTCGGAAAATAACCAACCGGCGTCTAGAATGATTTTCAGGCATGTTCTCTTCCACATGGGACGAGGCATGTAACACTATGATGTCTATATACGTGTCAATGGTCGTTTGAATTTCCCCCCTCCATTTCTCTCTCCTGCCTACGCAACATGACGTCAGCTAAGCTGTTTTTTGTCAAAATTCATTTCACTCCCTAAACGTTATAATTTGTTTTTCTTGCCCTTAATTTGTTTCAATTTCGTCCTTCAATTGAAATTGATTACATCTTGAAGTTTCAAATTGGTCCTCATGCTTTGAATTTTTCGAATTGGGCCGGAAATCTATATAATTTTGGTTTCAAAGTTTTCATTTATTTCAATTTCATCCTTCCATGCAAATTAATTATAAATCTTTAATATTTTCAGTATCAAAGTTTGATTTCTTTCAATTTTATCCTTCTATGCAATTTTTGATTTCAGGTTTGATTTCGGTCTTTTTTTTTCAGGTTTTGTTTTAAATTATAGAATTTCAATATTTGGATTTACTTCAATTTTTTTCCTTTAAATTAAATATATTATTTAAAGTATGTCAAATTAATGATATATTTGTATATTTGTGTCAAATTAAAGTATGTAAAACTACTTAGATGTTTTAATATTTATTAGATGTTATCGCCTAAAAATATTTAGATAGAGAAAAGTAATGACCTCCAATACAATTATATATTTTGCTATTGTTATATTAGGGGGTGTTGAGTTATTTTATGACAATAAATTTCGCTTAAATAAAAATTAAATTTCGCATAAGTGTCGAATATTTTGCATGTTCTTTTTAGACAGCAAATAAATAATTATGCAAGCAAAAACTTTTCTATTTATTTTTTCAAAAAATTTGCAATATTTATATTTATAGTGTGTTATATTTAATATAACTGGGGAAAACAGACAACTCATATTATTATTATTTTTTTACAAATACATCTAGGTTATCTACAATTAAAAAACTATAAAAATCACTTCCCATTTCGATCACACTATAGATTATGTGAGACTAAGTATATGTGTTGAATATTTTTTTTAATATTATCGCCTAAAAATATATAAAAAAAAAGAAAAACAAATGATCTACGATTTCTTGCAAAAAAAATCATATCGGTATTCTTAAATATATTTAATATAATAATATGAAGAATAAATCTTACAAAAAAAAAACTTTGGCTTTGAATTTAAATTTATATTTTAGACTCTTTTTGTTTTTCCTTTTGAGGAATGGTAATCTTTTTTTCACATGTATTTTTTCTTTTTTACTGTCCAAGTAAGTTATCTTTTTTAACCGGTTTTTTTTGTGTTTTGTTTTTACCAGAGTATCCATGGCAACAAATTCCTAATAAATCATTTCACCTTCTTAGCAAATTTTTGAACAAATTTAATCAATTTTTTTTTGCCAATAGCAATATTCAATCAGATTGTAGTTGAAGAAAACCATTTTTAACGAATTTTATCAATTACAATTATGTTAATTAAATATTAAGATTATAAAATACAATATTTTTAAAATCAAATATTTTTTTACAAAGATAAAAAAAACTCGGCGAAGTGGGCAAATCGGCTCGTTCCTTCTTAATTCGGATTTTGGACTCATATTTGAATATTGTGAATTTATAATTGAATTGAATAATAGAATAATAAAAAACATGTTGATTTTGTTAGGAAATATTATGATAAATAAAAAGAAACAAAAAAATAGCTGATAAAAGAAAAAATAGCATTGCCTTGTATATGTTTTATTAATTTCTTAAATTAAAAAACAAATACACAGGTCGTAGTTTAAAATATATGTGTGTGTCTATATATATATATTTGATATATCTTCTTATATAAAAAATCATAATATAAATTAAAAAGTTTATACTTGTATCTAATCAATTAGATCAAAAATAATTTATATAAATAAACAAAAATAATCATTAACAATAAAACTAACTAAAATTGAGAGTGATATATGTAAAGATATTTGATCATGTAAAATAAGATATTTAATTGTTTGTGTCTACTAGGTTTTTTTTTAAAAAATCAATAAAAGAAAAGAAAAATAGAAACACATATGAAATTGATTGAATAAAATAAAAGAGAAAAAAAATATTATACAAGGCCAAATATATTAATATATTATTTAAAAATAATATTATAAAATATAAAGAAATCTTCAAAACAAATACAAAGAAAATGTTTTTTTAAAAAAAAACACATGTATTAAAAAAAAAAAGGCTTGCAAAACTTGTAGTCTAGATCATAAGACTGAGATAAATCAGCAGATAAAAAATATCTATAAAAAATAATGTAGAATGATAAAATCATAAAAAAAAAAAAAAAGAATAAGAAGAGGAAAAAAAAAGGGATGTCCATCCACATTAATTTTTTAAAATTCTCATTAGGTCCAAAGTGCCACAAATAAAATAAAAAAAAAAGCAAAAAGACTGATAACCAACCAAAACAAACGGTGATGGATGAAACCAGAAAAAAAGTCAAACATATAAAAAATTATAATTAAAAGAATGAGGGAAAAATAATAAATAATAAAGGGCATAAGAAGAATAAAAAAAATTAAATTGAAGGGGTTAAATTGAAAAGAAAAGGCTTTAAAAAATAAAGAAAAAAGAAAAAAGAAAGCAAAGCAATGGTGTCTAAATTGAAAGAAAAAAATAGCTTTGATTGAATGATGAAATTGAAAATTAATCAAACTTAACAGAAGATAAATAATCAAACTTTAACAAAAGATAAAAAGTAAAAGGTCAAAAGAAGAATGATTGAATTGAAAAAAAATATAATATGACAAATTATAACTTAAAGACTAAACTAAAAACATAACAACAGTTTTATAAAAGGATTGAAAGAAAATATGCACTAGAAAACTCAATGACTTGAAAATAAAAAGGTAGGCTTGTACTTTATTTAAAAAAAGAGAAAAGAAAATAGAAAAAAATGATCATTTTTCACAAATTACACATTATATGTCACCATACACTATATCATCTAAAAAAAGATACAGTGGTACTTCCAAAGATACAGCTAAAGATTAAGTTAGGTTAATAGATGATATCACATGCGCCACCTAAAATGCACCAATATCACCCACAAGCCGCGTGTAATAAGCATGAGCAAGCAATTTTTTTGGATAAAATATATTTTTCCAACTTAAAAATATCACAATGTCCTCTGTATGCTTGAGAATTAGAACAAAAAAACAATAATGTGAAGTTACACAAATGTTTTAGATCATTGGTTTATATCTTTTCTAAGAGTAAAAATATATTTTTATTGTATTTCTAAGAAGTCTAAACCAAAACAATCATTTTTCAATAACTCTAATTTCTTTTACCTCGGAGATAAATAAATAATTTTAATGTCTTAAAGTTTTTTTAACATAAAATAAGTTTTTATCAACAATTTTAGATTTTGTTGATCTTGATAGTAAATTTGTTACTATATTATGCAAAAAATTGAAAAACAAATAACATACTCTCAAACAATATTTTAATGACAAATGTGTTTTTATTAAAGAACAAATTACCCCACCCTCGAGGCTTTCATATTTTCCAATCAATGTTAAAATGGTAATATCAATGTAGCAATCCATAATAAATAAATTGTGTATGGTGATTCCATCAAAACCTCAAGCCTTGTATATATTGTTAAATTCAATTTATCTTTTTTAAATGATTAAATATAAATTTTTTTGTCGAAGATATTAAAGTCAAATAAATAAATTTGAAACATTTTCTAATATATTAATAAACTATTTTTTATCTTATACGATACAACTACATGATGGATGAAGTGTCTTCTAGAACAATAGATATTCCGAAAATGTTTTGTATACAATAATATACTTAAAAGAGTGATGAACAGATGTTATGCTATATTAATAGAAATTATATTATTTTATGGAAATATTACATAAAATATATTATTTGTATGTATTTTTATTTTTATAATTTATTTTTCTTTAATAGCATAAAGTTTTCAATGACAAATTAATTGAAAATTTAAAACTCTAATGGTTAGAAACCAAGCCTTCATATATATATATATATATAACATAAATTGCAGTTAATTAAAGAGTGGGGCCAATATATCAAAGAATGTGTTTGTATTTTCATTTTCATTTTATTTTTTGTTTCAAATTAAATATTTTTATGATTTTTGTTCGTTTTATATGGTGTTGTTAAAAATAAATAATAAATAATAATATTTTCATACATTTTCAAGCTCAAAAACATTTCGAAAACAATCATTACCACTATTATAAAAGAAATACTCATTTTAGTCATTTACATCATTTGATTAAAACAAAATTACAAATACAATATTTACTAATTAGCACAATGTTGTGAGGTACCTAAAAATTTATCCAATACCAAATACAATTATATATATAAAAATACAAAGTATGCTATTTCCATCCTTTTTTCTTTAGATTTTTTTAATACTCAATTTGGTATAGCACAATCTTTTCTTTTGAGAATTCGCATTCAATCCTTTTTCATTGCAAGTAGTGTTTCAACTCAACTCGTGGTAAGTTTTGCAATGGATCAAATGTGTGTTGACTAGTTACCTTGACTTAATTTTTTTATTTTATAAAAATGATATAATTTTTATAAAAAAAAATCAACAGGTTTTGATTATTGTTTTCCTAAGTTGGTCAAATCATAAGTCTACTCAGGTTTATAATTGGGTCACACCAAGTTAGTTCTCTCTTTATTTTTGTTAATTCAATTCGGCTTAGACTTTGCGTCACATTGGTCACAAATATAAGTATATGAATATTTAATAATATTAAAAGTTGTGTAAAAGAGTATAGATTTCCGAAGGAGAAGAATACATGAGCAATGTGGAGTGATAAGATAAACAGAGGTTCTTTGAAGTACAGAGGTAAATCACTTACAACAGTTTTGGAAAACGCTTTACAGGAATAGTAAGAACACAAGTCAAGAAAGAGAGACGGAAGATTTCCATGCCTGTTTTTGTACAAATGCAGGAGACTGGCTGCTCGGCGAATGACTAGAATTTTCTTAGCTTGCGCCGGTCCTCAGCACACACTCCTCCCGACGTCAGCCGAGGATAAACAATTAAATGTTATAATCTAGCAAAGTTCCTGTTTTCTAAGGGTGGCATCACTTGACATCCTCTTTGGTGAAATTCAAATCCCGCTGCCGATTTTAAAATCTGAGAATGAGGTTGTTTCTCGAGCTTCAACTGTTGAAGTCGAATCTTTCTTGTTCAGCCCAAAAAAGGAGCAATTTTGAAATGCATCCAGGCTGCTGGCTATCAGATGGTTCAAACCACCAAGGCTATCAGTTGAAATCAAATCTTCAGCATGGTATTTAGAGGATGGTATATCCAGATCTGGTAGCCCTAACGAGTCAGTCTGCAGAGCGAAAACAAAAGGAAAAAAAGAAAAAAGAAAAAAGAAAGAGTCAGGCTGTATTGTGGATAGCATCAATCATGTCATCTATAAAAATCTAACCACATTTTCCCAGGGCTAACTGATTTCATTATGAAACAATATATCTTCTTCTGGCGCCAGAATGCTACCTCGGTCAACTTAAAGGGGATATAGAGCATAAAACAACAGGGAAAAAAAAAGAATGAAGAACAAAAAAAATACCCAATAGATATCTGTTAGCCCATTGAAATCCTTTGCTTGGTTGTTCGTGACTTGCGAATCAGACAGACACATACGGTCTTCACCAGTAGGATAATCCATAACCCCCACAAAATCAGGTAACTCCTGCAGTAAAAGTATGATACATTGACCTTTAATCAGCCCTTGCTTCCACCAGACAATGGAGTCACTTGAACATGATACAGGAGTTAAGAATACCTCAAGAAAGGCACCGGATGTGATTGAGTTTGTCCTGTCCATCTGTTTGCCAACACTAGGAGAAGCAACAGAAGATGTAGTAACTTCCTTAGGGAGAGAATGATTCCTTTGAAAAGCAAAGGCATCACATGTTTCTTCACCGTCCCAGATTGAAGATGTATGGGATGTCACTGAAGAAACAAATCCCATTTTGCTTTGATGCCTTGAGAAATGTGCAGCAATTGCTGCATCGAATGAATCACAGCTGAATGGAATCTGCTGAAGGCATTGATTGCTTTGAACAATTGGTAGTTCAGCGCAGTTAAAATCTGCTTCATGAGGCAACTCTGATAATATATCTCCAATGCTAACATCAGTAAGGCTATCAGCCCACTCCCCAGCAGATAGCACATTTACATTGCTCAATCTCAAGCCATCCTATATTTATACAAATCAAAGTACATGTCACAAATAGAATACTTATGGACATTCATCATGGCTGAAATATTTCAAAAGTCAATAACAGTTGATGCATATTAAACCACAGGCAAATTATATTAAAAACTAAATGGATGTATCTCAATTTATGAATGAGACATGAATGCAGCACCAGCAAGTTTATATAGTAGAATAAAAAAGTGGTATGAAGTTTGCATGAACTGAGACAGCATTCAATTAGATTAAAATAACAAGTAGCAATTACCACATCTTCCAATTGTTGTGTGTTAGTCCTGTCATCGCTCTCTGTTCTATGCCAGTATGTGTTTGCTGCAGTATCTAAGGACTTCACAAGATTATTTATGGGTCCTGTGGCAATAAACTCATTTTTCTCATTGCTCTCTTCTGCAGAATTAGGTGTAGAAGCATGATTACTGTTCATTGAAGCTGGGCAATCCCTACAGGGATCCTCAAGAAACTGATCACCAGTTGATGGCTCATTTGTGGATACAGAATCCATAGCCTTCCCTTTCACATTTCCTCCATCTGGAAGGCAACTATATGTTGAAGGTGTTCGCAGTGTCACGGAAGCAAAGTTGGCATTGGAAAACCAACCATACCTTTGTTGAAATGCAGATGTCAGTTGAAGTATGATCTAACTAAGGATTTGCATTTAAGTTGAAAGAGAATTAGAAGAAACCTCAAGCGAAACACTGGAGGGCTGCCAATTGAAAAGTACACATCAGCTGCATTAACAAGTGAGTCCTGAGTCCATCTCTGACAACCCACCAGGTTTTCTCTATTAACAATGTAAGGGAAAAGCATTAGCTCTCCAGATGCAACAGTAGAATTGCCCCATTTCCGATTTAAATGTTCCAGTACTGATGATATCTTTTTCCGAGTACTAAGAGTGAGTTCCAGGTGTGGATTATGCTTATCCTGCACCCAAATGAAAATACAATCACATTTTCGGAATACTGCTCAGCAACTAAATATCCTACGTTAAAATTATCAATATTATTTCTCTGTGCTCACCATTTCTAAGGCTTTACGAGTACCATCATCAATTGGGAACAACTGGAGCTTAAGCTTCATATTATTGTGTGCACTGCTCTCAACATAATCAAGCAAAGAAGCAGGCAAATGGGGCAGAACACTTTCAACGGAATCAAGACCCTTTTGCCCTGGCAATGAAAGAACAATCACTCATGGCGCTTCAAAATGTGGTTCTTTCAAATTTTTGGATTAGGAATTGGTTAGGATCAGCCCCACCAACCATACCTTCGTCTTGTTCAACCTCTTTATCAGTGGTTGTCCGTTCCAAATGCTCAGCAGCATCAGCAACCAAAGAAACCCCAGCAATTGCAGCCTTCTCCCATTTTTTGTATGCAGCTGATGAGGCTAAACCCAACGAGAATCAATTAACAATGTGACCAGCACAGAAATTCATGATTTCAAACCAAACAAAGTGAAACAATATTCATCCATCATTTGAAAAATCAGGGTAATAATAAAATAAAGAAACCGGAGAAACATAGATTTCAGCAAGGAATATTGGTTACAATAGCATCACCATCACTCAGTCATAACCCAACTTGAGTAGGGTTTTGAAAGCAAGGATTAAGGGGCAGTCCTATTCTTCAGCAATTTTGCAGAAAGTCGCTGCCTTTTATAGGGCACTGATTGTTTCAAACAAACGCAACAAACCACAAACGCATATCCCATTTATTGTTTAAAAATGAGAATTATAAGTTGTCCACTTTTTGTACAGATACCTCAAGGATCATGCCTAAAATAAGATTAAAGCAAATTCATGAATGACATAAAAAGTACGTGTGGTGAATGGAGGGAAGTAAAGTATAGAATTGATGTAAAATCCCAATATTAACATTTCCAAAACTGAGGAAAAGCTCAAACAAATAATCACCTGGTTTCCGCCTTTGCCTTGCAGGTTTCATTGCAGTTAAGTCTCCTTTATTGCTGTTACGGATAACCCCCAAATTAACATTGCGCTTCAATGATCCCTTTCCAACAACTAATTTTTGTATGTTTTGACTATCAACAAGAACAAGTTTAACAGTTCGAGAATCATGCCCAGATGCTCTATTCTGATTTGAGATAATGCTAGGAGTTGTTGGAGAGCCATTTTCCCCCTGTGAAGACCTTTTCCTTACATTCTTCCTTCGATCTTTCAAGAGTTGGTTTTCCTTCAAGGAAAACATATACCAATCAGTTGAGCATATCCAGTACATCAATCAAGTTTGTGAACAAGAAGGCATAAACTTTTGCAAATATAGACAGTATTCACTAACCAGTGCTTCTACAAATATCTTAAACCTTCGCGGTTTTAGATGGAGCTTTGAAGCTTTGCAACTATACTTTGCCAATAATGACCACCTGTATAAGAAAATCAAAATTTGAATCAAGAAAACAAAACAATCCGAGACTATGTCAGTTGAAGCAATCCAAGAGAACAATATCAATTTTGACAAACCATAACCTTGAATCCTCATCAATACCAAGATATGATACAAATCCTTGATCCATGATGGCATTATAGTCTATACATTCCCCAAAGATTTTTAAGCCAGATGCACTTATCAAAGACAGGAAATTAAGATGGTAGAAAAACCATTCACTTGATGTATCAGAGATTCAGAATGGTTTACATCAGCTCCAATACAGAACCAGAAAAATAATGACACGTATTTGTTGATAGTATCA
Organism: Salix exigua; assembly: GCA_032356905.1. Taxonomy (NCBI): domain Eukaryota; kingdom Viridiplantae; phylum Streptophyta; class Magnoliopsida; order Malpighiales; family Salicaceae; genus Salix; species Salix exigua. The sequence continues at coordinate 7,599,535 of CM063593.1, read as the reverse complement.
CAAGCTTCCTTTTTCTGATTATTTTTTTGTGTATAACTTCCCTAATTTATAATATATATTAAAAAAGAAATTCAAACAGTATATACAAAATATTACCATCGAAGCATTGCGGCATTTGTATCTTTAGAGTTTTTTGCATCTAGGTACAATCTTGGTCCCAGCAATTTGTTCATGCGCCTCACAAGACGATAGTAATAATGCCTGACCTGGAAATAAAAATAAATAGGTGATAATGAGATGAATACATCTACAAAACTGGTTGAAACAGCTGGATCTAGATCTTGTTGCAATTTACCTGATCCTTGTTTTTACTTTGAACATGGCGAGTAATTTTCTCAAAGTTCTGCAATGAAAGTTCAAGATGGTTACTTAAGGAAGTATAACAGAACTGAAAACTTTTTTAATCCAAAGCACATTCCAGCAATAACATGCCTTGCCAACTTGTCGTAATGCATTGAAGAAACTTTCCTCTTCTTGATGTGTCCAAGCAGCCCATTGCCGTGTAGGTCTTTTCTCTGCATTAAGCATAGGAGCAGCAATTGCAGATAAAACAACCATCCCCAAATCGTGGTAAATTCCTGCAGCACCTAAATTAACAAAAACTAAAACAAAAAAAATTAAATGCAAATAACAAACCTGGCTGTCGTGGCTCAACACAATCTGGAGTAGATGATGTTACACCAGGATCTCCAACCTGAATTGAACTGTTTCGATGAAGATGTCGCTCAGAGCTCAAGGAGACTTGTGGCTCCATCTCTATATTAAGGGCCTCAAGAAGAAGAAGAAACACTCATGCACTTCAAAGTTTTTTTTGCTTTCCCTTTGACCTCGATGAATGCTGTAACCCTATTTGTGAAATTGAACAATAACTCAGCATAAAGATTTAAGGATCAAATAAATCGATGAGATGACTATTTAATCCTAAACTCCTTCACATAGAAAATGCTGGGAAAGACAGCCTATCAATCTTTTTAATCCTATGTTTTCCTTGACCAGAACATGGGACTTGTTTTCATTGAACCCACAATTAAGACCTTGGATTCCCCACATAATCAATGTTAAAATAAGCTGCCATTTCGTTAAATTGGTAGCAATAGGCTATTTCCCAAGTTCAGAATTTTACAAGCAAACCCAAATGAACTAGAAATTCCACCCCCTCCGGTTAGAGAACAATAATTTCGATAAAACAAAACTAATAATCATTCAAATTAAGCAAACTAAAGCAAGTATTTAAGCTCAGAAACTCCAATAACAGATACCCAATGAAAATGCAGGAAAATAAAAAACATTAGAAATTTAAATCACAACTTCAACAATTTTTTTAGATCCAAATTACCAGATTTCTAGCTAAAAACACTGAACCCAACTAATCAAAGAAGTTAAATCTATTAATGACTAAAAATCCACACAAGAAACCTCATAAGACTAGCAAAATTTTCTACCTTTATGCTTTCCCCCAATTTTAAGCACCCAAACAAAACTAGGGTTTTGAATAATAGTGATCAATTTTGACCTTAAAATATCAGAACAAAAGTAATGAAACTGAGGAGCTGAAGTTAATTTTGCAATACATGAGAGAGAATCGAACCAACTCTAGAACGGGAAGCCCGAGCTCGTAGAAATTTTTGGACAAAGAAATCGAAACGCAGAGAAAGCTGCAAGAAAGAGTAGAGAAGGGATTTTTTTTCCTTTTTCCTTTTTTTACATTGGAGAAAGAAAATAATAAAAATAAAAAATATTTCAGAGATAAAGTTTTATCTGGCAACAGTTAATTTCTATGATATTATATATATATATATATAATAAATATACATATAAAAAAAAGATTCAAAGCAGAAGAGTATGCTTGGTCTTAAGCTACGGGCAAGAAAATAAATAAATAAATAAGCTGTCAACTTGACCTAAAAATTAATATTAATATTTTATCTAAAAAAACGTGACCTAATTTTACCCAGCCACCTTATTTTTTTTACGTGGCATGGATTAATTCTACACGTAGCACTGAGTTTTCTAACCAAATTTATCATCACCTCGTATTTGTTTTTTTTAAAATCATTATTTGCTAAAATTATATATACATTATATAATTATGTAGCAACCAACCAATTCACAGTCGAGAGGGCACTTGTCTTTCTTTCCAATGTTACAAAAAAAAAAACTATTTTTAACTGGGAAATATGTCTTTAATTTAAATATTTTCTGTCCTGAAATATGAAAAGGGTAAAGACATTATCCTCGTCCCATTCCTAGAACAAAAAAGGTGAAAAAGCATCGTCCTTTGAGGGAAGGGCACATGAACCACATTCATGTTTGGAAAACGGTGGAGGAGTTCAAAAGGAACATTTAATCAAAAACCTTATATTATTACAGGTCATGGGCTGAAGGGAACTGATTCTTTGTTTCTTGTTCACGCTTCTATATATCATGAACAAAAGATAAACAGCCAAGGATAAAGAAGCAGCACCCACTGCCGCTCGTGCTTTTCCTAATTGATCATATATAGGCACAGCTGAGATTTCAAGTATAATTTGTGAGTCCATTTGAGCTAATAAAACCCTAAATATTTCAGATTCTTACAAGAAATTAAAAGATCATAAGCTCTCTGTCTTGGATCTGAGATTTCATGTTGCTGGCAACTGCATGTTAACAGGTTCCAAAGCCCTTTTGTTTACAGCGCCTGCCTCACTTTGAACGCCAAGTCGCAGGTCAACGACAAAGCAAATGCCGTCCCAACTCTCTTCTCTGTTTTTTTTTACCATATACCATCGTCCCCACAATTCATATTCACAGTATGTTGTGAACAAACTTCTAGAGACATGATATTGGCCCCTCGGCTCGCCGTGGCCAAAAGAAATCTTTAATTGTTTCTGGTTTGCGACGGGGCAAGGCTGCGAGCCCCGTGACTGGGGGCATGAACTATATCCTTTTCCACCAGGATTTATATTCTAAGCAATGCTGAACCACTTGGTCTAACCCACATTGAATTATTGCTCCGTATTAATAAATCATCTTATCTAAAAGTTTAAGCTCGTAAATGAGGTCCATAATATGATTTATATTATTCTCCAACACACCCCTTTAAGTAAAAGTCCTTTGGACTTGAAACTTGCACAAATTCATGTCACCTTGTTCTTGGTTTTTATCAAATAGAATAGAAATGGTGAGATTAGAATTCATGACCGCGGGGTCAACAAGGTTCTGATACCATGTTAAGGAGTCATCTCACCTAAAATCTTAAGTTTGTAAGTACAATCTTATAATATGATTTATATCAGCAAATGATCTTCAAGAGTATGCAAATATCCCGACACCAGACTTCACTCACAAACTACTGTAATATCATTTGATGCTGATGATCATTTGGAAAGCATGATCTGCACATAGGGTCTGCAATTTCTGAGAAATAGTTCATTCATTCTCACATCGACTGCTTCTATGTCAGATTGAAGGAAAACCTGGAGCGAGAAATTCAAGAATAGCGAATGCATAGCATTAGTAAGCTGGAGCAAGCAGCATTTTATGCAGTGTGTGATTCAGGAACAGAAGCTGCAATAACCGTACGTGTCACCTTCCCATTAAGTGCGAGAGGATCTACCATTGCTTCCATCGATGACCTTTGCATTATTCACCATCTTTGTTATGGGTTGTTGAAATGATCAGGGTTTGGTCACTGAAAAAGGTGATAAAGGTTAATGTTCTCATGTGGCAAGCTGATGTTAAGTCTCGGCAATTCATCGAACACGTAGAAGGGATAAAACTACCAGCCAATTTGTCTAGTTTGCAAACATAGTGGGTTATTGAGCTAATTTTGTTGCATATATAAGCAGACTGAAGTGCTTTCATAGAGTCCACAAATAATCTGAAATTAATATTCCATGGAAGGACAACAGAAGAATGTAGTAGCAACTATTTTTATATTTATTATGGAAAATGGTAATTGTCATAATCCAATTTTGGTTATTCCCCCTCATTTACCCAAAATAAAAAATAAAAATAAAATAAAAAAGGCCGGTGTTGATAGAAAAATCAATGTGAAAAATTTAGATGTTTTAAAAAGCCGATCGTATCTCTTTTGTTCCAAAAAGAATAAAGAAAAATACAGATTCAATGTTAAAATAATTTATTATTGGATAAATCTGTATAAAAATTAAGTAGAAAGGCATAATTATATTTTTATAGGCCGATTTGATTTAATCATTGACCAATTATAAGTGTAAATTATGTTTGAGAATTAGAGTGTGTTTGACAAAGTTATTGATCCTGTCCGCTCCGTACGGAATGGTCGAACGACTGCTCCAATGCAAAATCCGAACAAAACGGCGACGTTTTTGTCCCGGTCAAAATCCCGGCCAGATCCGGAAAATCCGGGCGGAACGCCCCGGTTTTGTACCGGAGGTTCCGTTCCGGTGTCAGCCAAAACCCAAAAAGGTCTGCATCTTTTAACAAACCACACCTTGCATACATTTGAAGCAACTTGGTGTCTACAAATCCATCAGCATCAAACCCAGTTTTGATTGTGTGAGCATGAACCTGTTTTCCCAATTTTGGACATTTACAAGAATCAAGAACTGAAGCATACTTACTTGTATTTAACGGCTTGTTGTCTAGTAAAGAGAAATTTGACTGGGTTTTTTGCTGAGAAATGTTAACCAGTTGGTGGGTTTGTTTCAGTTTCTGATAGGAAGGGCAGCAAGGTTGTGAGGAAAGTTGGGGACATGGTGAAGTGGCGATGGAGGGCAAGCACTAAGTGCCCCTTCTCCTTGCAAGAAGACAGGCATGAAAAGTTGGACCCCATCTTTCTCTCTGGAAGATTTTGCCGAGGAAGATCATGGGCAGTTCAAAGTCAATTTTGCAGATGAAGATGGCAGGAGTGCGGCTGGAGGGGGCAAAGCAACAAGAGAGGGAGAAGAAAAGCAGGGTTTTTTCTTAAACAGGTTGTGGGTCTCGGGTTGTATGATTATTATTATTATTATTATTATTATTATTATTATTATTATAATAGTTAGCTTAAAAATAGGGAAGATGTTTGGTGTATTTTTCTTTTATTTTAGAACATTTTATTTTCATAATATTTTGGAATTTCAAAGATGTTTTTAATTTTGAGATTATATACAGTATTGTATAATTTAAATTTCATTTAACTAGAATTTAAATTATACTTGTTAAAATAATATTTTATTTTTTCCATATATATAATTAAATAAATATGAACAATACAAAACAGAACGGAACTCCGAATGCAATCAAACCTGAACAGTACCTGAACGGATTTTACAACCTTGGTGTTTGATATTGTTTTTGCTTTTGTGCTTGAGGTTTTAAAAAAACAGTTTCATGAAAAGCACTTAGTTGCAGTTCAAAATAATTTTTAAAGTGTTTAGTTAAAACTGTGGTTGAGTTTAAGGTTAATGAAAAGCAGTTTCGAGTGTTTGGTTACTGAGTTTTTTATATTGCTTTTAATTTGTGAAATTACTTTAATATATATATATATATATATATTGTTTTTTAAATATTTAATAATAATAATAAAATATAATTAATAATTCAAGTACATCAGACACTTGTTTTTATTCTCCCATCAAACTACTTGTAATTTCATCACGGACTATAAATCCATACGTGAAGGCCTTTACGATCCCGGAACAATATATAGTAAAATATCATCCGAAACAAAATTAGGATTGCAAGACAAAAATCATATTGTGATCTCCTTCTAATATATTTTTTATATTTTAATTAATTTTTAGATTATGTTAATATTAAAAATATATTTTTTTATATTAATAAACATATATTATGTACAAATTATTTATATTTTAATTAATTTTTAGATTATTTTAATATTAAAAATATATTTTTTATATTAATATATATATATTATGTAAATATTATTTATATTTGAATTAATTGTTAGATTATTTTAATATTAAAAATATATTTTTATATTAATATACATATATTATGTAAACATTAATTATATTTTTAAATATTTATTTCAGGTTGACAGGCTCCTTGTTGCCAGTATTACCAGCATCTAAAGTCGTATAATTTCAAGATATAACCAAGAGTAAGAAAAAAGAAGTGCAAGCACACCTTCTCAAGAATTAAACAATTGTAGATAGAAGGCATGCACACTCCCCGGAGACGCATGAAAAGCAACAAGTTGATGCTTTCACGAAACCATGTTTTGCTAATATTTTGAGATGGGGGAGAACAAATTTTCAACTTCTCGCCCTTTACCGAACACTAAACTCTTTGCTTTTTCTAAATCGGAGATGTGCCCATACTCCCAAACAACTTTTTAATTGATGACACAATTGAAGTATTTAATTAAGTATAATGATTTATATTTTAAATTAGTAAAATTAATTTTATTAAGAGCTCAATAGATAAAAAATTAAGTTCTTGAACTTAATTCGAGATCAATTGAGAATATTGAATTTATTGGAGACCGATTTAAATTTTTCAATCAAATTGCACGAAGTTAGGGGTCAAATTGCACAAAATTAAAAGTTTAAAATCAATTAGAGATACCATTAGAGCAATTACAAATTAAAAGACCACATCGGATTTTCACCCAATTCCTGCAAATGTGACTACACTATTCAGATAACTGAACAGTGGAAGCATGATGCCGCGGGAGGCAACCCATCGCTGCACACAATGGGTAGCCGAATGGTTGCCTCCTTTGTTTATAAATGGCATCAATGCACAGACGAAAGGGAGGCAAAAATTACAGGAGGGGGGAACAACGAGGAAATTTGGAGAGTGAATAGAGGAGAGCAAAATATTTACAAGGGGGAATTTACAAAACGGGAGGAGAGAGAGAGAGGAACAGGGGAAGGAAAATTTACAGAATCACGAGGAAGTTTACAGGGGACGAACATAAAATTTGGCAGAAAAACAAGGCAGAACATGTAAGGAAGAAGAAGACATCACGCAGGAAAAAAAAACTACGCCACCATCCTTCATCTTCCTCACCATCGACAGGAGCTCCCACAGTCTGGCAACCAGCAACGGTGACCACAACAACTCTCTCTCTCTCCTTCTTGGCCCATGTTAGCAGCATTCTCTCCCCTCTCCTCTTGGCATGTGTTAGCGGCGTTCTCTCTCTACTCCAGCAACAACTCCAGGCAAACACCAACGGTTGTTTCCTTGGCACTGGTGGCTCCTCCCCCACGCCAGCAACTCCCAAATAATATGCTAGTTGAAATAGGAATCTAATCCAACTTAAATGCATTATGATTTAAAATAAATTCATGAACATCCTAATAGGACACTACTCCATATAAAAACATAATCATTTTCAGCCTGTTGTTACTTATAAATGTTCATGGAAGTAAATGCAGGGATTGTACCCCTTCCTAATACCATAATGATGAAATAATCCACACAACATCTTACGAGTTTTTCATTTAAAAAAAAACATAAATAAGAAATTGAATTAAAAAGGAAAAATAAATAATCCATTACCTTTCATTTTTAATCAAAAGTCATGAACATCACATATAGACACGTTCCTACAATGATAAACATGTCATGATTTAGTTTTATAGTGATCAAACTAGGGTTGTGTTTGTTTTCCGGAAAGTGAATTCTGGGAAACCACTTTCCAAACTTTCCTGTGTTTGTTTGCTTTTTCTGGAAAGTTGGTCAACGGAAAACACTTTCCAGTCAAATAAGAATTTGACTTGGTTTTCAGGAAAGTGTTTTCCAGAAAATTTGGGCGGAAAACACTTTTCGGAAGTTGTGAAAAATTTAGAAATATCATTATTTGCTGATTATATCAAATTTGATCCTCAAACTTTTGATTGATATATATAATTTGTTTTGAATATTTATTTTTCAATTCCATCTCTTAAAATTTAATTTTTATATTAATTTTGGTCCTTATTTTTATAATTGCTATTTGCTTTTTTCTTATCATTTTTTTATTGAAATTTTTTATCTATCAAATTTGGTCCTCATTTTTTTATTGTCACTTATTTATTTGAAATAATTTATGAAATATTAATTATTATTATTTTAATTTATTCACCTTTCATTTTTTTTAATTTTTTTAATTTGATCTTTATTATTTTGATCTTTATTTATTTTATTTGAGATAATTTATGAAATTATATATTTTTTTTCAATTTCATTCTCATTCAACTTTTTAATTTGTAAGATTTGTTCCTCATTATTTTAATAAACTTGAAAAAAAATTAATTTATTAATAAATTATTTTTCAGTTTATTTTCCATAACACAAACAAACATTGAAAAGTGTTTTCCAGTTCATTTTTCATAACACTGCCAAACATCGAAATTTACTTTTCAGGAATTTACTTTCCAGGAATTCACTTTCCCCGGAATTCACTTTCCAAAAGGAAACCACTTTCCAGCAAACAAACGGGGCCTAGATTATTGTATGTATTGTATTGCAGGTCAAAACAATTCTTTTTTTTAAAAAAAAAAATAAATTCAAGCGTTGTTACCAAGTTGACTCGAGTAAATCAAGTTGACCCGAGTAAATCTTCAATTGATATTTAACTCATTACAAGATATATAATCGGCGTGCTATTTTTACTGTGCTCCCTCTCACATTACACTGTGCATTTCAACATTTTTTTTTACCTTTGTTGTTTTATTTATTTATTTTATGATTACTGCTCCTTCATTTTTTTTTCTTTTTCCTAATTTTTCTTTTTCTTCTTTTTTTCCTCCATTTTGTTTTTGCTTTTATTTTATGATTACAACTCTTTTTTTTTTCGTTTCTTCTTTTTCTTTTTTCTTTTTTTTTGCTTTTTTCTTTTTTTTTTTGTATTTTATCCTTATTGTATTTTCCTTAATAATCATTTAATAATTTTTATTTTTGTTTTAGCATCTATTATAATTTTTCATTTTCTCTTTTATTAAATTTTATCTACTTTTGTTAGTCTTTGATTTAATTAGCCGAGAAATTAAATGTCACATTTTAAAGAAAGATTTTGGCTTCGTTCTTCAGGTCAACATACGTCTTTTTTTCAATGATGCGCATGTTATATAGTTCGCGCTCTTTTATGATCTTTTATAACGTTGTACCTTTATTCTAAAAAATGTTATTTATGCTTGCGCAACAAACTGTACTTAAAAATTTATACATTTTATCTCATAAGCTATAATTTTTTTAATTATATCATATAAATTTATCGTTTTTTATTTAATTATGTGAAATTATATACAAAAAAATGTCCGCGGCAACACGCGGGCAATATAGCTAGTCTATAATATTCTTGGAGACCTTGCACATTCAATAAAAGTAAATATAAATGAAATATATAATATATAAATTGATACAAATATTAAGTGTGAATGTGAAACAACTAAAATATAAAGTTTTTTAAAAAAAAGATGGAAAAAAAGAGAGCATACTAAGACAAAAAGCAAGAATAAAAGTGTGTTGCCATCGTAAATAGTAATACGATGCGTATTTACCCAGGGAGAGGCAGAGTGGTTAATTTCGAAAAGCGGTGTTTTTTAGGTAACGTGTGACAGGAAACAACGTCGTGTCGTTTGTTTTATAAAACAACCGAAAAAAGAAAAGAAAGAAAACAGAAAAACACAAATCTGAAGGGAACCCCTCGCCGTTGAAGTAGCTTTAGCTCAGCTTAAGTTAGGGTAGGAAGAGCAATTTGGGATAACTTAGTGCCGATCAGATAGTTAATAAAAATGGGTTTTTCTGTAGGATTTGTGATTGGATTGGTTGGAGTCTTGATTCTATCTCATGCCGCTTATTCTACCAGTCAATGTGTGTCTACCATGCTCTTTCTCTCTTGAATCTTTTTTGCTTTTATGATCTTGTTTTCTTTTACTTATAGTTCTGTTTAATTGTGACGGATGATGATGGTGCAGATCGGGGTTTGTTGAAGATTACAGAGGATGAGTTTTCTGGACCTCCTTTCAATGTATCACATCTTTCTCTCCACTCTTCTTTTCCTTGTATATGTACGTACATATATATTAATGTCGTTTTGGTTTGGTCGGTCGGGTGTTTATGCAGGTGGTGGTGGAATTGATCGTGGGGCTGGTTTTGTGTATGTGGGCATCTTTAACTGTGCCGGGCGACTTCCTCTCTATTCATCCACATTCTGATGAGAATAGGTTACTCTTTCTCTCTCTTTTTCTTTTTTTATTTTCTCTCTCGTTTTTGTCAATTTGGATTTCTTTCTAGTTGAAAAAAAAGAAGAAGCAATGATTTTTAAAATAATTTTGTTTTTAAAAGGGTCGATGTGGGTAATTCAGTGTCAAGTAGTCAGATTACTCTTTAAGAAATTGAGTAGTAGTAGTAGTAGTAGTAATAAAGACTGGTATACTTATGTTTGAGTGTCATTTAATGAGCAATTAGTTCCCTTTTAAGGAGTGTTATTTTATGTATTAGATAGAAAATAAGCAGCCACTGAAATTGGTTTCCTTAGAAATGGGTGTAGTCCTTCTGTGTAGATTTCTATTGAAAGTCTTTTTTCTGGTTGAAATGAGCTTGAACTATTTCTAGCTTCCTTGAGTTGGTTGATGCATGGTATCTGGATTAGCATTCTAATTAAGCAAAAGAGCTTTCACTGGAAGGCTGAAAGAAATGAACCCATGCTACAGAACTTTGAAGTGATTTAGTTCATCAAGAGCATGTTTGCTTGCATACTCTTGCTAGTTGTTACACTTATTTCTGGAGGTTTCTTTCCTTTGGGTTCATACAATGCTATTCTCATTCCATTTTGAAAAACCCATACAGGATGCTGTTCTTTGAAACGAATGCCCTACAGTGTTGTTATTTTCACTTTATATTCAAAATGGCAAACTAAGATATATTTTAGCTACCTGGTCTCATAGTTGCTGGCAGTTACAAGGGAAATATCCTTTCTTAAGTCATGAGATGGTCCTGAATTTTCCTGAATGGAGTGGAAGAAAACCATGGCATTGTTTTATCTATTATGACTTGTCATCTTCTGATCCTCCAATAGTTGTTTAAATTTTCCATCACTGTCCAGTACTGTTAATGGTACAACAATTGTCTCAAGTGCAATTAAAGCTATTCCTGTTGATTTGTGCCTCATGATATGCATAGTTTGTGGTAAATCAAGGGTCCATTAATTGGTCTGCTGGACAGGGTCGCTGTATCTTGTAGATCATAACTTGATAGTTAAGGAACAAATTGAAATCCTTAAGGATCCTTAATCGGGTTGTTGTACCTTCATATAGCATGAATACATTCTGATTGATGATTTAATATCTTAGGAATTTTACATTGAGCTGTAGCTTACCATTTCATCATCATCATTTATATGTTTACTCTACAGTGTGCCCTGGGGAGCATAATCATGTACATGTAAATGTTAAGCTTGTTTGAGTGAAGATTTCAAAAAAGTACAAGGAACTAAATCGAACTAACTTGCTTGATACGCAAGAGGGCTTTTGATTTTTATGAAGCCTTGACTCTGGCAATGGCCTCTTGGCTTACTTCTTGTGTTATTGGGTTGGATCAACTTATATGTAGGCTTGGTGTTGCAAGTAATATATGACATGCAAACCCATACACACACAAAAAAGAAGAAAAAAAGGATAGCATTGAGATACCAAGTCAATTTAAGGGCCAGAGCATGCCAGCCTTGTTTTTGGGTTTGCGTTTTCCTCAAGCCATAAAAAAAAGGTGTCCTCATCCTTGGGTTTGGGTTATTCTAGATTAAGGCACACCGGTTGTTTTTATGGTTTTACTCACCTGGGCGTGTTCTAAAACTCTGTTAGTCAGGGAGCTATTGGTGGATATCTTGTCAATTGGGCCTATTGCGTTATTTGGAAATTGCTTATGGAAATAACACTCTTGTTCTCATTAATTAGTGGAATTCAGTCCCCATAGGTTTCCATCTTAGATGTTCTTATGTTAATTGCTTGTGCTCTCTGCTTAGATGCTTGTATTGTTTTGCATTGTAGTTGACTGTGTTTAGATTGGTAATTATTGCTTGAAGATTTTTTTCAGTTAGTGGTTTTGGTGGTAGCTTAATTAGCCAGTAAAAGATGAACAGATTGAACAGTGATTCATGAAATGCAGGGAACAATTAAGATCCAAGTAGAGAATGCGATCAATTTGGAAAAACTTAAAAGAGGGAATAGCCAAAGGGCATATAATTTTGGATCCAGTAATTGATGAAATTAAGAGTACAAAAGAATTACAACAGTACAAGCAAAAATCCCTTTTGGAAGGGAAGAAAAACACCCCTTGAACCCTTGGGTCTTGTCTCTGAACTGCCCCACCCCACCACTAACCCTCTTTGGCCTGAGAAAAAACATAGCTCCAAGGCCAGGCGAGTAGTAGGCTGAACATCCTAGTACTATGTCAAATTTCATGCTCCTTATAGGGCATGCATTAGTGGTGCTACTTGATTCTCGTGCATTAGAGATGTGAATTACACCTAATGTGACTGCTAGTAATATTAATGTTTTCTTAAATGCAGGATGGTTTCTTTGCCAGACAACCTGGATTTCATGATCTTCAACCATCGTGGAAGAGTATTCGCTCCAGAAGTCAACATGAAATTAAAAAACGTTAGGGCCATTTAAGAAATGGAAGGATCACGTCCAACATTTTTCAGAAGACCATTGCTTCTCAATCAAATTAACTTTCTGAAAGAGAACTTTGTCAAATCAATAATGCTACTGTCAAGTTATTGGGATTACATAATTATGATATATTTTATTTTTATTTTGAATTTGTACTGGTCTTATATTTCTCATCAGTCATGCAACTTGAACTCAGTTGATATGTTTGTTTTCATCAGTTGCATTAGAGTTTTGTATTTGAATCCTCGCAGTGCATGCTTGTGGAATCTGAATGATGAATTATGACAGAGGTAATCTTGTCCTGACTGTTATTTGCTCATGATCATTCAGTGCGCACAGGAAATTTCACTAGGATGATATGCAGAGATTTCACGGGGATACCGTTTTAATGGAAATGGAATGTTTGAGAATATGGTTTGATTTCATTAAGAAATATATCAAAATAATGTTTATTTTTTAAAAATTACATTTGATATCAAAATGATTTAAAAACATCAAAATAATTTAATTTAAAACAAAAAATAAAAATAAAAAAGTTTTAGTTGCAATGCTAAAAGGCACTTCTCACTTCAGCTTGTTTGGATTGGAGGTAAGAGAAAACGGATTGTATTCAAGATGCGAGTAAGAATGTAAGATTCATTTTATAAGTTTGAAAGCTAGCATTTTGCATGTCTTATCAGTCCCCTCTGCTCTCAAAATCACTCGTCGAACGCTCCTCTTGGTTTTGGTTAACTGGGAAATTGTTTGTCCTGCTCGAAACCATTAATGGCTCTCTCAACTCTCATGGACAATCTTTTCTTCAAATAAATTATTGTTTCTTGATTCTAATACCTTCGTCCTGTGTAGCGTGAGTTGGTAGTTTTTCAAATTTAGCAACTTAAGTCTGGCATTAAATTCCAATAACCAAAGCTATATGCAAAAGCACAAGCTACAATCTATCAACATTGCTTGTGCACTTGAGGTTTCTCTTACCTATTTTCACTGTTAATAAATGGACTTCCTCAATAAAGCAGCTGACCACTAAAATAATCAACATCCAAAATGACCGAATCTACAGCGAATTGAATTCAAATAAATATTTGTCAGCTCAACCCTTTTCAACACCAGTGCCCTTGGCACCAAATACACTACTTCATTAGTTATAAGGACATTACTGATCAGAGGACTCTCTGCAATCCGATTAGAAGTACATAATGGAATAGTGTGTCTGTTTCAACAAACACACGAGCAATTACTTCTTAATTCTATAACAAAAAGAACATCATTTGGCCCAGATGCATGTATTGTTGTGAATAGCAATAAACTTGCCATCCCCGAGGTATTTGACACAAACAAATTGTTCTTCGCCGCACAAAGTTTACACTGACAACCATGGTCTGCTAGATTGATGGGATGTCCCTTCAATCCAGCCATCTCATAGCACAAATAATGTGACATAACATATGACAGCACTAATCAGCTTTTAGTTCCCAGCTGGGGTGTCTAAACAAGGGATAAAAGCAGGAGATGACCATGTCACCATGTGATTCTATCCAAATTCCTCTCCAGGTGCATCTTATTTGATAAATGGAGGTCATGAAAGAGGGCACAAGTCAAACTTCTTCATTCAGTGTGAAAGCAGAGAGTTTACCTTCTACATCTCCTAGGTTCCAAACTGTATGTGCTAAGAACATCAAGGCCTAAAGTCAGTGACTTGAAAAAACCTTAAAATAATTTCTTTACTCGCACACACAAAAACCTTGTAAAAAATTCTTTACAGATGGTGGTGATAAAACCTTCATCATAAACCCGATATCTTCCCCTCATAAAAACTCAGCATAAAAAGTTCAGAACAAGAAAATTTTGTAAATGCATTAACGTGCTTATGTGGAAATGCATTGTATCCTAAACATAATATTTTGTTGCATGAACAAAAACAGAATATTGATGATAATAGCCAGAATAATAGAGCACACTTTGTCCATCCCACAATAAAATTCAATGTGATGATACAACATCTAATGACGGAACAAAGAAGCACAAACTTCACCGTCAAAAAATCAGTTGATACTAAAGCTAAAGTAACATAAACACAAGCATTCACATACCTCAAAAATTGTTAGTAGGATCGCATGGGACACTTACAACGGAATCTCATAAAATCCATGCTGGAACAATAAATATGCCCCTGAAACAATTAGAGAACCAATAGCCCCTACTAAAAGCAACTTCTGAATGAGCCAGTCGGACAAGAAAATAGTTTACAACTGTGTAAGTTCTTGCGGGTTTTCCATTGACTGCCTAAGTATATACTCTGCTCTCCTCTTCTTGTCATCCCTCTCATCATCCCGCCCTAACCAATGCCCCGTTCTCCCCTCACCTTTCTTTGAAAGATTCAGATCCAAAGACTCTCCTAACAACTTCTTCCCAATCTTAAACTTAAAAGCCACAGCAAGCCTCTTTTCAGGAAGCGTTTTCCTCTCAACATCCACATCATCACAAATACCGCTTTCTTTTGCTGCTTCAATGACGGGTGCAAATGCCTCCATCACAGAAACATGGTTTTTTAGCTTATCTGGCAACACAACTGGAGAGACATCCTTCTTCCCAGACTCCAAAGGAGTGGCAAGAAATTGATTACTCTCAACTACTCCCAACTCTTTCACATTATTACTGGCCCCCAAGGATGAAGCCCCTGCTGAGCCATTACTCAACAACCTCTGCTGCAAACTCAACAAAGCCCTTTCTGCCTTTCTCCTCTGCCTAGCTTGCTCAATCTTTTCTGCACGTGGATCCACGGCCCTCTCATTCCACATAGGTGTATGCAAATACGTGTGAGGATCAGGCAAAGCAGGCAACCATGCCGGAATATGCTTCCCAGGTGGCGCTTCACTCATGCTTTCAAAACTAGGAATCAACTTTCTAACCCTAGTAACAGGAAACCTTGGCACCGGTTGCGCAAACGGAATCTCATCATTAGAACCCGCAAAGTCAATAATTTCTTTAATCGTACCAGAATTAACAAGACAATTACCAGAAATGGACGCACCTAAAAACCCTTGTGAAGCTCCTACTACATCTTCAAAACTTCTAACTATATCAAATAAATTACATTGGGTTCTACCTGATAAATTGGCATAGAAGCTTGCGATCTTGCCGAGGTCACAGAGGTATCGGATTGTGATATCGTTGAGAGAATCCAGAGCAGATTCCTTAAACCCATGAAAGCCCACACTCTCACATATCTGCGCCACTGCCATTCTTGAAACAGCACGACCAAATTCATCGGATTTGGGTCTTCCCGGTGTATTGTCTTCACCTCCATTGCTCATATTTGAACCCTCATGTCAATCAAAATCAGGGATTTTTCAAGTGAACAACCATTTCACCAGTGATTCATGAAGATAGCCATAAATTATACGACGTGGAAAGAATCATAAGAGAAGAGGATCTTGTTCGCTTTCTTTCTGCCCTAGTTTTCTCAAAATAACAAGCAGAAAGGGAAAAAAAATCTAATCTAAAAACCAGGCAACGATTTGAACAAAGGAATGGTAATTCGTCAATAGGCAAGAGGGAAACGAATAATCCACAAATAAATTAGACTATTGACTATAGGAGAATAAAGCAAGAGTAATAAATGGTAGATGGCTGATTAGTCTGATAAACCCTAGAGGAAATATCTCAGAGAAAGAAAGAAAATTAGGGTTTTAGAGGGTTTAGGATAATTGCAGAGACAGTAAGGGAATTCTCCATGTGTTTTGGAGGGAAATTGGGTGATTGAAAAACAGGTTGAATGGAAGTTAGGGATCTCGAGGGGGAGAGATGATACATAGAGAGGGCGAAAGATTGCGAGTATGGTTTGCGTTTATTTATAGAATACATTAATACAGCTCTCTCTCTCCATTGCTATTTTGGTTGAACCAATCAGATTAGAGGACAACTTCTACCCTTTTCTTCACAGCCGCTCGAGTATGGTTGGCCTTTTACTCGCTTAGGTTTCAAATTAAATGGCCTACCGGGTTTCCTTTTAACCAGAAAGCAAGGGCTTGCCCGTCTTTTTTATATATACAATGTTTTTGAGTTTGTTTGTTTGAGATTTTATGTAAGATTTTATTATTTAAATTTTTATTAATGATCCACTTCTATCCTATTTTTGAAGTACTAGATATTTGTATAATATGATATTTATTTTATTATTAGAGAAGCACAAATAACATGTATAACAACTTTTTCCATATTTATTGGATGCAATTTATTAATCTCGTTTCGTTCAACTCAAATGAAATTAAAAAAATGAGACAGAATAATATTAAATAAATATTAAGGTTTTCAATTTCAGCGTCTTTTTCAAAACTCAACAAATTTAAGGAAGAGAGAAGAAGAAGACAAATGTAAGAGATACTTGAGAGCAAATTTTGACTAAGTAGATGAAAAATAAAAAATTTAAAGGCCACATCATGAAAGTAACATAAGAGATTCCATCCAAATAATTTGAAGCATTTGCTTTCTTTCACTGCCAAGAAGATGACAGTTTTCTCCTTCATGACAATTTTCTCCTTCAATCTTCTTCTTGAGGAGAGAGACTCTGTTAGAATATCAACATCAACCCGTGACATAGTAAGAATTATTATGCTGAATTGGTCAAGTTTGTTTTTCAATAAAATAGGAATAATCCTAGTCACAAGGAGTCTGTTGCAGTGTGTTTAGGAGAATTAGTTGTTTTTATGTTGTTTCTAATTTGTAGGGAATCTGTTAAGTGAATTGCCTATATAAAGGCTTGTAGCTGTTACAGCAAATTATTCATCGACTAAAGAGTGTTTTCTTCTTTACTCTGTTTGTCTTTCTGAATATCAAGTTTCAACAATTGGTATTAGAACCAGGTTCAAGAGAGAGTTCTTTTATTTTATTTGATATTTGAGAGTCACACACGTAAGGAAAAAAGAAGAGTGAGATGGGTGATCTTTAAGTTATTGGAGGGATTAAGAATCTCAACAATCAGAATTACAATACCTGGTCAACATGCAGGGCCAAGATTTATGGGAAGTTGCGAATGGCTGTGAAATTACACAACCAGAGGCCGAGGATGCAAATGGTGCACTACGAAAGTGGAAGATTAAAGCAAGCAAAACAATGTTTGGTTTGAAAACAACAATTGAAGAAGATTTGTTGGAACACATTCGAGATGCCAAAATTCCTCATGAAGCTTGGAATACGTTTGCATATCTATTCTCAAAGAAAAATGATACAAAGTTTCAACTGCTAGAGAGTGAGCTGCAGTTAGCAGCTCAACGTGAACTAACTATTGCTCAGTTTTTTCACAAGGTGAAGACATTATGTCGAGAAATCTCTAAATTGGATACAGAAGCTCCGATTGGTGAAACCAAGATGAAAAGAATAATTATCCATGGTTTTTGACCAGAATTCAGAAGCTTTGTTGTTGCAGTACAAGGATGGCAAACTCAACCATCAC
This sequence comes from Salix exigua, assembly GCA_032356905.1. NCBI lineage: Eukaryota > Viridiplantae > Streptophyta > Magnoliopsida > Malpighiales > Salicaceae > Salix > Salix exigua. Next base: position 7,581,517 of record CM063593.1, on the reverse strand, counting down.
TTGTTGAGTTTGAGAATTTACTTACTGGTCAAGAGGCTCTAGCCAAACAAATGGGAGAAGTATCACTTAAGGGTGAAATGAATACATTTTATGTCCATAAAGGCAGGTGGAAACCAAAGCAGCATGTCAATGATAGATCCAAAAGAAATGAAGACAAGGCTAAGATCAATCAAGGAGAAAGAAGTTCTAGCGAAGCAAGGAGTTATGGTAATAAAAGGAAATTTGAAGGGAAATGCTATAATTGTGGAAAGAATGGTCATATGGTAAAAGACTGTTGGTAGAAGAAGGAGCATGCTAAGGGTAATGCAGCAACCTTCAAAAACGAAGATGATTAGGATGCCCATGCATTCTTCATTGATATAGAAGAAACAACCCTTACAGCAACAACACCTGAACATATTGATTATGAAAAGGACTGGATCATTGATTCAGGTTGTTCAAATCATATGACAAGTGACAAAGAAAAATTGAAGAATATGATGGAATACAAGGGAAAACATGTAGTAGTCATAGTAAACAACTCAAAGCTGGTTATAGCTCGTGATGGGGATGCAATAGTCTCCTCCCAGCACTATGTCAAGGATGTGTCATTACAAAATGTCTATAATGTCCTCGGTATGAAGAAAAATATCCTTTTAGTGGCACAATTAACATCTTTAGGACATTTCATTCTCTTTAGTCCTTAAGATGTTAAAGTGTATCATGATCTTGAGAGCCTAGATGAAGTGGTAATAAAAGGACAGAGACTGGAATCAGTGTATGTGATGTCTGCAGAGACAATATACATAGACAAGAAAAGGAAGAGTGAGACAGTAAATCTATGGCACCAACGACTTAGTCATATGAGTTTTTCTAAACTAAGCATGACGATGAGAAGGTTAGTGTTGAAAGGTCTCCCTTAACTAGAAGTGAGGATCGATGCAATTTGTACAGGCTGTCAATATGGCAAAGCACATCAGCTGCCATATGAAGAATCAAAATGGAAAGCATAGGGACCATTAGAACTCATTCATTTTGATGTGTTTGGACCTGTTAAGCAAGCTTCCATTAGTGGCTTGAAATACATGGTAACATTCATTGATGATTTCTCAAAATTCATGTGGGTTTATTTTATGAAGGAGAAATCTGAAACATTCTCAAGATTTAAAGTGTTCAAAGAGGTGACAAAAACAGAAGTCAATAAAAGAATATGTTGTCTACGTACTGACAATGGAGGAGAGTATACTTCACATGAGTTCTTTTATTTTCTAAGAGAACGCAAAATTCACTATTAGTTCACATGTGCAAATACCCAACAACAAAACAGTATTGTCGAGAGGAAGAACAAGCACTTAGCAGAAACCTGTCGAAGTATGCTTCATGCAAAGAATGTTCTAGGAAGATGGTGGGCAGAAGCAATGAAGACAGTAACATTTATAATTAACAAACTTTAATTAACAGAGGTTAATTGTCACCATTCGGAAAGCTATGGAAAAAGAAACCTACAGTGAGTTATTTTTGAGTTTATGGGTGTGTATGTTATGTTTTTATACCTAATCATCTACGTGGCAAGATGGACAAAAAGGTTGTTATGTGTATTTTTGTTAGTTACGATAACCTACAAAAAGGATGGAGATGTTGTGATCTAATAATTGGAAAATGCTACACATCCAAAAATGTTGTGTTTGATGAACATCTTCATAGTGGTCCATAGAACATGAGTCTTTGCTAGATTCAGAAGGTTTTAAAGAAGAGATGTAAACTGCTAGAATCTGGTTAAGCTAAGATGAAGGTGACATTGATGTTATTGACATTCAAGAAGAAGTAATTGATGATGATGCTGAACTTACAATTGTTGACATATAATGTCACACTTATATGTTTTATATATTTTGATGATAACAATAAAAAGAAAATGGACTAATAATATGCTTGGATGAGATTAAGCGATAAACAGGTATTATACAAAGAATACATCAACAAGCATAATGGAGTACACGAAGAAATCATTCCAAGAAGTCCAAGATGCAAGCAAGTGAAGACAAAGAAGAAGTTTTCATTTTAGTGCTTTAATTATGTAAATCTCAAATGTCTAACTTGATAGCACAATTTAAAATGAACTCACACACTTCACATTGCATGCATTAAAAGGGTTTGATGATTAGAGGATTAAGTCATAATCAATCGGTTCAAAAATTCAGAAAAGATAATTTGTCACAATTGCCTTTCTGCATGAACCGGTCGACCGCTTGAAGACAAATTGTCTTTTGAGCTGAACCGGTCGACAGCTTGGTTTATCCGTTGTGAACCGGTTGACCGCTTAAAGACAAAATGTCTTTCGAGCCGAACCGGTCGACCAGCTTGGGTTATCCGTTGTGAACCGGTCAACCGCTTGAAGACGAATTGTCTTTTGAATCGAACCGGTCGACCACTTTATTTGTCCGTTGTGAACCGGTCGACCGCTTGATATGACAGATTGCATTAAAACGGCTATAAACGGTTAGTTTCTTTTAGAAACTTATAAATAGGCCTCCTAATTGCAAAACAAAAAAAAAAGAACTTTTATATCTTATATTGAGGCAATTAGAGTGCAAAAACATCTTCATATCATCAATCTTCATTAATACTCATATTTGTGTTTAAATCTTCATATCTTAACACAAAGAGTATTTCTCATTCTCACTACACTTAAACACCTTCAAATATTCTAAGTGTTATCAAGTGAGATAAAGAGATCATAGATCTTCATTTGTAATATCTACACTATTAAGAGTGTATTGTTGTTTTACAAAACAACCATTGTAATATTCTTGAGAGTTGAAGTATAAAACTCTTTGATATTGGTGAGGAACATCACCAAGGAAAATCTTGAAGAGGGTACATCTTCAAGTGGGAAGAAGGAAAATCTTGAAAAGGGCATATCTTCAAGTGGTGTAAAAGTCTTGGTGTGGATTCATCAAGCGAGATTTGTAATCTTGTTACTTGGACTAGTAAGAGAGTACAATACTCAAGTACGGATTTGTACTTGAATCGTGGACGTAGGCTTGCCGAACCACGTTAAAAACCGAGTTAGCAATCTCTCTCTTATCTCTTTACTTTAAAGTAATTGATTTTAGAATTGCTATAATTATTGTATTTACACCTAATTCCCCCCCTTAGGTGTATTGTTGCCTTAATCCTTGAATAACAACAAAAAGTTTATGGCAAACTAGTATACATGAACAATCAAATGTAGAGTTTAACACAACAACAACATCAATTCCACCTAGAAGATCAACACGAATGAAGAAGACAAATGCAAAATATGCCAATGCTGCCATGGTAGAAGATGTAAAAGAACCAGAAACTTTTACAAAAACTGCTCAAAATTCATACTAGAATAAAGGTATGGAAGAAGAGATTACAACATTACAATGAAACCAAACCTAGGAACTTGTACCAAGACTATATGATGTAGAACCCATTTCATGTAAATGGGTGTATAAGATAAAACGACGCACATATGGAACAATTAGAAGACTCAAGGCTTGTTTGATAGCACGAGGATTTTCTCAACAATATGGACTAGACTATGACAAAACGTTTAGTCCAGTTGTGAAACTCACATCTATGCAAATTTTACTTGTTGTTGGAGCCAACAAAGAATGGATCTTGTGGCAAATGGACGTGAAGAATGCCTTCTTGCATGGATAGCTAGATCAAGAGATTTATATAAATAAGCCGATGGGGTTTTAAAATCAAAGTCATCCCAACTACGTATGTAAACTGAGGAAGGCACTCTACGGATTAAAACAAGCACTAAGGGCTTGGTATGGTAAGATTGCTTAATTTTAAACTCAAAGTGGATATTCAGTAAGTCATGTAGATTCTAGCTTGTTTGTTAAATATTCGATACCAATTAAAAAACCAAAACATCAACCAAAACGATATTAACGATCTTGATACATACTGTCAGGATATCTCAATTGAATATATGAATTCAAAGGATAACATCACATGTCCAAAAAGCTTAATAAGAGAGCAAGTTGATAAATCATTAAAGAACATGGGACCAAGACCTATATTTAAAGAATTACCATAATGAAAAGTCATTTTAAGTGACTATAGATCATTAGATCTAGTTTTAAAAAGACAATTGAACTATTTAGTAATACCTTTATCTATTTCGATGATGAAAAATAATGTCGCCTATAATGAAAAATAGGATAAACTAAGTTTTTAATGATTTTTATAGCTTTTGAAATCCAAGCATTGTAGGATATTTTGATAAGAACTCACTAATATGAGTGTCACTTGTATGATAATTAAAAAGGATAATTTTTCTAGAGACTAAAACGTGTATGAGACAGAAAGTTAGCTTTATAATTGGAGAAAGTTAGCTTTATAATTTTGGTTAATTATTTATTATTATCCGTGTTATTTAAAATAAGAGAATATGTATATCCTAGAAACAATATTACAGTCTCATTGTAAATATTAAAACACGAGCAGTGAATTATTTTTTTCACTATAAAAATATTAAAATTCATATTTTACAATCAAGCTCGTAAGCTGATTTGTTTTGTATACGATGATTCATGCTGTTGTGTAGAAACCAGAGAAAAGGGAAAGACATTTCTAAAATAACATACGAGTGTCTCTGCTCTAAGAAAGCAAGAACACAGCTGTGTTGGAGAATCTTAACTCAAAATTAAAGACATAATTAATTTCTTCCTCAAGTGCAAATTAATTTGATGGTATCGTTACAAGCAATACATACTCGAGCCCTTCCCTTTCTCCTTTTTTCTAAAATCATCTGTAATTCTTCTGGTCGACAAGGTACTGCAAGAACTCCCTCCTGCTGAAATCCGTACTCCTCTTTAGCCTGCTCCAGCAAGCTCAAGAAATCTGGGTTAGAGAGGTAATCCAACTCCACGACAAACCTTTTTGGTTCTTCACACTTGATTGCAGTTACTGCAAAATGTCCCTTCTTCACATCAGCTGGAACCATTTTCGCAGCTTCCATCAGTTCATCAAACCCGGCTTCACGCGCATTGGCTCCTCTGGAAGCTGAGAGCAAAAAAACCCGCTTCAGCTTTCTTGTGAAAAGCTTAAGCGTCATTGCTCCTTTAAGGATTTCTTCCATGTTTTTCAGGGTTACAGACTTCTGAAAGGGTGCTGGAGACATGTTCTCTTAATTTTCTTGAATATGGAGAGTGTAGGCTAGTTAGGAGGAAATATATATATACGAGCTCGGTGGTCTAGCTAGGGCATTGGAAGCTTCGCAGGAACAGACTCAATCCTATAATATTTAAATCAAAGAAGTAGCATTTGATTGTTCATCTCGCAGGCGCTCGGGGACTGGTGGGGTCTTTCAAACACGGTTTACACAGTAGTTTTCATGATCCGCATCGCGTAACCCCACGCCAACCCCTCTAAGCTGGATGCAGACGATTACTTCCGTGAGAACGCACTGATTGATTAGACTAATTTATTCCGTATATATCTGGGAAATGATAAATGGATGAGAAGATGATTAAACTGAACATTACATCATTACATTAACTTACGTTCAATCGATCTCGTATATGTGAAATACAATTTTCGAGGCTTTGGTATGTGCCTTGCATTGATTACTTTATCAAATCCAGTGAGAAAATAGCATTTTTTTTTATATTTTACACGCTCTTCCTCTCTTCTATTTTTTTTCTTTCTAATTTAAACATTCTAGTTACACAAGTGAGGAACAATACATATTTAAGGATAAATGATCAATCATTGATAATAACAAAAGATTTATTATTTTAAGGTGCTTCAATAATTAAGTACACTTATTGTTTTAATTAAAGCATAATTATTTTATTATTAGTATGCAAGCTAGGTTTTTTTTTATTTTATAGCAATTGCAAATTTGAATATATGCTTGGTATGCATGCTAATATTATATTATTATTTTGTGTTGAAAACATATTTGCTATCAATTATGCTTTTGCATGCTTATAGAATTAAAATTATGTCATAACTCAATTTTGGGTCATTCCCCAACTCTACCCAAAAATAACAAAAAAACAAAATAAAAGAAGCCGATGTCGGTAGAAAAATCAAGGTGAAATTTTTGGACATTTTCAAGAGCTCGACCGTACCTCTTTTGTGCCCATAAATGAAGGAAAGCGCAGATTCAAGGCTAGAGTAATTTATTATTGAATAAATCTGCATAAAAATTAAGTCGAAAGTATAACTATATTTTTATTGGCCAATTCGATTTAATCGTTGGCCAATTAAAAGTTTAATTATGTTGGAGAATTAATTTAGGGTCCAGTTAAAGGATTTGATTAAGTATAAGGACTTGATTATATTTTAAATTGGTCAAATGAATTTTATTAGAGGCTTAATCGATGAAAGATCAAGTTCTTAAACTTAATTCGCGTTCAATTGATAAGATTGGAATTTTCGAAGACCGATTTGAATTTTTCCAAGTCCATTATGCAAAATCGGGGGCTAAATTGAACAAATTGAGAATTTAATGGTCAATTGAGGGTCAAATTGCATAAATCAGAATTCAATGACCAAAATAAAAAAAGACGTGCAATGTCAAGGTTGATATTGAAACTCTAACGGGGTAATAATTGCACAAAATCATAAGTTTAAATCCAATTGGGGATGCAATTAGAATAATTACAAATTAAGAGACCAAATTGCACTTACACCCCTAAAGCAGCAGACATAGCACACACCATCACCTGCCCTCGCTGCCGACCAGTCGCCTGCACCACCACCTGCACGCTGTCAACAACCATATTTTCAGGCATGCTGCCGCAGGAGGTGACCCACCATTGCAACGGTTACCTCTTGGGGCTATAAATACTGCAGCCATGCACAACTAAGGAAGAGGAGAAAAATTCAAAAAAGGAGAGTTGCACCAATGTGACAGAGTCAAATTCATGTAAAAAAGAGAGAAAGAGGAGGGAAGAAAGAAGAAAAAAGCATTTGAGCAGAGAAAGGAAAAAAACAAAGCATGGGAGATTTGAAATTTGAGAGCAGGGGAGATTTGATGGAGACGAAGACACAATAAAAATTTGAACAACAAAATCATACATACACAACGGGATCCACCCATCACTTTCCCCAGCTCCGATGTCACTATCTCTCTCTCTCCCCTTCGTCTCTCTAGGCTAGTTACTACCTCTCTCTCTCTCTAAAACCAACAGCCAGTGTCTCTCCCTTTCATTTTCCTTCTAGTTCTAGATTTTAGGTTTATCGTGTATTAATCTTAAAAGGTATATTGCAAATATTCTAGTTGCACAAATGAAGAGTAATATTATGTAAAATAAGAATATTTATTTCATCAAAAACAAATTATCTCACAGTTTAATGCAAATGCTATTTTTTATTACTATGAGCTTAATAATATCAATGAAAACATATCCAATTACATCAATTAAAAACTAAATGACCTTAATTAAATAAAATCCTCAATTACAATATTTTTTGCCAAAATTCAACGCACATTTTAGTTCCTATGATTTTGACCATTACTTTAATAATAACATCAATTGATTAAGAGTCCATATCATTGCATTAATTAAAACAAGATTTATTTCATTTAAAACAATATTACTAAATTTGGAAAGTAACCCAATAATCAATTTAAACCATAATTCATCTAATTCAAACCTAATTCATTCCATAAATAACATCAATTTTATTAAAAATACATATTTGCAATACTCAAAACTCAACACATCAACAAAATACCTATTTATCAACCACAACACAAATAGTCATAAATCAAAACTTAAAATTTATCAAGTAAATAATGAAACCCATAAAACAAAGAAACAATTCAAGTGTTTTACCTTGAGTTTTTTTTTTTTTTTATGTCCAAGTGATGATTCCACTAGTTTTAAAGGCAGGGAGGTTATCAACAGAAGCTTGGGATGGTGGTATGCAATAAAAAACAATACAAAGACTCGTGGCGACAAGGGAAGATGATTATGGTATTGTGGTGGAGTATCGGAAGTTGTTTTGGGTGATTAGGTGGATTTTGTTCTAGGTTTTTAGGGTTCTAGGTTTTTTTCTTCTGAAAAAACAATAATAAAGGAAAATGGAAAGGAGAGTTACATACCCATCATCACTGTGATTCAAAATCATAATATTTAATTGCTATTTAAAAATGTTTTTTATTAAACTTGTGATTTTAAATCATAATTTATATTAAAATTGTGATTTTGAGTCATAGTTTATATTTAGAACATGATTGAGAATAATGGTTGTCTTAAGAAAATGATTCTGATAAGCAGTTGTGTTAAACTATGTTATTTTTTTCAAAAAACAATTAAATTATGAGACTTGACGAGTAACTAATGATTGCAAAGAAGACAATCTAGGTTGTCGTTGATTATTGTATCTCAAGGTGGGGTGATGGCAGCATGCAGGTGCTGGGGTGGGACAAGTTTTCTTTATGTCAACATTAAGATGCTTCCTTGATATTCAAGATACAAGGTGTAATTTATATATATATAGAGAGAGAGAGAGGGGGGCTTGGTTTTGCAGCCCCACAAAATAAAAATTATGTAAAATAAAATACCAAAAAATTGTTAATTTGTCTCTTCTAGTAAAGCTTGTTAGGAGGTGAGATAATTGAAACTAGAGCTATATTTTAGAAGAAAATGAAGGCACGAAATGGAAATTATTGTACAGATAGATTAATACAATCTATTCATCTTTGTCGTTGAAAGTAAAAGGAATAATCAGTTTTCTTAAGAAAATTGAGTTATAAATACCCATTTTCTCTGTAATAAAATTTCTAGAAGATGAACTAGCAACTGCAGGTTTGTGTTTTTTTAGTTCTACCAAAAGAGCTCTGCGATCTATATGGTTCCTGAGAAATGCTTTTACACTGATGAATTCGACTTCCTGTGTTTTAAAATCAAATCTTGTTTCTGAACTGGCCAGTTGCCCTAGCTAGTTAGCCATTACAACATTCAATTCGCTCATTATTTTAAACGTTTATATTTTCTCAGAACACGTTACTTCAAGATTGCAGTGCTTCTGTCTAGCTACTTGGGCAGCAAAATGAGCTAGCATGGTACGGACATGACAAGGCACACGTTTCCTGGTCAACTTGGTTTTAATATGCGATAGATCTTGCTTCGCCATGATAAGTGTCTGCCACTTGCATTCAGTTTACACCGTCAAGCTTCCGTAAAAGTACTGTACGAAAACGTGTTAGTTTTAATTGTCGTTTTTTGAATTTTTTAAAACATTTCCGTAAAACTGTACGAATACGTGTTAGTTTTAATTGTCGTTTTGAATTTATTAAAGAATATTTCTAATTCTCTTAATATAAATATATCAAAACAATATAAAAAATAACTGATCATGAACAAAGTTCCTGTTGCATAATATTATTATTCAAATATTATTTTTTATATACGAGTAAATCTCACTTTTCAAAAAATATATTTTATAAATACTAATAAACACACGTTTTAACTCGAATTCAAAATTTAAAACTCAAAATTTACTGAAAATATTACAAGCTATCCATCATCGGTCCAAATTCCAGGAAACTATTTTATTACACCCACAATGTTATCGTGCTTTTTTTATTACAGAAAACTGAACCCACAATGTTATCGTGCTTTTTTTTCCTAACATTTATTTTGATACATTTTCCATGATCATCTGCATCTCTGGGAATCGAATCTGGCAAGGTGAAAAACCGGCTTATATAACTAAATGGTCTGATTCTCTTCAGCAACAACTTCAGGTATATATTGTTCCAGATTCCTGAACCACAAAACTGCTGGTGAATTAACCTAGAAGCTCTTGTTGCTTAAACAGTTTCGAAATTTTCTCCAGGGGACAGGTAAAGGGGGGCGGTGGTGTTCATGGTCTGAAATATAGAAATGCAAGATCTCTTGTCCAAAACTTTATCGTGTGTCGGCAAACAGTGTGGGAGTTCACACTCACTGGACACAATTCAACGTGGAGAGAAATAGTAAGTCTATCATCTATCTTATCCATACAAAATAAAGGGGGTGGAGGCTAATGACTTAGAGTGATTATAATGGGACCATTTTGGTGTTATGGGATTGGTAAATGACAGGATATAAAAAATAAAAAAAAAATCTTCTTTTTTCGTAGTTAAATTACATTGATTTTGAAAGAGAGAATTTGATTGTTTGATATGGAGAGGTATTTATGCATATTTTTTTATTTTATTTTGTGTATAGTTAATTTATCATATTACCCTCATAATTAGAAAAACGTTTAACCAACATCGGAGCTTCTTTTGTTTTTTCATCTTCCTAAGTATAGTTGAAAAGGACTATCTTCCCTTCTGAACTCATTTTCTTAAACCTAGGTTAAAGAGCATTTTACTTATTTCATAACTGGTATTTTTGTTGTTTTGGGGGTGGGATAGGGTCATTTTGATCTTTTAAGAAATTAAAAGAAATTAAAAAAAATAGAGTGTGCTGAAAACAAATATCAAATAATTAAAAATAAAATAAAAGCAGAACTGACAGGAGGGAAGAAGATGAAGAGAAGAAGACGAGAAAGAAACCTAAAACTATCATAGCCTTGTTATTCCAAGGATGCTCTGTAGCTCATCTGATCGACTGGGAATTGCAAGAGCTCCTTCCTGAGAATATCCAAATTCTTCCTCGGTTTGTTCTAACAATCTAAGAAACTATTTAGATAACCCATTTCAACTATGAACCTCTTAATTTGGTTCCCAGCCTTGGTCTTCGGTGGTTGCCTCCTTACCCATGTCGTCATTGCCTGGATTGGCCTTAAGTGGTGAAGTGATCACGTAAAATTAAGTAGTTTTGTTGATGTGGTAATAAATGCTAGACCCGTGGATTATCGATGTTTATGGAGGAGGAACGTTGGAGAAGGATGTGATCAAGATCAGCAGTGGGAAAGGACAGGAACAAGACTTGGAAAACAATTAGGGTTATGAAACTAATTACTTGTAAAACAGCAACGGTTACTAGGTGAGGAGAGAAGTTGCTAGGGAAAGGTGAGTGCAGATCAATGATGCGTGAGGAGAGGAGAAGAGAATTGAATGAAGATCGATTTGGCGCGGCCAATATAGAGATGAAGATTAGAGATTTAGGTTAATTAATTCTATTTGTTTTTTTAATTGATATAGAGAGTGAGTGAACGATTAACGGTTTGTATTATTTCATAGTGTAGATCAATAAATAAAATTTAAAATAATTTTTTTAACTAGCATTGAATAATTTATTACAAAGTTTTTTTTAATCGGAAACAGATTATCCATTGTATTGTAGATCAACGAATGAGATTTAAAATAATTTTTTTAATTAGCATTTGATAATCTGCCGTAAAGTTTTTTCAATCAACAACAGATTATCCATTGCATATTTTATACAACCACGTCTGCAATGGAGTTTTTGCCGATTAACACAAGTCATTATCATTTCATTGCTAGAATCCATTGCTAACAGCTCTATTTCTTAGTAGTGAACTGACATTATGGTTCCATATATAGTGAAAGGTTCTTAGAGGCTAACCCCAGGGAGATTATGAATCGTATAATAATACAAGCATTCAAAAATCATATAATACAATCCTATATATACCATGGTCGGGCTATATATGTCATGAATCATTCTGTCATTTAACACATCTTTGATATAGGCTGCAAGATAATGCACTTGGATTGCAATCATTTTGTGCAGTTAATATATCCCTGAAAGTTTTCTACCATGTCAAGGAACTTGTTTTTGTTGAGAAGAAGAAGAACATGTATATTGCCTTTATTACTTTACAGATATATTGTACATATTGCTCTATAGTGTGCTGCCTACATGTTACTTTACCGTTATATTGCACATGTTAATCTATAGTGTGTTGCCTATTGTTTTGACTTTACAGCTCACATAAGTACAAATTAATTAGGAAGTTTGTTGCTCTCCTTGTATAAAGACCCGATCAATGATCAATGAAAAACACACTATTCAGCATTCCATTTTCATCTTTTCATGGTATCAGAGCTGGTTTAAATTTTTTTTTTCTCATCTTTCTCTAAACATTGTCTCAAATTTCTCTCCTTCCAGTCATCATGTCTCAGGAAAATACAACACCCATTCCATCTGTTCACGACAAAGAAGTTGTCAATACCAGCACAGATTTTTCGAGATTAAACATCTCAAGTCCATACTCCTCTCATCACTCAGACCATCCAGGATTAGTCTTGATTTCAAAACCCTTAAATGGGAATAATTTCTCTACTTGGAAACGATCCATGACCTTGGCTTTGAATTCCAAAAACAAACTGGGGTTTGTTGATGGTTCAATCAGTCCACCTTCACAATTAACAGACCCAGAAAATTATGCATCCTGGTCTGGGTGTAACGATATGGTCCTTTCTTAGATCATCAATGTACTCAACCCAGAAATATCAGACAATGTCATCTATTATACTACCACTGATAAAGTTTGGAAGGACCTTCATGAGCGCTTCTCTTAGTGTAATGCACCTCGCATTTTCAAAATACAAAGAGACATTGCATATTTCAGACAGGAACAGCTCTCTATCTTGGCATACTATACAAGACTCAAGGGGCTTCGGGATGAATTAAGCTCCTACAATGATGCAGTGCATGAAACGCAGCATGATCAATAGAAATTGATGCAATTTCTAATGGGTCTAAATGAATCTTACGGTGGAATTCATGGGTAGATACTCTTGATGAGCCCTCTCCCTTCGCTTCGCCAGGCGCACTCCTCTGTCTCTCAAGAAGAGAAACAGCACCTCCTGAGCTCGACCCATATTGCAAACGGGTTGGGTAACAGCGCTGCCATGGCCGTCCAAGGCAACCCATCGACTGGGACAACAAGGAATGACAGGCCACACGGCTCACAAGACACCTTCACAAGGGGAGATGGGTCTGGCGTTTTCAGTGGTGGAGGACGAAGAGCAGAAGCCTTTAATGGCAACTTTGATGGGGGATGAAGGCCAGAGCAATTTAATGGGGGGGACGGGTTGGAGAAGAAAGGAGAAGGACTGATTTTAATAAAGGTCGGCCTCATTGTGCACATTGTGGCCAAATGGGCCATTGGGCCCAAACATGCTTTGAATTGCATGGATACCTGGCAACCCATCAAAGACACAAATCCATGGGCCTAAATGGCCCAAATCGGTTTAACAGGCCAGCTGCAAACCAGGTTGCTGAAGGATTTTTCAGTGAAAACAATAGTAACAATAGTAACTCAGTTAATGGATTTTCAGAGGAACAGATAAAACAGCTCTTGTCACTACTAGACCACAAAAATAAGGGATCAAGTTCTCAAACAAATATTATCACCAAACCAGGTTTGTCTAAAATCACCTCCTGTAATTGGATCATCGACAGTGGGGCAACAGACCATATTACTTCATCGTCAAAATTATTTATTCACACAAATAAAAATTCCTCATTGCCCCCTGTATTATTGTCAAGCGGAGACAAAGCACAGATTTTTGCCAGAGGAACAATGCCTATTAATTCAGTTTATTATCTGAAAAATGTGCTTTGTGTGCCTACATTCAAAGTAGATCTGATGTCAGTTAGCCGACTGACGAGGGGATTAAATTGTTCAATAACTTTTTTTCCTTACTGATGTATCTTGCAGGATCTGGCTACAAGGAGGATGGTTGGTTTGGGTAAATAACGTGACGGGCTATACTATTTGGTGGGATTGGAAACACAGAAACCCGACACAAAAAGCTCACCCACACATCATTCGACTTGCAATCTTATCATCCCATCCACTGATCTCTGGCATAATCATTTAGGTCATGTCTCATCATCTCGTTTAAGTTTTATTGCTAAGAAATTTTTAAAATTTTTAGTTCATTCAAATCACACTTGTCCCATTTGTCCTTTGGCAAAGCAGAGTCGTCTTCTTTTTTTATCTAGTGTCCCTTCCTCTATAAGACCTTTTGAATTAATCCATTGTGATATTTGGGGTCGCTATTGACACTCTTCACTTTCGGGTGCTTATTATTTCCTTGCTATTGTTGATGATTTTTCACGTTTTACATAGATATTTTTAATGAGGCATAAAAATGAGACCCGGTCACTTCTCCGTAATTTTTTTAATCATGTCCAGACACAATTTGAAACTCACATTAAAAATTTTCGAAGTGACAATGGTGGAGAATTTACCTCTCTCCATCCTTCTTTTGACACTCATGGTGTCATTTTTCAACATTCTTGTGTTTACACGCCTCAACAAAATGGCGTTGTAGAACGCAAGCATCGTCACATCTTACAAGTGGCACGCGCTTTAAAATTTCAAGCTCATCTCCCCATCCATTTTTGGGGTGAATGTGCTCTTACTGCTGTGCATCTCATCAATTGTATTCCCTCTCCATTACTTTCTTTTAAAACACCCTTCAAACTCCTTTATTCATAATCACCTATTTTTTCTCATTTACGAGTTTTTGGTTGTTTAGCATATGCTACCAATGTCCATCCATCACATAAATTTGACTATCGTTTCATCCCTTCTATTTTTATAGGATATCATATTGGTCAAAAAGCTTACAAATTATTTAATTTATCCACAAAAAAATTTTCACGAGTCGCGATGTCAAATTTCACGAGTCTGTCTTCCCTTATGCCTCAATCAGGCCAGCTGACCAGACCCTGATCCATAGCCCATTCCCTCAACCCAACCCTTTCCTTATTTCGGCCCATGACCCACTCGACAACCCATTACCCAGCCCACCGCAACCTACCGATAGCCCATTACCCAGCCCACCACCTTCACCTTCCCCCCGTCCACACTCACTAGACCCCTCTCCTCACCCGAACCCTCCTTCTCCGATTCCATCACTACCAAACACCATCAACACCTCATCGGAGCTAGAACCAGTTTTAAACTCCCAGAATAATCCCTCTCCTTCTCCTTGTTAATCTCCCACAGATACCACAATCCCACCCCGGTGCTCCACTCGTGCCACCATCCCACCAATCAAGCTTTTTGATTACATTTGTCCAACAGTTTCCTCTGCCCAATCTTCCTCCTTGATGCCAGGTTCAATTAAAGGTACGAGATATCCTATCACCAACTTTGTCTCTTATCATCGTTACACCTCTACAATTCACACTTTCATTGCTCAACTTTCCTCAGTCACAAAACCGAGCAATTACTCAGAAGCAGCTTCTAATCCTGCTTGGCAAGAGGCCGTGGATTCTGAATTAAAGGCTCTCCAAGCCAATGGCACATGGTCACTTGTTCCTCTACCAGCCAGGAAATCCCCTATTGGTTGTCGATGGGTATTCAAAATCAAGCACCACTCTGATGGTTCCATCGAGCTCTACAATGTCCGTTTGGTGGCCAAAGGGTTCACTCAATTGAAGGGTGTTGATTACCATGACACGTTTTCCCCCACTGCAAAGATTATCTTCGTTCGGTGCCTGCTAGCTTTGGTCGCATCTCACCGTTGGCTTGTTCATCAACTAGATGTGAACAACGCCTTCCTCCACGGTGATTTAACCAAAGAGATTTACATGTCTCCACCACCCGGACTTCTGCGATAGAGGGAGGATAACTTGGTATGTCGCCTTCATAAGTCTCTATACGGGCTGAAACAAGCTTCTCAGTAGTGGTTCGCCAAGTTTTTAGAGGCCATTTAATCTGCTGGGTATGAGCAATCACGGGCAGATTATTCCTTGTTCACCAGGAAAATAGGCAAGTCCTTTACTGCTCTTCTAATTTATGTTGATGATATTTTAATTACTAGGAATGATCCTGTTAGCATTGAAACAACTAAGAAATTCCTGCATAGTAATTTTCGTATCAAGGAACTTGGAAGCTTGAAGTATTTTTTGGGCATTGAGGTTTCTGATTCTGTGAATGGAATTTTTATTTCTCAACGGAAGTATACATTAGAGATAATTACAGATACAGGATTGTTGGGGGCAGCTCCCGTTGATACTCCTATGGAAAAAGGATTGAAGCTATCAAATAACAGTGATTTGATTAAAAATTCTAGTCAATATAGAAGGTTGGTAGGGAGGCTGATTTACTTGACAGTTTCTAGGCCTGATATCACATATGTTGTGCACGTTCTGAGTATATTTATGCATCAACCCTATAAATTGCATATGGAGGCAGCCCTTCGGGTTGTTAAATACTTAAAAAAGACTCCTGGTAAGGGTTTATTCTTCTCATCAAAAAGTGATTCCAAATTGAGAGCCTACTGTGACTCAGATTGGGCAGGTTGTCCACTTACTAGGCGATCTACTACAGGTTATTGTGTATTTCTTGGACCTTTATTAATATCTTGGAGGTCAAAGCGACAGAAAACAGTTTCACTTTCTTCGGCTGAAGCCGAGTATCGAGCAATGACAGGAGCCTGCTGCTGTGAGTTGACATGGCTTCGGCATCTCTTGAAAGATTTGGGTCTTTCTCACGAAGACCCTGCTTTGTTATATTGTGATAATAGAGTTGCTCTACATACTGCGGCTAACCTGGTTTTTCATGAACGAACTAGATACATGCAAATAGATTGTCACTACATCAAAGATAAGATCCAAGATGGTTCGATAGCAACAAGATATGTAAACTCTGCACATCAATTAGCAGACATCCAGACAAAGCCTTTGGGAAAAGATTTTTTTGTTTCCATGATTCGCAAGTTGGGAGTGCAAGATATCCACTCTCTAACTTGAGGGGAGGTGTTGAGAAGAAGAAGAACATGTATATTGCCTTTATTACTTTACAATCATATTGTACATATTGCTCTATAGTGTGCTGCCTACATGTTACTTTACAGTTATATTGCACATGTTACTCTACAGTGTGTTGCCTATTGTTTTGGCTTTACAACTCACATAAGTACTAATTAATTAGGAAGTTTGTTGCTCTCCTTGTATAAAGACCCGATCAATGATCAATGAAAAAAAATATTCAGCATTCCATTTTCATCTTTTCAGTTTTTGACATTTATCTAGGAATTATGGAAATAACAGGCCAAGAGAGAAAGGAGGCAGAAGTTTATTATTGCATAGCACTCCTATATCACATCATAACTAAATACAATTGCAGCCATTGATTGGCATCTCTATATGTTTTCTGTTCGAGAAAAATAGTCAGCAGTGGTAACTGGAAGATACATGGAGTGACCATTGCTATCTGATTTTCGAGGATCTAAGAATGTTCTACAGCTCAACAAGCCTGGAAGAGAGTCCCACTTGATAAAACGCAAACTCATCTGCCCAACATGTCCCATGGGTGAACTAAATTATCAGAATCACTACTTGTTCTCTCGGGTTTACCACCATAAAAAACTTGACCCGCAAAATCTACCTCCACTGGCATCTCGAATGATGGACCCAGATCATCATAAACGATAGGACCAATAGAACTGGTGGCATAATGTGAATTTCTTATTAGCAAGCGTAAAATCGACCATTATGAAGGTCCACGTACTTCAAACATTTTTCTTGCATGCAGTCAGCTAAGATAAATTTGTACATATATGATAGAGATCTCACAGACCAATTACTAAGACATGTTGAAAAAAGCTCAAGACACATTTTCCTCAAGCAACCACCACCGACTATGGCCACCAACTATAGTCACCGACTATAGCTGCCAGCTGATTTCACATACACATATCATTTATGCTCACACTTAAAAGTTTGTTTTTTCAAGTTTTTATTTTGTGTAAAAATAATAAGCTTAGTTTATGTGATTTAAGTGGGAGATAGTAGAGAGAAAGGACAGGAGAGTTTAACGGTCTTTAAACTTAGATTGTTGTTGAAATAAAACGGTGTATTTTATCCTCTCAGAGTATTTCAAATCCATCACCACTAGCCTCTCCCACCAATAATTGGTATTAAATCCTTGTTCGTCAAAAACATAGAAGTTTTTGAGATACATTTGATTTTTCGAGTTTGTCAAAAACAACTTTTAATCATTCCAAAGTAACAATGTTTGCAATATGAACTATCCAATGCAAAATCAGCTTGATCAGAGAAAGGAATGTGAAACACTCATCACATTAAAGTTTTGTATTGTTAACCACTCGCAACCCATGCAACAAGAAGGAGAAAATGATTGAGGTTCACGTGTGACATATTTTAGCAGTCAAACCGAGCAACGCCGCTAAGTTGAGTCACTACTACACAAGTCTAGTCGTCAACCGAGCCAAAAGCATACTCTTTAGAATATTCCGGAATCAACCACAATGAACCAACTAGTGTTCAAAATTGAACTTGTTACTGGTTTAACCGATTTTGGACTTGTTTTCAACAAAGCAAGACTAATTCCCTACTATTTCTAGATCCATGTATGGTGTCCATTTTGTCAACAAGAAACAAAAATAAGGTGATACAGTCATTTCAAGAATACAATGACTACAAAAAAATTTCTAAATGAGATCATAGCTACAAGCTGACGTGTACTATATTTCAGTCATCAAACACAATATGTTGAGTATAGAAAAACTTCTAGAGAAAGAATATACTCTCTTCATGAAGGATTGTCATATTTCAATCAAAAACAGCAATAAAAGATTGATTGCTTTTGTCAAAATGTCCAAGAATATGATGTTCCACCAAACACTCAAAGTGTTTGAGTGTCATCACCAACAATGAAAAATGGCCCTGGCACTTGAGGTTTAGACATTTGAATTTTACAAGCCTGAAGATGCTTGTAAGTAAGAATATGGTCAAAGATATGCCTCCCACTAATCATCTAGAGGTCAAGAAAGGCAACCACTGGCACCACCAACTAAAACCATTGACTGCGGCCACAAATCGATTTCACAGACACCCACCATTTATATTCACACTTAAATATCTATTTTTTTCAAGTTTTCATTCTGTGTATAAATAGTAAAATTAGTTTATGTGAATTAAGTGGGAAACAATAGACAGACGGAGGGAGGAGTTTAATGGTGTTTAAACTTTGATTGTTGTTAAAATAAAATGGTGTGTTTATCGCCTTCAGTATTTTGAAGCCACCACCGGTGGTGTTTCCCCCAATATTTACACGGTTGGCAGCGGACAATAAGTTTCAGGCACCGTACATAACGGCCGCATGACACCTTCAACCCACATGAAAATGGAAACATAATTCACTTCGCATGAATATCCATGAATTGTTTTTCCTTCACACGATGGTCCAAGATTATGAAGTGAGTAGAATACTTCTGCACACAATCATGCTCAAACCAATGATAAAAGAGTAAAATGGATCCCTGAAATTGAGTTAGGTTCAAACATGAAATGAAAGGTTACACCAAACAAAGACATGAAAGCCTGTCTTTCTGAGTTGAAACTTATGCATTTGTACAGAACAAATGGCATGCAAGCATACTCACCAAAATTACCCTGATGATATCAGCTAAAGCCCAATTGTATGGGATATGTGAGGAACTGAAGTATAAGGCTGTGGTTTTCAAAACAAAAGGTAAGTAAAGTTCCAGGAGTTTATAATATCGGTAACAACCAAAACGATGTGCTCAGCATCAGAATAGTTGGACATGCAGTCGATTGAGTTGAAAAGTATAAAATGCCAACGTTGCCCTTGAGAGTTCCGGGAGTTGATATTTTCAACCAAATGCTGTCAGTGAGAAGAACCAAATATATATGATATGCGTACGTATTTTTAGCAGAGTCTGTATAGTTTGATTCTTCGCTAGTACATTGCACTTGGCTTGTACTCGCACTATATAGAGATTAACTCGTTATTGGCTTGCAAGCTTATCCCTAGTCAGCAGGCATAAGATAGTGAGTTGATCCAACCAAAAGAGGGGTGATAAACCCCTAGAAAATCAGAAAAAGTTAACATCTTTGAAATACAAAGTCTTGACATTTAGCTGTCCTAGTTAATGATTCCAGTTAATGCATTGAGCCGTTTAAAACACTCCCGCGTGACAGAAGGAAGACAGTGATCTTCTCAACTAATCTCCTGTTAGCCCAATTTTGTAAACAATATTAGTTTCATAATATTTTAACCAGCAAGAAAACGTAGATACACATTAAAACAGGGGGGGAAATCGAGCTGAACTTTGGTGACCGCTCTGGCATCCTAATTAATATCAACCACTTTATAGTTGGGCCCTCTCCAAGACATCAAGTATCTACTAGCAAGAACATGATTTCCAATGGCAACTGATTTTGCTAAGAAACCACCAGTTCAGGCTTGAAGTTCTGTGATATTGCAAGCACATCGCTTCCCCCCAGCTCAGACGGTTTATGAAATGTTTGGTGAAGAACTCGAGAAGAAGACTACTAATATATCATAAACTTGAAATGTCACTGTAAATTGTATTCAACAAGACAATTGATAATTCAGAACTGCGTCGTGTAAATTTCTAAACAGAATATAGAACTTTAATTTATGTTGAGCGGGAACTACACATGCTGAAGCAGAAATGTTATATTGCAAATTCACGCATCAAACTGTTGCACTGAGCTGAAATCCAGTTCCGGGATCATCGGTGGAGGGGGAAACCTTGAAGCCAGTAACCACAGCATGAGGTCGGCCACGGCGGCACCTCTGCTACATTTCCTGTACATTATCAGAATCACCGGAGAATAGAGCCTCCACAGAACCATCCCTTCTATAATGGGTTGCATTTTCCACTGTCCAGTTCCTATAAAACACTCCCTGCACCCTCCCTTTAATCATTAACCTCACCTGCAAACCCGGAAAACCCATCACTCAAAAACCTCAAATTTCCACATTCAAACAGTCAGTTTAGAGAAAATCATTATTCATTCATGCTTAACAATAAAAATCCAGTATTGAAGTCACGAAGAGGGTTGCATTTTTATTCCATTCAACTCATAATATTCATTCTCAACGCATTATTAGAAAAGCTCGAATCTCTACATTAAACTAGTCAACTTAGAGACAGACCCTCTACAAAAAACTGAACGAGAATCAAATCCCATTAGCTAACTAACTCACAAAAAGGCTTACTTCTTTCTTATTATCTTTCAGTGCCGTTTTGGTAGAGGGTGATTGAGGAGGTGAGCAAGAATTAGTAATAGTCGTAGTCATGGATGAAAAAAGAGGTCGGAGAGGGTGAGAAAGATAATAGAGCTGAAAGCAGAGATAAGGATAATATAGAAGATAGAGAAAGCAAAGCGAAAGAAAAGAAAAACGAGAAGAACAGCTACAAGAAGAGTGAATGGAGAATCTAGGACAAGGTCTAACATTGTAATAATTTTTGTATATGTTGATGTTGTTGATCCATTTTTCTTATTAGAGAAAGTTGTTGCTAGATATTATGAAGGCATAGTTTGTTTTTTATGTAATGATATTTTTGAAAACAGTTAAATATTAATGTAAGAAGTTATATTGTTTAAATATATCCTTAAAAAAAGAAGAAAAAAAAGAATAATCTGATTATCCTATTGGCCCTATTTTTTTTTTAATTAATGTAGGTGTTTAGATTATATCATATATATTTTGATTAATCCTACCAGTTCTGAAGATAATAAGTTAATGATTATAAACAATTATATAATTCAAATTTAAAATTATATAAAAAAATAAAATTTCACACTCTAAAAAATGATCAAGTAATAGATGGATGGTCTCACTTGATCAATAGTTGTCTGCCGCCTGAGAGTAGCCATTAGGACTTAGGAGTAGTGGCAGTGCATGCCATTAGCTATACAGTTGACATGGAAGTAAGATATAGAGAAGAGCCATTTGTTTTTTTAAGTAGCCATTAGGACTAGTGGAATTCATGCCATTGGCTATACGGTTGACTTGGAAGAAGGATTTGATATTGGATTTTAAAAATATTTAAAAAAACAGAAATTTTATTATTATTATTATTATTTATTTTAATTTAAAAAATATATTTTATATATTATTTTCATGTACGGGTGTCAAAATAATTTTAAAAAAAATTAAAAAATATTATTTTGATATATTCCTCAATAAAAATCACTTTTAAAAACAACTTCAACCACACTCTCAAATAGATACTTAGAAGAGCCATTTTGTTTTTTAAATAATCTAAATAAAGTGTGTGTCCTTTAATAGAAAAAAATCAATTTTGTTTTAATACATTTGATATTGATATATTTATTTATTTATTAATAGTAACTAATTAATATAATTTCAATCAAAATCTTTTTTTATAGAAATATTTTTACAACAAAATTCTAGATTTTATAATTAACATGTATGAACATTTTTTTTTTCAATTTAAAATATTACTTTGGCTCTTTAATATAGCTTCAATACACTTGAGCTATAAAAATATCATAAAAGATAAAAAAATCTCAAAAAATAAACTCAAAACTCTTATATTTCATCCATTCTAATTCGTAGAGTGTTTTTTTGAAAGTATAAATGAGGATCAAATTTAGTTGATTTTTCCTACAATTTATTTAAGATATGAGAAGGGGAAGATAACATGATGTCAATCTGCCAACCCATTTCACTTTCAGCTTCTGAGGTCTACATAGTGGATTACACAGGAGAAAACAAGGGAAGAAAGAGATGAAAAACCATCATGAAAAGATTGCTTGACAATGAACACCTTGGAATTATTCAAGATCTTCTTATCTCTTTCTCTTTTTTTTTCATTTTTGATGTCGGTAATTATTGCTTTAATTTAAAATATTTTTACATGAAAATATATTAAAATAATATTTATTTATCTATTTTGATATCAACATGTTAGATAATTTTAAAAAAATATATTTAAAATGTATTAAAGATTATAATTATGCATTTATTATGTGCTTTAAAATAAAATAAATTTAATTGATATCACACCAAAATGTAATTCTTCGATGAATTCTTTTGAAACAGTAATATTCCATCAAAGTTTTAAAATTATTTAACTAATTTATAAACCTATTTTCCTCATATCTTTATTAATCATTCAATTTTACCTCCATTCATTCTGACAATTGCCAGGCGGCGCTGCAGCAGTAAACTGAATAGTTGCCTTGAAAACCGATTTGTCTTCACCAGTAGCATAGTTATTTTCTTTCATTATCATGTCATCACGTCTTCATTTCATCATTCACACCTCTTAAAGTTTTATTCTATTTATAAATATTATTTTTTAAGGAATTTTTATTTATAAATATATTACAATATTTTTTTAATTCTTCAAATTTATTTTTAACATAGAAGCTGAGAAATAATTTTTAAAAAAATAACCCTTTTATTACCCCCTTCAAAACCCTCATGTTCATGACCGTATCAGTAAACTATAAATTAACCATTTTAACTTTGAAAAATTGATTTCTTATTTTTGAAATTAATTAATTGAATCGAACCAATACTATTTACTTTCATATTATTTTATTCAAAAAACGTATTTTTCTCTTTAATATTTTTCACATTTATGTTTTCCAAATTATTTTAAAATATAAATTACAAATAAAATATAGAAAAATTAAATATTTAGTTTTTTTAATAAATAAAGTAAAAACAATTAAGTCGTTTATCAAAACTAAAAAAACTAATTTATTATTGAAGAGTGTGTGACTATTATTTAATAAAGTTATCATTGATCATTAACCTGAGTTGATATATGACCAAATTGATATGAAATTATTTTTAAAATATATATATATATATAATTATAAAATTTATAGAACAAATGTTTTATTCTCATTCAAGCGAATTACTCTCTTTTTTTATAAAATTTATAGAACTAATGTATCGTGTTAATATAAATTATTCATAAAACAATCATCATGAGAAATTCCTAATAATCTTAAAAATAAAAGGCATGATTTTTTTTATTAAAAAACCATGAAAAATAAATCTTTAAGATATCAACCACTTTAAATAATTAAAAATATATCTCATTAAGATAAACTTTATTTCTCTTAAAGTGCATGTTTAACCCCAACAAAAAAAAAAGTTCAAATGCATGTATAAGAATGTAGTTGTGGTTGCTTTTGAAAATATTTTTCATTTAGAAAATCATCAAAATAATATTTTTTTTATTTTTTAAAATTTATTTTTGACCTCAGCACATATAAATAATCTAAAAACACAAAAAAAAACCTTTAATTTTTTAAAAAAAAAAATAAAACGCAATACCAAACACTATTTAAAAAAAACCAACAAGGTCATGCTCAGTCCTTGATTTTCTTTACAAAATCTTTTATGGGCAAAAAAATATCATCCGCCTTTTTATTTAAAAAAAAAAACTAAATAAAGCATTGTTTACTCGCCTAGATATTGTCCACCAAAAGAGTTGTCAAAAAATCAAGGTGTTTGTTTTACTAAAAAAAAAATCATTGTTTAAATTATTTTCATCTAATAAACACTTCTGCATAGTTATTAAATCAAATTCGGCTAGGGAGCAAAGTCCCGGGTGAACTTGGAAACATTTAAAAAAATATATCTACGACATGAAAAGAAAGACTTGAAATCAATTCATAAGAATATAAACTATATTAAAAAAAATGAAATATAGTATATTTATCTCGAGAGACAAATTAAAAAACAATTCATATGAATATAGATTAAGAAAAAAGTGAAGGGCAATAAACTTATCCCATATCAAAAAAAAAAATACATATGAATTTAAGCTTTATATAACTATTCCACATCAAAAAAAGAAAAAGGTGAGGTCTTGCCCCGATTATGCTCGGTCACTCGGGTTTCAATTTGACCAACAAGCCACCCATGTTTTGCCTATTTAAGACTCGACAAAGATCCCGGGTTGTCAGGGTCCTAGGTCAACCTGTTTAATTGGACCAAGTTTCATAACTATGCACTCCTAGAATCTCAACAAACCAATTTCCAACCCAAAAAAACCCTAAATCAATTCAAAACACAAAATCATATAAAAACAATCTTAACTTCAATCTACTTTTTTCCATGATATGATGAGTACGAAAAAAAACACAAAATAATTAACGTGCAAGACCAAAATGATAAAACCATGGTAAATGGGGATAAGAAATGAGAAACCAAAAATAGACTTCGGGACCAGGTTATGCAAACACGACTCCTGGACAATTAAAAAAGAAAAAGAATCATCATTTTTGTTCTGGTGTCAAATTTGATCCTTGCAGTTTCAATGTTTTATAAGTAATAAATTGAATTTTATTTACAAAATCAAACACTGACTTAAAGGCGAGACTTTTTTTAAAATCATAAGGACTTGATTGCAAACAAATTATCAATATAGATTCTAGTCAATAAAATATCAATATCGAAAGATAAAATTAAAAAATAAATTCTATGATTAGTTTAAGAAATGCTTTCAGGAAAAACATTGAAGCAATACATCGTGCTCTCAGCTAGAGTACTTTTCCCTCCTCTTTTCTTTTACATTTCTTTGTGATAATATGTATTTCTTGCTGCCAAAAAGCTACTTGCATGGCAATACGTTTTCAAGAATTACAACATGAAAAAAAAACAGGTACATGAATTTGACAGTAATAAACCTCCATTACTGAACTTCTAAACCTACCTTAGCTCCAGGAACCAGATTCTGGCCTGGGTGTTATTTCTTGAGACATTCAGGGAAGCAACATTAAAGGCTTAAAAATACTCGGCCTTTTTTTAAAACATGAGGCCAATGGGAAGAAACAATCAACTCTTGCTCTATCCGCCCTTTGATGGAATTTTTCCCTAAACAAATAAAGAAAAATTATCATTCCCTAAACAGAGGTGCGATGTGAAAGTTAAAACGAAAGTTAATACTTTGGTTTTGATTTCCTTTTCTCATTTTAAAGGGAGCAGGTAAGAAGCACGGGTGCTGTTGCAGCCCAAACGAATTCCTTAATATACATGTGCAATTGAAGAGAGGGATATACAATATGCTAATTTAACAAGCTTGACCTGTGATGAAGTTTCGTATATGTATGAGAGATCTGATGCGAGCGTATAGGAGAGCACGACATCTTGTGGATGTTTCTTTCCCCGTATTGGTTTGAGTGTAAAACCTAACAGAAGCATCAGAAAGGTCAGACAAAATATGATAATAGATGGAGCAAATATGAACTGATGTCATGGGGCAATTGTTAACCTTGTAATAAAAAGTAAATGTTTTTCCTAAAAATAAAAAGAAGCTTGAGAATCTTTATTTACAACAAAATAACTGAAATACAGCAAAATAAAGATTACCACGTAAAGAAATTTCAAGATAGAACCAGAGAAGATAAATGATTACTTGCCTCGTTATTGTCATTAAGATTAGCTCTCTTTACATGGTGCAGTTTCTGCATCAAATGGAGTGTTTCTCATGAAACAACAGTTCCTTCATTGACAGGCTGCAGCGGATTTGTCGATTCAAACCTTAAACCAAGTCCATTATATAAAGATTGCATGGCAAACGAATCTGATGTGCATCTATTTGCATTATTCTGTATGTTCAAAATGGAAAAAGGCTTCTTCCCAGATAAAAACTCTTTATGTCCCATGACTCCCGTCAAGGCCCTCAATTAGCTTCGTATATGTTAGGGGATCAATTTGGCAGCCCCTTTTTTCCATGACAGACAGTAGTTCAGAACATCTATCAGCAAGACCACTCTTGAGCAGGCCATCAATGAGAATCTTCCACGCTACTTCATCATAATTATACCCACAGAGAAGCAAATTACCAAAAACTGCTTTAGCCTTCTCATTTTCCCCTTCATCATATAGGCTGCATAGAAGCAGCTTGCAAGACTCTAAAAGTGGTAGATGACCATGTTCCATCATGGCCTCCACTAGTCTCACAGCAGATGCAAGCATTCTCAGTTCACAACAACAACTGAGAAGAGCATTATAAATATCTTCATTCGGAACCAATCCACTTTCAATCATATGGTTGAATAAACTGTTGGCCACTCCCCAGCGCCCCACTTTGCAAACTCCTATGATGAGCTTGGCATAAGTATTGACACCAGGAGTACAACCATGCTCCATCATTTTCTCAAAAAGCTCTAGAGCTGTTTCAAATTGCATTATCTTCCACACATCAGCAGCAATAAAAAAGTTGACGCTTTGGACCAGATCAAGTTGTTCCAAATGGCCGTTTTCATTCACCAGTTTTACCTTCAACAGATGCCTGATTAAAAAAGAATATGTGCGGTGAGAAGGATCGCAACCAGCATCCAACATGCGCTTGAGAATATTGAATGCATCATATGTCAGTCCTAAACGTTCATATGCACTGATTAACAATGTATAAGTCAATGAGTCAGGCATAACTCCTGCTTCAATCATCCTTGCCACCACGCCCTCTGCCTCTTTTAAGTTCCCTGAAGTACAGTATGTATGAATAAATGCAGTGTAAGTATATACATCAGGCTTATGTCCAAGGGAAACCATTTGATTGAAAACCTTATTAGCATGATCAAAATCACCTTCCTTCAACATTTCTTCTATCAGAATTGTATAAGTAGAAACTGTGGGTTTCACTCCCATCTTTGACATATTTTCAACCATTGACAGTCCTTCTTGGACTTTTCCCTCTTTGCAAACCCCATATATCAGGGAATTAAAGGTGGATGAGTTTGGCAAGCAGTCCTCACTGCGCATTCTCTCAAGCAAAGAAATGGCGTCATCTATTTTCCTAGCTTTGCAATGTGCATCAATCAATGCAGTGTACATGACCTCATTTGCCTTTATGCCTTTCTCCTTGAGTGAATTAAATAAATCACATGCTTCTTCCATCCTTTTTGATTTACAAAGGGTGTCTATAAAAACACTAAAAGTCCACTGGTCAGGGACCAAACCATTTTCCTCTAACAAATCTAGCAATTTATATGCACTATCAAAATGACCTGCTTTACACTGCACATGAATTAACGTATTATATGTAACCAGGCTCGGTGTTAGCTTACTCTCAAGCATCTTACTGAGTAACGCCATTGCCTTGTGGACATTTTTCCGTTTACTAAACCCACATATCAGCTCATTGTATGTGCGTTCATTTGGCCTACAATTATTTGATTCCATCAAACCCAAAATTTCCAGTGCAGCCTCTATCTTCCCCTCCTCACAATACCCTCTAACCAATGCATTATAGGTGACCACGCTGGGAACCAACCCTTTCTCCACCATTTCATTTAGCATTCTTCTGCTCTCATCAAACTTTCTTTCTTTACACATAGCATCGACCACCACAGTATAAGTATGAACATTAGGCTCACACCTTCTCTCCATCATTTCATTAAACAAATCCATCCCTTCCAAATTCCTATCATTTCCAAATAATGCATGAATAATCACTGTATATGTACGTACAGTGGGATAGCAATCATCCTCCCTCATCTTCTTAAACAAACTAATACCCTCATCTATCCTTCCAGCCTCGCAAAGGCCATGAATAATAGTGGTATATGAAACATCATTTCTTCGACAGCCCTTATTGGGCATCATATTAAAAACCTTATATGCACTGTTTACATCATTATTTCTACAATACCCCAGTATCAAAGAAGTATAAGTAAAACTATCTGGGCTCAGACCCGCCTGGAAAATCTTGCTCACATACAGATTAGCCTCAACTATATTACCCATCTTGGAATACGCATTAACCATCGTATTCAATGTATACATGTTGGGCAAGATCATATCATTCAACATTTCAGTATAAACCGTCTTGATTTCATCGATCATCAAAAACCTCGCTAACATCATTAACAACTCATTATAGCTTCTAACGGTCAACTTAAACTTATTATCGTTGTCATCTTTATTCATTTGCCTCAAAAAATCTAACAGAAAACGAATATCATCGACAGAAACGCAAGTTTTAATCATGGAAATGCGGATTTTCTCAGCAACACCAAATAAATTATTGGGAATCAAAATTTTTAGAAGAAAAGAATGGGATTCGACAGTGTGCTTAAAGCCAGGTTTTATAAAGGGTAAGGAGTTGAAGAATTGGAGGGCAATCTTGGGGTTGAGATTAGGGTGATTGTTAAAGAGAGAGGAGACATGGGAAGGGGATAGATTGGGGATTAGCTTCTGGAAAGAAGGGTGTTTTTGCCATTTAGGATGGGAGAGGATGGAGAGAAGATGGTGCGAGGAGAGATCATCAGGTGGATCAGGTTCTACTGGAAGGGAAGCGATTGAAGAAGAAGGAGAGGAAAAGGAAAAGATGGGCTTTTTGAGATGGTGAAAGATTGGAGATGAGGACTCACCTGATAATGATGGAATAATGGACGTTGATTTTCTCATGACGCTGGTCATGAGTCCTCCATTCAACCAAGGGTTTTAGCAGTTCATTTCGAGATGTGTTGAAGGAGTTTGTAAAATGGTGTGCCTCTTCATTTTTGTTTTCGTGCTCAGCAGCGGCTGCAGTCTGGAGAGTGGAGAGAGGAGGGAGGCTACTGGGTTATTCTTCGTTGACTTGGGTTTACGTTTTGGGCTTACACCATTGGTATTACTGTGGGCCCAGAACTAATTCCTTTTATTTTCGGTGAAGGCTATTTTCTATACTTGCCCAGATGGTGTCTGGCGGTTCAAAGCAACCATAGGTTGAACCGTAGAGCTAAATATAACATTTACCAAACAATAGATGTTTTTTATTCAGAGCCATGTCAAAAGTTATATATATACACACACATGTATATATGTATATATATATATTTTTTTTTTAATTAATTGCACAAGTTGATAGCTATATCAAAAGTATAGTACTCAACACACACAAAATTATTTTTCATTAGACTCAACTTCAACCACAGTTTTAACCAAATACTTTAATTTCAGTTATGAACCGCAACTAAAAGCATTTTTCACGAAACTGATTTTTTCAACCTCAACCACAACAGCAATAAATGTGTCAAACAGCCTCTTAATTTCACTTTCTTTTGTCTTTTTTTAAATAGATGACGGACTTGTTTGTCAATGCGTTTTAAAAATATTTGAAATTTTTATTTTATTTTTTACTTAAAATCAAATATTTTTGATATTTTTAGATCATTTTCATGTGCTGATTTCAAAAATACTTTTTAAAAATAAATATCATTTTGATACATATATGAACAAAAAATATTATCAAAAAGAACCTCAATCACATTTTCAAACAGGCACAACGACTAGAATCCACGGTAAACTGCAGGAATAAATTAATTTTTATGGTGTGAGAAAATGTTTAGGCTTGTAAGAAAGAGAGGAAAAAATCGCAACTTCGATCGAATGATTTGATTTATTTTAATTACTTATAAAAAAGACAAATGAATAAGATAAAAAATGATCATGATAAAATAAAATAAAATTTATTTTAATTTTTATCCAATTAAATTTAAATAACAAAATTAGGTCAAAAAAGGAAGAAAAAAAACTAAAACGAGTCATTTTGCATTAACATGGCAACCTTAAAACTTGGGTAATAAAAACACGATAACTCAAAACATAATAAATGAAACAAATCATAAAGTTTAAATCCAAATAAATCAATTGTAGAATAATTAAACCTATCACAACCTAATACTAGGTTCCTCAAGATTATCTTTCTTTTTCATATATATAAAAAATATGAAAAATAAAAAATACAAGCAAGTGATTTAGTTGGTAAGAACAGGTTGAAAAGCGATCCATATACATAGCTGAAAGATGAAAGATGAAAAGACCGAAGTGGATCTTTGAAAAAATTGAAAAATCAATTACACCGTTTAGAACCTAAATGTGAAAAACAATACAAATATAAGATTCATTTGGGTGGATTTTGGATGAATGTGTATAGATATTAAGTATAGACTTAATTAGACTTTTAATAGGTTGATTCAATTTAATCATGGCCTGATTAAAGGTTTGATTAAGTTTATAAATTATTTTAGGGTTAAAATTAAAAGAATTATTAAGTGTAAGGATTTAGTTAGACTTTTAATGTGTTAAATTAATTTATCTAAGGACTTAAATGATGAAAATTAAGTTTGAAAACTTAATTTGGGCTTACTTAAAAAAACATTGGGATTTTATAGTATTAAATTTAATCTTTAAAAGCTTAATTAGATGAAATCATGGGTGAAGTTATAAGAAAAACAAAGTTTATGGGTCAATTAAAGACCAAATTAAAAAAAAAATCAAGACCAAGGACTTTTATGCAAAAGGTGCACAACATTAAAGGTTGTACCAAGCTTTTATAGGGTATAAATTAAATAAGATCAAAGTTTAAGGATTTATTGAGGATTAAGTTGACCATAAAAAAACCAAGAGCTTCTTTGAAAAAGTCACAAACTTAAGAGCTCTCAATTGATTTTTTGTAGGGACCTAATTGAATAAAATTAATTATTTTTGTCTCAAATAAGGATGTTGGAGCTTAAATTAAACCAATAAGGATAAAACTAAAGTTTCCAAAATTCCATTTAGAATTCCTATAGTTTAATGTGAATACATGTTGCTCATTTTTAATATAAAAAAACATGAACATGTCGTTTATTCCTGGTTTGTTGTCTTACTCCATCGAAAAGGATGATCGAGTTGCCATATTCAAGCCAATGATCATAACATCTCTTACCACTTTGGAGGTTTTAACTACCACCATTCAACTAGGGAGATTCGTTTTTACAAGGTTGTTCCACCTTTTTATGTCTTGTGCCCCCACCTGTCAGGAGAAAGCCCTTAACTTCTAGTTTTAAAAGCATTTTTGTCTACTTTAGTAGAATATGATAGTGTAATCCTCAATTTTAGGTTGATAATGGAAAAGTTACAGGCCACCAAGTCAATCATGATTTGCTATTAGTTGAAGACTAACACCCCTTTATAAAATATATAACTTGGTTGACTACACTTACCCTTTATTTTCCCTGATTAACTCATGAAAGTTGAGCTCTTAATCAAGCGAGAAAGAAAATTGAAAAACAATACAGAGAATAAAGATCTTCTAACATATCAAAGACAAGAATCGTTTATGATCTAGTTTTGTAAAATGCCTTTAAACCCCCAAATAGTTTTGTAAAATGCATGCCATGACAAAATCAATAAAAATATCGACAAACAAAAAACACTTGGAAAAAATCAAAATTACGTAATACGAGCAAACCTTGTGACCTAGATCGTTCTAGTAGGATATCCCACTAAAATCCAGAAAAAACTATGAAGATTAATTCCAAAAAGAACCAAATCTTGAAAGATAAATAAAAAAAGATTAAAATCTCTTTTTAAAACTTTCAAATTCACAACCTAAGTCATGAGATTGATATAACCCTTAGGAAAAAAAACAAATAAATCACAAAGCATATATTATTTTTTTAAAAATCATCAAATGATAAACCAAAAAAGAATATATAAAAAAACAATGTTAACTCTCCAAAAATAAAAGTAAAAGTATAAAAAAGCATAGCTTAGAGAAAAATATTATTCCAATAAATAGTATTTTATGAGTAGGTGTATAGTAAAATATCCTTTTTTCATAGTTTATCTTATTCATATGACATAACATTTATTTTACATAGTCTTTTGATTATCAAAATTTCTATTGTTATTCAAAATTTATATATTGAACCTGAACCAACTCAAAGTCAAATGGGAAAAAAAGCATTATGTTAACTCTTTAATATAATATAGGGATGAAAAAGGTAAAATCATAACTATAACTTGAATTAGAGGTTGGACGTATATGAGTTTTAAGTTGCCCAATGAGGGTTGACTGAGGTCAACCATAAGTTTTTTTAAAAATAATATAACATTATTTTTAAAAAATAGTAGTCTTTCTGCTAACTCATTTATTTCAAACAAACAAGTCATCTATTCTACCTGTGAGCCAACTAGTATTGGTGAGTCTTACAACTAATGTAAAACCTATTTCGTATCCTTTTTATTGTCATTTGTTATTCATGCGAAAATATAGCTCATATGTGTGGGTGATGGTGTTGAAATTTAATTATTCAATAAAGGACTAAATTAATAGATTTTATAAATAGAAATTTAAAAACCATGTCATTTTAATAATAAAAAACACAATCACTCTCATCCATATATCTAGGTTAATGGATGAGTTTTGATCAAGTCAATTCTGTATTGATTGGGTCATTAAGTTAAATTATTTTTTGTATAGGTAAATCATTGTTTTTATTTTTTTATTTTTTCTTCAGCATAAAACAATTGTAGGTCTCAAGTCAACTCAACGAACCAATCTTAGTTTTAAAACAATATTATTAACACTCATAGGATAGGCTAGTATTAACTTGAGTGTTTGAGTATCAAATTACTTTTATATTTACAAAACAACATATATGTCCTCTTGGCTCTCACTTTAAATGTATTTTAAATATTAAGCAACAAATATAAAAACAATCATGGATGACAATGTTTAGAATAACTTATGTTTTTCACCTTGCTTGATCTAGTTAACCCAGAATCATGGTATGCTCATTACATTTTATCAATTAGGTCAATTTAGTTGAGGATTTTGTGTAATCATTAACCTAATCCAAAATATGACCACTCATGTGTTCATGACATAAACCATAATTTTAGCTAATGGGATCTTTTTCATTAAAAATAATAAGAAAAAGGAGAAAAAACTACTACATTGAATTTTGATTGGGTTAAAGACTAGGTCAATAAGGTTTGATCAAATAGTAGCTTGTCTATTTGATTTCATTGCTAACTTAGGACTTGATTGTTGGGTTTTTTAATCAATTTATTAGATCACATTAGGTTTTACAAGTGCCTAAATTCATCCTCTTATAAAAACCAATTAGATGTTTGATATGGTTAATCAAAATAATTATTAAAAAGCATATTGTTCCCATCCAATAAAAAAACATTTAGAAATCTTAAAACTATGAAATAAAATCCTTCATGAAAATCAAGATATAAAAAAATATATATCATAAAAAACTCTAAATAAAAAAACAAAATATTATTGTGGAAAAAAACTATTTTCACATTCTTATAATTCACCATTATGGTAATTTTTTATTATTATTATTATTATGATTTTGGTCCATAAATTTATTTTTATTGATTGCATCATTTTAGGCCAAATTAAAACCTAATTACTTAAAATTTGTTTATCAATGACTAGATTGAAAGAAAAAGAACTAGAGTGAGAAAGGCACGGAGAATAAATTGTTGTTTCAAAATTTGGACAAAAAGTTCACTTTGATCCTCATATTTTCCGTATTATAAAAATTTTGTCCCTATATTGTTTTTTGAAAATTCTATTTCCATCCAAAACTTCATTTTATTTTTTTATTTTTTTTAGTCTATGGTTTGATAAAGAAAAAGGAAAGTGGTCACATTTTGGTGCTAGAAAAAGAAAATATCGATTGACAAAGATTTTGACCATGAAAAAAAGTCAATTTTAGTGTCAATAATTTCCTTCACTTTACGTGAGATGACATATATGAGCTCTAGAATATTTTTAGTTTCAAGTTGATTTTATATTTTTAGGTGGTTTTAAAAAAAAATAAAGGCATATATAAGTCTGTCAATATTTTTATGATATTTTATAAGTGATTTGGATAAACAAAAACAGTTTGAAAAATAAATTTCTATATAAAAAAAAGAAGAAGAAGGTAACCTGATTTTATGATAACTGTTATGATTGGAATATAGAAAAAAAATAGATGACACGTCATTAAGTTCTCTTTTAAAATGAAATGCAATTCACCCCCACTACAAGATCAAAGACAATATAGGCCAACAAAGCATGACTTGTTATACAAATTTGATTTTCTTAATTGATATGTTTCTTTATATGTGTGTTTTAAAATAATTTTTAAACTAATAACCCCTTTTTATTTGTCTTTTTTAAAACAACATTTATTTTATTTTTCATTATTATTTTTTACCTATTTGATTTTTTAAAAGAGATTATTTTAATTCATCTATATTTTTTGTATTATATACATACAAAATATATTTTCAAAAAAATATTTATTTTCTAATACATGAAACCTTTCATAATATTTATTCATTTGATTTTATTCAATTAATTTCATGTTTGTCTATTTATATCATTATTTGATTAAATAAAATATAAATTTTATAAACAAAGTTATTAAATATAATTGGGTAGATAATTTATTATTGCGATATCAAATATCTTGATTTCCATTCAACTCTCAATTCTTTTAGTTTTTTCTTTGGTTATCATTTACGACTTCTTTTTTTAACTTTTATGATTTTCAGTTTATGGAATTAAATATATGCATTAATTTTTATTTTATTTCATATATTCAAATCATTATATATTAGAAAATACTGTATATTTAATTCTCTTACTAGATAGATATTTTTGTATTCCATAGGATGTATGAAATAGCTATTGAATTACATAAGCTGAACGCTCATTCGTCGCTGCGAGTTGCCCAAATAAATGAATTGGATTTTAGCTCCGAGTCAAATCTAAAAGTTAAGTGACTCTTTGGTATGGCGATACTACCGATTTTAAAGTTAAGTGACTCTTTGTTATTGCGATACTACCGATTTTTGGCTGAAATTTGAAGAAGAAGAAAATTTCATTTTAAATAAATATGTTTTTGTGTGTTTTAGATCATTTTGATGTGCTGATTTCAAAAATAATTTTTAAAAAATAAAAAATATATTATTTTAATATATTTCAGTACGATAAACACTTTAAAAAGCTAACACAACAACACTCCCAGAACTGCATTAAAACAGGAACAACAGAGTCGGGCGTGAAATAGAGCAAATAGGGCATGGGCATGGGCATGGGCATGGGCCGAATATTATATGAAGATATTGGGCTCGTTTCAGAACTTTAGACCATGGTATAGAGGGTGTAATGATATGGACCAAACTCCAAAGTGTATCAAGGCCCATATTGAATTTCGGGTCGCCACATGCTTCACGTTGAAAAAATTATGAAATTGATATTTCTTTATAATTTTTATTTGGTAATGTTTTAATAAAAAAAAATGTAGTAGAGTATAAAACACATTTAACTTTTTAGCGTTTTTAATCTAACCATGAAGTAACAACAAAATCAATTTCAGCAACATGAAACTTTGAAAATGTATGTCTTTTGAGGAAAAGCTTGAGAATAAAAACAATTAATTTTAAATATTATCCAATGTTGAAAAGTCAAAAACAAAATCGAGATATGTTTCCTCTTCTGCGGTCAAGATTTCAACTTTCAGCGCCGAAGTTGTCAAACAGGTGTTGAACAAGAACCCAGGTGAAGACGGAGGAATGCACGTGGGCCACGACGAGTTCAATTCTTTTGAAAAGCCGAGTCTCTTTATATCATCAACTACTACTAAGTACTAATAGTAATAAATTTAGTCAAATATATTGATAGTCAAATAAGAGACATTCAAACCATTCACTGCCTCCTCCTTCCTTGCTAGTGGCCACCAAAGTCCAGGAATATTAATTTTCCAAAGAAGAGGTTTAGGTCATGTTTTGCATTTTATTTCAAATATATTTTTGAAAAAAAATTAAAAAAAATAATTTTATTTTTTACTTTAAATTAATTTTTTGGTGTTTTTAGATCATTTTCATTGATGGATGATATTTTAAAAAAATAATAATAAAATATTATTTTGATATATTTCTAAACAAAAAATAATTTTATAAATAATATCAATCACGGTCTTAGATAAGCACCGGCTAAACCCACCGTGGTTTAGTAAAATAAGTTTGAGGAATATTATGTTTCATTTTATTATTTTCTTAACATAATGCCCTCATCATTCAGAAACTTGAATTCCTAATATAATCTCGAATCTGAACAGTAAAATTAATATTCAATACGCTGTCGTATCATTTCTTTTTTTTTCCTCCCTGGTAAATAATATAGTCAATTATGCCTCATATACTTCATTCACTGTACAAACATATTTCAAATCGAATTGGCGTTTTGAGAGCATGTTCTAATTTGATGAACATAGGCAAATAATTCCTCCTGAAAACACGAGATTGAAAATGATAGCCACAAACTTTGAATTATTTGTCAAGAGAAATTATCGGCATAATTGAATTGTCAAAAGTGGGCGATAATTCATTGAATTGAATCAAATCTTTATTTAAGTGAAGGAAAAAATAAATTCTAACGTGCCGCTTTAATCATTTTATTGAGGGTTTTTGTAGTTGTTTTTAAAAATATTTTTTATTTTAAAATAATATTTTTTTATTTTTTAAAAATTATTTTTGAGATATAACCCTATTAAAATTATCTAAAATAATTTAAAATAAAAGGTTGAATTTATTGAGAGAAACACTTTCCTCAACGGGGTTAAAGACATGTATAGGAGTGCATTTAATTTTATTTTTATAATACTTTTCATTTGGAAATAAATTAAAATAATTTAATAAATTAAAATAATTGATTGGTTCAAAAAATATTTTTAATAAGCAACGATAAACGGTGATAGAGTTGAGCGGAGGGAACAGGGGACATGGATGACATTGACGTATTTGAAGAGAGAAATTAAAAGCCGTAATAGCTAAAAGAAGTTGCTTGCAAATTCAAACTCCAACACGGCGCCATGTGTGGATGACGTGGAGTGGGTCCCACAAGGACAGAGCTAGAAGGGTGTTTTTCATTTCTTCTGGTGGGCTAACGGCAATTTTCAAGACCTGGTATCTATTTTCCGATAAATAGTTCACCTCGATCTAAATAATCGATGGCATTCCATGGCCATCCATGCATGGCATGACTCGCCATTGTCATGGATCTCATCATCATTCACATACATCATCTAGCTAGCCCTGGAAGAAGAGGCCAGCATGTTTGACAAAAAATCGAGAGTTTATGATGGTCATAGTCATGGCTGAGTCAGAAATTGCGACCTTATTCATGACTCACCTTCCTCTTTCAATTTGGCCTTTTCTTTTGAAAATGAATTTATGATGCTGACAAATTCAATTTTCCATTAAATTTCATTATCTTCTACCACTTCTTATTGCTATCTTAGGTTAGCAAAAACCACTCTACTTGTTGAATTTCGATAACATACAGATCCCCGAGGTGGCTACCTCACCACCACAACTTCAGATCCTCAGGCTGAGTGCCTGCCCTGTTCCCGTCTTTCAGCCCATTCCTACACGTCACTATTTAGAAGCGAAATGAAAAATATATCAAAATAGTTTATTTTTAAAAAAAAATATTATTTTTTAAATCACTATATAAAAATATTAAATAAAAAAATTAACTATTTTTGAAATGAAATGAAAAATTATACACAAGCATGGCAAAATGCTTCGCCTCATTTAACGAGGATGAGATACGATATGGGCGCGTAGATGCCATGGAATGGATGTTTGGGGAATCTTGGGAGCTCTCTCTCCCTTGTCTCCTCCAGGAATATCACGCACGCCCACCGACGTCAAATTAAAATTCTAGGAAGTAATAATTAATTAAGCTTCTTTTTTTTTTTTTACAATTTCTTTTCGTGATAACAGCGGCAAGTTTCGTGTCGAAGGACTGTAAGTAGAAAATCCCTTTGATAAACCTGAAAATTCTAGTCGTGTTTCTCTAATGAAACATCATTTAAAGAAGAACAATTGGTGAAAAAATTTGACGATCGTTGACAAGAAGACATGATTTTGATTTTGTTTCGTAAAAAATTATGATTTAATTGATGATATATATATATCGGCTCGTGTCTCTCTCCCATGTTGTGGGAACCTAATCACATGGCTGATGATCTCGCTAAACAAGGTGTCTCTGGTATGGTTATGATCTCTCCGGTTGGATCCTACTGGTATTAATGATGCAGTGTCAATTTCCCAGAAAGTGCTGTGATTATTTTCTCTCGGATATCTTCAATGAGTGTGACGTTTTCTCTCGGATATCTTTAATGAATGTTATGTGATGATACAAAACTTACAATTTACATCGATTTTAAGTTCGAATCAGAATATATATATCAACTTAGAACAACCATTTTCTTAATCGTTCATCCCGAATCCATAAAATATAGCTTATAAAAAGTAGATTTCCTCGGCTCCAAAATCATATTTTCTGTCGGTGCAATAGAACACGGCTAACCCGCGGTGATAGCTGCTTCCATGATCAGTACGTCGCTATTACAAATCAAACAAACTGAATTTATTAGGCGAGTTAATTTACGGCAACATGATTTCTTGAATATCCCCACGGTCTATTATTCCTCTGGCTGTTGCCCATAGTTCATACACACGATCTAAGGCGTGTGGTGGCTCCGTCTATTATTCCTCTGGCGGTTGCCCATGGTTCATATACACGATCCAAGGCGTGCGGTGGCCGTGGCTCCGTTGTTTTATAATTAATCATAGTCAATAAGCACCGTGGAGCCCACAGTATCAAACTAGTGGTGGCTCCCCGGTTGTCCCGTAAGAGAAGAGAGTGTGTTCTCTGGTGTGGCTTGTAATCTTTTTTATTATTTATTATTATTATTATTATTAACCCTTCAAGGGTATTGAGAAAATGTTGCCCATCAAGAATAGCCGGTCGTTAATACTGTTGATGACGCAATAAAATATATTTTTATCAAAACTATCTTGTATAAAATTTCAAATTATTAAATAATATAATTTATATTATTATATAACACATACTCTCGAGTGAAAAAAAAAAATTGGACTTG
Organism: Salix exigua; assembly: GCA_032356905.1. Taxonomy (NCBI): domain Eukaryota; kingdom Viridiplantae; phylum Streptophyta; class Magnoliopsida; order Malpighiales; family Salicaceae; genus Salix; species Salix exigua. Next base: position 7,542,095 of record CM063593.1, on the reverse strand, counting down.
AAATTTCCATACAAACTTGCACTACCTTGTGCTTCGAGGGGGTGAGATTCGAACTCGTGATCGCTAGATTAACAAGATCTTAAAACTATGCTACGGAGCTATCTCACTCAAAAAATTAAATTGTTAGATAAAACTACATGATATGATTTATATTATTCTCGCTCAATATAATATATAAATATTGATTTGTTTTCATTGATATATAATAATATATGTTTTCTTGCTGGCTAATTAATTGAGCAAGTAATGATAAGCAGAAGAAGAAGAAAAATAGCACTACAAAGATGATGATCATTGCGTGCAGAATGTTAACAAGAAGATTGGAGTGTGATGATCACATTGATTATATTTATATATCTAGAGAAGCATAATGTACGGCGAGTTGGCTCTTGAAGCTTATCCTAGCTAGCTTAATTACTACATAAATAAATAAATAAATTGTTAGGTTCCTCCATTAATTGTTAATAAATAAATAAATTAATTAATAAATTGTTAGGTTCCTCCATTAATTGTTAAGTGAGTGTAGCAGTAGAAGATTGCGATCATGCATGGAGACCGCATTTTCCTTCCCATTTTTTTTTTTTTTTTGTGATTGTTTGTCTCCATAACATTCTTGTTTTTTAGCCAAACGGAACCTAGCTATGAGTGCAATCCAGGTGGCTAATTTGGATTGAAGTATGACCTCATTTTGCAATGCGACCTCGTTTTTGGGCCCGCATCTGCTGGCCTTCTAGACCCTTCCCAATCGTCCCACTCCCACCCACTCGTGACCGATGACAGAGCGCTGACGTGGAATCCAATTGTAATAGAGCCCAGTCTTGGTTTCAGACGTGCCTGAAGGTGGTCAGTTCCTTACTACAGTATATTGTCGTCGGAAGCAAATAAAAACACTGTGAATGATATTGTATAATATATAGTCCTCTCTCCACAAGAAAATACATCACGCAATAAGCTGCGTCCATTCGAATTGCTACGTACTATATGCGCTATGGTGTAGGTCAGATCGATCATTTTTAAAAATAAACATGAACAAGATATCCATGTTGCTACTATTATTTTTTCTAATGAAAAAAATGAAGTGTATGAGAATTGATTAGATGTAATTTTGCGAGTCTTAAAATAGCTCATCCAACCTGTAAAAATATGGTTGGGCTAAAACAAGTTTCAAAATAATATTTTTTATTAATATTAAAGTAATAGTATATTGGATTGATTAAGGGCTATTTGGAAGTGTGGTTACGGTAGCTTTTCAAAGTACTTATCGTGCTGAAATACGTTAAAATGATTTTTTTTAAAAAAAAAATATTTTTAAAATCAACAAATTAAAATGATCTAAAATACATAAAAATACTTTTTCATATAAAATAAAAAAAAATCAAATTTTGGACAAAAATCAATGAAATCCCAATGGCACAGTCCATTCACCCGTGATGCGTACAATCCAAATCATTTTTTATTAATTTTTTTTTGTCAAAATACTTTTTCGCAAATACTATTATTTAATCGTGTCACCATGACAAAAGATCAACTATAACATTTAATAAGATATTCCTATTTTTTTAAAAATGAAGTGAAACATATTATTTTTGTCTGTTTAAAAATAATATAAAACCAATTTAAAGTCTTCTTGGTATTTTAAAATCTTTGTTTGAGACGTTTCTTTATCAAAACATCGAAATCTTAAGAATCCATCTTCACAATGTCAAGTCTCAGAACTCTATTTGCTTTAATTAATCTAGAAACCAGCCGTAAACACAAGAATGAGCGTCCATAAATTTGAAGTTCAACTAAGACAACATGTTAGATAGCAACATGAAATTATTTTAACACCTTACCTCATGATTTAAAATTTTAAAAAACTAGGATGGTTGTTTGATATTAATTAATAAAACGTCGCCGGTTTCGTCTGTCAGGGTGTGTCTATTATTACTATATTTCATTACTATTGAGTTATTCTTATCTCGGAAATATAATATAGCCTTATTAAATTAGGTGTTGTGTCGTGATGTAGGGTTTGAGGATCCAGGAGTTTCTAGAGTGCGACTATTAATTTAATTTTCAACTAATGACTGTGGCCCTCGCTAACCTTTGGTGATTTGTATGCGCACTTTACACTATAAATTAAGATATTAATAACGTTTCGATTTTTCTACTTGTATGTAACGTTTCGGTTTTAGAATATTTCGGTAAAGTGAAATTAATACAATGTATTGTTTTGATTTTGAGGCCGAAATGACACACACGGAATGATACCGAGATGTTTCGGCCGGTATTTCCTGAATGGACCGGAATTAAAACCAAGATAAAAACGATATCGTTTCGTCTTGATTTTTTTAACGTCACGAAATATTCTAGCCGTAGTATTAACAAATCTGCTATAAATAGTGTATTTTTATATGATCAAGTTGGATTAGATCATTTCAACATAGTCTGAATGCTAACGAAGCCATTTTGTGGAGAGTAAAAACCCTAGCCCCTCTCCAATCACATCCAGCTTTTTCTATGGAGAAAACGGGGGGCACCTTTCTTATATCGTCTTAACGATGGGCTAATTCGTTGTCTTATCTCAGCTATATTTAATTAAAAATGTGAAAGACACACGTATTTATAGTCACCGAGCAATTTGCCCCCTACGATTATTTATTAGGGTTTGTAATTTTTCTATCATTCATGTTCCTATCAAATAAATAAATAAAAGACTCGTGTTTGCTGCTATGTATTATCAAATAAATAAATAAATAAATAAAAGACTCGTGCTTGCTGCTATGTATTATCTTCTAACCCCTTGCGTTGCCGATTGGATTATTAAGAGACGCGAGAGAGATCACGCCCTTTTCTCTTTTTCTTTCTTCTTATGAATAAATGCCCTAAAATCACTCTCTTTCTTGGTTTGGCCTTACAGAACTTGCACGGACGTGTCCGCCAAGCAATATAGTAATGCATAGTCAATGATTCAATCTCTTATATATATCCAGTCATACAATCTCTTATAGGTAGATACTTCCACCATGTGAAGAGATACAAAGAATCAAAGAATTGCTCGCTCGTGATACGAGGGACGATTTTTATTTTTATTTTAATATATAGTCTCTAATAGGAGGAAGAGTATGTTAATCTCAATCATATATTGAAGCTAGATGACAGATTGTTTATGATTTGTATAGTAGATCTCAAATTTAAATCAGGACATGTTTTTTTTGAAGAGATTAGAAGAATTAGAATTTTACTCGTTTAACTAAATTTATAAAATATATTTTTTGGGTATAAATTTTCCTTGAATAAAAAAAACATTTCCTTTTAAAAAAATTATATATCAAAAATATGATTGCATTAGCACTACATAAAGGGTATAGAGATATATCATAAAATTTCACAAGACATAGATGTAAAGGTGACATATTTTCATGAAGTGTTTGGAGGTTATTAATTTCAACAATTAAACGTCACGTTAGCTTGCAATAATGGGTGTATTAAATAATCAATAATGGATGTATTAAATAATCGATTAGGAATATAGTTGATATTGTGTTGTTTTTTTTTAAAAAAAATCGTTCATAAATACATTAAACTTATATATTTTTTTAATCTTTAAAAATTATTTATAATATTATCATGTCAAAATAATCTAAAATTACGCACACAGAACTCTTTTTTTAAAAAAAAAATCTTTTTTCCTCAAACACCCCTAAATATCAAGCTCATAGCCTAACGAAAGAGTTTAATTTACCTTCATTTCCCAATATATACATATCGAGATGATGCATTAATATAATTTAGATAATTACTTAACTTGTGATTTTATATTTTTTTTGTTTGAATTGGATATTTGTGAAACTAATTCATAATTAAAGGCATTAAAAAAAAACCGCCAGCGAGAGGCTTAATTCTTTATCGTGATGGAAAAGGCATCCTCGGCTTAACGCCTATTGGATGTCACAAAACGGATTAAACCATGAAACTCAAATCATTCAAATACACTGTATTATCAGTTTTTTTTTAAAAAAATAATATATTGATTTTTATTAAAGCATTTGATTTACTTTGATTTTTTTCTTTCGTGATATGTTTATATTTTTATTTACATATGATTAATTAATTTATTTTAAATTATCTTGGTATCATAACTCAAGTTAAAATTTAAAAGGTTACCTGATATCAACTCAGGTTGATTCAATATGTTATTATATTAATATTTTTGTAAAATTTATTTTCTTTAATTATTTTTTTTCTTCCAATCTTATCATTTACTTTATTTTTTTGTCATTTTTATCATTTAAAATTATAATTCCTATATACTTTATTTATTTAATTGGAAAAAAAATACCCCTGCGTGCGAAACAATAACATAGCAAATATATGAAGTTGCCAGCTTCCGAAGTTTCTACTTTCTGGAGAGTAGCCAATGCTACCTGACCTTGATATGAAAAATTGACACCTCACCATCTCTTCCTTTAACAGTAGTAGTCCCCTTTCGAAGCCATCCCAGCAACCACTAGATTGTGGCCCGCACAATACTTCTGCCCGGATCTAAACAAAATAGGTACACTTTATGTTTTGAAATATTATAATAAAAATATTTATTTATTAAAATATATTTTTAATCCATTTCATGACTCAAAAAAACACAAAATCACCTTAAAACCCGAAATCAAAAAACATTGGTTCAGCCCACGATAATATATAAAATGGTGAACAATATTCGTGATAGAGTGAAAGTAGAAGCTATTTAACCAAATGTGAGTGGTCGGCACTCTCATTTCTTGAAAAAGATATGGGTTCTATCCTAACTCTCGTACGGAGTCACCACTTTAGCCAGCCAGCACCTGCCTCTTATTGGAGCTGGCTCGATGTGAGAGAGGATTGTTATGGGTTGTGGATTTGACTTAAAGGCACCACTCCTAGTTGGGGCTCACCGAGGACAACCTCGTGGGAAAAACCCAAAAAAAAAGAGTAGAAGCTATTTTATTAGTATATAGTCAATGGTTGTTTGGGGTTATGGTGCGTACAACACGTATTTCATGATTTTCTGAATTTTATTATTCTAAAATTATTGTTATTTATGTTTTTTTATTCTTTTGATAGGTTAATATTAAAAAATATTTTTAAATAAAAAACATGTTAAAAATTATGTACACTCTTGATACCTTCTAATAATATGATAACAGTACTTGATCAAATTTTGTTCGTACGAAAGCGATAAGGAAGGCGTGTATGTATGTACTGCATGCCGTTTATCCAAGTCCGTGAGTCGTCGTCTTGAAGTGAATATTATAGAGACGAGGAAGAGTGGACGACCCGCTAACATACCCTTCTCTAAAATCATGCCACTAAACACAACCGGTAAAATATGAAGAAAAAAACCGGAGCGAAAAATAAACAAATTCAGAAATATTGCCTTTTGTATATGAAAAATAAATCTAATAAATATATATATATATAATTAATTAATTAAACAAGTCACATCTTAATCAACAGTTGCCAATAAATTAAAATTTGTATCTTAATCGATATTCATGTCTCCCAAAATGGCACGCAAGAAGGAAAAAAACCACAATGCCATATCGCACATAAGATTTGTTTAGGGGTTGTAATAACAAAGGCTTACATTGATTGAATAGATGAAGGAGATAACAATTAAAAACCAACAACTGAACCGACTTTACAGGGCCGGCCCGCCACCATCTCTGATCAGTTCTCCTAAACTAAGCCAGCCACATGGATAATCCCAAAATTATCTCTACTAATATGTATTTACTTTTCCCTTTCTAAAGCTCATGTACATTTTCGTACTTCTCTCATGGCATATGTTGTATCCACCCCCCCGTCCGATCAGCCAGTCACATGACAGAACAAGCATTAGGATTCTCATCACTGAACATCTGAGGTGCGTGGGGAAGATGATGGTCCAGCATATAGCCTTGATTTCCTCCAATCCCTGGTTGATTCATCGCATAATAACCTTGCTGGTTTTGGTTGTACTGGTTATTATCGTAATAATGGTTATTATAACTTTCCACCACATGATTTTGACCGTACACCCCATCGAACCAGTAAGTAGGTGTTGGATATACAAAATGCTCCATCTTGCTCACCTCCACCTTAGCACCACCACCAGCCTCCTCCTTCCCTGCATCCCCTTTCGCTTCTCCCGCTTTCTCTTTCTTCTCGCCGCCACCATCAGCGGGGGCTGCTTTGCTCTCTTTTTTATCTCCGCCGCCTGCTTTGTCTTTCTTCTCCTCATCCTTTTTGGGAGGAACCACTTCCACGGCTCTCTTTAGCTTGTCCTTTAGATACGGCGCCAGGTCCTTCACGTCCATTGTTCCCTTCACCGTGACCAGATCCTTTGCCGCGTCCACTGTCACGCTACCCACACCTGTTTTTAATTAGCCACGTCAGCCATCTATTTTGCCACCCACTTTGATTGAATGCATAAATTAAATCGGTTGGTTTGATTTCATAATCAAATGTGTAGTTGATTAATTACCTTTGATTTTGGAGATGATCTTCTTTATTTTTGAAATGCAGCCTTCACAGTGTAACCTGATTTTCAAAACGACGGTACTCTGCAACCACCGAGATTTATTAAAAATTAGTTCAAACGAATAATAGAAAAAAAAATGAAATTCAAAGTCTAATTGCGGATTTAATCAACCAACAACTCCATATTCACGATCGAATTTTAGTAGAAGTAATTTATGTATTTACCTCTTGAGGTGGTTTTTTCGCTTCTTCCTTTTTCTCCTCCGGTTTCTTTTCGGATTTCTCATCGGCCTTTTTATCGCCACCGCCAGCAGCGGCCCCGCCGTCTTTCTTAGGTTGGGGAGAGACAATCTCGACTTTCCTCTTGGTTTTCTCTTCAAGTCTGGCTTTGATTTTGGCCGGGTCCACTTTCCCCGTCACCGTAAGTTTGTTGCCGGCACAATCTGTCTTCAAACTTTCCACGCCTGAAAAAAACACATGAAAACATCGTCTTAGCAACCCGGAAATCAAACTCGGATGAATTAATTTTTAGATTGCTTATTAATAGTTGCTATAAGTAAATAAAAATCACCATCTAAATGCTTAACGGCGTGTCTGATTTTCTTGGCACAGCCTTCACAATGCATGTCCATCTTGTAAACGGAAATAACCTTGCCCTCATCTTTCTTTTCACCAGCATCAGCAGCTGGCTTCTTCTCGGCTTCAACTTTCGCACCTTCTTTCTGCTCGAAACAATAAATCAAGCCAAATTAAGCCAAGAATAAAACAGAATTGAAGAACGGAAAGTGAATGAGTGAGCTAGAAATTTTCACTGACCTCAGCACCCATTTAGTGTTCTCCTTCTTCTTCTTCTTTGTCACTTGTGCAACTTGTTGCGGGTTATTGGAATTGTTTTTGAAGATGTGAATTGGAGGCAAATAAGGGAATATATAGAGTGGAGAAGGGGCGAAGGTTGGTGGAATGTATGCGAAACAAGAGATGGGTTATGTATATTTATGGATGGCGATGATGGTATTTTGATGGATGATGGGAACTTTTAAAATGAGGTCAGCACTGGTGGGCGAGGAGAGAGATTTACATAGACATATATATATATATATATATAAACACACAGAGAGAGAGAAAGAGTGATGGTTTGTGCCGGCTTGGTGGAAAAATAATGGTCTAGAAACGCCGGCATTCGTGACAAATCAACTGGATTTTTACTTGGTCAGGTAAAACGCCTCGATTGTCATCGGGCAGATGGTGGCGCTGGCACATGGTTGTTACTGTGCCAGAAAGTTAAGCGTTTGCTGTGGCGTCAGAGTCAGTTTTAAGTGGAGCCGTTTATAGGAAATCAAAACCGCAATAATTACAATATAAAACAATTTTTTATCTGGGAAGATGGTCGAGTATTTGGTATTTACTTCCTATCGTCGTACTTGGACCTCTTTTTATTTTCCTCCATGATAAGAATTTGAAGTCTCATTTCTATTAATGAATTGCCTGCGCTGTCTATTTAGGACATGTTGCATATTATATTTATAGTGTATTTTTTAAAAATAAAAAAATATATAATTTTAATATATTTTTAAATAAAAAATGTTTTTCTAATCAACTCAAACAATTCCAGACTATAACTTAATTTTACCGAAATAGCATCTTTACATGTTACTCTAGAGATTCCCACCCCTTAGTAAGAGTAAGGTGAAGTTTGGTATCGCGGTTGTGTTAGAGATTTGAGAAAAGCAGATAAATATAGTGTTTGGTTAATTGTCAGTCGAAGGTTTTTGACATGGGTCCCACATCAAATTTGACTCCAGAGTCCAGCGCAAGAAAAACAACAATTATGTTTTTCTTCTTTTTTTACTGCACCTATGTTTCCTGCTTGTTTTTTTGTCAACATGAGTGTACAAATTTTTTTGCATGCAGCTATGCATTGTTGCTGAAAAACACCATTGCAAGAGACGACGACGACAACTTATGTGGCATCTCTCTCTCTCCACTACTACGGTCACGATGGCGGCGGCGAGATGAAGATGATGACACCAGACTCCCTTTCTACAACGACAACTCTCTCTCTCCCTCCACAGTGGCACCTTCTAGCGTTGTCGCCGGCTGCCACAGGCCGCCATCTCCAACGCCATCATCACATGAAGAGTCGCATCGGCCTCTTCTACCCATCGACATCGGTTGTTGAAGCTATCATCGTGGTCAGTCGGAAGCTACTGTGCATGTGAATTAAGTTGGATTTGGGTTAGGCCTGCACTTGGCTCGACCCAATTCCAATAGAGGTGAGCGGAGGCCCAATTTGGTTGGGTCTGCTCTCAGCCCAATGCAATTTTTTAAATATATATTTAAAAAAAATGTGTAGATACAGATCAATCCTGATGAAAGAAAAATATCTGTTCGTGATGAAATTGCAAGTAGTTTGATGAGAGAATAAAAATATATATGTTTTTTTCATGAATTATTAATTACATTATATTATTATAATTATTAAATATACAAGATTACACACACACACACATTCGTGATGAAATTGCATTTGATGGGATAATAAAAATAAATATCCATTTTTCATGAATTATTAATTGCATTATATTATTATAATCATTAAATTTATAATATTTAATATATATATATACCCTATAAATTAATTTCACAAGTTAGAAACAATATGAAAAACTTGGTAACCAAGCACATGAACTTACTTTTCATTAATCTCAAACTCAAAATTAATTTTAACCAGATATTTTAAAATTTATTTTGAATCGCAGCTAAAATAATTTTTATATAACATTTTTTTAAAAACTTCAATCACAAAATCAAAAGCAATACCAAACATATTCTAAAATAAGAATACAAATTCCAAGCTTCGAAATTCTTCCTTGGTTAAAATAATAAATATAAATTATTTTAATTAAAAAAATAACTGCTAACACACGAGTTATTATTTTAAAATTTTAATGTACGGCGCCTGCCTCTACTCTACGTATAAAAAAAAGAAGAGGAAGCGCTTCAGTTGATGACGGTGGCAGCGGCAGCATCAACATCTTCGAGGCCATATTGCCCGAGGCTTTCATCATTGTTGAAGGAACAAAAATGCAAAAATCATCATTACATCGAGGAAGGAAAGGACTGCGGTCTTATCCAAACGGGCTTTCAATTCAAGCCCTTTATCTAACCACCACTGTCAGATTTTCAACGGCATCGATTTTGACCTTGCTTACGTAATCAGTGACGTCATCAATCAGCCCTGGTAAATAATTCCAGATGGTTTTAGACCTTTCATTCCATTGCAAGAAATGCGCGGAGGAGGATATTAGATATACATTATTTCTGTGGACGGAGAGTAGTTATTTTTTAAAATATTTTTGATTTATAAATATGTTGAATTTTTTTTTTTTCAAAAAAACACCGTTTCCCAGACACGCCATCAGCCTCAGTCGGCCTGTGGGGGACTGTCGTTTATCTTTATGGGTGACCTTATTGTAATTACACAATTCATATTTAGTGACCACTACAAAATGCAAGTTGTGATTCATATTATTTTTTAAAATATATAATTTAAAATAAAAAAATTAAATATTTTAAAAAGTATTTTTCTTAAGAAAACATTAAAATAATATTTTAAAAAATTGCTTTTTTGACACTAGTCTATGAGAATAATCAAAAAACATAAAAGAACTTAATTTAAAAAAAATTGTCAAAAAAATATTTTTAAAACACATGGTATTAATATTTTATGCTATCAAATAAAAAACAAGAATGAGAATCTCGTGCTCAAATATCAATTTACATGCCGAGGGAAGAGGAAGTTTCCAAGAAATATCCTCTGGTGACTAACCAATTCACATACATCCAGTGTACCCGTGATTCTTTGGAAATCATATAGGTATTTGTTTTACATCATCTTTACCTTGTGCAAAACATGAGAGGCATGATCGAGGTTGAAGATCATTTTCAACGCAACAAGAATTAGAGGAATCAAAACTAAAAAAAATATTTTTAATTCTTGTATTTAATTTTAACATCTTCAATGGAACAATTATTTGAATAGTTAAAATAACCTCTTTTTTTTTGTTTTTCAGCTGTTATTTCTAGATGCTATGAACAAAAAAAGCATAAGCATAAACATAAAAAAAGAGTATATATTCCTATTGAAACACTGTTCAAGCCAAATTAAAACACAGAGAAAGAAGAAATGTTGCTTTAATTGAAAACCAAAGTTGAATAAGAAATTTTTATTAATTGATATATATTTTGGATTTTATGTTGAAATGTTTAGAAATAGCAATTCAAGAGCAGAAAAGTTGTTGATGTTTGATGCTTTTTCTCTTCTTTTTTTTTCATTTTAAAAACCGACGGTTTAGTGTTTTTATATTATTTTGATGTGGTGATGTCAAAAATAATTTTTAAAAAATAAAAAAAATATTATTTTGATACATTTCGGCATGATACTTTCAAAAACTACCACAACCATACTCTCAGACAGACCATAGTTGTTCCGATGAAGAATTTAAAAATAAAAACAAATGTTAAAAATACAATTTTTTAACTTTGACTTTTAAGATGATTTATGTGTTAAACTTGCTATCATATCATGTTTATATATATAATTTTTCCACTTCCCACGTACTTGACGTGTCGTTGTACTACTATTTTCCTGCTTGACGTGTCGTTTTCCTTAAAAAAAAGCTGTTTTTAAAATTGTATAGAAAAGATAAAGAGGAAAAAAACCCAAGAGCAGATGTGATGTGGGATTGGAGGTTGACCCCTAAGGATGCAGCCAGTCCATGACAGTCTCAATAACTCCCAGCCCATCAACTATTCTAAGTTAGTTAGCCCATTTCCTTATGGACCAGGCCCATTTAAAAAGAAAAAGAATAACACTATCGTCTTCCCCTCCGGACACCAGCAAGGGTAAACAAGCAGAGTAGACTGTAGAGTGGCCGAGCTTCCCTTGTTCTCGTTATGCCTCCAATTCCATCTTCTCTTCATATATTTCACCCGTGCCTCAACCATTACCTAAAACCTAACTTCTTTTCTCTCAGTTACTTCTCTATTTCAGCCCCTAAATTTCCTCTCTCCAGCCAATTGATTCCGATTAACCCTAGAACTCTCTCTTCGGTAGCAAATGCACTCTCCCCTTCAGGGAATGGAAGTGGTGGCGGAGGAGACAGGTCTTCCGCGCTGGCTGGTCCGCCGGTACTCGAAAAATCAGTGGAGAAAATTGATGTCAATCCTCCTAAGGGGACCAGAGATTTCCCTCCAGAAGAAATGCGCCTCCGCAACTGGCTCTTTCACAACTTCAGAGAGGTCAGACCTCTGTCTATATTATAAATAGAAATATATTCATATCTATGAAATACCTACAAATTTAACATGCTTTTGTTGGTTCTTAGGTGTCGCGACTGTCTGGATTCGAGGAGGTTGATTATCCGGTATTAGAAACGGAGGCACTGTTTATAAGGAAAGCTGGAGAGGAAATCAGAGACCAGGTTGGTGTGTGTGTGTATTTCGTTTCCTTTTAACAATTGTATTGTTTAAAATATTGCAACTTAACTTAAAGAAGCTATCAAGTGCTTAATTAAGTAGCAGGTCCTGGCATTTTAAATTGTAGTACCTGGCGTGATGATAATGCTGTCGAATTTTGTTTCCAAAGTTTTCAACTTTTATTAATTTATGGATTCCTTGTCAAATGCAATCGATAAATGTTTTCATCCTTAGGCATTGACTTAATTTGGAAATGGGGGCAGGGGTTCTTGAAGCGCATCTAATGCAATACAGTGGACTGGCCAAAAGAGAATATCATTGATGATGAATATGTACAGATTTCAATTCTCTCATTCATGCACTGCTTTTCTTTTCTTTCATTTTTTTGGAGCACTTACTGTGCATCTTCTAGAATTTCTCTTTGTGCCAAAATTAAAACTCACCCGTCTCTCAACAGGGATATGCCAAACATTTTTTTTGTGGTGGCATATGTTTATTTTCTAGTGTGGGATTGTTCTTTCTTATCTGACAATTGAGTAATGCAACTCCACCTGAAGCATCTTGCAATGGTTTTATATTTAAATCCCATCACTTTTTATCACTTTCTTTGTGCAGTTATATTGTTTTGAAGATCGTGGAAATCGTCGTGTTGCACTAAGGCCTGAGCTTACTCCCTCTCTGGCAAGGCTAGTAATACAGAAAGGGTACTTGAAATTTCTGATGCAGCAGAGTCCTGCTGTTTTTGCATTTGAATAGTGCATATCCCTTTTTATGCGATTCTTTTTCCCAGTTCGATTGTCCTTGACAAAAACCTTTAGGTGTTCATTTATTTATTTTCTTATGATTTTGTATCCAGGTACGGATGCAGATTTGATCCCCATGTTTTTTTTGGTCCAGAAAATCACTATCCCTCCCATTGAAATGGTTTGCCATCGGTCAATGCTGGCGATATGAGAGAATGACAAGGGGACGGCGTCGTGAGCACTATCAATGGAATATGGATATCATTGGCGTCCCTGAAGTCACAGTAAGTGCTTCTGAATTAGCTTGACATCTAAAAAGTGTTTCCAGAATTTATAGTTTTGTAGCCCTGAATCCTTTCCTTCCCCTCTCTACCTCAAACAAATGTATACGTGTTTAAGCACATAGACACATGGTTTTGAAACATCCTCATCTATTATTGTTGAAACATAGCTTTTATAAAGCTTTCATGATGGATGGCATGAGGTATAGTCTCTATAGACTGCTTTATCTTTAGTGATAAGGTCTTACTTCAAATAGTTGTTTTCAATTAGTCTTCAAGTCAAGTTAATTCTGTGCTCAATTGTTTCTCTTTTCATTCGTGTTTCGTGTAGGCTGAAGCAGAGCTCATTTCCTCCATTGTTACATTTTTTAAGAAAATTGGAATCTCAGCATCAGATGTGGGATTCAAGGTTAATAGTCGAAAGGTAGTTACTTACTATAACTTTTTTTTGGGTGAGCATGGACTACCACCAGAGTTCTTTTGTGATTAACGAATGATGTGCTTTATGAATTGCACCTATTGGGTGCTTTAATTCTGCAAGTGCTCATTAATTTTGAGTCCTTCTCTTTCTGCTCTAGGAATCATTCTTATTGAGCGCTTTTAATCCAAAAACTCTGCACATTTCTTTCATTAATTGAATTTTTTGCTGTCTGCTTTATGAAATGTTGTGAAAGTTATAATTGATTCATTCAACTGCATGGAAGGACACATTCATCAGTGTGTTCAATGGCATCATTAATCCGTGAATTAGACAAATTCAGTCGGTCAATCCTTGATACTAATGAGCAAATATCTAGAGACATAATAAACAACTTATGATATTGCTTAATGAAAATGACAGTTTGTCCTTTTGTTGTTACTTCAGACAGAAAGTCATTGTATGCTGCATTCATTCCAGCACTCTGTGGTCTCTTAGAAGTATATAATTAATCATTACATTATGCATATCTTGAAAGGAATTATTTTTTCATGATGCTTCAATGCGATTGTTTATCCTGCATGACAGGTATATGAATGTCATTATTTGACCTCCGATATCATTATCTGCATGCAATTTGTAGCACCATTGTTAATATTTTGAGTGTTTTCTTTTTCATTGCAGATTTTGCAGGAAATATTAAGGTCCTATTCCATATCAGAAAATTTGTTTGCCAAGGTCTGCGTTATCATAGACAAGGTTGGTTACCTTCTTTTCTTTTTGCTTGGATTTATATACATTAAGGTTTACTGCTTGAGATTTCATATTCTGTGTTGTGATTTATACCCTTTCAATGTATTGTTAGTCATCATGGCTGATATATATTGTCATACATTTTAACTCATAGCTGTCATTGATTGCATTTTACAATTTTTTTTTTTGGTTTTGTATATTGATGCCTTTATGCAGTTAGATGTGCGCGACACATCAGTTTTCCTCCTATTGGACCATGTTAATGGTGCTGATTATATTGATACAGATTGAGAAGATTCCAATTGATGAAATTAAGAAAGAATTGAAGTCTGTTGGGATGCCACAAGAGGCTGTTAATGAGCTACTTGAAGTTCTTTCCATAAAGTCGTTGTCTGAGTTGGAAGGTCAGTTTCAACATGTTGCTGGAGAAGTTACTTTTTATTTATTTATTATTTTTGCCAAACATTTTTAGGTTATCCTCTGGCACATGGTAGCTGTTGAATGCTTAGCTAGGAAAAAAGATAACCAGAAATATTTTCTTAAGGATTTTGATGAAAATTCCTAATTATAGCCTTAAATATCCTTTAAAAAAATGGTAAAAATAGAACCCAGATACAAAAAAGTCATTTCAGATTTGATAAGGATGCTGGGAATTTTTGCACCGTGCACCATATCGTCTTGATTTAGATCCTTGTCCCATGGTTTTCTTTTTCCCTTAAAATCTCCCTGGAAATAGAGTAAAAAATTTCACAATATTTTTCTTAGGGGTAGAAAGTTGCCGCAACACATGGTGCCAAGTAGCATGTTAGGCTGTACTGTGCTGAACAATGTGATATGAAAATCATATGCATCTCTTAGATTAACTAGTTGAAAAGTTTATTCTGAATCGGTTGATGTCTAGTTCTTGAGATTGAAGTGATCTCTCAAGATATTTGCAGGGCATGAATCTTTCTTAGCTTCTGATTATGTACTTCAATTATTGTGGGAGTATAGAGATACTTGGAGGTGCAGGGGAAGCAATTGCAGAACTTAAACAGCTTTTCTCACTTGCTGAAAAGTTTGGTTATTCTGAGTGGATTCAGTTTGATGCATCAGTTGTCCGTGGCCTTGCCTACTACACTGGAATTGTGTTCGAGGTTAGAATTGTGACATCTTTCCCTTTTTGGCTTTACAATATATGTAGCAGGCCAAGATTTGCATGGTATAAAAAAATTAATGAGCTGCAATTGATGAAACGCTGCATACTATACAAGTTAATGTGTCCTGCTCTTTCTATATCCAATGAAAACTTAGGAAATCCCATTTCTTTGGAAAATAACCGACAATGTGGCCAATAGAGTCTTGGCAACATGCTGAAAAACTTTGCTCAGTAATTCAATGATGGATACCGTTCCTTTTAAGTAGATACAGGGCAACTTTACCACAAAGTATACCTATTTATCCATGTTGTTTTGTTCTACACAGGCATCTAAAATGAAAAGTTATTTTTTTAGGGTTTTGATAGAGCTGGAAAGTTGAGAGCCATTTGTGGTGGTGGGCGATATGATCGGTTACTCTCTACTTTTGGTGGTGATGACCTTCCAGCTTGTGGCTTTGGCTTTGGGGATGCTGTAATAATTGAAGTAAGTTGGTAGTTTTGTCCCCTTTATTTGGCCATGTTGTGAAATTTTGATGCCTTGTAAAATTCTATATTGCTTGATGTGTCTAATTTAAGCACAATGTGCTTCTCATCATCCAAAAAGCTTTTACCCAACCAGAGATTTCTATTTTGGGATAAACCAGCAACTCGTAAAATAGCGTCTACCATGGTCAGTTGGCTTTATCTGTGTTTGTAAGCTAATGTCCAAGGATTTATGGAGAACTGAAAAGATGTTTTCATCTTCTGAGTATGCATTAGACTGTTTTCTTTGTTTGTTATGGAATCAAGTAAATGAACTTGTTATGGAATCAAGTACATGAACTTGGTACTTTTAAATCATGGGACTACTTAAACGTTATGTGATCTATGTATCTTTTTACTTTGGGCTATCTAGAGAGGAAACAAAATAACCACCATCAGAACCTCTAAATAATGTCCACTTACCAATTTTCTCAAAAGATTGCCAAGTGAAATTCATTCCTCAGTTTTGGGGTGGTATGCACTAGAGAGGTTTTATCATAAAAAATCCCCCACAAAACTGGCATCTCTATTGTGATTGAGCGTTTTAGGCACTGCTGGCAACATAACCACTGCTTGCACATATTTTCTGGGTTGCACCTGTCTGCCTGAAGCATGTGGAGCAACTGTCTGACATTTGAAGTCTTATGTGTAGCAAAAGCACTTTCCTTCTTGATAGTTTAAACTTGACTAATATGCAATCATTATGATTGATGAAGAAATGAACTCTTTCTTGACTCTTGCTTTTCAAATGGTGTTTCATAATCTTTATATCATCTTACATGTCCTTTTGTTTTGTATCGCTGTTGGCTTCCTTGCTTTTATTTATGCTAGCATTGCTTACACAAGCATCTACTTTTTTTGGATGGTGATGGCTCACAGCTACTCAGGGAGAAGGGCATCTTACCGGAATTGGTCCCCCAAATAGAGAACATTGTGTGCGCTCTTGATCATGATCTCCAAGGAGCAGCTGCCACTGTTGCCACCATGCTCAGAGAGAAAGGACAAAGCGTTGATTTAGTCCTGGAAAGCAAACCTCTTAAATGGTATCAAATTCTATCTCTCAGGGGCTATCTTTTCTAGCTTTGTACGTGTGATTTGCTTACAGGCTACTAATTTTCAGGGTTTTCAAGCGGGCAGCACGTATAAATGCTCAAAGGCTTGTATTGGTGGGGAACACAGAATGGAAAAAGGGCATGGTTAGTGTAAAAATCCTCGCATCTGGGGAACAGTCTGAGATTAAACTCGATGAGCTGGAGTGACAAAAAGAAGCGATGATTTTTTGATGGTTTCTATTTACTATTTATATAAATGTTGTTTTGGTGAAGTGTTTAATGAATACCTTATTCTGTGCTCCATGAAAAAAACAAGGACCAAGTAAAATTGCCTATCTCCGATGCAAGATCGACCTTTCTTGGATGCCTCACGGTGTTCCCAAGCTTCTCAGTCACAACAGTTTGCTTCTCTTTGGTTCGATGTAGGGGCCTCGCATCTTCAAACAGGACTCGGAATACGAGCAGAAGAAGTGACCTGCTCCAATGTAGTGATTTTAGCTGTAGTAGACTACCCCACGATGTCAACAAAATTTGTTTTGAAAAATGGAAGGTAAAAACTTTTAATCGCTGTAGTTAGGTTACGTAATTAGAGTGCGGGCTGCGTTTGGAAGGGTAATGGTGGTGGCTGGAATGTGTATAGCTGTAGGCTTCATGAGAACCAAGACACTGGTAGGTAATACAACGCAGTAAAAGAATGAAGTGACCCAGTGTGCCACTATCTTCCTCACAGACAAGAAAGCAAGGATGACATGAATTCTCTGCTTGAAATGCTCCATATCCGAGTAGTTCAACGAAATTTATTATAATGATCATTATTAGCCCTGCACCACTTCTACTTGTTTTAGTTTAGAAGACGACTGTAGTCTCTAGTCAGTCATTAGATTACCTGCTACAGAACCAAGCTGGCATTTCTTGTCTCTTTATCCTCGATAGATAGGCTTGTTTGTAATGTGAAAAATTACTGCAGACAGGCTTCAAAACCAGATGTCCGAGCAGTACACGCAGCTCAGCTGAATCCCTACAAGCTTCAATTACCTCATCCATCTTTTCAAAATATATTTCTGTTCATGGGTGTTAATTTTGTTTTGGTGGGTGCTTTTTTTTTTATTGATACAAAATGATTTGGTTTTAAAGAGTTCTAGCACGTTGTTTCAGAGTTGTACTGTTTATATGTGTGTGTATTAATTCAATTTTTTTATTTCATATCCGAAAATAAAATGATTTAGAATTGTGCAATTTAATCTAAAAAAAGACAATAAAATAATTTTTTTGAATAAATTATGAACATGTATAATATTACGAAAATGTCATCATTGATCTTGCAAAGTCATCATATTCTCTAATTGCTCTGAATTTTTAACATAGTATATATAAATATGTCAAGAGAACGATTGGATTAAGAAATATGATTGATATTGTAAAATTATTTATTATTTTAAAAAAACTATTTGGCCGAAATGGAACAAGCGGAACCAAACCGGTACAATTCGGTCAGAATTTGGGCGAAATTTCCAGAACAAACTGAAATTTTAAACAAGATAAAAACTATATCATTTGATCTTATTTTTTAATTAATACAAAATATTTCATTCATTTCAATCGAAACAAAAATACATTAAAAACACTGATTCTGTTACGTTTTGCGGTGGCAAGAATGAGAAGGACAATGAATGGCATGGTAGAGCGACACCTCCCTCCCTCTCTCCGGCCCTCCCTGTTTGCTCTAACAAAAATAGGCCCAAAATCTATTCATTATGTTTTCTACTATGATGGGCTGTGTTGCATGCCTAGTGGCTATGATGGCGTCATGTCGCCATGTAACCATCATTACAGTTTTTTTTTTTTTACAAGTTATTGTTTATTTATTTTTATGTATTCATTATTAATAGTTTTATTCTTTATGTTTTAAGTTATTATAGTTTTCTTTTAAAACTATATATTATAATTTGTATTCACAATTGATAGCTTTATACCTATTACCTTGTATAAATATAAATCTTAAAGCATACTGAGTTAGATAAAAAAAAACTTTAAGTTTAGAGTATTTTGCAATCAATATAATTATTCATAATCACTTTGCAAGGCATGATATAATCACTATAATGGGATAATGATAATCGAAATATAAATGTATTTTGTTGAAGTGATATAAAAAATATATAAAAATAAATTTATCTTCGATAATTTTAGATTGAGTTTTATACTTTTAAAATAGAAGGTATAAAGGGGATATATCCTAAGAAATAATATTTATTTTTATTTTTTAAAATATCATTGTAAAAACCTTTAAATTCTAAGATTATTATACTAAGATATCTAATAATAAAAATAATTATTATCATATTTTTAAAAACCAACTTAGGGTCAACCTAAGGCAAAACGCAAGTCACTAGTTGAGGTTCAGGACAAGGATCGAGTTGCCCCCAATTCACTTAAGAATAAAATACTTATTATCATATTTTTAACACCTAATTTAAGGATCGACCTAGAACTAAAGCCTGAATCGTGAGTGAAATGATGTTGAAAAATAATAATCATTATACTTTTAAAACTTAACATGGAAGTCAAATTAGGGCAAAACTCTAGTCACATGTCTGGAAGATTAACATAGGGTTGACCCAGGTCAACGTTATAGTAAAAACAATTATTATCATAGTGTTAAAATCCTATTCGAGAGTTAACCCAAAACAAAATTCAAGTCATGGGTTGAGAAGGTCAACTTGGTTGACCAAAAAGTTATTTCTTAAAATGATCAAAACAACCTTATTGTGACAATTGTTTTAAAAAATAATCAATGAGTTTTTTTACTCGTATTTCAACCCAAGTTTCTCTTGTGTCAAGTTTAGTTAACCATTTATTCTAAAAGAAAACATGAACTAGTCCAAGCCCGTGTGAGCCCGATTTTGGGTCAAGCTTCCAAATCAATCTTAACTTTATAACTAATGTTATTAATTTCAAAACTCAATATAAATTAAAATAAAAGAAAATTTAATTATTTTTTAAAATATGTAAGTTTGATTGTAATACATATCAAGGATGAATAAAATTCTTTATATTTTATTTGTCTAGTTGTCCACCATAATCAAACAAGATACAAAGATAATCGCTATCTTGTACACCATTGCCAAACATAATTTCATTTATGTGTATCTTAATATCTTGTATTTTTTTTTATCTCAATTGTATCCTTCTTTTTTGTCCTGGAATAGTAACCAAACACTACTTAATATCCTATTTTTTTTTATAAAAAAACCCATATAATATGCTTTATTTAATTGAGGTGGTTTTGCAAGGTAGTATAGCTAACATTGATCTTTTATCATTCACTCAATATACAAGTGAGACTTGGCCTTGTTCATGATGTGAGTTACAAGTTAGGTGGTCAATATCTAAATCAACATGTTAACGTGGGTTTATTGCATTTTATTTTTGTCTAAAACAATGTTATTTTGAATATTTTTTATAAAAAACAAATCAATTATCACCTGATTTTTTATCGGGGTTATAGAATGACTTGATAAGTTACTCGAATTTGATCGAGCCAACTATACAAAATCTAGTTGTTGTATCACTAGAAGAGAGTCGATCAATAACTTTCTCTCTCCTTTGCTATTATTCGTTAAATTTATCTTTCACCTCTAAAATTAAAAAAAAACTAAGCAAAAAACATAATGAAGTTTTAGACTAAAACTAGAATCTTTAAATATGTCTAAATGGCAAAATGTGATAGAATAATTGACGTTGTTTTTTAAAGTAATTTTCGTTTAGATATGCATCAAGATAATATTTTTTTTTATTTTTTAAAAATTATTTTTGATATTAATACATGAAATTATGAAAATAATTCAAAAGCACTATTTTTTTTAATTTAAAATAATAAATAAATATATATATATATTTTAAAAAATACTTCTGAAACACAATTCTAAACACCCTGGAAAAATAAAAATGCTATCCTGCTGTTTTTAAGATTTTTTATTTATTTTAAATATATCTTGGTTTGTTCTGAAGTCATTGAATTCCCATCTATCTCCTCAGCACACCAGGTTTTGACGAATTGGTGGCATACAAGACATGAGTGGACAGCAGAGCAGGATTCATAATGCTGGGGACCTCTTCCGGAGCATGAGAAGAGGAGTACAGTTAGCTGCAATGCAATTTGATGATGCCATGGGATACAAAATTACAAACACATCCCTGAGGAGGTGGGTCCCATCCCCGATATTTCAAGCTCTTTTCTAGAAAAAGGGGGTGAAGGTGAACTCTCGTTTTCATCTTCAGAGCAGTTGAATTGAAACCCTAACGCCCGGCTTTCGATCAATCCTTTCCATTTTGTTTTGATTGGTGTTTTATTTTATGAATTACAATGAAATATCTTGGTTTAAAAGTGTTTTGATGCTCCGTTTTGGAGTCGTACTGTTTATATATATATTAAATAAAAAAATAGTTCAAATCTAAAAATCAAATTATTTAGAATGATGCAATTTAAATTTCAAACATGAATAAACAATTAAGAGTTGAACTAATATAACTCGATCAATTTGATAAGTTTAGAGGTAACATGAAAATTTGATAAAAATATAGTTTAATTAAAAAAACAAGTAGATATCTTAAAAAATATTGAAATAATGATATATTAAATCATCTCGGATTAACCTAGGTTAACCTTTCAAATTTGCGACCTCCATTATAAGACCATGATAACCTTAAATAAAGCAACTCAAACCAAATCAAATTATAAATGTTAATTCATGATAAACTCCTTATTGAATAATGAAATTGAGAAAAATTTAATCTAAAAAAATACAATAAAACAATTTTTCTAAACAAAATCTTATAATATTACGAGAATATTATCATCAATCTCGCAATGTCATTACATTCTCTGATTGCTTTGAAATTTTAGATTGAGATACAATTCTAGGAGAAGTCTCTTGACACCCACCCACCCACATATATGAAGAGACTCCTTCTGAAATTATATTTCAATCTAACGGTCGGATTAAAAAATATAATTGATATTGTAAAATTATTTATTATTTAGCAAAAACAAAACCAAAATGTTCCATCCAGAATTTTGATGGAATTTCTAGAATGAACTAAAATTAAATAAAATAAAAATTACATTATTTTATATTATTTTGAAACCAGTACAATATATTTCGACCATTTCAACCAAAACAAAATAAAATTAACAACACTACTTTTAATTATGAAAAAAAGAGAGAGGCACCAGCTTTGAAAACGAGGAGTGCCCTTTTGTACTTTACTCTTTTCGTGAAGCTGAAGCTTCCTGCTACACGATCTGGGATCATCATCTTCTTCTGTCTTTATATCAACAACCCCCCCTTCCCTTCTTCTACTTGTTGCGTGCCTGAACGACACCGTTCAAGCACAAATCATGGATCCAAACGTTCCCCTGCGCGCCATGGCCGGTCCAGTCATGTGATGCGGTCAACATAACAGTCACCTTTTTAGTTTTTAACCTTTTCCTTTTGAGTATCTTTCTTTTTTTTTTCTTTTGGCAAAGACTATGAAAGGATATTTAACACTATTTTTTTTTTTAAAAAAAATTATTGAGAAAAGTATTAAAATAATATATATTTTTTTATTTTTAAAAATTATTTTTAACATCAACTCATCCAAATAATTTAAAAATATCAAAAATTTTAATTTAATAAAAAATATTTTTATTTAAAAACATTTCTAAAATGTAATGTAAAACAATATGAAAATCTTCTAGGTATTTTTTCTTGCTGCTGCTGATGAATGACAGTTAATTTAAGAATATATTTAAATAATATATATTTTATTTTACTGCCGAATCAAATATAATTGTTATTTTTGACTCGAAGGGTAACGTGGATATGTGGGTGGTGGTATTAAATAGTAGCAATTAGGTGGATTTCTAATGCCCCTAATTAATATCCTTACACCTGTATATTTTAAGACTCGCAAGTCAAGCTCATAAAATTAACGCACATTTTTGTTTTCCCCATCTCATCCCTATAAGAGGAGGAGGAAGAAGAAGAGAAAAACCCTCGAAAATTAATTCCCAGTCTTCTCTTAGATAAATAAATAAATAAATAAAAACCCACCCGAACCTCCTTGCCTTACGCTCTCCTCTTTCTCTAAGATCAAATCCAAGCAGCGCACGTCTCTCTTCTGTTGTTTTATCGTTAACCTAACCCGAACCGCCACTTCTCTTCTCTTCTGTAACTGACCATTCTCATCACTCTTTCTTTATCCTTCTTGTTTGTTAATTCAGTGTAATTTCCCATCTCTTATATCGTAATGGTCACTGGTGGGGCCCACCTGGAAGATGGAGACAGGCACCCGTCGTCGGCTTCTAGAAGAGGAGGAGGAGCCACCACGGGCTCCTGGGCGTCTGGCCAATCGGTGTCAACCAGCGGCAGCGTGGGGTCTCCATCCAGCAGGAGTGAGCAGGCCATGGCCACTCCCGCTAGTGACAACACTTTCTTAAGGCTGAACCATCTCGACATTCACGCCGATGATGCCGCCACTCAGGATGCCGCCGGGTCAGTCTCCTCCTCCTCCTCATTATTAATTCTGTTTGATTAATCATGCTGATTTCTCATTCATTCATAGAGATATAAATTCATGAGAGGGTTTTTTTGCTTGAGGGTTTATATATCTTGCTGGGATTCTTATTATGTAGTGAATTTGGTATCTGCTTTTGTTATTGTATGCCATTGCATAATTAATTTTGTGCCTCAATCTAGGATAGTTTTCGAATAGTAATGTGAATCTGAGAAGGTAGCTAGCTAGGATGTTACTTCGAGTTTATAGCAAGGGATTGAAGTTCGTTTTTCATGAACAGTAATAAGAAGAAAAAGAGAGGTCAACGGGCTGTTGGAGCTGATAAGAGTGGTAGAGGACTTCGCCAATTTAGTATCAAAGGTATCTCATTCATCTCTTCTATTGTCTCCCCCTCTCTTTTTAACATCTTGAGAAATAATTTGCAAGCTTGTCTATTGTTTTCCTAACTCTACAAGAGTTTTCTCTACCTGACTGACTCCATGATTTTACACTGTTTCACTTGTGTCCAGTTTGTGAAAAGGTGGAATCCAAAGGAACAACTACTTACAACGAGGTCTGTTTTTTTTTCTTTTTCTTCCGGGAAATGCTTATTCATATGTATAGATGACCTACCTGTAGCTCTGTTAATTCCCTTACATAAAGCTTTGAAAACATTTCACATTGTGTTGGCGACTGTTCTTCTTAATGTATTGAATGGAATGATTAGCATACATATGCTGCCTTGGTTTCCAGTAGCACAGAAGTATGTTGTTCTTAGCATATAAAACGGGATGAGAACTTCTTTATTCCTAACTATGGTTACTGAATGCCTGATTTATTCATATAAAAGCAACCATCCAGTGGCTAATCTTACCATTGATACTTAATGTTAGTGGCATTGAATAGTAAGCAAGTGCTTATAAGGTTCACTTGGTCTACTGAACAAGATGTAGCAGAAAGTAGTTGATATTTTTTTTGTCAGATTTGTTGGCAATACACAGCATTCTATATCAAACACCATTTCAGGGGTTGATGATTGCATAGTTGTTGGGGGCGACTAGGCACTACACCACTTTTCTCTGTTTGTTTATAGGAGGGATGGGAAGATAGATGGGTGAGCATTTCAATTTAGTAGACCGTAAAGGAATATCTGGAGACACTGAAAGATTGTTTCTCCCTTTCACTTCCATGTTGAATTTCATACCTTTAAGCTGTTAAAATGTTTTGATAATCTTCCATGTAGACAAATTGGATGATAATGAATTGACCTTCCAGATGATCAGTCAGAAACAATTATATCTTGGCACTATTCTTGTAGATCTTTATGCAACAGTTGAATGCTTTCTAGGTGATCTGTTGCATGTACAAACAAACATTTTCTGTACCTATATCTGAGAGTTTGAAGTAATTCTCAGGTAGCAGATGAACTTGTTGCAGAGTTTGCTGACCCCATCAATAGTGTTTCTACCCCAGACCAGGTTATCTATTTTGTCAACTAAAATTAGTCTCTTTTTTATTCCTTTTTTTTTGTATTTATCTTTATCTTAAAGGCAAACTTAAAACTTAACCCTGTGGATTCATTTTCCTTTATTGTATTAATTTCATTTTGCAGCAACAATATGACGAGAAAAACATACGGCGGAGGGTATATGATGCTCTGAATGTACTGATGGCACTGGATATTATATCCAAGGATAAAAAGGAAATACAGTGGAAAGGTCTTCCCCGAACTAGTCTAAGTGATATTGAAGAATTGAAGGTATGTGCATGCCTTGTGTATCAAGAGAAATGACTTTTGTGATCTAACTTTATCTTTTCCATCTCGAATATGACCAGGCTGAGCGTCTTGGATTGAGAAATAGGATCGAAAAGAAAGCTGCCTATTTGCAAGAACTGGAGGAACAAGTGAGAATGCCTAATTAAGCACTCTTATGGTTTGAATTTGAAGCTAGATACATGTACTTTGGCAGTTTCATGTTTCCTATAGATGTAGTTCATTGGTGTTTGTTACTCACTTGTTATCTTGTCCAATCAAGTTTGTAGGTCTGCAGAACCTGATACAGCGAAATGAACAACTGTACAGCTCAGGAAATGCTCCTAGTGGTGGCGTGTCGTTGCCTTTTATTCTGGTGCAGGTAAAACTTTTCCTCAATTTACTTTGCATGTATGGCTATAAACTAGTTTAATTTTAAAAGTCTTGGGACTTGCAACCAAAAGCGTGTAGCTTCATGGTTTTAGTGCAGCTGCCCTCTGCATAATTGCTGCAGGATTCTCAAAATTCTCTAGTTTGGTGAGACCATAATTAAGCAATAGTTTTTTGGATTATTTAGTTAAAAAATATACTAACGTTTACTTTTGATGACTTTGTCAAATCCATATAATGTTTTTTTTTTTCCAGCCATTATTCTGCTAATCTGATTTATTTGCACTGCAGTCACCAGTTACTTTGCTTCACTTAAGAGTTTTAGTTTATGCATTGCATATTGCATCCAGCAGACACGGCACTCAGCAATTGTTTACATCATTTAGCCAAAATTTTAAACCCCAAAATGCTTTTATTTTCACCCGGAGAAAAAAATGTACTCCACTAACTGATACTTTCCACGTCTCTGCCATTCAAAATGGTGTTATGAAAAGATCCTTGATCTTTAGTCTTGCAATCAAGTATTGAATGTCCTGATTTATTGGTGTGATAATAGTTGACTTAATTGAATTCACAGGATATTATGGACAATATAAGACATATTTCCAGAATTTCCAATGTTTTACAAATCCACTCTTCAATTAAAAGTACATTATCTAGTTTACTTTGTGTATTCAGTATTCATTTGTGAGATGGGAGATCTATAGGCGAGAGACATTATTGAGTTGGAGAAGTCATTTGCTGTCTGCATTCAATTTCTTGTGTTTCATAGGCATACAAATGTGATAGGTAGGATAGGATAATGAAAGAACACAAGCTTTCTGTAGCTGGATATAAGCTTTATAGGGCTCAAATGGCATTTACTTTTAGGTGGTTGCAAATAAATCGACTTGGCTACATAGAGGCAGGGTAATTTATTTGCATGCTTGCATGTCATAAGCACAAACAGACAAAACATGCTATAATTATCTGAGAAATCCACTCTGAATATAGTAACTGATTGGATGTGGAGGAGGATGGTGGAAGGAAGAGACTTTAAGTTCGTATGTTGAAAAGAATTGTGAAATCCCACTCCCACATTGAATAGGAAGAGGGAAGTAACCTCTGCTATCTATGAATAACTGGCATATAAAGGTTTTGCAGTATGGAAGGTTTGATGAGCTTGAGCTGCAGTTGAACTCCTGGAGATTGTAATCAGCAAAGCATAAACAGATCTATAGCATTTTTCTTTGTTGGAAATATTATCTGGAAGTATGCTTATGATTGGAAATATGTACTTGAATTATACATGAATAGACCATATAATTGCTGTATCTTATTATTTACACTTCTGAATATGAAGTCTCTCTTTCTTTTTTTTATGATGCCTCACTTTTTTCTTTTTTTGGCAATTGGACCCATAGACACGCCCTCATGCAACTGTTGAAGTAGAGATATCAGAAGATATGCAGCTGGTTCACTTTGATTTTAATAGGTAAAAATACCCTTCAGCTCTCAGCTTTCTCACTCATAAAGCTTGTAACTCGCATGCGCTTAGTATCTGCTTTGTCATGACATAATGAGAGTGTTTAAGTTTGCTACACCATATGACTCGAGAATGATTTAGTCGAAGTACAGCACTGTGGCAGACTGGATTTGGAATCTGCAAAGAAGGCAATAAATTATATATAAGAGATGTGAAGGGGATCTGGATAAGTGTTTCTTGATTCATGTTTAAAAATAGATGCCACTTTCAATTAGCATCTGGGCACTTTTGGACCATGGGTTTAACCTTTTCCCCATCAGTAAAGTTCTGCCATTGGTAACACATTTTTAATTGTGCTCTATTTGCAGCACTCCTTTCGAGCTCCATGATGATAATTATGTTCTCAAGGCAATGAAATTTTGTGAGAGACCACAGAGCGATGGTATGGCACCCAATCCAGCTGCTGATGGAGGTGAAGGTTCTAGCATGGCCAACATGTATCAACCACAAGCCCTTACTTCCCCAAGAACAAACACCCCAGTTAGGCCTCCTACCTCGCCACCTCTTCCTGGAATCATAAAAGCACGTGTTAAGAATGAGCATTGAGTCATGCATGATCATCTGAACCATGGGCAATCATGTCAGCTGTGTCTGTATATTGTGTAAAGTAGTTTTCTGTAGATGGGTGCCTCCCTATAGCTATGCCCAATCACAGTTTGCCCTTGTTAGGAGGAACTGAGATAACAAGCAGATCGGCCCATTTGCTTCGAGACTTCCATGGAACACTTGGTTCTGTCAGGTTGTCAGCTTTAGATCCAATTTTCGCTTCTGTAATTGGTTAACCATTTTTTTTCTTCCAGTTATTACCTCCCATTGTAGCAAAAATCAAGTTTAGATTGTATTAGGCTACATAGGATCGTCCCCAGCTTTACTCAGAATGATATAATGAATTAATTCAATCTTCAAGAATTTGACGTTTCCTTTTTTGTTGCATTGCTTTTATTTCTTACTGTTACTATCTCATCCAGTTCAGTTCATTTTTATATAATTCTATGGCAGGTATATACCAAATAAAGAAAAGACAAGGAAAACAATGGAAAGTAATCTATCTTCTGTTGAAACGCAAACCCTAAAATTCAATGTTTGGAACGGTTCTAGAGACTCGAACATTGTTTCTTTTGTTCTCTCAGCTTCAAACATTAATGTTCTGTCTGTGTCTTCCGCCCATCTGCTTTCTTCCCCCTCTGCTCCCATGCCATATATGGGTTCTGTTTCTCTTAATATGGTTGATGGTGGATTTGGTCACCTCTCTCTCTCTCTCTCTCTCTCAATTTTGTCCAAGTTAGGTATCATACTGCCTTTCTTTTTTGACCCGACTTGCCCTCCTGCTCCTCTTCCGTTATCCTTGTGTCCTAACATCAACTGCCATCACGAATTGTAGCATTAAATCATGTCTTTAAAGTTGCTTTTTGGTCACTAATTTTACCAGCTGCGGGTTGCTATTTTTATTTTTAAAAAATATTGAACTAACAAGCTGCTTCTATGTTTTTTTTTTATTTTAAAAAGGGTAAATCAACAAAAAAAATATATGCAAGCATCCAATTAAATAAATAAATCAACATCTATTTATGTAAACAAACGAAAAAAAGTTGTTAACAATAACCACCAAAAGAGAGATTGAAAAAATGAAAAGGTGATTATAGGTCAAGATATTCAACCGCACAGAATAAGATATTCACTCTATTGTGTTTATTGAATTTGTTTATTTAAATTAATAAAAGATAAATTCACATCCTAAAAACCTCATGATCTAAAAAATAAATACAAATAAAACTTACTGAATAAAGAGATGTTTCGCTAGCAACGAGGGAGAATTGTGGATGTGGTGCGGTGGAGCTGCCTCGACAATGGTGGTCGGTGGTTGAGAATGAAAAGGAGAGAAGAGTTGGTGTCTAGTGTAGATATGAAAACTTTATAATTTTGCTGATTCTTTTCTTTTATACAAATGTAAAGTTTATATAACTTTAATAACCACCTATTTTAATTGTAATTTCTAAAAATAACACTTAATATGTTGGGAGAATACTTTTATTATGTAAATTACTAGATGGTATTTATTGTTGGATTGAGTTTAAGAAAGGGAGTATGTATAATATAAATTTTGAATAAAAATTAATTCTAATGGTTAAATATGTGCCATTTTTTAATGAAAAAACAGGTTACTTTTTATATGATAATTTCCAAATGTTTTCAACAAATTCTTTTTATGAAAAAAAGAGAGTATAGATTGTTTTGAAACACTTAATCCTTTACAAATGTTCTCATATGTTAGTATATCTGAAAAGAAAAAAGAATTTAAATTAGAGAAAAAAAAGGAAGGGAAAAAACAGGCCTTTTATTTTTCAAAACGAAAGAGAACTAAAAATTACAAAGAGTGGTGGATAGGGTGGCGACTAGTTACTAAAAATTACAAAGAATTTAGTTGTATAGTGCTTGTTTTGATGGTATACTTTGATCGAATATATGATGTGATGACAAAAAAATTATGATCTATATAGTGAGTTTAAACTTGAGTTAGAATATATATTTTTTTTTTATAAAAATATGAGACAATCGAAATTTTACTCGTTCATCTAGACCCACAAAATATGCTTTCAAGAAGATAGAGTTTCCTTCTATAAAAAAATATATATTAATGATAATCCTAGTAACTTGATGTCGTATAGATATATAAATAAATAACTTGAAACAAAAAATAGAAAACCTATTTTCTTATTTTTAAAAACTTGTTTTAAGATTTTAAAATTGTTCATGCAAAAAAAAAAATGCATCAACGCAACCAAACCATATTTGTTTTTAAAAGTAGGAAACAAAAACGATAGTGATATTAGACAACACATAATTTGGTGTGTTATGTATTTTCAATTTTTTCTTTATCCCACCCCCAATTTTCAAAAAAAATAAGAATTTGGTTTAAATGGGATTGGATGAACATGTGTCAACTACTTATTGGTTATTGGTAAGTCAATCTAAGGTATTTGGTGAACTCAACAAAGCTTCAAAAATAAGCTACCATTCATGGTTCAGTTAGAGCATTTCTATGTACAAAAGATGTTGATTTAGTCAAATAAAAAATAAAAGTGCAGAGATTTATTGTACACTTAAAATACATTATTATTATTCATTAGAATAGTATAATTATAAATTTACTTCTCTACAAAAATAAAATAAAAATCATTATTTAGAGTAATTTGGCCTTTTTATAAGGCATATTCATAATTATCAAATTGGACAATGATAAAATTATCTTTTGAAGTCTTAACACAATAAAATATTAAAATATTTTTAAAAGTAAAAAAAATTGTATAATTTTTGTCTTTTTTATAACTCAATTACCTTAAAAAGCAAAATTTGTATAATTTTTCCTAATTCTTTTTATTCTTTTTTTTTTTACTTTTTGTTATTTTTTCTGTTTTTTTCCATTTAACCCTTTCATACAAAATTTTAAAATGCTATCTATTTTTTATTATTATTTTAATGTGCAATCTTCTAATTGTTTTTTTAGTTATGGATATTTTTGTATATTTTCAATTTTATTATTCAATGTTTAATTAATTAAGAATTTGACTTCGTGGTTTTTCTAGATTTGACTCTTCAAGTCTAATGATCGGTGTCAAATTTTAAAAAGTTAACTTGGGTTGATTTGTTTTTAGTTTTTTATCATTCAATATATTTTTTTATGGTTTTATCAGGTTACTCAATTTTATAATCCAGATCATGATTTTGATATGTTAATCCAAGTTGACTTCACTTTTATTATAAAATTTACAAATATATCTTGCTAACTCGGGATATTTTTTTAATCATTTTTTAACTAATTTTATCTTTTCATATTTAATTGGTTAAGAATTGAGATGTCATTTTTTTTCTTTTTAAAAAAACTTTCCTCAAGATATTATTATCATTTTTTATTTGTTTCATTTGCTTCTCTCTTTTTATCTAATTAAAACAAAAATAATGTATTTATCGTATTATACTTCTAATCACGGGATTTTTTCTCATTTTTAAAACATGCTTACAATCTTTGAGCATTATTTTTTCAGAAAAAAATTAGGAATTCAGCTCGTGATACTGCATAGTCTAGTCGATACGATACATGGATGACTGTTAATTTTATAATTTTTTTCACTTATTTCAAAAGTGTTTTAAAAATATTTATTTATTTATTGATATTTTTAAATTAAAAATACTATTTTAAAAATAAAAAAAATATACATTTAATGCATTTCTATATAAAAATAAAATCTAACTCCCATTTTTAAAGGGGCCGAATTGAAGTGAAGCCACCACAGAGAGCCGACAAAAAATAATTAAAACGACGTCGGTTGCAGTGTTTGCTATAAAGCAAAAAAGAAAAAAAATAGGGCGATTCATTCTGTTCCCTGAGAAATCAAAACCCTAAAAAAATGGGAGGCAAATGTCCAAGCAGGAAGGTGAAGAAGAGACGATACTCTCACAAGACGGCTCGTCGCTCCAAATTCCTCATCAAAGATATCCTCTTTCTAATTTTTAATAACTTTTTGTAAGGTTTTGTGCATGTAATTTTGTGAGTATACTGTTTCCTCGACTTGATAATTTCGATTCACGCGACGACGCGGTATATGAGGAGCTGCAAAAACCTGATGGAGAGATGAGGTTAACTTTGCCTCTCGACGAGGATTTACCTGGCATGGGGCAATATTACTGTCTCCACTGCGAGTATGTAATTTTATTTATTTATTTTGAAAATTCTGTTGGGTTTTTTCTTTTTTTTCCTTACCTTATATCCATTAATTTGGGGCAGCCGCTACTTTGCTAACGTGACCGTGAGGGACGAGCACTTCAAGACCAAACGTCACAGGAAGCGGTATGTTTTCCCCTGTTTCTCTAATTTTGCTGTTGTTGTTTGGCCTTTCTGTTATTAAAATTAGAAAGCTACTCTGTTATGAACTTCAAGTTTGTGAATGCTAACGCAGAGCAAATCCCTGAATTGTCTAATGTGAAAATCTAGCATCTGCGGTCATTAGGCGCATGAGTCAATAGAGCTCTCTTAATCAGTGCTAACCACATAAATGATTGGATTAGTGATTCCCATTGGGTGCTTATGATGAATGCTTTAATCTTCATATCCTGGTTAAGTAGCCCATTTTTTTCTCCCAGATATTAGTTGGTTGAAGCCGAGACTGATCTCCTTAATATACCTGCACTACTCAGCCGGTCAAGTCCATTGTTTTACCAAAATCCACGTATCTGATTTTCATTTCCCAGAATGTTGAAATGAGTCCAAGATCTTTTTCACCTGCTAATTTCAACTACTAAACCTAATACTTGCCCATACATATCTTAAAAATAGAGGACAGGGTACTTAGTCTGATATTAATTTTGCTGAATGCAGTGTGAAGCAAATGATGGGACCTGCACCGCACACTCAACTTGATGCTGATTTAGCTGGCGGAATGGGTGCCCCGGATAATGGTCCTAAGCTTATGTCCATGTGAGCATCTTGTTTTTGGTTTCCTTGCGGCTACATATGTTTAGATGACAAGTGAATTCAAACAGGCTTTCTTTAGCTGGAGGTTATTTTGTTTTGTAACGAAGGTCTGCAGTGGTAGTTTCCTGTATTGCTGCAAGGGTAATTGCAACTATTTTTCTTCAAGGTCTACTCTGCTATTATATGTATCTAATAGTTTGGTAGTTTAGGGAGAATCGGGATTTGATCTTAAAACCTTATATCCGAAGGGAAGGTCTGATACCTTGGCCAATTGATGTCATGTGAATTTTACATCTGGGCATATTGATTGGTCATGTGATCATAACTTTAGAGGGAATTCTATAAAAAAATGTGATAAGAATTTTTCTCAACATTGAGCTTTCAAACAAAGGATATCAAATGCATTGTCGGAAACCCTTTTCCATTAATCTCCAGGTCTGAAAAACCTGTTGTGCGACATTTTGTGGCTGTGCCGGGCACCATTTCTTTGAATCCATTAGAGCGGTTTATAATGTCGCAGTACTTTTTGTAAGGTAAACAAGAAAATCAAATGGCATCTATATGCTATATAGCAGATTAGGCGATGTTTGAGAGTATGCGTAGCTTTTCAAAGTTTTTTGTACTGAAATATATCAAGATAATGTTTTTTTATTTTTTAAAAATCATTTTTAAAATCAGCACATCAAAATGATCTAAACGCACTAAAAAAATTTCATTTTAAGTGTAAAAAAAAAAAATGAAATTTGGTCAAGCGCTCGCACTTGGCCAAATAGGGGCTAGGTATTAGAAACCTCTCACATCTGGGCATATTGAATGTATTGACATTCAGTTCGAGTTATATATATATATATTAATTTTTTTTTAATTTAATCTAAAAAAGACAATAAAAATGATTTTTATGAACAAAATTATGAAATGTATAATATTATGAGAATGTTATCATCAACTCGTAATGTCATTATATTCTTTGATTGCTCTAAAATTTTAATATAATATACAATATCAAAAGAGTCCTCGTAAAATTTTATTTTAATATAATGGTTGGAATAAGAGTTGAAATTTTTTATTATTTTAAAAAATGCTATTTGGATGAAATGGAACTGGCAGAATAAAACTGGAAAGTTTTGGCCAAAATTTGAGAGGAAATTTCCAGAATTGCCAAATTTTTAGAAATTTCAGAAACGCCAAATTTTTAAGAAAAGTAAAAATTATGTTGTTTTATCTTGTTTTTATAATTGATACAAAATATTTCAACTACTTCAATCGAAAAACGAGATGAACAACACCGGTCTTAGGTTGATGTTTGTAAAGTAGAAACAGTACCTTAAGATATAAGATAGGGGTAATGACAC
This sequence comes from Salix exigua, assembly GCA_032356905.1. Taxonomy (NCBI): domain Eukaryota; kingdom Viridiplantae; phylum Streptophyta; class Magnoliopsida; order Malpighiales; family Salicaceae; genus Salix; species Salix exigua. Next base: position 7,508,200 of record CM063593.1, on the reverse strand, counting down.
CTCTCATTTTTTATCAGCAAGTATACAACCAGAATGCCAGTGTACAACCGCAAGTTTTGATCACAATAATTTTTTTTTTCTATCTTTCTGTCTTGGTTTTGGGATTTAAATTTTGGGCCCTTCTTATCGTATATATTTTTTTGTTGCGGCCCTTTCTCCTTATCATATATACTGGCATTCTGGTTGTGGCTTTAGGCGGGTTGCATTTGTATTCAAATGCAAGGTGGGCTGAGTGTTTCACTGCATCCACTGTCACAGTTAGAAGACCTTTGCAGTGAACTAATAATTGTAAGACAAGGAGACTTGCAGGTAAAAAGGAAATCTTTCCAGAGACCAGCGCATGCTGCAACCAGAGGTCTGATTCCTGAATGCAAAAACATTTTATTTTAACCTCTTTATGAGCAGTACACTGTTGCAGAAACGTGAAGAGTACTATCATATCTTTCAGGTATTCTTGTCTCTCCCATTGTTTTTAGGTATTTGCAGCTTCCAATTCAGACAAGAAATAGCAGTTGAATGCTTACTCATGAACAGAGTCTTCATCCACTGTCCCTCCAAAAGCAAAATGCTCTCGAGCACTTGAAAACAAGAGCATCATTAAAGCCCATCTGTGCACACCAACATCATTATATTTCTTTAATGGAGAGCGATTGGGCGTGGCCCGCACAGAGAACACAGACAGAGCATCCCATAAGGCCATTATCTAACTCTCTCATCTCCCCCCTTGCTGTCATTTTCCAGATGCCATATCCTAAACTTTTCTCCCACGCTTGTCCACCACCAGCTTCTACTAATTGCCGGAGGAGCATGATATCTTGATCTCGACGAGGTCCCTTTTTTTGTAGCATTTGTCCATGTTTCGCATGGAGGCTATCTTGTCCTTGGAAAATGACACGTACAAACAACCACCACGTGAACTTAGTCGCTCAATAATTTCCTTCCCCACAAACCAAATCTTAAATAGATACGCATCCTATTAAGATCAAGACTGGATGATTTCGAATGGCCAAGAATATGAACACCTCAAAGTTTGGACTGTGATGCACACGTCATTACTATCCAGGTCTACATCCATTGCCACTGGGTCCATTCTTTTTCCTTCAGGACGTCGGAAAGTGATGGGATCCTGGCATGCATGATAGCCCTTGTAGCCTAATTGCCCAACCCCTTGATCATTGTTGCCAATATAATCAGGATTCCATGCATGATTTGATTGGCATTAAAAAGCCAGCACTTTTGTGTTGTGGTACATTTTCTAATCGCACATAAAAGATGTAGGGAATGCTTAGACAACTTTCCCCCTATTATTTTCCAACATAGGGCATCTTTTTGTGAAAGAAGGTGCGACAAACCAAATGCACAAAGGATGCTTTCCATCTCGTAGAAGTATTTATCATTATCATTTCCTTAGAGAGATCCATAAGATCAGAAAACTTGTCATAAAAGAAAGAAAGAAAGGTAATACAAATACTATACTACTATACTAAAGCATTAACATCGAAACAAAAAACCAGACAATCACGGGGATGTATGGGATATACTCCTCTTACTGGTGTTTTCTTTTAGTCATACTAGCCTTCCTTCTCTTCATCATCTTTAGGTCTAGTTGAGGAACTTGATCCTGATGTCATCCCAATGACCTCGCTATGTGTGAACCTTTGTAACTGTAGCATGCGGGCATAACTCCCATCAGGATAATTTTTCAATAGATGCGAGTGGGATCCTTGCTCTGCTACTTTACCATCATCAATTACAGCAATGACATGGGCATTTCTTATAGTTGAAAGCCGGTGTGCAACAACAATTGTGGTCTTTCCTGAGCAGGCACGATCCAGAGCTTCCTGGACAGACCTCTCAGACTCAGCATCTAGTGCACTTGTTGCTTCATCAAGTAGCATAAGCCCCGCCTTCCTTATTAAAGCTCGGGCAATGGCAATTCTCTGCTTCTGTCCACCAGATAACTGAACTCCCCTCTCCCCCACAAATGTTTTGTACCCATCTGGTAATGCAGATACAAACTTATCGGCATTGGCCAAAGTCGCGGCTTCAATTATTTCAGCCTCTGTTGCTGAATCACTCCCGTAAGCAATATTTTCATAAATGGTAGTAGCAAAGAGGCATGGCTCCTGAGGGACTATTGCAATGTGCTTTCTCAGGGACTTGAGATTATATTTCCTAATGTCCTTTCCATCAATCATCACCCGCCCAGATGATGGTTCATAGAACCTCTGTACGAGAGCAATGACAGAGCTCTTACCACATCCACTAGGACCCACTAGGGCAAGAATTTTGCCAGCTCGTGCGCGAAGATTGAGGTCGCGGAAAATTGGAATGTCAGGGCGACTGGGATAAGAAAAGTCCACATGCTTTAGTTCAACTTCTCCACGGAGACGATCAGGAACTGGGGTGGCATCAGGATCATCAGGTTCAATTTCAGTTTTGCGGTCAAGCAGGTCAAAGACTGAGCGCATGGCTCGACCACCCTTAATGAAATCAGGAGCCAAGGTTAATGTTTCAGCTGCACCATTGGCAGAGACCATGAGGACCATAAAAACTCGGATTGTGTTTGAGAAATCAGAGATTCCATGCTTCACAAGCCAGGATGCATACCAAAGACCTAGAGCATAAGAAGCGTAAAGAGAAAACTGTGCAATCCCAAATCCACTTCCTGCAATCTGTCCCTTCCAAAAGCATCGCCGTAAAGGAGTTTCAAGATTGGAAGAGAAAAGACCTACTATTTTTGCCTCAGAATTGAAGGCAGCAACAGTCCTCACATTGGCAATGGCCTCTCCTGCCAGTTGTGTGGCCTTGGAATGGGCAGCTTCTAGGTCTCCCGAGAAACCATTCATGAACATTTTCTGTTAACAATCACAGGCAGACAACAAAAAGTTAATCAAGTTGAATTGTTTTTCATACCTAAAACTAGAGTTGAAAATTTCAGATCACGTCTGGCTTTAAAAGAAAATAGGGACTACTTTCATTGCAAACATCATAAAACCATTTGGAATTGTCAGTGAACATATGGCACTCTTCAGATGGATCATTAAAAGATTAAATATGAATAATATTTCCCTTGCTATAACTTGCCAAATCCTATACATAATTCTTTCAGTATTGTTGCAAAATCCAAGATTGAGTGACCAGTTTACTGTTTATAGCAGCTTCCCAATAACCAGATTACAAGTGAATTACTCAAGAAGTGGTCATAGAAAGAAACCTGTAGAACAGTGGCTGCAACAACCAAAGGGAAGACAGCGATGAGAACAAGGGCAAGGCGCCACTGCAAAACAAACCCTGCAGTGCAAGCAACTAGCATGAGTGCTGTATTCTGTACAATCACTGATATTCTGTCTCCAATTGCTGATCTGACATTGTTTGCATCAAGAGCCAATCTTGCTGCAATCCTAGCACTCTCATTTTCCTCCTGATCAAACCATGCTATTTCATTTTTTAGCACCGCTGTAAGCATTTTCTCCCTCACTCGTTTTGTAAGGTTTTCTCCCACAATATCCCAGAAGGAATGCTGTAATGTATTAAATATCAGTGCAGCTGATGAGAGCCCGATTAGCAAATAGCAGTATTTTGCGATTTCTCTGCTCATATAAGCATGGTCTGGATTATAGTAGACGCTAAGTACAGCGCTAAGAACATATGCAAAGAAGGCACTAAGGGAACCACAAATAACAGACCCAATAGAACCAACCAAGGCATAGACCCATTCAGGAGAATTCATCTTTGCAAGGCGCCAAAAGGAACTAGCTTGCTCCTTGAAAGCAAGTTTTTCAAGTCGGTAATTGGGGAATTGGGCATCAAGGGAGAGACTAAAATCAGAGGTAGAAAAGTCAGATAGCCTGCGTGAATATGGTGATCGGCCATACGAGGAATTACGGGCAATTATTGGTGAGCTTACTGAGTTCCTTGCACTAGAAGGCCTGAAATAAAGAGCCATGTTAAATGGAAAACTCATGGCTTAATCCATAACAACTTTCACACATTTTAGGAGCAAAAGAAATACCAAAATAAAAGGAGTGAAAATTCAAAAGATGAACCAGGGACAAAAAGTTACGGAACCTACCTTGCACTACTCTTTCTGGCATTGTTTAGAGCTGTTTCATGTGCCGCCTCCTGCATTTTGATGAGCTTGGCATACACACCATTTTCTCCTTTGGCAATGAGCTCATCATGTGTTCCTGTTTCGCTAACACTACCCTGCTGGAGTACAGCTACAAGGTCAGCCTTGCGTATGGTGGATAGCCGATGGGCAATGACAAGCGTAGTCCTGCCAATCATAAACCTGTCAAGAGCTTCTTGCACTAGCTTTTCTGACTCGGAATCTAAAGCACTTGTTGCCTCATCTAAGAGCAATATTGCTGGGTTTTTCAGCATAGCCCTTGCTATAGCTACTCTTTGCTTCTGTCCTCCAGAAAGCTGCAGTCCCCTCTCACCCACCTGCAATTTTCAAATCATTTTATACATGTGCCATATACTCTTTTGAATTTCTACATCAGTTTTATCAATTACTAATGATTCTGATATAAGTATAAAAAGGAAACAAAAACTGAGATATTGCTTTCCAAAATAGGTCTGGATCGAAGAAAATATGCTGATCATTCCTTTTCAATTACTCAGAAAATGATGAAAGCGTAACATGATTACTTTTTCAGGATAATTGGATTATATCAGAGACATAAACAGAATTTTCCTCTAGGTCCATGGCAAATTTAGACTTTCTTCCCTGTTATATGTTACTATTAATTCATTTTGTTTTTCCTTGAAAGATATTATTTAGCTTATAATCTAACTGATTAGCTAATATCCAAATGAGTTATATCTTCATGAACATTAATGCATCCTTCTTCCCACATCGTGTCTTCAAGTAATTATCTGCTTTCAATGTCAACACCATAGAGATTCCTTATTGGCCTTCTAATGATTTTGAGCTTTATAAAAACTTGAAATTATTTATTTTCCATGGGAATAGATTGACATATTTAATGATGCCACCATACCCTCCATTCTTTATATATTTTCTTCTTCTTGACATGTTATCTTTCTAGGTTTATTTCGTCCTTATTTCTGCATAATATATAAAACCTTACACATGCACATGCAGTGTTGACTATAACATGTTACCTTCTTTCAAAAGCATGCCTGACCAAAACGCATTCTCACATTGACTTCTAATAAGAAATTGGACAGGGTTAGGTCAAGTTTTTGACCAAACATATCATCCATTCTTTTAATACTTTACTGTATTGTACTGGCAAATTATATGGCAAAAAAATAAATATAATCTAACTGTGACTCGCACTGGCTACTGGTCAAGATCTATCATTTCATTTCACATTATGGAATGACCACGTCTACCCCACCACCTACAACAGCCACAAAGTCAAATATTTTACCTTGCATAAGATAGCTCTTCATCTGTGCACTTATTATGTTTTTTCTAAGGAAGTAACTGCCTGTTCTATTCAAATTACTCAAGGGATTTAAATTCAGATATTTCAAAAAAGAAGAAGGGAACAGATGATTATGAGAGCTAGGTTAATAGGTTCTTAACAAGGTTTGACACGTTGTTGGTTAGCTGCCAGTGTCAATTTCTTATCCAATATTCACAGGTTACTGCATTTTTAAAACTAAATTACCTGTGTGTCAAAGCCATCCGGCAGCTTGATAATGAATGAATGGGCATTTGCAACCCTGGCAGCTGCTTCGATTTCAACTTGACTTGCATCAGGCCTTCCCAACAGTATATTTTCCTTAATTGTTGTTGCAAACAAGGCTGGCTCTTGGCTAACCAGCCCTATTTGCTCTCTCAACCATCTCAGCTTTAATGTCTTAATATCATGCCCATCTAGCAGTACTTGTCCTGCAAAACAATAATTTATTAACAGAAGACTTACGCAAAAACTTTCAGATCCACATGGACTAGTTGAAATCGAGAAACAAATTTACTTGGTTGGAAGTTACACATTAATTCTGTCAATCAAAACATAGACATTTTTCACAAGTAGTTGTCCACTCTTGTTTTATATACTAAGAACTAAACTGTAGCACAATTTACCTGAGTTGGGATCATAGAATCTCTCAATGAGCGAGACTACAGTGCTTTTACCAGAGCCACTGCTGCCAACCAAAGCTATGGTCTTTCCAGCTGGGACATTAAGCGAAAAATTGTTCAGAATTGGAGCATCTGGCCTTGACGGGTAAGCAAAATCTATATTTTTAAGCGCTACAAGCCCAGTAACTGACTCTAACTCCAGCCCAGATTCACTGTTTCTATCAATAGCTGGCTTGTGATTGATTATTCGGAAAATTTTTGCAGCTGCAACTTTTGCTTTCGCGAATGCACCCATGCTGGGGATAGCTTGTCCTATACCTCTGCCAAAAAAATAAAAATTTATCCAGATCAAGATTTGATTTGATAAATGTATCAAAATATAATTCCTCATCACATGAGGTAAAATCGAACACTTACAATCCTCCAATCATAACAGCAAACATGGTAGCTATGGCTAGACCTCCATTGGTGTAATGGTGTCTAACAAGATAACCTCCATACCAGAGAAGAAGAGCATAGCAACAGAAAACAACGAAATAAGTTGCACCTAATCCCATTCCCTTTGAAAATCCACTCTTGTAACCGATCCTTTGAGCAACCTTCAAAGCTGACGAGTAGGCTTGTAATGCTCTTGATTCCCCAACAAATGCCAAAACAACTCGAATTTGGACTATGGTCTGCAATTTGGCTTCAAATTAGCGGAAAGCCCAAATACAAAAGAGAGAGATTCTCACTAAGTGAATTAAGCTCCCATCTTCTACAATCTGAAAGTAGGTGAATCAAAAAGTAAACTTGCCAATTTTTGTTACCTGCTCTACAATGTTTCCAGCCTGTGATAAAGCTTCTTGGCTTTTACCAGAGAGCTTGGCTAATGTGGCGGCGTGGATACCTCCGATTACAGCTATGAGTGGAACCACTGCCAGAGTGACCAGTGCTAATTGCCACACGGCAGTAAAACCCACCACAAATCCAGAAACAAATGTTGCCATGTAGTGAATAAAATTACCCAACTGCACAAAAACAAAAAAAAAAAGACATTTCTGGTAAAAAAGAGGCCTGACTAGGAATGATGAGAAACACGGTTTCTCTTGCTCTGTTTTTACCTTCTCACTGATGGCATCTTGGACCATCACTGCATCAGTGTTAATGGCAGAAACAACGTCTGATGTTCGAACCTCGGTGTCAAAGTATTGAATGTCCTGGTTTAATGCCGCTTCCAGGTACTTGATCCTCATCTTCGTTGATTGCCTCTCTCCAGTCCACATCCAGCATGATATTTCTGTATCCCAAATTCAAGCTTACTTTCAATTCCACTATCATCATTAGCATGCCTATCAAAACAAACCAAGAAACTGCAACAGAACATACCCGCCCATGATGATGCCCAGATTGCAGCGCCAACAATAAGAAAGTAAAACGCGTACTGCAAAATTTAAAACCACAAAGTTACATTATTATTCTTGTTTGTCAATATGTTAACATGAAAGAGGACACTACTTTCGTTTCATATTATGATTATATGTTTTTTAATTACCTTCAAAACTTCTTGCATCATCTTATCCATGTTATTGGCATTAGAGCCGAAAGAGTTAACAAGATCGGCAAAGAAGCGAAGAAAGATAGGTAAGGAGCATCCATGGACAAATGCACCAATTGACCCAATTCCCATCAACACATAATCTAGCCCGTCAGCAAATCTAAACAGCTCTCCAAATCCAACTACAGCCACATCATCCGGCTTTTCTCCATTCCCACCTCCATTACTAGAAGCCCCATCTTTCTTTGGCTCTGTACTTTCCATCTCCCTTCTCTCAACTACACTTTCTTGTTGTTGGTATGTGGAGTTTGTGTTTACCGTTGGAGCTGGTGTGGTTGTGAAGGGAAGGGAGTGAGAGGAGGGATCAGGAGGAGACTCGGACACGAGTTCAAGGCCTTGCATTTCTGACCATTTCCATTGTTCAGTCGTCTTTATCTCTAGAGACTCTTGTGACATTTGCAGAAATTCTCTCTTGCTACCTAGCTTTTATTGAACTAGCAAGCCCACCTCCTTCTCTCTTCTTTCTTATCGCACTTTTAATCTGGCTTTTGTGCTCTTGTTCTTTTATTTACCTCTCTCTCTCTTCTTCTTCTTCTTCATCATTTTTTTTTAATCCCTTTTGTCTTTTTTTGTTTTCTTTTTATATATCCTTTTACTCTCTCTTTTTGTCAAGTCTCATGTTTCTGACTTCATCTTTACTGTTCTTTTCTCTCTCTTCTTGCTCTACAGTCTAATCTCTCATGGCCAAATCCATCTTTGCTCTTCTTTTTTTATCCCTTTGTTTTGATCTACGAAACCCACCCGGAAAAAATTATATTTTTGATTTATAATTATCTATTAAAATTTTGATTTTTTTAAGAAATTGATCGTAAAAGAAGTATATTTATTGAAGAGATGCATCGCACCGGGTGTATTATAAAAAGCATCATTTTCATGGGATTTACTGTGTCACGCACCCCGCAAACAAACATAAACTATTCAAATAATAATGAATCCTAAATTTATGTGGAAAAAAAAACAAAAGTAAATTCGGAGGAGGTGAAGGAAAACAACATGGGATTGCTTTCACTTTGCTTCTGGAGTAAAAAACATATAGAAAGTGACAGATTCTGAGATTAGAGAGAGGGATTTCCCACCCGACAATCAACACTGTGCATGAAAGTTGGAGATGGGGTTTTTGACTACGCCACTCTCAAATTGGTGTTCTTCATAGTGGAAAGCCAGCAACAAACTACCCCCTCTCAATTTCTTTTTTCTTTTTAATATATACATACATACAATATATATTTGTGTGTTTTAATAAACCCCTCCAATTTTGTGATAATTTAGCGTAATTAATATATTTTATTAGTGCAGTTTGTCATTGTGATTCCACTTACTTTTAATCGAAATTTGAAAAATAAATATTTTTTTCATTTTAAATTTATTATGTTTTGTGTATTTTAGATCATTTTGATGTGCTGATTTTAAAAATAATTTTTAAAAATTATAAAATATCATTTTAATATATTTCAACATGATAAACACTTTAAAAAACTACCGAAAACACTACAAACAGTGGGTTGATCGTTCAATTCTTTAAAAAGTTTGGCTTCTTCTGCAAGTTAGGTTAGGAAGGTAAAGTGTGAAAAAAATAAAATATTCCTCTTACCCTCTGTCTTGTCTCTTGCCTTCAAATCCGGCGTCCTTCCCTGCAATATGCAGAATTTTACACGATGTTCATATTTTTATCTTCGGTTGCGTTTTGTCTAGTGTTAACAGTTATCATTTAAATATGTATTCTTTTTAATATCAGTATAATAAATAAAAAAACTTAATTTTAGATTAAAATAAATATTTTTTCCACACAATATTTCTTATAAAATTAAAAAAATATATATAATTTTTTAAAAATATTTTGATACCAACCTCTCAAAATAATCTAAAAACATTAAAAAACTATTTAAAATAAAATAAAAAAACCCACCTATACTTAACATTGATTCTACAGAAGCAAGCAGGTACTTGTGCCATCCGTGAAATTTGGTGAAAAGCGACCATGTAAACTCTAGTCAAAAGGCAGCCACATTTCCTAAACTCTACTGCCTAGCTAGTTAGCTATTTGTTTTTATTTTTTATTTTTTATTTTGTGTCCAACATTCTAATCTGGTTAAAAATAAAATAAAATAAAATCCCAACGTTAGAATTTCTTGGTTGTGTCAGTCAGACAGATCCAACCATTCTCGTCCTGGAAACTTTCAAACTTGACACGGAAGTTAAATAGTTCAAGCGCATATGTTTGGTTCGTACAATTCGCCTTTCTTTTGTTTCATGTTTTAAATATTATTTTTATTTTCTTATAATCATATTAACCACAGAATAATATACATGCTGCAGCGGATACCCCTTCAACAAATAAGAAATTGCCAGGAAATATTGTACAGATCTATGGGTTTTCCGAGTTCCTTTTTATTTTTATTTTTCTTAATGGTGAAGCTGACAGCAAACTAGCCATTTGCAGCCATTTTCTCTTCTCGAAATGGAGATGCTTTGAATATATATTTTTTCTGGGCAATAGTACTGTTTCACACAGTGAAGATTGAAGTAAAATAAGGGTGTGTTTCAGAGGAAAGGGTGAGGAGATGTTGCTCTCATCATGCCTCTGTGGTCTTTATAACTCGGTGACTCAGCTGTTCTTCTTTTCTTCAGAATACAATAAACGAACCTGACACAGGATTTCTTTAAGCAGGACATTTTTTTTTTAATTTCTCTATGGTGGGATTTTGGGCTGGAAATTATGGGATTTTGGGTTTATTTATGAATTACGGAAGGGAAATTCTAAGACAGAAGAGAGTGGTTTGATCATTGATCGTTTTAGGCATTCTATATTTTGGGACGAAAGTATTTTTTTATTTTTAGATATATTAAATAATATTTTTATTTATTTTTAATATCAACATATAAAAAAATAGATTTCAATTTACAATAAAAATAAAATATTTTTTTACTTTGCAGTTTGCAAAGACATCAAAGGTCTCCATTCTTTGCTCTCAAGTCTCAACCACTGTTTTACACCCCCATCGAATCCACCGGTCCACTCAATACCTAATCATCTCATCTTGTGGTTTAGATTAGGTCTAAGAAAAATCAATTTAAAATAATTTATTTTGTGGGCTAACTCCCAATTCAATTAAAAAAAGGGTTATATATTTGTTTTTTTAGTTTTTTAGATTATTTTAATTTATTGATATTAAAAATATTTTTTAAAAAATATAAAAAAATAATATATTTATAAACAAAAAACATTTTAAAAAATAACATTAATTACGTCACCGTAAGCTTGATATGGATATTGTACCTTAAACTAAATCTCCTTCGTTGCAAGAAAAAATCCAGTCACTATTTTGTGGAGTTTGATTTAAGGTAAAGTTAACATCGTTTTTTTTTTATCATAGAATTTAGCAATTTCTTTATTAACACACAACAAAGTGCAAAGTATAGCATTATTTTCAAAACCCAATTGTTATGGGAATTATAACTTACACAACGAGAAGGGATTGAATGAAAAAACCAACAAAATAAATAAAATGTTTTAGGTCTTCCCTAATTTGAATTCTATTATCCTTTTCGGATAGGTTTTCTAAAATAGAATTATTTTTATAGATTACAAGTAAAAAAAATTCCAAGTCAAATGAATTGCATTATCATACTTTATTTTCTAAAATACATAAATAAATTATTATTATTTTATCATATTTAGATTATAAATGATTACATGATTTGATGACAAATAGCGAATCGTGGTCATGTTAAATGTCATGATTTTATTTAAAATGAGGAAAAATAAGTCCAATATATTTGAAATGACAGCACCAAATATAAGGGGAAAAAGATTGTCATTTATTGAATACTACAGGCGAGGAGATTGTATTTATATTAAAATAATTTATATATTAATTGTATTGTATAGGGGGCAAGGAGGGGCAACGCAAGAGCACAGAATGGAATGGAGTAGATTTTTTTTTTATTTTTTAAATTATTTTTTTAGAAATATATTAAAATAATTTTTATATTAATTTAATTTTAACATCTTTAAAAATATAAAAAAAAGAGTAAAAAAAAACATTTTTAAATTACAAAAAACTGTTACACTGGTGCTTACAGCTGACTGACTGATGTCATCTCGAACCTCTTGATCCAGAACTCGGCCCTCCTCATTCAAGTGGCCACTCTCCCATAAATGATCTCAACAATCCGATCATTTAAAAATTACACCTGATTTCTTAAATTAAAAAAAAGAAAGAAAAAGAAAAGTCAACTTAGTTTAATGTTACTGTTCACAGCCCAAGCAGAGCAAGCAAGCTCGGGATGGATGGGGAGACCGACCCTACAAAGAAGATATATCAACTTACTACAAGAAGAAGATATATCAACTTTAGTTTAATGTTTTGCATTTCTTTTTCTTCAAAATGATGCTATTTTGTTGCATAAAATATTCACTGACATGGATAGAAAAGTCCCATCAAGAAACAATTATTTCAAAACATTAGGATTCCAATTTCTTTTTTTTTTTTACTTTTGAAAATGAAGTAATGGTAAGAAATGAAATTTAGGCTGTCTGTAAGTGTGGTAAATTAGTTACTTTTTAAAATATTCTTCATTGAAAATACATGATTTTATTATCATTACAATTTTTATAAATGTTTTTTTAAATCTAAATATATATAAGAGAAATATTAAAGATATAGCACAACTAAATTTTTTATTCCTCTTTTAGCTAGATAATTGTTTTTTTTATATAATAATAGATATTTTTAGAGAGGTGCAAATCATTCTCTCTAAAAGTATATAGGATAATATAAGAAAATAACCAGGAATCTCTTGTAAACCAAAAAAAAATGTCAATTGAATTGCATGAACTAACATACTGAGAAAGAGTTATTAATGTCAATTAAATTCTACCACCAAACTATATTAATTCTCATAAAAAAAAAGTACTTTGATATATAAAACCTTCATCCAAAATGAAAGTAGTAGAGCGTGTCTGTTTTAGCAGCAAAACCAACGTTTTTAAAAATATGAAATTATTTTTTTAATATTTTAAAATAATTTTAGTGTATTACAAGTATAAGCTAAAGGAGCTCGGCCTCCGATGCTGTGGACTGGACATTTGCCAGCGCCTCTATGTTTTTAACTTTCGTTTATTTTTCCATTTTTTTAGCTTTGCTTTTTTTCATTTTTATTTATTTTCATTTTTTTGTTTTTTATTGATTTTAACGTTTTATTATTATTATTATTATTTTGATTTTTTTATTGATTTTTATGTTTTTTTAACTCATTTTTTTAAAAAATTATTGACAGTTTTTATTGATTTTTTCCGTTTCACCACATTTGCCTAGATTATCTACAATTAAAACATATATGAGACACTTTCCATTTCAACTACATCGTTCTTTTTATCTGTAAATAAGTTATTATAGCACGCAAAAAATTATATTGATTTTTGAAAATAAATTTCAATGTTTTTATTTATAATGTGTAAGATCTAATATGATTAGGGGAAAAGGCAACTATTTTTTTACAAATTTACTTAGGTTTTCTACAATTAAAAATATAAAAATCACTTTCCATTTCGATCACACTATTTAATATGTCAGACTAAGTATATGTGTTTAATATTTATTTAATAGTCTCGCCTAAAAATATATAGACAGAGAAAATAAATGACCTACAATTTCTTGGAAAAAAAATTAATATCGGTATTCTTAAATATATTTAATATAATAAGATAATGAATAAATCTTCTTAAAAAAATTTTTGTCTTTGAAGTTAAATTTATATTTTAGACTCTTTTTTTTTCCTTTTCAGAAACTGTGATTTTTTTTTTTCACATGTATTTTTTTTTAAGTGTCCAAGTCAGTTGTTCTTTTTTTACCAAGTTTCTTTTTTTGTTTTTTTTTCTACCAAAGTATCCGTGACAACAAATTTCTAATAAATCATTTCACCTTCTTAGCAAATTTTCTAACAAATTTTATCAAAAAACAATTAGCAATAGCAATATTCAATCAAATTTTGGTTGAAAAAAACTATTTTTAACAGATTTTAACAATTATAATTATACTAATTAAATATTAAAATAACAAAATACAACATTTATAAAATCATCCAATTTTCTACATTGATAAAAAGTCCAATAAGCGGCAGATCAACTCGTTTTAAACTAAGTGCTATAACAAATCACTTGACCACCGAGAGGAGAAGTTATGATCCCTAAAAAATGAACCATTGGATCCTTCTCGAGGATTACGCAGAACATTTTGACCCATTAGTATACAAAGTGAAGATTCCTTTGGACTAGGATTAGAATAGGACACAAAGGAGAAGCAAATATATTATTATAATAATTAGAAATAATATTCAATTTATAATTAAACATTTAAGAACAAGGTCGTTGGACATTAGGTGCCAAGTTAGGGGGGCCGGTGGTCGATTCCATTAAAGAAATTAATTGAATCTAAGTGCACATATTCAATAGGCAAGTTATTTGAGATTGGAGCGAGTGACTTCGAAGAAGTCAAAAGCAGGGAGGTGGGGGAGTTAATATTTTAAATAATAATTGTTGAGGGGTCGGTCAATTGCACCCCACCTTCATTTTTTTTTTTAATTCAAATAAACCTAGCTTTTCTTTGTGGTTTGAATTCAAAGAAACCTCTTTTTTTTATGTGTGCGAGGGAGTAAAATGAATGAAATCTTGATCATCCCATATTATTATTAATAAGCATCTTCTAATTTAAACTCTAAATCTGCAAGATATATCTCAATTTTTTTATCACCATATCACTTGAGAACTAATTTCCTTCCCTATTCCAATGAGAAGAATTATAATCAACTAATTCTTATTTTATTTTTAACAATTATTAAAAAGTGGTGCATGTGGCACTCATTATGCCTTCCCATTGTCTTTATTGTGGCTAGGAAGATGCATTAATCTTAATTGTTTAGTCTTAATTTACAAGTTAAGGATGATTCTGTGGGCTGTGGACACAAATGACAAAACGAGCGCATCCCCATGATTCTTGCATGCGGGCAGCTCTACACAAGATCATATATTGCTGCTATGAGTTCCATTTTCAAAGTTTACCTTAATGTTAACTCCCAACAAAAGTCAAACCATTATTATTTTTTACTTAAAATATGATCGAGGAAACAAGGTAAAAGAAAATAAAAATAGAGTGTTGGATAAAAAAGAGAGGCTTTGGGTCCACATGTGCTAGACCATGATCAATTCCCAAGCATGAGTTGCAGCTTTGTAATGAGACTAAATTGTGGTTCACACGAATTTCACAGGCAGGCTCATGGACATGGACCCTATTCTAAAACCTATTCTTCTTTTGCAGCATGATATTGTTGGAGAATTAGAAGCAGCCAGGACATGTGTCTTGCGGATAACGAAGTGCTCGACCGACGATATATATATATATATATTAGTTTAGCTTATATTTAGTGTTGAAATTAATAGTAACTTGAGAACCCTAGTTAACAATTAACAAAAGAGCTAAAAGAGCTCGGGGTTGCTACTGTTCCTTCAGACTCAATGGCACTGTGGAGTGGTCTTTTATCCGGCGTGCATCGCGCGAGTTCGTCCACCCTATTTTTTTTTGTTTTTTTTCTGATGTGAACAGTGTAATGACGCACACCCCCCGATAATAAGACAAAAACTGGGTTTACGCTGAGGGCTACGGTTGTAATTGCACCCGTACGGACCGGTCCGGTCCGCCGGAACCTTTTTTTTTAATATTTTGTAAAATGTGTTATTACGTCTGTAGCCCCCGATAAGACAAAATACATGAATTAGACGCAGGGGTGGTTTCGTAATTGACGTGTGCGTCACTGTGCACTGACGTCAGCAATGTCAGGTGTCCGTACAGGCGCGTCGGAGCTTTTGCTTCCCTCCAGCGATTCAGGCGGCGTGTGCGGCGTCTCACAACGATTCACAACCTTTCACTGAATCTCATGGAGTGGCGCGTGTGGTTCGATGGTCGACATAGAGGCTCATATAGTCGGTTGAACGTTTATGTGCTCTTTTCTCTCTCCTCAGCACCGTATTCCACTTCAGTCCCTCGATTTGTTGTTCATGCATTTCAGTCCCTTGACTTTTGTTTGATTTCTGTAATAGAAGTTTCGAATTTTGTCAATTTCGTCCTTTAATTCAAATTGATATATATGGAGTTTGCATGTGAGTCCTTCTTCTTTGAATTTTTTGGTTTTCTATTAAATCCTTTAATTCATTTAGTGCAGCAGGTTATATTGTTTTCAATTTTGTCCTCCATGTCAAATGCATTATATATTACACTCTAATTTCAGTCCCTCTTATTTTAAATTTTTTTCTCTTAAATCTTTTAATATTTTTGGTGCAAAAGTATAAATGGTTGTCAAATGAATCCTTCACTTTAAGTTGGGGTTTGTTTTTATTTAGTCTTCAAATTTTATTCCTGGTAGTAATCATATGAACATTCATTTTCTTTTTAAATCCCAAATATTTTTTCAATGCTAACAATGATAATAATAATAATAATAATAATTGACAAAAAATTAATAATAATAATTGAATTGTTAGAATATTTATTGAATATTATTGCCTAATAATAATCAATTTTTTTATTGAAAGTGTGTGAAATTAATTATATATTTGTATATTTATGTCAAATTAAAGTATGCTAAATTGCTTATATGTTTGAATTTTTATTAAATATTATCGTCTAAAAATATATACAAAGAGGAGAAAAAAAAATACCGCGGCTTTTTTCAAGGAAACAAATTTATATCAAAATTCTTACATATATTTAGTATAATAATATGATGAATAAATCTTATAAAATTAAAATAAATTGGCTCCAAATTTTAATTTTTTGCTCTTTTGTTCAAGTTTATTTTTTGAAAAAAAAATTACAATATTTAGATTTAGAATATTGCAGATCTCATATTATTGAAAAAAATATACAACTCAAAAAAACAAAAGGAAGACAAATTTATCTCCATTATCTGCAATTCAAAAATATAATAACCACTTCCCGTCTCGATTACACTGTTCTTTTAAGACGACAATTAAGTAATTATAGCATGAAAAAAAATTCAGTTTATTTTTAAAAATAAATTAAAATATTTTGATTTGTAATGTGTGAAATCTAATATTACTGGGAATAAAATTGAACTCAACCAAAGAATAAAATGATATATTTACCTACGTTATCTAGAATTTAAACATATACAAATCGCTTGCTATTTTTATTACTCTATAAAGTATGTGAGACTAATTATATGTTTTAATATTTATTGAATATTATCACTTAAAAATATATATATATAGAGAGAGAGAGAATTTGACCTTGGATTTTAAAACAAAATTTTTTATATCAATATGCTTAAATACAATTAATATAATGATATGATTAATAAATCTTATAAAAAAAAATTTGCTTTGAATTTTAATTTTATACTCTTTTCTTTAGGTTTATTTTTGAATTTGTTTTCCAATTTTCCCATTTTTAATATTTCAAATCTGATATTACTAGAGAAAAAATACAACTCAAAAAAACAAAAGGTACATAGATTGACGTACATTATCAACTCATTTTTTTTTTCTTTTGACAAAATTACCTCGATTATCTACAATTAAAAAATATGCGAGTCACTCTCCGTTTTATTTATAATGTGTCAAATCTAATATTACTGGGAAAAAAAGACAACTAAAATATTTTTTCTTAAAATTTACCTAGGTCATCTCCAATTAAAAAATATACAAACCACTTCGCATTTCGATTACACTATTCCTTCTACACTGGGAAAAAAATTATCTGTTACATATTTTATCTATTATAATGTTACTAATTAAATATTTAAACAACTAATTACAACATGTAAAAAATCAATTAGTTTGCTACATGAAAAAAACCCTAGCGCAATGCGCAGGCAAGCATACTAATTATTCTATGCAAAAAACACATATCTAACATATTTTTATCTGTTGCAATTTTAGTGATTAAACATTGCAATAACTAATCATAGCACGCAGAAAATATAAGTTCATTTGTGGAAAAAAAAAATACAATATTTTTAGTTATAATGTGTCAAATCTAATATTACTCGGGAAAAATGCAACTAATTAAAAAAAATTATCTGCATTATCTACGATTAAAAAATATATAAACCACTTTGCATTTCGATTATACAGATGTTATCAATTATAATTTTATTAATGAAATATTAAAATAGCAAAATACAATACATATAAAAACAATCAATTTTCTACATAGATAAAAAAAGCTCTGGCGCAACGCGCGGGCATATCACTAGTTATAAAACCTGAAATGACTTGGCGACCTCCGAGACTTACCAATATTGGTAAAAGAAAAATAGATGAAAATTTGACTTGCCTGAAACAATAAAAAACCCAGGTCGACCTAGGGCAAAACCCATTAATTTTTTTAATGTTTTTTTTAACAAAACGATGCTATTTTGATATTGTTTTAAAAAAAATATTCAGGTTAATCTAGTTTTACTCGATTGAACCCGAGTTTATCCTTTCAACCCACAACCAGAGCCATGACCCATGCTAAGTTTTAAAATTAATAAAATAACAATTTCTATCCTTACAAATCTTAATTGAGTAATTTTTGAATTAAATTTGTTTCACAAAAATATTTTAGGGATAAACAGTAATAAAAAGTCTTTGAAGACATGTAATTTCTATATATTTTGTTTTGTAAGTACATGAATTTCTAGATAAACGTGTTTTTATGTTTTTGAAGGGCCAAATACCTTTATTCATTGTAAGAAAAACATGTGCATTTTGATGTAAATTTATTGAATTTAATAACTTGAGGGGTCACAAGATTAAATTCAATGAACCTACAAGACTCCAAAATTCAATCTCATTTCTATTGTACAATTAATAATAAAAAAAATCAATAATTTTCTTAAAAACAAACAAAAAAATCTTGATTTTCGTTTCCCTTATGATAAACATGAAAGAGGGGGGCATATGGGACCAAGTATTCTTATAGTGAATTATTAAAATTATTATAATGTTGAAACATTAAATTTGTTTATTTGATTGGCATGGCGAATTTGAGAGGTGTGGCTTGAATTGTCAACAGCCTCCATGTGATGCCTAGGCAAAAGCAGAGTTCAAACTTCAAAGAAGAGAATTCAACAATTTAGCTGGTGAGCTACGTGTCCTTATCGTCTTCCCTATTTTTGAAAAAAAAGGTAAGGTAACGCACCTATATCAACGCTCAATTTTAAATTTGCTACACTCATATTTATTATCATTAAAACTATAAAAACATAAAAATGAGGTTCCAACTAAAATTACTTTGAAAATCAGCAATCTTGTCAATTACTTGTTCACCTAAATGGTTCATGTTGATGTTCATGATTGAATATGTTAAGTGTTTATTTGAGAATATAGTTGAGATTATTTTTGGAAATATTTTTTATTTAGAAATTCATTAAAATAATATATTTTTTAAAATATTTTTGATATCAGCACATGAAAATGATCTAAGAACATTAAAATTTTTAATTTTTAATTTAAAATAAAAAATAAAAAAAAAACATAAATTCATTTGTTTTTAAAAATATTTTTAAAACGTGGTGCTAAAAACCCCCTAAAAATCAGTCAAACCCAAAAAAAAAACTCGAATGTTGGACTAGGGAGTCTAATAGATTAAAGAAAAAAGAATTAAAGGAAAAATTATAAATTATAGGGTTTGGATTTCAATTTATAGTCTTCAATTACTAAAATCATGCATTTTGGTATTTTTATTTATTTATGCTTCATACATTATAAAACATATTTATAAGTGAACAAATAAAGGATTAATTGATCAACATAAGTGATAACAGATGCTTATGAAGGTTGAACTAATTGTTCATTTTCTGTACTAAAGTTAGTTAATTATAAATATGAGAATAATTTAATAGTCTATGTAGTTTTGTATTTGGTTACAAGCTAGTGTTTCTATCAATTCTCCTATAGTATTTATAAGGAGGTGAGTTGTCCACAATTTATCAATTTTGTATAAAAATGCCCCTCTTGTGTTATCAATTTTTCTTTATTCCTTTTCAAAAAGAAATAAACAAATTAATTAAGGAGAAAAAAATACAACTTAATTATGTTACAATAGAATCAAATTCATAGCAACAATTCTAAATAGTGAATGCCCCCTAATAAAATTCAGTTGGTGCTTGTGTTTCGTCATGTATCCGAATTATTATTTTTTATACACAAAAAGTATTGTGATGTTTAGCTATCAGAAGCATATTTATTTTAAAAATACACAACTCGGGTTATAGTCATGATTTGAGTTATAGACCTGACTTGAAAAAAGTAATTTTCATTTAATTAAAAATCACAATATAAGTGAGAAGTGATTAGGATAACTTGAGAAAAACATATTTTTTTTCTTCAATAAAGGACAAATAATCTATCTCAATTTACAGTCCATTAAATAAAAAATTAAATAAAACTTAAGAAAACCTAGTCCTAATAAACTAAAGTTAGCATGACAAGCATAATAACTTATGATGATCAAATCTAAAAATGACTTATCAATTATCTAGTGTTCAAAAAATTATATCTAACAACCATTTTCAATTCTAAAACTTTAAATAGCCTTTTTCTTGGGAAAAATGTGTATGGTACTCTTAAGACACAAATCTAAACACTCTCTCTAAAAAAAAACTTCTAACACATTTGTTTTACTTTTAATCTTTACAAATAAGTGTGAATTTTCAATTAATCAAATATTGAATGATTTGATTGATTTTTTAAAATTATACAAAAGAACTAAAAAGAATAACAATTAAGAAAATGATTATGAAGATTCAAATACCAAATATTTTTTTTTGTAAAAGTTACCAAATATGTTTGAGAATAACCGCATTATTCCAAGTTTAAGCCCTCTTTATTCTCAAACCACCCGTTTTAAAAGGATGACAAACATAGGCCCAAATGACTTTATCCCTTAACTAGGAGAGAGAGTTATCTTTTTAAAAAAACAAGATATTCTTTTTTTTTAATAATAGAGTAAATAAAAACATAAAGGATCAATATACTTTAATAGAGAAAAGAATTGATTTGAATAGTTGAAGATGCTCAATATAAGTAAGAGAGGTTAAGGTCCATGACTTGATCTTGAAGAGAAATCGCTCTACTAAAGACATATATTTAATGTGTGTGTGTGTGTGTGTGTGTGTTAGTCTAGTAGATATCAATAGGACACCGAGGTGCGAGATCGATAAAGAACCAACATGAAACCCAAAAGACCTTGCAAAATGGTGTTAGGCTCATCATTAATTATTGATAAGAAGACATAACTTTTTTTATTTTGATTTATAACTATACCAAATAACTTTATAAAATTATCTAAAGCCTTTTTCACTACCCTGATCGAGTCCCTATCTAAAACATGGGAAGAAACTATCTCTCTCTACCTTTTTATGTGAATAAATGAGTCGTAAACAAACATACCTCAATCCATTTAACCATGGCATAAGGGAATCTTATAACTCTTAAACCTGCAAGGATAAATTCCTAAAACCATATCAAAAGTTTTTCTTATATTTATTCTCAAATTACAATTAGTCTTACAACTAGCTATTTGATACCTATGCATTAACTCTAGAGTCAATAAGATAACATCTGGTATTTACCTATTCAGAACAAAACTAACCTAAGTAAGCCCAATAACCTCTAGAAAATTCATCTTTAATCTATTCATAATCACTTTAGATATACATTTATACATCATATTACAATAAAAATGGGTCTAGATTTATTCATAGCGGTGAGTGATGCAATCTTAAGAAACAAAGAAATCCTAATAGTGTCCCAACATATTGACTAATAATGTTCCATTTTCTCTTGAATAACAAAAAATGTAACCATTTGAACTAGAAGCTTTATCATTCAGGATGAAAAATAAAGATTCCTTTATTTCAACATTTATAATTTATGATTCCAAAAATGAACATTATCAGGAGAAATCTTGTTAGAAAAGTATTGAGATCACCAAATATATGGAAAGTAACCTTTGAAAGTAAATGAATACCAATTAACCTAAACCCTATTGATCCTGAACTCGATATCCTATCTCATTAATCAACCAATGGATCTTATTCCTCACTCATTTATATAGTAGATATATGTGGAATAAATTGGTACCCCCAAGATTAACCACTGAATCCGACATATTTGTTTGTAAAATGCTTCATCATCCTTAAATGGAAAGAATCTTTAACAAGCTCTCTGTATTTGTTGATTCTCATTCATCTAAGAGGAACCATTAATGAGATATGTTGTAGTCCATCTAGTCTTTGCCTCAATCACATGACTAATGATAATATTGGTAATAAAAATACTCTAACTTATACTTTAGCAAACTAAGTCTTTTATCTCAAGAGAACATGAAAGTTACATATAAAACCATCATCCTTAGACATGTCTATACAATTGGTCAATTTGGTCAAAACAATAACTGCCGAAAACTGTCTCCAACTGCCCCTTTGTAACTTTCCTTGGTCTGCCACCTCACAAACCTTCAACACCAGCAGGCTGAGCCCTCTCTGCTAATCTAGTTGTGCTTCTCTGTGTCTTGGGCAACCCTCTATCCAAGTTTGGTAATTCCCTGGTCCACTCAAATCATATAGATAAGAAAATCATGTTATCTTAAACTATATTAACCTTGATTTTAGATAAGGAAGAATTGATGTTGATCATTGATATATAAACACCCATAAATCATAAGAAAGAGTTTTAATCTCGAAGTTGATATTCTCATTTTCGACCCCGATAAATCTCTTATGTCTTCTTTGCAGAGTTGATATTCTCATTTTCGACCCTGATAAATCTCTTAGGTCTCCTTTACAAACACATAACACATCCTTTAATGCTCAATTCCCTCTAGAGCAATGTAAATGGAAGCATCCATGATTCCATTAAGCCCAACATAAGACTTGGTTTGTGGGTGCTCTTGAAGCGCAAGATTGGTAATTTCGATCTCCCATTCCATCCATCAAAAAGAACTTGAAGTACACAATTATTCATTACTCACTTAAAAGATGATTATTTTTTTCACAGTAGCTTCCAAAAGGATCTGATTCCTTGGCACCCAAGAAAGCATTCAAGCAAAAGGGAATTAACTGCCCAATCCCTAAACTC
The DNA here is from genome assembly GCA_032356905.1 of Salix exigua. Taxonomy (NCBI): domain Eukaryota; kingdom Viridiplantae; phylum Streptophyta; class Magnoliopsida; order Malpighiales; family Salicaceae; genus Salix; species Salix exigua. The sequence continues at coordinate 7,485,397 of CM063593.1, read as the reverse complement.
AAGCCCCACGATGAAAACATATATAAATACACCGAACAGGAAGATCTGTGCTTGCACCCAGTTCGACTCCATCACCCGCACATCCAATAATGCAATTTCGAATTAAAAAAAGCCTCAACAAAAAGCTCCACAGGCATTACCACCAACCCATTTCGATCCGTTCGTCAGGATTTGCAGATCCGCACTTGTGAAATTAAAGTTGGAATCTTTCTAAGCTAGCTCATCGCCTGAGCGGACTGGTATATATTTCAAAAAAACAACCAAACCAAAGTACAGCTAAACTAATAATGTAGTGTACGTACATTTATTTTTCTATGAAAAAAATGCATCTTTCCTTCCTTCTTGCTAGGCTTTTGATCAATAAAGTAGAAATAAATTCCCAAGTAGTCTGGTGTAGTGGGAATCCATTTGGGAGGAATCAAAGTCTTTTCTTCTCCATAACAGGTAGGTGTCCTTCACAATACGTTTAACCTGTTCTCTAAATAATTAAAAAAATAAAATATATTATTCCCCTTAATCTTTCTTTTTTTGAGTGGTTTTCCACCCCATTTCTCCCCATGCTTCACCAGTATCTCAAAAGAGAAAAAGAGACTACAATCAACATGATCGTCGTGACCAAAAATACATCTGTCATCTCTAGGGATGCAATTTATTTATTTGGTAAGGAATAAATTGACATCTGCACATGCAATTGCTTGTCAATTAATGTCACTGTAATAAGCTTCAAGCGGCGCGGCGAATATGACAAATAGCTGGAGATCTCAATTGTAGATTTCAAGTTCGAATAATGATATATTTATTTTATAATTGTAATTGTAATATATATATACCACCTATATATCACCGTCACTGTCACCTTTTTTTTCCCATGGGAAAACACGATGAGTATTCTCACAACTTCTCTTTCAACAACGAACGATAAGATGGGCTGCCAAATACTTCATTTTTCAAAGCTGAGTAGGGTATACACTTTTGTTTGAGAGAGAAAGAAATGACGTTTCCTCTTTTTTACGTGGTTTTCTTTTAATAATGGAGTTTTTTTTTCCTGACCCCGCTCACTGCCATGAATTAAGCATGCAAAATTACAATCGACCATTAATAAGTTTTTGAATAGCATAATTAGCGGTTTTTAATTTGTTTGGAAACAATAATTTATTATGAATTTACTGTTTCGGATTTTGTTTCTTAGGAAAAGCAGAACCGATAATTTCAAAGAGTTCGACAACCAAATCTCCTCTTACGATTTCGAAAAACGAGAATTAGTTTTTTTTTTTTTTAGTGATTTATGAAAAAGAAATACCAAATCTGGCGGCGAAACAAAAGGGATTTGAATCCTCAAAAGTGAGGGAATAGCTCAATTAAAATCAAATTAACAAAACAAATAAGCAGCTAATACAGCAAAAAAGTAAAAAAATAAAATAAAATAGTACAGGCGGGGTAGAAGACTTTATCCAAAGAGTGTGAAAAAAGAGGACCCGTCAAGCTAGGGTTTGGATGAAAGTTGACCTTTGTAGTGGCAAATGACAAAAAGGGCGTGTTGTTGTTTAAAATGATAAATGTTTCATAGTGGAAGTTAGTTCATTCCCATGTGTATATGTTAGTGATCATATGCTTAGCAGGAGTGACCGCTTTTCTTCTTCCATACTTTGGTCCCATACCCTTTTTGTCCTTCTCACTATTTGTTTATTATTATTATCATTTATTTTATCTCTAAAAATCCTCAGTTTTTATTTATTCTCTAGAACGTGCTTGTTTTTAAATTTTCATTTTTTTAATTTAGATGTACTGTTTTCATTTTAAAAAAATATTATTTTAATATATTTTTTATATTTAAAATAGATTATGTCACAGCTTATAATATTCTAAAATACACACACACTGGTCACCTTTTCTTTTTGTCAAGGCATCACACGCCACATTTTGACTGTAAGGTCATGAGATGGCTATGCTGGCATTTTCATGGTGTTTTGCACTGTTTTTTAAAAAATAAAAAATATATATTTTTATTTTAAATTAGTTTTTTTAGATAATTTTGATGTGATAATGTTAAAATTAATTTTTTAAGAAAATAAAAAAATATTATTTTAATATATTTTTAAATAAAAAATATTTTTAAAAATAATTAGAACAACATGTCACTTGTGAGACTCAGCTGTGTACCACAATGAGCTCCTCTCTCTTCTGTTTGCATTTGCATGCATCCTGTTTTCTTTACTCTCTTTAGTTAATGCTTTAAAGCAAAGTAGTAGTGATGATGATTACGTTTCGTTACCTTTATTTTCCGTCGATGACAAGAACAACAATTAATGAAAACAAAAATTGAATAAAAGGAAGATGGTTGAAAATGAGAGATTGTATAGTAGCAGGATCTCCTTAGGTTCTTCTTAGTTTTGATGATGATGCTATTATTTGGCATGTTAATGGGTTTTTTAACCTTAGAATATGTTTTTCATGATACATATTCAATGTATGAATCTGATTTTAAAATGTTTTCTAACTAGTTTTGTGAGATCAATCATATCTCTCAAATCTTATATCAAACTGAGATAAAATATTATAGAGAGATGCTAGACATATGAAATATACTATGATAATCTTCGAGTCAAATAAAGTTCAAAACATATTATTTTAAAAAGTCAAAGTTACTAGATGAATCTTATCAAATTTATCGTACTAGATCTTGTTGTACTATCTGAGACATATCTAGAGCTATAAAGAGGATTTTATTGCAATTCAAGTTGGGATGAAAACTATACATCTCAATATTTTTTTACTATATATGATTTATGTATTTCTAGTTCGTTATCTACTTTATGGTGGGTCACTTGACCATTTGATCAAGAGGTTGATATCATTCATACTTATATTTAATCAATTAATTTAATTTCATTCTAATATGTTTTTAAAAGATAAATTTAAAGTACAACAAATATAAAAAATTGAGATAACCCAAGTTATTTTTAAAATTAGTGAAAAATCATATAAAAACAAATAAAAAATTAATAGAGCCCATTCCCCAATTAGATAAATGTTGAAGGATAAAACTAAAAAAAATATAACCTTAAGAAAAATAAATGAAACAAGCAAACTTAAGTGATTGTTTTAAATTTGGGTTGATATCCTAAACTCATGACTCGTCAAATCATACACTCAGGCTCAATCAGGAAGTTCAATTCCTAATCAATTTAATATTGAAAGATAAAATTAAAAAATAAATTTATTTAAAAAATAGAAATCAAATGAATAAAGATCGAATTTAACAGAAAAAACTAAAGGAAGATTGATTCATAAAACAAACTCAATTTTAAAAATGATCTCAAATAAAATAAATAGCAATAAAAAAAAGAAAGACCAAATCTCACATATGAAATAATTGAAGAAGGACGAAACAAAAAAAAAATCTAATTTTATAAATTATTTTTAATAAAATAAATAGTAATAAAAAAACATAGACAAAATATAAAGAAAAAAATATATATGAAGGGTTGCTTTGAAAGTTTGGATGAGTAAGGGTGGAAATCGATGGGATAGAAAAAAAAAAAAAAAAAAGGTTATTAGTGCCAAAGCTGAGAGCTATTGACCACATGCATCACTCAGACATGAACTCGACCTTGGAAGTTGGTGTTTGATGACTAGACGACTCTGCGTACACCTTCCAAAGAGCACAACAACAGCCCATTTATTGACCCATACAATGCTTATGTTAACCACTTTTTAATATTATTTATATTTATTAAATACAAACTCCTTTTTGGTAAAATTGATTATAAAAAAAAAACATGACGGATATACAAAAAAGCATTTAGAAAAAAAAATCCTTGAAGTATAGTTGATCAAATCTTGTTTTTGAGGCTGGTTTAGTAAATTTATTACATTAAAAAAATGGAAAAGTCCTATATTCCTCAATCAATATTATAATGTTAAATGGGTCTTGTGAAATGACCATTTTACCCCTAATAACTACTCTAATTATTTTTTATGGTAAGAGAAAAATATAATTTCACAATAGTAATCTACAGTAACAAGTATTTATATGTAAAGTGAAACAGTTACAACTCTATTTAAAATGATCAAGGCGAACAAATTTATAACTCAACTTAGGTGAGTTTTTTGGGATTTTAGCATAGTAATAAAATAACACAGTGCAAAAAATATTTAGAGAAATAACACATTTTATAGAGTTGCATATGATATTTGCAATTCGCAAGTCACAAGTTTTACATGTAACCTTCTCAAATTGCAAACTTGTTGAACACAATATTCAATAAAAAGATATGAGAGAGAAAAAAAAGATATGAGAGAGAAAAAAAAAGAAAAAAAAAGAGATTCCACGGACACATCAAAACTCCGATGATTGAGTAGATCTTGACAAGATATAACTAACAAAAACAAGAAAGGTCACAATCAATTATCACTATACACCGCACAAGTAACCCTAAAACAAGTAAGCCTTGAAGCCTTTGGACAATGTATGTTTCCCACTTCATCCATTGTTAGTGAACTCATTTATGTTTTTTGATTCATCTTGTTGGGATCTTTTTTTATGATATTATTAGTGTCGTCATTGTAGTTTCGATGTCTCTAAGGTCATTTTATATTTTTATATTTTTTTTCCTCTCATCTCTACTCCTTGTAATTTGTAAAGAGATATGAGATAGAAAAAACTAAAAAAAAAACTAAAGGCAAATTAAAGCTTCCAATATCATAAAAGATCTCGACTAAAAGAATTTAACAACACCAAAGAAGTTCATCAACGATGAATGCGGTGGGATACACGATCCATCAAAAGGTGTTGAGATCATTTGCCTTGAAGTTGCTTGTGTTACCCATTTTGACCACCATTGATGACCTTCTTTGGTGTTGTTAGATTATCTTGCTGAACAATACTAATGATGTTGTCATTGGAGTTTCAGTGTGTCTTTAGATTTTTTTCCTTTCCTTGTTTTCTCTCTCTCCTTTTTCTTTATTGGATATATGTCCAATAATTTTGCAATTGGAGAGAGCCATAGATGACACTTGCGCCTCGTGAATCATAGATGTCATCCACAAGTCTTTAAATTGTGTTGTTTCCCTTATATTTTTTACATTGCTTTATCTTATCAATTTTCTCTTACTATGCTAGAATTTAAAAAAAAAGCCTTAATTTAGACGGTATTTGAGCTTGTGGCTGGATAGTGTTTTTAGCTTCATTTTTTTTGTGTTTTAGGATTATTTGACGTGTTGATGTCAAAAATATATTTAAAAAATAAAATAAAATTATTTTGATATATTTTTCAATAAAAATAACTCTGAAAAAACAAAATTTACAACACTTCCAAATAATCACTCAAGATATATGACATTAAGAGTGTGTTTGAGAATGTGTTTCAAAAATGTTTTTTTAAAGAAATATTTTTGTATTTTACTTGAAATTGATTTTTTTTAGTATTTTTAAATTGTTTTGATATATATATATATATATATATATATATATATATATATATATATATGAATGATAAATCTTTTAAAAACAAACTCTATCACACTAAAAAAAACTCTAAATACAGAATTAGATCATCAAACAAGCTAAGGCCTGATCGTTGGCCATATGCCGACAAGACAGGAGTGAGTGGCTAGTACTACGCATTTTTAGGTGATATATTCATTTTATTTTGAAGTCCATCCCCACCCTAAAGAAAAAAAAAGAAAAGGTGGATATGAAGTTATAAACAAGGATTCAATTAAAGTTAGTGGAAGGAAGCTTGTTCAAGAAAACGATGTTTGATAAATGACGGGTGGAGGACGTTGCTTGAAATTTCGATGTGATGAATTGAAGGCCAGTGCAGGAACCTTTTTACATTTTAGAAAAAGATTAAGAATCGTCATTGCCAAGAATTGGACCAACCTCAACCTCCATTTTCTTTTTCTTCGACATGGATGGCCTCCTACACCAAATCTACATTAAGAAATGAAAATGGTCCTCGGATTTTACAAACATTTGTCCATAATACAATCTTATCCAAAACTAGGTTGAAAGATAAATTTAGTTAAGAACCTGAACACAAGACAAACAAAGCTATGATCCCACTTACAAACCAAGAAAACCCAGATGCTATTCTTGTCGTGCTATGAATTCGTGTATCTACACAGGGCTAGGATGCATGATTGAGAAGCTCTACTGGGTTGCTAACTGTTCTTGTACTGTATATAGTTTTGACAATTGGAGACTCTGCACCTAACTCTTTACAAGACAGCAGACTCCGCCGAGAGACTGTAGTCGTAATTAATAGCCTTGGAACTAATCAGATTTCAAAGTGATGAAGACTAATGAGCCTATAAACAGTGAATTCTGCAAATAAGTCAAAGAAAAAAAGAGGGTGAGAAACGAAACTGGAAACAGGTTAGTTATGATGTCTAATTAACAAAGGTAGGCTAGGACCCATGGCTCCAAAAGTTGAAAAGATTGAATCAACGACAAGATTTACTGAATAAGAAAAGAAGAGGGAGGTGCATGTGCAGTTGAATTATTGAAGTTACATGGCATAGCTCAGCCATGGCTATGAACACCAGAGATTTGAACCTCTCGGGCCCATTCCTATCTGCTGATTCAAGCTGGTTTTCATGACCGAAGTTTTTTCTTTTCTCTGATATGATAGGAAACAAGTTTGTCAATATTGTTTTGGCTGAGTTTTGTTTTTCAATTAAAATGGAATGTTTTGGTTTTAGAGTGTTTATACGTTGTTTGAATTATATTGTTTTTAATTATATATATTAATTCAAAAAAATAGTTCAAATCTAAAAATAAAATTATTTAGAATAGTGTAATTTTATCCAAAAAAACACAATAAAATGAATTATGAACATGTATAGTATTACGAGAATGTCATCATCAATCTCGCAAGGTCATTAGATTATCTGATTGCTCTGAAATTTTAATATAATATATATAAATATATCAAGAGACTCTCGTAAAATTGTATTTTAATCTAATGGCTGGATTAAAAGATATAGCTGATATTTAAAAATCATTCATTATTTAAAAAAAACATTATACGATCGAAACAGCGCAGGCGAAAGGATTCCGTCGCGTTTCGGCCTGAATTTGACTAAAAAATCCAGAACAAGATGAAATTTAACTCGAAATAAACACGACACCATTTTATTTTATTTTTTTAATTAAAACGAAATATTTTAATTATTTTAATCAAAACAAAATAAAACTGATAACCTGCTATCAACATCTCCAGTGTGACCTAGAAGGGTAGACAATAAACTTGTGGAGAGAGATGAAGATAGTGAAAGATGATGGCATGAAAGTGAAAGCATGTGACCGCAAGGGATCATGACATGGAAGTTTCGTGCATACAGCCTACAAGATGACTCGCTTTTTCTTTTTTTCTTCTTTTTCTCTGCCTGCATGTAAAGCCGAGTCGTATGAAGTACATCTTGTTTCTACTGTGGCTGTTGCTATTTTTATAAGCATGGCTTTGTGCGATGAATACCTCCTAATTATTAGGAGACCTTCAATTTCCTTGCACAATTATTACACCTCAAAAGCACCATAAGTGCAATCATTCATTTCCTTGAGCCACAAGTGCATTCCAGGTTAGACTTTAGTGTACATTAGACGCCTCATGTCATTTATAATATATTAATTTTATTAAAATTGAATAACAAAATAAAACAATCCTAGTCAACCCAAATTAATTGGTGTGATAGATATAAAACCTAGGTAATAAGAGTCGAATTAACCCGTCAAATTAGTGACTTAAGTCATGAAATCAAGTTACACCAATAGAAAATAAATTGAAAAAAAAAACAGAGAGCATATTAAAGAAAAATAACTTTGAATTATGAAATAAAAAAGAAGATAATTAAAAATATATTAATTAACATTAACTTTTCAAACCCTTGAGCCAGGTACTATATATATATAAAAAACTACAAAACCCTACTCCAATTTAATCAATCGTTGAAAGATAAAATTAGAAGAAAAAAATCAATTATACCATAGGGTCCATAATAAAATGACATTAAAAGTAAATTAGTAATTCTATCTTACCCGAACAATTTGATAATGACCCGTGCACATATGAAGAAAAAGGCAAAAAAGACCAAGTGGTGTACAGTAAAATGTGTCTAAAATTACAGTGTTTTCGCTTTTGCTATAGCTCTTGTGCTTTAGCTTTATTGTTATCCTAGGTTGTCATATCAATCGGGTTGAGGTTCTTGCACCAATTCGGTGCGCAATTAGCCACTGAGGTCCATTTCATCGGCCATTCAAACCCACCCCACTATCATTGAAATGAACATTCGAGGATGTCTTGTAGCTTTCTCCCAGGCCATCCTTCTATTTTTATCTACAGGAAAGCTTCTCAGAGAAAGATAAAAAATGGAATTATTTATTGGGAGGTGGAGTTAAAAAGAACAGAACATAAAAGCAGAGACGAGAGTCAGTCCAGTAGGGCATTTTAAGCTGTAAGCATGCAATTGGTGAATAATACAAAAGGAGCAAAGTCTGATAAATGTGACTGCAACTTTAGCTTTCTAACGGGCCCTCTACATGTTTGATGAATGGATTTTCTGACTCTACCTTCATCTTCTGCTGCTGCTGCTGCTGCTGGTAGATTGTAGGGAAGCCTAGGTTATGCTTAATGTCAGAGCATCATGGTGTGCTTGCTAAAAGCTAGCAAGGCCAGTGTACTCACAAGCTTTCAAGTCAAATATATATACTTACCATGCACGAAACCAATTCTCATTCCTGTTTTTTTTTTTTTTTTTACTTTTTGTCCCTTACATCCCTTCTGTACTCACATCTCTCTCTCTTGAAGTGTCATTCAATTTATATTCCTGAAGAATCTCAAACATATTTCAGCTCCCAAGGTTAAGGAGATTTCCTAAATAATCATAATAGTTTTTTATTATTATTATTATTATTAAAGTGAGTTTTTAGGTCAGTTTCACACATCTCGACTAATTCCATGAAATCTAAAGTTAACGATCATATAAGTTTTTATTGGTCATCATATTAGCAACCACATATCTTAACAAATTATTTAGTCTCAAGTTTTTACCACTGAATCACCTAAATGGTTAAAAAACTACCTCCCGAGAGCCCCAAGCCCACCAATTTTTTAAGATGAACACACAAGCAGCAAGCTCTCAATTTTAGACTATTAGCATGATGTGTGACAATGTCGCAAGCATTTGACCCCAAATTGCCAATTCATTTCCGATACTTAAGCTTCATCTGAATATTCATGAATTTTCGCAGCAACTTTCAGTCATTTATTGAAGATTTTAGATGCCACCTCCACGAGCAACATGTGAATGACAAAGAAACGAAAGCCCCGTCCATATTTGAAGGCCCAGCAACAATAACTGCAGTAGCCATAGGAAAGAGGCAACAATGGAATACGGGAGTGTTTCATTTATTAGTTTATTATGCGTATAGTGAATGTCAAATTGGTTATTGTATTCATGTAAATATATATTTATTAATAATAAATATTTAAAATATCTTTAATTTTCATGTAATATTAGATTAATGAATCCAATATTTAAATGATAAATCTAGAGTAAAGATAAGGTTTAATAGACATAAATACTTTGCAAATGACATTACAAAGTTGTTATAATTATGAGATTCTTATTGCATCTAAGCAATGTTATTAAAATATTTATGGTTGTTATTTTCATAAATACTGGATATTTACTAGAGTCATAGAGACTCATACATATTTTGTTCTTTTTTAATAAAAGAATGCAGTTCTTCTTATAAGTTGAGATATAAGAGATACCTATAAATAATTTGTAGGTGTTTATCTAAGACATGTGCATTAAATTGACCCGTATGAGAATTTCATAAGAAAATATCACTCAAGTCTATAGAAAGGCTCATGTAATGACTGTGTAAATGATCCTTAAACTTGATATTACCTAGTGTTAAAGCATGTGACATTTAAAGGTTTATTTGGGTTATGTTTTATTTTATTTATTTTGTGTTTTTAATGTCTTGGACCTATTTATCAATTTTGGGATTAACATTGTTCTATATGAACCAATTGTTAACATTATTTTTCAATTTATGAAATTTTATCTTAATTATATGCATATTATATGTTTTTCCTTTTTTCTTTGTGTGATTGAGTGATTTTCATACCAAGTTATTGATTGAATGTGTAAACTTTTTAAAGTATTGATCAACTTTGTTGTGATTTATAGTTCTCATTTGCATCTATTATAGGTGTAAAGTGAAGGTAATTAATTACATATAACTTTGGTTCTTAAAGGAGTCAAGTTGTAAACTTTTTTCAAACCTCAAATTAGGAATATAAGGGACAATTTCATATCATTTTGCCTTTTCAAGTGACGAGGGATCCTTTCAAATGACGAGGGATCCTCTTAAGACCAATAGTTTAACTATCTAGCCTTATAAAACTATTCCCTAAATCCTCATGATATCACTACATGAGCATTCACATTATTATTTTTATATTTTATAAATAGGTGACAAAATAATATAAAATATAAATAAAATAAATCCCAGTAAGACTTTGAGTCCTTACAAGCACAAGGGTTGTCTAAGACTCTAAGTTATGGATTTGTTTGGTGAATTACCTAAATTAAAGTATGTACTATTCATCAACGAGATTATAGACTCCAAATATGTTATGAAAAAATAGACATTCATAGAAACGAGTATTCTGATAGAGGTATAAAAATCTAATTATAATGTTGAAGATACCTTTTAGAAATGAGTCATTAAAGGTATGATACAATTTTAAGATCTATCATACACATGCTTCTTTTTTTTTTTTTGTGGAATAATTGGCGTAATACCTATTATTAAAGAATATCAACAATTACTGTAAATGACCCAATCTCTATATATTTACTCATCAGTACAACCAGTTCACCTAAGAGATTATGAAGCTTTTAGGTGTGAATGAAAAGATAGGTAAAGTAAAAGAGAAGTTAGATGTTGAAGGTTGGTATTAGGATGAATAAGAAGATTTATTCAATAAAAGGTTGAAGGACCAAAGTAATAGTGGTAGCTAGATTTGCATATTGATGTTTGGTATTTTTAGGTTAATGTTATTTCCCTTATTTTTTTTGTTTGATTAGTATTGACATGATCAATATATTTGTGGACGTTAAATGAAACCAAGTAAACCTAGTTACATCAATTCTAGCATAAACAATCATGAATCATGTCTCCTAACCATTTCCAAACATAAGGTAGAGGAACTAAACAATGTTGTGTATAACTATAATATATTTGTATGGTTAATCACATGATCACAAAGTTAATCAATTTTAAATCAACTTGGTGGGTGAACCAAAAATTTTTAAAAGAGTTTGTAAACATATTTAACAATTTTTTTAAAAAATGGATTGAGTTATTCCATAAGTTATTAACTACCCAAGATCGCTACCAATAACACTCACGAGTTCCTTAATTTGACCGAGGTAAGTGGGTATATTAGTTACACACATTTTATGATTACAAGACAATAAAGGTATCAATAATGTACTCCAATGATGATAAGTCCTTTTTGGTATTTGAGATAGTTAAAAATATTCAATTTTATCTGTTGTATTAGAATAAATAAAACTAGATTTGATGAGTTGAGGATTGGTTGATCAAGAAGTGGTCGAGCATAACCTATCATTTTCAAGTTATACACCTAATAATATAAAAATAGAGTAAGTAACTACTCACCCTAAATCATCATTACAATGGTTAATCCAAATTCCATTAAGGGAAACATAGTTTCTAGGAAGCTAGAAAAGACAGGCAGTCCAGGTATGTGAAAAAACATGGAGTTAGAAAGAAAGTCCCAAATGCCAATAAAAAGAGAAAGGAAGCTCACTATTTTCCCATAAAAAATAGGCTTATCTCACAACTTTAGAAAATTATGCTAATAGTGATGCAAACAAGTTTAAAAAAAGACAGCAAGAAAGGCAATTAGAGCATTGGATAAACATCAATGATACTTTGATCAAGACTAATAATAAAAATTTGGCAGCTCTGAGATATCTAAGCAGCTAAGCAGCATATGCATCTTATATTTGATAGATTTCAAGTTCTCGCTACTAGATAGAGCTGGCTATTTCATGGTCTATCTAGCACAATGTCAACATTTTGTTTAAAAAGATATATGAGCATGGCAGAGTTTATAAGACATAAGACCAAGAGTAGTTGTATTTACGATCTGTTTTTATGAATATCTCTATTTTCGAATGAATTATATGATGAATGCTTTCTTCTCAAAATATATGGCTTAATAATTTAGCCTATTTTCACATTTTAGGATGAAGAAAGGTAACCCACCACCTCTTCCTAAAATTGATCCAACTTTAGATTCCAACAAATCTCTATCCAAATTCTGGTCGGAAACGTTTAGCATTTAGAATGTTTACTCATCCAAATCGCTTGCTTGAGCATACAAGACCTAGAAAAGGATGCTTTTGTACTCTATGGTCTTGGATGATAAAACTCAAATATCGAAAGGAAAGGTTACACCACTACAAAGTCATTCGTTTCATTCCAAATGATCTTAAATGAGTACTAAAATCAATGAACGGTTCCATTAATTTAGTGTTCCCCTAGTCTCATATTCCAAATCTTATACAAAACTGAAAGCTACTAACCCACTACCAGGCATCAAGCCCTTTGTGGCTTACATCAATGGCCTTTTACCTCATGGGATCCGGAACGTCTTGCAGCTTCAATGTACAACCAATAATGCCAAGTACGGACAAGAAATTGATACCAGCAGGGCTTAGATTACTGTTGCCATTAGAGGTTCAAACAGACCTGAAGATCTCCTTGTATTTTTCTGGGCTGTCAAACCACGTCCGGGAGTTGATAATCTCCCTTTCCAACCAAAATGGATCTTCTTCCTTCTTCTCATTCCACGACTGGAAGAACCTTTTCCATTTGTTCATGGCTCTCTTCAAACGAACACTTTTGCCTTTTCCAAAGAGAAACTTGAGATAATCATTCCCTAGTCGAGATAGCTCCTCGCCGCTGATAATATAGACATACTGCAATTATTGGGAAAAAAAAGTTAATTGCAGTGCAGCACGGTATTTCTAGGAAAACTGAAGCAACCATGCCTTAAATCATTTCAGGTAATACATTGTAATATAACACATGAAAAACTTCGAGGGAATAGAGATTTATCATAGGGCTGTGGCTTGCAAGAGAAATAAAACACATAGATGCACACAAGTCAACGGAGGCAATACTTTTGGAATTGGAAATAAAAAAAAATGTCTTCCAATAAAAACAAAATGAGACCAGGTTGAATTTTCAAGCAGGGGAGATTTTCAGTGATCTTTTAGAAACAAAGAATGAAGGTTTTCCAGTTAGAAAAACCTCCATTCCTCACTGCATTAGAAATAACAACTCTGCCGATCGCTTTTGTTTTACACAGACACACAAAAGTAGCAAACGGCCGAGAATCAGTAACTAGCAACTAAATACTATTAGTTAAATTTTGGGCTAGTAACGAACTGAAATGATACTAGTCTATTTCAAGAACCTTCTTCTGGCAACTCTATATTCTAGAAGAGATAAATATGCTCAAAAACTTGCAAAATGAAACATCAAGTTATTAAAAAAAAAAAGTGTCTTATGCGACCATATGCACCAAGGAGATGAAAAGAAAGATATTATTACCAGAAAGATAAAGCCAATAGTAGCTAATATCACTTGCATGGTTTCATCAATGATTCCAACAAAACCTTCATCCTCAGATTCTCCAGAACCACCATCACCTCCACCCCCACCACCACGTGGTGGATTTTCTCCACTGCCTCCATCATAAAATTCTCCTTTATCAATCTGCTGGCGTAGCACATCTTCTATTGATTGTCCCTTGAAACTTCCCATAGCTTTTTCAAGTGGATTCCACTCAAGTCCCTACAATTAAGAAGTTCAATCAAACATATACAGTATTCCTTAATCCTGACCAAGGCTTACAGAAATGACTCACAAGTACAGAACTCTCATATACATCAAATCCATCCCTTCCTCTAATACAAAATAATTTTCAAGGCCCAAATACAGCATTTGGTTTATGCTCTTCACTATCGCACAGATTTATAGAAATTAACAAGCAAACAAGCAAATAAATAAGATTCCATTCATGCAAACAGCAGGAAAAGATGTCACATAGATGACAAGGAAGAAAAGTGAGAAAAAAAGAATATTTTGCCCAAGGTTAGCACAAGAAGCAGACACTCACACACAAACACATTGGTTTAATTCCCTTCACTATCACACACTCACTAAAAAAGGGCACAGTGTGACCATCAATATCCCACAGCATTCAATCAAATTATTATATGGTCAAGAAAACTATGTCAGGGATCCCTTTGGAAAGCATAACACACCTAGTACATAATTAAGATCTCAGAAGTATCACTGAGAAAAAATGTAAGCAACCACGCACACCAAACAAAAACTTAAATAAGAGGCCGGATACCTGGTTGTCTTTTTCAGACTTATCTTCGCCACCTAGCAAGCAAACAGCAGAGCCATTCCGGTACTTCACCACAGGCTCACTTTTTCGGTGCTTCAGTAAAGTGGCAAAGTGTTGTTGCATCAAACCATTTGGAGGATATTTCAAGGACTTCATAGAAGAACCATTAACACGAGGGAATGGTAAAACACACAATGGTGCATCATTTTGACACCTCGATTGCGAAACCTTTGGAATGTAGAGAGAAGGACGGTGAACATTTATCTGAATGCAACTCGCCATCTAGACCAGTCTTTCAATCCTCCCTTTGGACATGCATTAAAATCTCCCCCAAAAAATACCCTAAAATTTCAAACTTGAAGCGTCACTAAAGAATAGCACAAATTTATATAATATTTTACAGCCTGATTATTGTAAAAACCAGCACCATCCATCTTCCATCTGTTACATAGTGTTTTCTTAAAAAAAAAAAACAATTACTGCAATTATGATCACATGCCCTAGCATTTAGTGGCAGAAAAGTCCGGATATTATAACCACAACAGCTCATGAGCAAGAGTCCAGTGAAGACAAACAGAATACCTGTGCTGCTGCAGCGTATACAGTTACCCGCATTCATTAAGATACAGTTCAATATTATTTTTTTGAAGACTGGAAAAATAAATTTTCCAATAAATTTTTTAAAAGAAAATCAGCAACCAATAATAACATAAAGTATAAACAATGGAAATTGAGAATCTCCATTTCAATCGATTTTTTCAACCAAAATAGCTCAATTGAAATCTCTAATCGTTTCAAAAAAGCTCACCGGTGATTTTGAAAGCCGTAGAATTCTCCGGCGATTTTTGTCACTGTTGAATTCACTGTCTTTCTGTCTGTCTGTCTGTCTGTTGCAGAGAAGAAGATAGAAAGGAGGGATTAGAGAGGAGGAGAGAAAACAGAACTCATACGGTTTGGGCTCTTTATTTTGGCGATTAAGGCGGTTTAACTTTGATGGGCCGCATTTCCTGGCCCAATAGAACCATTATTTTCTTAAACTACTATCTGTGTTCGTGTTCAAGTCTGTTTGTTTATGTTTATGTACGCTTCTTCCAGTCTTCCTTCTTCTCCAGTGCAGACAGCAGACAGAGAGGGCTTTGTACTTCAGGTTTAGGCATGGATTTGATGGATATTTACGAAATTGACCGGACAGTGGATTTCATTCTCAGAAGAAACTTCACCAGAGTTGCTTTACAGGTAATTAATAATAATTAATTACATGGCTAAAACCTCTCTTTTCTCTGCTAATTATATATTATAAATTAACAAAAAAAAAAACGTAGTTTCCAGATGAGTTACTGAAGGATTGCACAAAAGTGGTGAGAGGTTTGAGGGAGAAAATTGGGAAACTGAAAGAGCAAGCTGGGGTTAGTTTGTTTGTAATGGCGGATTCAACGTATGGAAGTTGTTGTGTTGATGAAGTAGGAGCTTCACATATCAATGCTGATTGTGTTATTCATTACGGACACACTTGTCTTAGCCCGTGAGTACTACTTTTTATCTTCATTTCAGCTTCTTCTTTCTTTTCTTTTTTTAAGTTTTGTGTGTTTGATTTTGGCAGGACATCGACCCTTCCGGCTTTCTTTGTTTTTGGAAAGGCTATGATTGATGTATCAAGTTGTGCTTCAAGTATATCGAATTATGCCTCAAATAACAGCAAGCCCTTTCTGGTATGATTTAATGTTGCAATGTACGAATTCTTTTTTAAGCGATCCCCATGGCAATGTGGTGTTGCTTTATCGTGATTTGAACAGTGTAGTTTGGTTGAACTTATGATGAGCATGTAGGGTGGTTCATAATTTGCTTGCTTGTCCATCACAGTCTAGAAAAAATTAGTGGCTTCTCTGTAGCTGTTAAGGTCAAAATTGTGATGATCAAGATGAATTGGTGCTTTAAATTCCTTTTTGCTTGTCAATTTCTTCATCCGCAGTGAAGGAGATTGATTGAGTCTTGTTGGTAGAATCCCTTCCTAACTCTACTAGCTGGCTAGTGTGCGCCTGTAGCTATATTTGGCATTGCTTACCTTGAGCCTCAAAGAAAAGGAAAAAAATCAAACATGAAGTTACTGATTTTCTTGTCTGCTAATAATTTGGGGGTCTTATAATTCTTAAGGTATAAAAGACACCTCTATTTGAGATATACTATCCATGTAACAAAGAATTTTGTTGGTACAGCATAATGTTGCTATGTATATTCATGGCAACTATGATATTGGATGGTAGGATCTTATGATAAATGTGTGTTTTGAAGTTTAAAGAATTGATTGTTCTGGCATAGCTTACTGCCAACAAGAACAATTGCACAATAACTTTTTTTTTGGATATAGGTACTTTTTGGACTGGAATATGCACATGCAATTCCAAATATTAGAGAGGAATTGGTAGCAGCATCATCCACACTATCTGGGTCCAAAGCCAAGACTATATTTCATTTTGCAGAAGTTATGTGTCCATTAATAAATCCTCCTGATTGCCATAAAGATTCTGGTGGGCTTCTGAGGTCAGTTGGTGATGGTAAGGTTAGTGATGAACTTGGTGTGGCAGCTCGTTCTAGACACTCCATTGGAGGCTTGAGCTGGGAATTACCTAGTGGACAAAAAATGGAGGACTACTTGCTTTTATGGATTGGTTCTGACAATTCAGCCTTTGCAAATGTTGTGCTCACATTCAATGGATGCGAAATAGGTAGAAGTTGTTGCCATGTTTGCATTGAATTTGCTGTAAATTGTTTTTTGGATATTAACGTGTTGTGTTTTGATAATGAATAACTTGCATTTGTTGCTTTACCAAAATTGAGGTGTCTGCATTCTGATGGTAGTAGAGTTATTTTTGTTTGTATTACTGTGCTTCTGTGTGTGTGTGTGTTTTGTGCTTACAATTCTTCCCCACAACCTAGATAATTTTCAGTTTCTGGTTGCTTAACTGTCTTTATTTATAAGCCATGCTAGCTTCATACCTGTTTATCTTCTGATAATATTGATATGGTGTTTTTCCTTTTAAATGCAAGCTATGGTCTTGCACATAGTTTTCTCATTGAGCTTATTTGCTAGTATGGCTGTGAGAACCTCAATATTTTGATTTGATTGCTCTGGCCTGTCAGTTGATACCCTAAGTCCTTCAAATTATTTGCTTAATTTCTCAGAATGTGAAACATTTTCAGTTAAGCATCGGCGTATTTGGGTACTATCCACTATTAAAATATGCCAGCTGTATTTCTTTTCTTTTACCTTCTTAAACAAATGCTGAATTTGATTTTGTGGTTGTGGTTTTAGTCAGATATGATGCCAATGGAAATTGCTTGGGAACAGATTTTTCTCAGCAGAGAAGGATTCTGAAGCGAAGGTATTATTTATGAGATAAAACTTTTGGTCTCCCTTTGTCTTCTTCACTGATTTTTTCCTCCTTGTTTTCTGTATTCATGTCATGTAGCTGTGTTGCTTGATTCATTGTGTTAGTGATATTACATGCAGATATTACCTAGTGGAGAAGGCAAAAGATGCTAACATTGTTGGGATTTTGGTGGGAACTCTCGGAGTAGGTATGTGATTTTATCTAATTTCGATATTTATAGTTACATCTTTGGTTTGCACTCCTGGTTGGGGGTCGCTTTCCAGCATTTCATTATTTCACCTTTTAACTGTCACTTTTTTACCAGTCTGGAACTCTGGCTCCTGTGCAGTTCAGAAAGCACTCCCATTTGTTCCTGAATCTTGAGAATGTTCATGTATTCTGCACTCTTCTTTCAAGACCTTTCTTTTACCTGCTGAGAACTGGATTCTTAACTTTATCCCCTTTTATGTTTGTGTACACACACACACACACACCATGCTTAGATATGCAAGTAATAGAACTCTGGTGATCTGCACTTTTTTTTCTCTGTTCTAGTTCTTATCTGTTGGTCTTTCTTTGACATTAGTTCCTAGTGTTTGTCTTAGAATAATAAACACCCATTGATGGGAAATCTTACCACAATCTGGAACTTATTCCTGGGTTTCACTTCAAGTGACTATGGGATATCCTGCTTGTATATGGCAATTCCTTTGAGCTCATTTTAAAAATTGTCTTGAAGTTGAATTCTAATATTCTTAGGAGAATGAACATGTTGTAGCTAGTTAGATCTGTTCAGTTTAGCTTCGCTTTAAGACACGGGACTATTTTTTACATGATTTTTGGAATACTACGAAGTTTCTTCTTCTTTCTTTGGGACTAATACATGCTGTATGCATATAGATAATGTATTACTAGTGTTCTATTCTTAATGTAGTATAGACAATCATTTGTCCAATGTGCTTCCATTTGATGCAGCTGGTTACCTCAATATGATCCATCAGATGAAAGAACTGATCACTGGTGCAGGGAAAAAGGTCTATACTCTTGTCATGGGAAGGCCAAATCCTGCAAAACTTGCCAACTTCCCTGAAGTAAGCCCCGATTAGATGACTAGGAAAATTGTCTACTTTTAGTTATGGATGAATTTTGAACTACATAATGACAATATTCTGTTTGTGGCAGTGTGATGTTTTTATCTATGTCTCCTGTGCCCAAACTGCTCTATTGGATAGCAAAGAGTTTTATGCTCCAGTTATTACTCCATTTGAGGCCATGCTAGCTTTCAACAGGTTTGAATTTGCTTCACCTGCAAGCTAAAATTTGACTTCCGAGCAAAATGCTTAATCCTACTTCTATTTCGTAAATCTCATTGATGTCCTCTTTTCCTTTTGTTCGGTTCCATCTCATTATTAATAGGTTAAGTGGTTCCAATTTGTTTCCTCCTTTGAAACCCAAGGGATAGACTAATAGGAGGTGCTTTGCCATCTAGTTAGAAAAGTAGGCTAGGCAAGTTGTCCATCATACTTACTAAAGCAGCAGCAATAGGTCCAGCAGCTCATTAATCCTCTTTACTGGAATCAACCCCTATCTCTTCCATTTCATTCTCTCTCCCCTTAAAAAAAGAGCAATGCCACATCCGAGAAACATATAGACCGTGATTTTACTTTTGAGTTGGCATTGCAAGGTGGATGGAAGGGATTTGGAGAGATTAATTCCATTCCAAAATTTATGTTTACATATAGAATTCACCATCCCATTAGTTCTGGGTATTCATTCGCTTCCAAATCCTCATTTATCAGAATTGCATTTTGCAGAGGAAGTGAATGGACAGGAGCATATGTGATGGAATTCAGGGATTTGATTAATTCATCTCCAGTGGAAGTGAAGAGTTATTCTGAAGAAGCACGGTTTTCTTTAGTGCAAGGCAGATATGTTGAGGATTTTGATTTGCAAGGTAGTTCTACCTGCTTCCAGTTTCTCTATTGCATGTGGATTTATTGGGGTTGTACCTTTGAATGATAAAACTTGGAAATAATGCATGATTGTCTAAGCTGTTGTTGTTTACTTCAGTTTCAGCTTATTGCCAGTTGACTAGTCATGTCTTCCAAAGTGAAACCGCGTTTCATGCAATTATGCAATTTAAAATTTAGTTTTTTATATGGAATCTTGGCTAGGAAAGAAATTGAATACTGTGTGCCTCTATGATGCTGATAATAATTAGGAGCTGGGTGGGGTAGGGTGGGCTGGTGCCCATTTTGGCTCATCATTCCTACTCATTCATATTATACGATCTCTAATTCATATGTATTTGCTGAGTTGGATTATTTTGCTTCTTAGAGTCGATGAAAATGACTGTTTGAAGAAATTTTTGGTGGAGATAGTTGAAAATGTCTGCTGTTGAGCTATCATGTTTCAAATATCATGTTAATGATAAAAACAGGGACTAGGCCATGAGGGTAATACCACAATTCTATCCTCTTCTGCTACAGTGCCATGGATGAAAAGCAGGCTGGAATTTATTACTCTTCATTGTTTCAGCATTTTTCTCTCTCGATGAAATAGTAAATGCTCATTAATATTAATGGTGGTAGAGTAATGGAAAGCAAAGTGAAAAATGAACTAGGTGAATTGGTGATTCATCATCTATTATTTAACAAATTGTGGACCATGTTTGCTTAACCTTACTTGAACTTTCTTTAGATTTCCATGGATGCATTCATTCCACATCTTACATGCTTAGTGATTTAACAAAATATCTGAATTGTTGCACAAACAGAGAAAAAAGTTGAAGAAAATGAAGGAGTTCTAGCTTTGGCAAATGCAACTGAGAAAGCTCTACAGTTGCAGGATAGTTCTCATTCTCTCACCAAGGGCACAGTGCAATCCGGTGCAGATTATTTTGCAACTCGATCTTATCATGGTCTTGACATGCACGGTGATAATTCTATGCCAGAGCCATATCTAATTGGCAGAACTGGAAAAGCATCAGGTTACCACCATGAGAAAGGCAACTAGGAAAGTTTTAGTTATTTTACTGAAATTGTTATTCATGGCAAGAGGAAGTGACAGATTCACCCTGGAAGCGAGCTACTAGAATTTCTGGGGGCTGAGCCTGCCTTGGAGAAAATTGTGATCGGTCACATAAAAAAGATGTCGTACACCAGGCCGTACAGTCCATGTTTTGCTTCTTGACGAGTGATGCCTGATCAAAATTTTGTAGTGGTCCATTTTGTTGTTGAGTTTACCTGCATGGAAACAAGGATATAATATTCGTGTATGCTTAGCATTTGGTGAGGTAATCTTAAGAAATGATTGTCAACAAGACAGCAACAAGGAATTGGCTATTGCAGTTTGCTATTAATGTAAGAATGTAATTTCATTTTTCCCATGCAAGCTTGGGCTTTTTTATTTTAAGAAGGAAAACTCATTAGTTGTTTTTTATTTTAAATTTTAACTATCTTTTTTAATAGTCTTGTTTATCTTTTTTAGATAGTTGAATTGTTTCTATAATTTTATAACACTTCAATAGGGGTATTGTAATTTATCTTATATTGTTTTCTTAAATTTTGGATAGATAAAATTGTATTTGCAAGATGTATTTATAAAAATAAAAATCATTTGTACATATCATCATAATTAACATTTAAGATAAATAAAAGATAACAACAAAATAAAAAAGACAACCAAATTAAAAACATGATAGTTGCCATATAGCACTTGATAGTTGGGATCAAGTAAGGCCTCTTTCTTCTTTTTTTTACCAAATTGGACTACGCAGCTCCAACATGAGGAGGCAGCTTTGAACAGTAATTTTGAATGCTAACGCTGGTGTGCATCATCCATGCACGTAAAACATGCCTCATTCTCCCCTACCTGTTCCTAGTCCAATACTATACTTGCAAGTACGAATTGGGTGTTTGCACATGAAAATATTGAGCACTTCAAAAGTTATTTCTCTTTTGTCTCAACTCATTGAGCTCCATCTCGATGTCAGGATCTCGGAATGGATTGTTTGAGTTGGTGACAACTGTTCTTCCAGGTGGAAGTTCTCCTTTCTGTTTCAGAGGATCAAAGAAATAAGTTTTCTCAAAGAAAAAGGAAATGGAATTTACACAAATTTTACAGCAAAATAGTCACAACAGAAGCTTTAAGCCAAGCAACAATCTTTTCTTCTTATCCTCACAGTACTACCTCTGTCTTGTATACATAAATTATTTCCATCCAATATCATGTAGATTTCATAATTTCTTGTCCTAGTTCTGTGGTCACCATCCAAGATATAAATAGCAGGATAAGAATTTCTTACAAGTACTCAAACAGACTATGACAGTAATTATTTAGCCCTTGTTGAGTTGAGCTATGCATGGCAAGAAAATCTTAGGGCACCTTTTTGCTCATATACTAGAAAGTTGTGTAAGGCAAACCTTTGAGCTACCAGCAAGTTCACTCTTCAGATTCTCAAGGTCATCATCAACTGACGAGCCTTCAAGCAATGCAAACTGCACATCCAACGAAGATAAAAGAATGGTAAGGATCTCAAAGAAATCTCCTTTTTGGAAAGAAATCATCAATTGGAAAGTTAAAAGCACTGTTAGATATGGCATTAAGATTGGGATGATCAGGAGTTGGATTTAAGTAGGAATTGGAGTTAAAATCAAGCAGAAATATATAGTTCAATGGAAAGCTTCAGAAATATGTTCTCATGGTGGAGGCAAAGAGTCAAAACTCCTTCACTTTTAAAATACCCTGATAAGGAACTTATCTTCGTTATTCCCAACAACCCCATTATTAGCTACCCTTTAATTATACATCATTCGTCATATTTATATATTGAATGAGAATTTCTTCTTCAACAACCATTTGAAGGACTATGCTTCATGTCAGATCCATCATGCCTTTCAGCTTTCAGGGGTAAAATGTCTTCACCAAATTCTTTTCCAACAGATTTTCAGCCCATCAAGTGCCAGAGAAGTTATGCTCATGGAAAGGAACTCGAGAATCCCCCTTTGGTTTGAATCAGGCCCTTCCGTAACATAATAGCAGTTTAACATGAATTAATAAATAGGAGAGGAGAAAGAGTAAGTCAATGCTGCAGAAAGGAATTGGAACTAGAAAACCAAAAAGAAGAGTTGGCAGTAGCCAACCCAGTTTCTCTATCATGTTAGTCACCATTGAATTCATTTCTATATAGCTGAAGTTAGCTCTGAAATATGAATAGAGAAAATGAATTTGAAGTTAATTAAATTGACTTAATTTACAGACTTTTAAATAGGGCCTAACTGCATGCTTGTGTGGTTTGGCATGGTTGAAATCAATCTCACAGTAGTACAAATATGTGCATGTATGCACGTAATAGTTTTACACAATCAGTTATGGAAGCCGGGACATGCCTATATGTCTTCGTGTTTAGCATACTATCATTAACAATTCAAAATTAATAAATACATAAACAAAAAGTTGTCAACCCAATGCACAATAAGTCAACAAACGCGAACATGGATGCTTCCAACAATTTATGAGGGGAGAAGTGGGCAGAGAGAGCAGTTTAGCTCAAGAACATTCTTAAATATTATAGTAGGTGCAACAATAAAAATTAGATGAAGGGGAAAAATAACAGATACCTTTCCATCAAGCTCGTTTGTAGTTAACTGGCCAAGAGCTTCTGCTTCTGATTCCATTGCCAATACTATCAAAGAGGGAGAGGGGATGGGGGAGCAAGCAGAAAAAAGATTTTAGATACAATTAGGTTTCAGAAGTATTCCACACTATGCAATAATCCAGGACAATAAACAAGGGATCCAGATGTCCTGCTGCAAGCATGATTTTTTTAACAAATAATCACATTTGATCAAGGATAAACATAAACAGTATCCAACTAAAGGTAGTATGGATTATTCAATGAAGGAACTGGTGAATAACATGTTCTTAATATTCAAGTTGATAGCTATTAGGGAAGAAAAAACATTTTCATAAAAGTGAGCACTCGTCAGGCCAGAATAGGCACAATCAGAAGCCTTTGAAAAGGAGGAGAGTGCAACTTTCAGATGATGTGGGAGAAACACAGCTGAAATGTTTTGGTCAGCCATGTTAGTGGAGGATACAGGGATGTGATACAGTGGATACTAAATACACAGCATGAATAGGTAACAAAAAGGAATTTGAATCAACAATAGACGTGGTTATATGAGCATCAATGACTGAGAAGTAATGGGAAAATTAAACACACGCCCTAGGTAACTATCCAGGTCACAGTTACAAAGAATCAATTTGGAGACATAATCGTTGAAACAAAATGAGGGAAAGGAAAGATAGTAGGTAGATTGAGTTTTAGGTAGACTGGCATGGAAATAAAGGAAAACAGTTGTGTGCATACAGTGTGATGTCTACATGTAGGTGTATTCTAGACCCACTGAGATATCACACGTCATAATGTTCTGTTCCCAGAGTATATTATCTGAAACTGTCAGTCTTCATAGAAGAGAAGAGAAGAGAAGGCAGGAAATGCATACCAAACAGAATTTCAATGAAGAGATTAGTTCCAAACACCTTACCTTTCTCTTCCATTTTTTCAAAAGCTGAAAGTGCATTACTTGTATTAACATTTCCCAACATTTCATTCACTTTGGTTGCAGTCCTACAGGAACACAGGAGTGCATAACAAAGCAAGCGTTAGAAAGGTAACACAGAAATAAAGCTACTTAGAGAGGAGAACTGGGGGTAGGGACAACTTTGCAGACTGGGCACGTGCTTTCAGAGTATCTTTCTTTGATTTTGCCTCCTGTATCTTGCTCTCCAAAAGCTACACACATGAGATTGATTTCATTAAAAGCAACTACCACAAGGTCATTAATATATCACTATAGCTATTGAGAAGATGAAAACCAAAAATTAAATGGAAAAGCAGCATGAAATATGGCCAAGTAAATCTGAAAATCTTTACCAAAAGGATTCTAAAAAATGTCACTTGTCAGCTTCCCACACCAAACAAAATCCTAAAACAGGAGAATCTCAAGTATGTTTTAAAGTTTATCTTTGATTTATTGTTAGAAGAAAGGAAGCGAAGGCAAATTGCCTGCATATCACTCCAACTAATTTCCATTTAAGAACTCAAATTATTTCTATGCAACTGATCACAAATAAAAGGTTAATACCCTATTTCTATCTATGCCTCTTCCTGAATTCAACTCAAAACTAATTAGAAATTTGACATTTATTGAACGCTTTCATTCTGTTCCTGGAAGGAAATTTATTTTCTACCATATCTCATAAATGTTCATGTACCATACTTCAAATAAATTCATGAGTACAGGATATACCATTACCTAAGAATTGTTCAATTTATGACAGGCCAAACCAATGACAATACACAAGCTATTTTCACAAGAAGCATGATGTAGGAATCATAAGAGTGCATACCCGAGTATTAGAGATGAGATTTTCTACAACACCTCTCTGTTGATCGAGTTGCGCTTTGAAAGAATTAGCATTATCCTGCAAAAATGAAAGCAGGACAATTAACTTTCACGAGGATTCCTTTGCAAACTTGACAGCACTTCTACATCCAGCTTGCAGCATCTGAACAACTCTTTGTTTACAGTCACATCCGAATTCTCAACAACAAATAACAGCAACTTCCACATTTGTTATTTTAGAAGTAACAGAGCTCAGTGAACAGCAAGGAATTAAGGTTTTTTTTTTTTTTTTGAAGGTGATAAGGAATTTACTTCACAAGAGGGCATTAAGTTGAGGAACAACCCAATAAAATATTTGCTCTTCTAGATGAAGCATTATTTATTAGAAGCTGCGGTGAATACAGAGCTTCCAATTAAAGTAACAACATTCATAAAAAATCTCCTATCCTAGGTTCTTTACAGACTGGGGATACTCAAATAGAAAATTATGAATTGATAAAAAAAATTAAGAAAATGGAAGATATTAGCTACTGATGTGTTCTTGTCATTTAGATTGAATTACTCTTTGCTAGCACAATATATTAAAACAGTATTAAAAATAAACAAAAGTAAACAATCATAAGGTATGAAAACATATGATGAAACTAAAAGAGAGGTTACATCTAACTTTACCCACAAATTCTTATGGACTTTTAATTCAAGAAAACAGTTTTTATTTTCTCGCTCTCTTTCTGACAGCAGTTCAACAATGCTTGAATGTCAATGCAGTAGCATTAAGAATGCTTGACCTTATTTGATACCAGTGGACCTATAGTCCAAGTATCATTACTGTTTTGTAACGCAGAGGTACATAGTGCATAACAGAAGCTAGAAATGGAAAAAATCAAGCACCAGTCTCTTTCAGGAACATTAGACTTACAGCATAGGTTTTACGCCTCTTAAGAGCTTCACGTGCAAGGTCTTCCTCTCCCTTTTGAAGAGCAAGTTGTGCCTTACGGTACCTAAACAAAAATAATGCTTCATTTATACCATATGAATGCGGTCAAAATAATAAATTTAATTGAGTTTTCCCTTGTTTGTAATAGTAGCTCCAACCATGGTTACCATTCTTCAGAAGCTTGCTGTGCAGCTTTATATTTATTTTCCAAACGCTTTTGAGAAGCCAAAACCTAGAGAAAATATAAAAGAACATCATAAAGGAAAAGGAGGAAGAATATAGAAATTCCACACAGGCAGGATATTGAGAAGCTTAAAATTTTATATTCATTAATGATACTACCATTTTGGTGTTAAATACTTGACATATTATACCTTATAATATATTGAGGAAGAAGAGAAAAGTAGAAGAGAAGATGGAAGAGAGAACCAAAAGAAATTAAAGAAGGAAACAAATGCAAAATCAATTACTTGTGCTGTGGCCTGACGCATCTTTGTCAAGTCATCATTCATTTCAAGTACTGTCTGCTCTAGAATTTTCTCAGGATCTTCAAAGGAACTTATGATTGCATTTGCATATGACTGTGACAGAAGAAAGCTAACCCATGTTGGTTAATGTAGAAGAAGTAACAATTATTAGCAATGGTGGTCATTAACAAACACCACAGTATCAGTCCTTAAATGCAGGTAAACAATCCAGGATCTCACCTTCACAACTCTAGCAAACCGATCAAAAAGGTTCATACGAGTTCCAAGAGCACCTCCACCTTGTCCATAACAATGGGACTGAGTGCATAGACCGGTTCTAATCCTGGTAACTTTTAGAGCTTCAACTGCAAGCAAAATTATATTCAGCAAATAGACCAATATGTGTTTAAACACACAAGTGCGGTGCCAACAGCAGAAATGTGTATTCTGAATCACATTGCTGACATTTTTATAGAGCTTGTAACAATACCATTGTTAAACTTGTTAAAGATCGATATCAAATTACTAAAATTCAGAATACCGAAAGCTCACAATCAACATTCAGCCCAAAACCGAACAAAACAATCAAGAACATCCATGCAGTCAACCCCATCAACTCTTGTAACTTGTAACACTCAGTTGAATTCATTGGTCCTTGAACAATCAGCCCCTACCGAATTCCACCTCACAATCACAACACTTCATCATGGATATTACAAATTCATCCAAAAGGGTCACCTTATTTATCACCCCTAAAAGAAACTAACTTCAGAATCAAACAACTGGGCTCCACTCATTTACTACTATCCTTGTATATTTTTTTGAATCAGAAAAACCACATGAGATAAAGAATTCAAAAGTACTTCACTCGTATCGCTAAAACAAGGCCATTAACATAAAAATACAGCGAATTATACCCATCTGGGTCTCCTATCAATTCGCATTCAACACTATAAAGCACCAGACTTTGATGGGAAAAGGACCCAAAAATCCAAAAAAAGGATCAAATTTAGGGACCAAAAAAAAAATAGATACCTATAAACACATGCACAACAACAAATAAAGCACGTACCTCCACCATTGAAAAACGATGTCGTGAGGTTCCTCCTCTTAACCAGACTCAAAGTATTGTTGTTGTTGTTGGAGCTTGAAGAAGTAGAAGGAGGGTGTGGCAATGGCAGGGTTAATCCTGAAATTAACTGTGATTTTGTGGCCATTTTTAAGAGAGTTTCAATTTTGCTGCTTTGGTAATAATAACAGAGTGGTCTCGAAACAAAATTAAAAAAAAAAAAAAAAACTTTGGCTTTCTGGATAGAAGAGGAAGAGACCAGGATCACTCGATTACACCTTTTGTCAGTTTCGTTTTTTTATTACGTCTGAGCCGGACCCTGATATCGCAAGGTGAACCGGGTTCGTTTTTGTTGCTGATTAAATTAATTAATTATTAAAATATTATTATTATTATTATGAAAAAGAAGTTAAAACTCCTCCTCCTCCTCATTTTCCTTTACACGTGGAAACAATCTATTTGTTTGTAATAGTGTTTTCTTTGATTTTTTTCATCGATTTTTTTTTGGTTACTTGGTAAGAGATTCCTACAATATTATTGATTCAGAATAATTAAGACTTTCAGGACTGAATTAGAAATTGAAAAAATATCCAACTTTTTTTTTTGTCAAATCAGAGACAAAATCGAATAAAAAGGCTATGTTTTCTGGCTTGTATAATAACACAAGCTCCGTTGATTCAGAATAATGTTTTCTCTTTTTTTGGTCTCTTTAATTTTTTTAGTCCCTAGATTTTTTTTCAATTTGATCCTTTTACATTTAGTTGGTTTGGGATTGAACTCAATGATTTATTTTGGCTGGTTTGATATAGGATTCTTGTGATGTCAAGAAAAAGTATCAATGTTGGGTTAATGTTTGATTTGACAAAATAAAATTCAATTTTATTAAATCTAAAACAACTAAAAATTTAGGGACTAAATTCAGAACTAAAACAAATATTCAGTCTTTCTTGCACAATGCATATGCATGTTTTTTTATTATTGTAATCCCCAAGGTTTTATTTTTCATTTTTGGTCCAAGTTTCTTAAGGTTTTTATGTTTTGGTTCAAAATTTTATTTTATTTTCGTTGCAATTCCTATTCTAGTAAAAAGGTGTCACAAGCAAGGTTTGTATTAACAGATAGAGAGAGTTTTAACTATGAAAATGTTTTTTTTTTTCTTATCCGTATTTCTTATATTTATTCTGGTTACTTTTAGTTTTTAGCAAACAAAAAACATGCCTCAAAAAGTTATATTAAAAAAAAATGATAAGATAAGGAACTATTATACTAAAAAATAATTTTATTTCAATAGAATTTAAATTAATGTTCTTCTCGCAAAAAGACATATAATTAGATGAAAATATTTTAAGAGATCCTCACAACATAAGATAAGATATCTTAATTTACATTAATCTCTCATTTGGCATTTGGTTTACTTTAACAACTCTTTTATATTAATCGATGTATATAATTCTTGATAAATTTCATTAAAAACACGCATCATTTTTTAGTTCACATGTAAAAAAATTCTTGATGCATGAAAATTCTTTGATCTCCGTCCATCCTTTTATTTCTCCATTTTCTCTATTAGTTATTGTTAACAGCGTGTGTGTGTGTGTGTATACACCTTGATTATTATTAGATGCTTCAATTGATTTTTTTATTTAAGCTTATAATTTATTTATGTAGAAAGATATATCAAATAGCCTTTTCACTTAAGTTTTTTTCTTAAAAAAACAATTATGACCTGGGACTGAACTTGATCTATCTATCTCATAAATAAGTTTTATTAGCGTTGGAGAGCGAAAGTCAAATCAAGTTGTTACTACTATCAAATTGCTTCCCCTCTCATTTTTAGATTTTTTTTCATGAATTCATATTTTGAATATTTTATATGTTGGGGATTCATCTTTGTATAATTTTATCATTTTGTAATTGTTTTTATTTTTTTGAAAAAAAAAATACTAGTTTGGTTATTATCTTTAATTATTTTATATGAATTTATCTTACTCTCATGATCCAAATTATGAGTTTTGCATGCCATTTTGTAATATAAAAGTTTTTTAAGATTTATTTTCTTGTGTTTTATTTTCCAAGATATTTTTCTAATTCATTTATATTTTTTATTTATACAAACAATTTTTTCTTACAAAATAAAAATATATCCATTTTAAATGACATTTCTAATTAGTTCAAACTTGCGTAATTTTTATAGGACATGTGCTTACTCAGTCTTTTTTTTTTATCTATATTTCTTTTACAACCTATGAGTTTTTCAAGATGTTGATTTATTTTTTTATGGATTTAAATAAACAAGTTCAGTAAACGCAGTCGAGTAAATGCTTGATTTTGTTTGATTTAATATCTTGAATTACATTCTTCTCTTAATTAATCAATTTTTATTTTGTTTATTTATTAGTTAAATATTTGCATTGATTTTTCAATTTTTATTTTTATTTTTTATGCTAAAAAACACATTAAAGTAATCAATGTACCCTCTATTTTCTTAAAAAAAAAAACTATTGTGTAGCGCGGGTCAAATGAATAATAATAAGAACAGTACAAGAATAAATAAAAAACCTTAAATCTAATAATAATAAAATAATAAATGTGAGATTATCATAGAAAATAGACGTTGCCGGCAGTGAAAGCCACAACTTATGAAAAAAAATCTGGAAAAAAACTAAGGAAAACATCACTTTATTTTCTCAACTATTTTAGATTATGAAACGTGTCAAGAGATCTTAACTTTTCTGGACTTCTTATGTCCAAATCCATCTATTAAGGGCTGAGCAAAAATACACTGAAAAACTGATTAAATTGAAGAAAAAAGAAAAAAAAGGGGAAAAATAGAATCATTAAAAAAAATTGATTAAACTAAATAGATTTTTTTTAAAAAAAAATTGATCCAGTTTGATTATGGGTTTTAAAATATAACAGGTAAACCGAAACCAAACCGGTTCGAATAAAAAAACACTATAATTTTTCTTATTTTTCCGGTTCGGTTCAATTTTTTTTTTTTATCTTATTATATATTGATGAAATGAAAGAAGGGAAAAACTTGGTCAAAGTAAAAACAAAAAACCCAAAAAAACTGAAATTATATTTTAGATTTTTAGTTAAGAACCTGAACCGAACTCGATCACTTTAAACCGGTTTTGGGTTTTGTTTCTTGATTTTCTTTGTTTGATCGTTTCTTTCTCTAGATAAAAATTGAAAATGATCACTACTGCCATCTATTGATTGTTATTAGAATAATGAATCTTTTAATCTTTTTAAGCACATCACAATGATTAAATTACTTTAAAAACAAAAAAATAATATATCAAATAGTATCTAATGTTTTCTTCTTATTCATACTTTCATTTTGTTTTTCAAAATTATAATCAAATTAACCAGGATAAATTTTGTATTTTAATAAATATAAAATACTATTTAAAAATAAAAGGGCTCATCAGAGACATCGAAAACATCACATTAAGCTCTTCCAAGTGATAGGATGTGTCAGTAGAAGACCAGACCAACAATGTGGCTCTAAAACACTGTTTTTCTTCTCCTCCAGTTTCTCTCTCTCATTGCCTCTCGTTTCATGTCCGTTCTTTTAAAACTTAAATGTGTCATCTTAGTATGTATTTGTATCAATTTTTATTTTATTCTTTTAATTGCTATTGATTTTGTTTTTAATCCCTTTTAAGCTAAATTTACTTTTTAATTTTATCTTATAATATTTGGTTTCAATTGATTTTTATATCCAACTTAGTCCTCATTCTTTTGAATTTTATTCTCTCTTTTTTTATCATTTTCTTGATTTATTTTATTTTTCAATTTTTTTCCTCATTTTCTTATCTCATTTATTTTATACCATATCTGGTCTTCATTCTTCTTATTACTATTTCTTTTTATTTTCAAATTATTTGTTTTGATTTTATTTTCAATTTGATTTTCAAATTATTTGTTTTGATTTTATTTTCAATTTTATTCTTTAATATTTGAATGATCGATAATTATGTTTCGTCGTTTTTTAATGTTTGTCTTTTATAGGGTTGTTTTGATCTCATAACTTATGTCGTGTATTTTGAAGATTATCCCAATTTGAATTTGATATTGTTTATATTTTTTTAAATTGGTTTTTTTAATCTCATTATTTAATATTAAGTTATTGGACTTAATTATTATTTTATATTTTTGATGAATTTATCTCGATCTCATATCCCAAATTGGAGTTAGTTAAGTTAACTAGTGTTTACTTGGGGGGTTTTCCCAACATTTTATTTATTAATTTATTTTAAATTTCAATTTTCATTATTAAGTTTGCTTCAAAATTGACCTTTGATATCTTATTCAATTTTCTTTTTTGTACAATATTATCCTAATCTCATGGTTAATTGTGAATCTGGCTTGTTAATATGAGTTCGGTTTTTTTGTACCCTTTTTAAAATATACTTGTTTTTTCATATTGTTCTTTTGTGTTTGATTTGTTGATAATTGATTTTTTTAAAATCTTTTTAAGGTTATTTTATCCTTATTTATTATTTGTTTTATTATCAAATAAGATCATTAAAACCTTTTAAGAATATTTAAAGAATATATTTTTATAATATTGACAATTGTTTATTTTTTTATGAGTCATCGTCATTTTTTGTGTGTTTTTATTGTCATTGACTTTATATATAAATAATCATTATTGTTTTTTCTTGTGTTTTTATTGTCATTGACTTTTTTTTCTTATATATATATATAATCATATTATTAAATTAACTAAGATTATTGAATTCATCATCTAGTCACCTTTTTTTTTATCTAAGAAAAATTTAACATAACTTGTGATGGAGTGCGGACCACCTATTTAGTCCTTTACTAGGTATAATAAAATCATCTCAACATTCAGAGTTGCTAAAAACCTTATTCTTATTATATCACGAGTAGAATAAAAAAAATAATTTTTAATTAAAAAATTAAAAACATTGTCAACATATTTTTTAATAAAAAATTCTTGTGAACCAAAAAGTTGATAGGTGCGTTTAATCAAATAAATCCAAAAACATATCCGCGAATAACTGCAATTTTATTAAAAAAAAACCTTGTTTCTAACAAATTCTATCCATTATAATTTTACTAATTAAATATTGAAATAATCAATTATAACAAATATAAAATCAATTAATTTTTCATATAAATAAAAGCTCAACGCAACGCGCGGGCAAGTTCGCTCGTAAATGCTAGAAAGAGATATTGATGTAAATAAAATAACTAATCAAAACATTACGAGATAGATGTGGATCAAATATTTTGATCTTGTATGATCAATTATCACGAAATAAGCAGGGCCTTTCTACCCCAAGTTATGAGAAAATGATCATTAATTTTATCACAAAAGGATGCAATCAATAGCAATGAAAGTTTAAGGATCAAAATATTAAAAAAATAAATTAAATTTAATGCCATGAATTGCGAGACTGTGACTATTGCTATAGATATTTTGTAAGACTGGAAGGACTGACTAATTAATTCATATCTTACCGTAACACCCAAATAAAAAAATCATTATAAAGAAGCAGAACTCACTAGTCACACCACTGTTGAATTGCTCTGTATCCTCACCTCTTACTCTTTCTCCACATAATTAATTTTATCCTTAATTTCTGTTTGGTTCCTGGGAACGAAGGAAACAAAAAATCATAATTTTCTCTGTAAGTTACTCTCTCTCTCTCTCTCTCTCTCTCTATTCTTGAATGTAGTGAGCGCTCTGATTCTTGACATCCTGTGTTGCTTGATGAGAGAGCAGAGCCAGAAATGCTTTATATAAATATAATTTTTTGAATTTAAGGAATTTTGCTTGGTTATAGATTTTCATTTCCATATTTGTTTTTGCTTTCTTTAAGTGAATTTCAACTTCTATCACTGTGCATGTTTTGTTAACATAGTGTTTGCAGAGCTGGTCTTTTTTTTCCCTTTCAAGTGCAGGTAATCCACTTCTCGAATTGATGAATTGGATACTTTCTTTTTCTGTCAAGCTGAGACAAAAATCCCAATTCTTTTCCACTGTCAATTTACTTTTTTGATTGTAAAATGATGGAAAGGGTAACATTTCAGTGAGCTATGAGTACAAAAGACTAAAACTTTTGTTCAATTTTAATCGGTGGTTTATTTCATTTTGTGTTCTGTTTTAGCTGGAAAGTGAAAGGAATTGCCTTTGTGAATCCCAAAAAAGAAAATTAGCCGTTGCTTTTTTTTTTTTTTAATTCTGCTTAATTGCTTAAATTTCTGAAATATTCACTAACCGGTTGTTGCAGATCGAGTTTTTATGTACTGTAATTTTAACTCCTTTTTGTATTTCTGCTTGGTTGTTATTGATACAGGATCTGCAGACACACTGTAATTTGGAAAGCCCATTTTTGTTAGCAGACAAAATGTAGATGTAGTGATGGAAATTTCACACCATGGACTTCCAACTATGGTTCGATGAAGGACTGGGGGATTAAACGGTACTTCAACACTATCTGACTGTTGGATTATGTTAGAAATTATATTAATCATATCTCATAGCTTTACCTAACAATTTACGTTTTTGGATGAGATGGTTCTTTGATATGATATCGGAGCTTTCTTGCTTAAGTTTTTGGTGAGATGTTTTTCTTATAGATTAAAAAAAATATATTGCACTTGATTCTGCGATTAGTGATCACAGCTAATTCATTTTCTTTCTTTTCATCTGCTTGGATTTGTTTTATTTGAATGCAAACATGTAATTTGATTACTAATTTTGTGAGTGTTATATTGCCTTCAAGTGGGACATCGGATTCAAAGTTGAAAAGAGGAGCAAGCCCCAGTATACTGCTCTGAGGTTCACAAGAAAAGCAGAAGGCAGAAAATATAATGGGAAACACAATTCAAAAATCCCAACAAACAGAAGTAGAAGAACCAGGACAGCTACAACAAGAAGAAGATTCAAACTTTACATGTGAAATTTGCATCGAACCTATGTTAGCAATCAGGAAATTCAAGAATGGTAGATTGTGTAAACATCCTTTCTGCCTGGACTGCATAGCCAAATATATTGAAGTAAAAGTCGAAGAGACCGCTGGCTACATCGAATGCCCTGGACTGAACTGCAAACAATTATTAGACCCTATCTTATGCAGTTGCATCCTCTCAAAACCAATATTTGAGAAATGGTGTGATCGTCTATGCGATTCGACTGTTTTAGGGTCTGAAAGATGCTATTGCCCATACCAAGATTGCTCAATGTTGGTTTTGAATGAATGTAGGGATAAGCTAAAGAAAATAAAATGTCCTCGCTGCAAGAAAAGCTTCTGTTTCCTTTGCAAGATTCCATGGCATGCAGGATACCAGTGCAATGAGACCAGGCATCTAAGAGATAGCAATGACATTCTGGTTGGTGAACTGATTGAACAGAAAAGGTGGACTAGATGCTATAATTGTGGCCACTCCGTTGAGCGAGTTAGTGGTTGCAGAGATATAAAATGCAAGTATGCTCTCCCTTCCTCCCTCCCTGCCCTCCCCATCTGCATTATATTTGTGATTCGGATTTTTCTTTCTCTTACCAGCAAATTATATGTGACAGGAGCTTATTATAGTTTGGATTATGAAACACATTTTCCCATACCATATATATACATGATAAAATAATGAGGAAATGACCTAGCCTATCTTTATATAATATAGTCAATGTTCAATATGTCCTTATATACTTAATTAGCTAATTGTGTTGCTGCAAAATAAGTGAGTTTCCAATCTATTCGTCCAATGATGCTAAAGCATAGGAAGATATCGAAAATGACAGAGGTAAAAAGGAGAATTACCCTTACTTGACTTTACAATTTAGGCTTAGTTTCCAATAATTTCTCTCAATTTGTCTCTGAATATAGTGTTATTAATCAAACCGGGCCAATTAAACTCGCCATCTAAAATATATGCCGGGATATTTCCCCTAAAATCATACAAAGCAACATTATATCATTAAAAGCTCATCAGAAGATGTAGTTATGACAGCTGAAAACATACAAGTACTTTTACATGCATATACACACACATGCCTACTTAGATAAAAAAAAAAAAAACTAATGATTTGATACGTTAATTTGGTTAAACTGGATTCATGTCTAACGTTAGCACACTTATTTGAGAACTTGTGCACTTCAGTCTCAAAGCTATATCTACTCCTCCTCTCAAGTATAAGATGAATTCAAAATGTGGGGTTGAAGGTTTCCTCCATCCAAAATGAGTTCAAAGAACTAGCAATGCATAGGCAGATTGTATGTTAATGTAATCTTCCAATATTGACAATATATATATTTCTGATTTATTTTGATTATAAATGCAGATGCGGGGTTAGGTTTTGCCATAATTGTGGAGGACCATTCCATTTCGGCCCTTGTAAGCACAAGCGCTGTGGAGATGTTTTTTGTAATCTTTTCATTTTTGTGTTGTTATCAGCTCTATGCTACTTCTTATATTTTGAAATCAATTCACGCTCAAGTAAAGGGTAGACTCAGCTTCAAAGGCCACGTATCCTGGTGGCTTGTTGAAATGCCACAAGAAAAAAAGAAGGGGCTGTAAATAATGCCATTCTTGTACATAAAAGTGACAAACTGGTCTGTTCAATGGTGGGGTTGTCCATCCTTGAACATCTTTTTCTTTGGAAGATGAACAAGAACGAAAATCCAGATGGATTCTCCACCTTCAGAAAGAAAGGTCAAAGTCTTTATATTTTATTTCCTGCACTTGTGCTCAATTGCTGGGAAAATGATTGAAAGTGAAACGATTCGATATTTTATGATTGTAATCTATAAAGCAACAAAAAAATTCTCAATTTAAGTGGTTTATTTCACTCCCCGTATCCTTGGATTATACAAGTTACTTGCTTACAATGCATTCGGTATAGTATATGCTTTGTAGCTAATCAAATAGTTATATATGATATTAATTTTATTCATGTAAATGTATTTAATTTATTCATAAAAAAAATATGTATATACTCTTCTTTAGCGTTAGGGGTTATCCCTCGCGCTGCTGACTAGCAATGGATAGAGAGATATAACTTAATAAAAAAAAGGATCAAATACTAAATGATGTTAACACCTTCCAGGATATATTGATACCAAGTTTAAATGATTTATGATTTGAGTCCACTAGAACCTGTTTTGAAGAATCGTGCTTTGAAAGAAGGGTCTTGGCCTGATGTTTAATAAGAGTTTTTTTTTTTCTCTCATCTCAGGTTCAAACTTTATTAGACATGTCTGTCATGTTTGTGGTGCTCTATATGCTAATTAGGCTTGTAAAATATTTACTGGCTCGGAAATTAGTTGTGGTACGTTCAAGCTGGACCGGATACCCTGATTATAAAAAAAATGATGCTTTACAAAATCATAGTTATATGTAATGTTGATTTTCATCCTACACCTGGAAAGTGAAATGAATAATATAAAATCATAATAATAAAATTGATAAATCACATCACTAAAAAAAGGTGTAAATTTTATACGAGAGTCACTCAATCAATGATTGAGAAAGCAATAATACCATTTTTTTTTTATGATAGTGGTTACAAGGATCCAAATCAAGGCTTATGCTCGGGTGCGCTCATTGATATTGCCGCAACTACTGTAAGCAATATCTGTCGCCAGTGGCGTATTAATCTATTTCATTGAAGAGATTTGTTTTTTTTTGTGTTAGCGTTTAAATTTCTATCTATATGTTTGTCATTTTCGTGATGTCTTGTTTTACATATTTATTAGATTTGTATGATGTTTAGTGAATTCAAACATTAATTTTGGTGCATGTAATCTGGTCCAAATACCGTTATTATCAAAAATAAAATATGTCCCATTATTTTAGGGTCTTCTTTAAACTTTATGGTCCCTATGCTTTATGCATACATGAGATCTGGTCATTATAGGGACTTTATACGGGGAGAAGGGTTTGTATCTTTGGGTTTTGCCGATCGACTGAGAGGCTGAGCGATGTCGTGGAAGACACTGTTTGAAAAACCAAACCTTGCTTTTTTAAAACGATGGTCCTGTCCTGTCTATCGCATCAAACCCTAATATTTTAATTTTTCATTTTGT
Organism: Salix exigua; assembly: GCA_032356905.1. Classification (NCBI taxonomy): domain Eukaryota; kingdom Viridiplantae; phylum Streptophyta; class Magnoliopsida; order Malpighiales; family Salicaceae; genus Salix; species Salix exigua. The sequence goes on along the minus strand of CM063593.1, from coordinate 7,447,603 downwards.
CCTGCATCTTTGTTGACTAAAGTTTTATTTGTGTGCTCATAATTTAATACTATACGATGCCCATCTCTAGTGTTTTTGAGTGGATTAGCCTGCCCATATCATTATTTTTTCTTTTTTGGGGGCGTGTATGTGTGGGATTGGAACACTTGGCCTCGCAGTTCGGGGAGGTGGAGGGAGGGATTGTAGAGAACGTTTTTCGGGGATGGGATTTTTCGCAAAGAAACATCTTTTATCCATCCTCGTTTTATTATGTGTATATACTAAAACGACAGTCTTCTTGTGTACAAAACTCAACTGTTGCTGTATCCATTCTCATTGTTAGCTGATGTTAATATCTGATTGATTGTTTGTGGCTGCCCTGCGCAGAAGAATTTTATGTTCCGGTGATTTGGAAATTTCTTAAGATAGGTTTTAATGGGTTTGAGCCAATATTTCGGATATATTTGGCACTGCGTTTCCTAAGTATTTTTTTTAAAAAATGATTTTTATTTTAAATTGAAATGTTTTGGTGTTTTTATATCATTTTCATGTGTTAATATCAAAAATGATTTTTTTATATATTTTTTTGAACGAAAAATATTTTCAAAAACAACCGCAATCACACTCTTAAACAGTAAATTCCTAGCAAATGGTTAGCTTAAGTTTTAATATTTTATAGATTAATTTCTCCTGTTTTGAGTTTTCCATAGTGCTTGTTTGGAAGTATGATTGTGGTTGTTTTTTAAAGTATTTTTTATTTAGAAATATGTCAAAATGATATTTTTGTTTTTGAAAAATCATTTTTGACATAAAGCACATGAAAATAATATAAAACACCAAACCTTTTTTTATTTTTTTTAAAACATAATATCAAAATAATATAAAAGGATTTAATCTTTGTACCGCCAATCATACAAGACAAACAAAAACATGAGCAGCTAGCTGCGTGTCGTCTTCCTTTTCCTAGAAGGCATATACCCCCACAATATATTTTAGATAATATCTGTTAAGTGTACTAAAGACTTAAATTTTTAAGTGTATTCTTTAATTTATTGCTTGACTAATTAATCTCTCCCTCTTTTAATTTTTGAGACAGGAATAAATAAATAAATTATGCAGATCCGTTAAAGAGAAAATCCTAAGAAAGTGCTAAGTAATTACAAGTTTGGAAAATTTAGGTGCTGCTTTATATTCAAAGGTAATTTTTTTTGTTTTGACTAAAAGCAACTCCATTCTCTACGTAACTTGAATATTTGTGCGATAGATTAACGAAGTGTTGAAGTTGTTTCCATTCATTCTATTTGCTGACGTGTACCCTATTCAAGGCTGCAAACTTTTATTAACAGTGTTGATGGTTTGTTTGTATGTATTTTGATTAATTTTACGAGTCTTTATATAAGTTTTCAATAATCATTATATTAGAAAACACGGGTTCAAACCTAAAATAATATTTTTATATTTTTTTAAACATTAATTTTGATATCAGCACATAAAAATGATACAAAACACTATTTTTTTATTAATTTAAAATATATAATTTTTTAAATTAAGGCCCCGTTTGTTTCTTTGAAAGTGGTTTCTGAAAGTGAATCCTGGAAAGTGAATTCCTGGAAAATGGTTTCCTGAAAGTGAATTCCTGGAATTCACTTTCCTGGAAAGTGAATTCCTGAAGGTGGTTTCCTGGAAAGTGAATTCCTGAAAAGTGAATTCCGATGTTTGGCAGTGTTATGGAAAATGAACTGAAAAATAATTTATTAATAAATTAATTTTTTTTCAAGATTATCTAATATATATAAAATTTAATATAAAATATTTAATCACTTAAAATAAAAAAAAATAAAATCTAAAAAGTATAATGATGAATTTTTTTATTATATCCTATATTCATACATAGCTTATTTTATAAAATATAACAATATATGTCATATCATATTATAGAGAAATAAGCTTGTGAAATATTTTTTAAGTAAAACTTATTATTAATATATATTTTTCCAATTTTAAAAGCTTAAAATAAGTTTTTTTTAATTTTAAATCAAAATCTCAATGCAAAATTTTAATTTAGGGTGATTAAAAAAAATAGAATTTTTAAGATTTAAATTATTAGTTTTTGTGTTTTTTAATTGTTAATATCAGAATTATTATTTTTTTATATAAAAAATAATACTAACATGTTTCTATTTTTTTAAAAAAAAAATCAATAACTAGCTAGCTCACGGAAAGTGTATTCGGATATTTGATGAGGAGTACACTTTCCTTTTTTCAAGCCTTAAGTTTTCCTTGGCTGGAAACAACTTTCCTGGAAAGTGGTTTCCGGTGTTTGCCAAACACCGGAAACAACTTTCCTGTGTTTGTTTGCCGGAAACAACTTTCCAGGAAAGTTGTTTCCAGCAAACAAACACTGGAAAGCAAGGAAAGTGAATTCCGGGAATTCACTTTCCTTGAAACAAACAAGGCCTAAGTAAAATACACTCTTATTCCCAAATGATCACCACAAAATGATCACCGCAATCCACCTAATATATATGGTTATAACAAGTGTAGTGTTGGAAGAAAGATAGACCCCCACCTTTTCCCTTCCTAGCTATAACACTAACATCTAGCTTCCCATCAGGAAAACGAACATGTAGAGGCGGCTCTTCGCAGAAGGAGTTCGATTTTCAAGTCCTGAAATGTACAGAATCCTTGGTCAAAAGGTATGTCTGGTCTGGAAAGTCGTCAGGAAGTTAAAACCACGCTGCTCAACAAGTGTCAAACTGGAAACGAATAGGATGTCAAGAGCATTTCCAGCACTAATTACTATTAAATTCAACCAATCAGATTAGAGTTGGCACCCATACATATTGTCTTCCCTGTCTGCAAAAAGTCTCTAGTTCTTTTGACAAAACAAAACACAAACAGAAGAGTGCTCTTCCGGAAACTAGAAAAACATTAAAAACAAGTATTTGACTCCAGATTAAGGTGATCCATGTTCAAAACACCAATCTATCTATCTATGACAGCAGCCTTGACCTGCACTCCGGGAGATGAATATGTTCAAAACACCAATCTAGCTAGCCTGGGAGGGGTGTGTGTGATGAATGATGATGCAACCAAGCAACTTTTCGGTTGACATCTGGCTAGCTACACCAAGTCGGGCTTGCTTGTCCTTATTGTTTCCCACTTCTTATTTATTTCTTTTGTCTATTTCAAGGTGTTTTTTATAATCTATTGGTTATTTTTTTCGTTTTAAGTATGCGATGCTCTCGTCACGCCCAATTATAGCCGGCCGGTTGAGCCCTAAGTCAGTGCAGGTAGTTCCCACTTCCCACGCCAGCTAGGGTTGATAGCTCTATAATGTTTCGTCACGCGCTCACACTCCAAGTCTAGAGGGAGGGGCTTCAGGCGCAACTTTATAGCTTCTAGGTCTGTATAATATTGAGTCAGGCCTACTTGTCAGTACGGCTGAAAGATATTCTTTTTATACATAAATTCAAAACTAGTCCTTTCATCTAAGCCAAGTTCTTCATGATCCCTGGAAATGAGATGGGCATCTCTCAAAATTAGCACAATATTGGATTAAAATGATTAAAGGCGAGCAAACATCACCTGCATAGAGATAAAATACATGTTTTGTTAAGTGTAAAGTTGTCAATTTCGTCATGTTTTGTTTTTATAATTGGAATAAAATGTTTTTATTTCAAAATATTTTGACATGTTGTTTCGGAATTGTAGTGTTTATCTATGTGTGTCTATATGATTAAATTTATTAATTAAAAAATCAAATTCAAATCCAAAAATAAAATTATCTAAAATTGTGCAATTTAATCTAAAAGATTTAATAAAATGATTTTTCTAAACAAAATTATGAACATGTAATATTACAAGAATGTCATCGTCAATCTTGCAATTTTATTATATTCTCTGATCACCTTGAAATTTTAACATAATATATAAATATATCAAAAGACTATTCCTAAAATTTCATCGCAATCTAATCTTGATTAAAATATATCGAATGAACATCGCTCGGTAATTCAAAACTCGAGAATAAAAATAATATTATTTATTTTATCTCGTTTTTCTAACCGATACAAATAGTTTTAGTCATTTCAACCCAAACCTGAGAATAGACAACTATGGTCCAGTGGAGACTGTGTTCTGCTGCCTTGCCTTGTTTCAGACAAATTTACATCATTCATGTCACAAAAGTCTACTGGTAACTTGTTATTGTTCGAGGGGGGAATAAAAATCAAAACTTGGTGCTGTTGATGAACATATGCGCCACCTGGAGAAGTTTTCCGAGAAAATACTGTCGTAAAATGGCTTAAAATGTGGTGGTTCAGTAGGCGCCACTCCTTTTGACCTCTTACACACTCCACTAGACAGGACATTCCTAGCTAGAAAATCCTTCCTCGACGACAAATTGATTTTGAATTTAAACAACGCCCACAGCTGGAGAACTCCATTAGTCCAATCTCTTGCACAAGAAGAAAACAAAAATGGCGGAAAGGTCAATGCATTCATCTTCCAACATTGGCTTTCTGCTTTTTCTTCTTGGAAAAGCATTAAAAAATAGTAACCATTTTGTCTCAGTCCACTCAGCAAAACCCAGAAGGTATCGTGATCCTGATATCATACATTTTTGGACTGCTTCCCTACGAGGATTCTCCGTTGCTTGCATTATGGATGACCTCGGTTGTTTCCTTTTTTTAATCCCTCCTTCTCCAAGTTGAATTTGTTTATCTTTATTTCATTTTATACTCCAACGTTTTCCACTTCATGCCCGCATAAATCCTAATCAAAGTGCTGTCAATAATTGAGGCACGGTTCCCGCGTGCCACTCATCTTATACCAATCATCTAGCATATATATATATATATATATATATGGCTCTAAGAACTGGTCACCGCCCTTTATAAAAGAAATCGATATGACTGTATTTAACTAGCAATGTGATATCTGTTCTGGCTTGATGCCTGTGCATTGCATGATATAATAAGGCTGAGCTCGTTTATCAACACATTTGTTTAAGAAGACTGAGATTAGGATTAGCATCGAAGTCTTTTTAAAATCTTGTGTGTGTGTGTGTCTATCTCATCACCTTCTGCTTGACAAGATTCATTTTTAAAAATGACTGCCTATATATAATCTGCATGTGGGAGATGTTTCAAAATAATAATAATAAAAAGAAATAAGCAACTTTGATGTCTAGTCTTCAACCCTTGTTCTAAGATGAGGATACTCATCATGGCTCCTCTAGTTTCCATGAAATTTATTGCTGAACTGTTGCAGTACTAACAGAGAAACACCATTTCCCAAAAAGAAATGAACAAGGGAAACTTTTTAGCACGTACTGTCAAAAAGGTACACCAAATCCACATCTCACCTCAAACTGAGCCTGAAATCTGGATCTTTGAACCCATCCCTTCCTTACCTTCATATCTTGTGATTTAACTCGCAGTCAGCATCAGTAGTACATGACTTTTTCTCCTGTCTTGTTTTCATCAAACAAAAAGCTATTACAACTGCTGGTGCTAATAAGCTGCTTAATCTCCTCTAGACCATAATCTGGTAGATTATCTCCCGGCCATAACCCATCAAGTACACCACCATGAGCGGCAGCCCCACTTGAAATCATCAGTTTTTGGTCATCTCCAACCCCATTGAAGAGATAATTCTGTAGCCCCATCTGTTCATTGTTGCTATTTGTACAACCACCGTATTGATCAAACTCCTCCTTGACATGGCTCATCTGATTGCTGCAACTTCCATCAGACGAGCTGCAGCTAGCGTCACCTCCATACACTAGAAGATTATCCTTAACTTGATCATTCTGAACAGGTCCCAGAAAGGTTTCTCGGGGTTGTAGCATAGAAGCAGTGGCGAAAGAGCTAGTGCTCAGAGGACTTGATGAAAATGAGATTGGTTCGGTGAAAGACCTAGTTTGGGTACTGTAATAACTGTTGTTGCTGCATGTGAACGACGACGACAGGAGACTGGATGGTGAAGACGGTAGGGAAGTAGCTTGAAGGAGAGATGAAAAAAGAGCAGCTTGCTGAGGTTTTCTCTGAGAAATAGGATTAATCACACCCATTAGTTTCTTCTTGAGCTTGGTGTTCCAGTAGTTTTTGATGTCGTTGTCCGTCCTGCCTGGCAACTGAGCTGCTATTATTGACCACCTGCATTTTGATGGCAACAAGTTTTGTAAGAAGAAATGAAAACTTGGCATGCATGCCCACATATATTTCATACAATTTTACATATAATTCATACAATTATCCGAATTTGAATCGTGATTGAGCATGCAGATTTTTCTCTTGAGGTTTCATGTCTTAAATAGGAAAAACGTATTACTCTACATGACAAAATATTTGAAAAAGAAAGCAGAGAGAGCACCGGCTTCCAATGTTGGCATATAGGCTGCAGATTATCCTGTCTTCACTATCAGAGAACTCTCCATGTTTAATGTTGGGCCTGAGATAGTTTAGCCATCTTAATCTGCAGCTTTTCCCACATCTTTTAAGGCCTGAAACACAAATCCCCGACAGATTCAAGATCCAAAAGAGGAAAAAACCGTAAGTGACAGAAAAGGAAGAACACTGAAACCTCAAGATCACTTTCCATGGAGTTCTCGTTTCCATTAAAACTACAGGCCAACAACTCAAAATCCACTTGCTACAAACAGGAAGAGACAAAAGTGTTCAAATTCTTACCAGCCTTTTGTGGGAGAGCAATCCAATTCCCTCCAGTCCCATGTTTTTCCAAGTACTCCCTCAGCTTCGCATCTTCCTCAGGAGACCACGGCCCTTTCTTCATATTAGCCTTGTCACAGCAGGGAGCCCTTCCCATCTTTCTGACCTTTCTTCAGTTTGACCTGGTAGTTCTATCAGTATAAAGAAGGCTTTGATGGATGGATGGATGGATGTGAGCGAGGGTTCCTAACTTTCTTTGACAGACTTGGTTTTCTGAACTCTTTAAGTAAGGGGTGGATGGAAGAAATTAATTGAGAGATAACAGAAGTCAAAGAACACACTAGTATTCAATCATCAGTTTTTAACTCTCTGTTCGTTGATTAGCCGAGAGAACTTTCCATCATAAACAAATCTGCAGTAGGGCCCTTCCCTGTCTACCCTTACCTGGTCTCCCTTCTACCTTCAATCAGACTTGAAGAGCAACTCAACGACTAAAAGAAAATCTAAAGTGAAAAAATAAAATAAAAAATAGTTTTTGTTCTTTTTCATATAACTTTAACAAAAAAAATATTTATTGAAAATATAAAATGGTATTTATAAGTTCAGGAGCTATTCTTATATATTTGATTAAAAGAGTTAAAAAAATTATTTAATATATTTTTATATAAAAAATGAGTATGATTGTACTTGAATTAATTATTTATTATTAATAAACAGTTATATTAATATTATATACATTGAAATAGAACTGATTTTTCTAAATATTTTCTTTTATAAAAGTGCTATATTATTAAAAAAAAACTATATTATTAATTTGATTTTTAAATTTCTTCTTCTTTGAGATGCTCTAAGAATCCAAAGTCTGCCCAAGCAATGGAGAGGACTAAAGTGATATAATTAGTGAAAATGACGGGCTAAGAGTTTTCCAAATTATAGGCCAAGTCATACGGTAAGGTACTAGAAATTAAATACCACTACTTGTCCATTGGTACGTATCTATATATGTACGTATGTTAATACGCATAAAATACAGCACATGTATTTAATTTTATGAAAGCTGGTTAGTGGCACGTGCGAGGCAGTTCAGATTAAAAAATAATAATAACTAGGCATAGTCATGTATTGCTATCATGTTTTCTTAAATATAAAAATTAGTTGTGAAGAAAAGATTTAATATACGTGTTTAATTAAAAAGTATACATCAATCTTTTTTTTTATCTTTTTTAATTAAGTAAAGGGAACATAAATACTTTTCAAAAAAAATATATGTTAATATGAATTAAAAACTAAGTTGTGACAATAAGAAGACAAATGGTGGTTAAGGTATTTGATCCCATCGATATTTGTGAAGAGGTGGTTCGAAAATTAGGTTATGATTTTGTTACAACCCGAAAATACTTTTCAACCTATTTAAACATAAAAAAATCATTAAAAATGAACAAAACAATATAAACAATAAAAACATTTTATTTTATTTTAAAAAAATGAGCATCAACATAATGCTATTTGTTTTTTGAAATTGTAAATAATGTTGACCTTTAGTGCCACACACTTATATTTTTATGATATAAATTAGTCCATTCAACCATTTTCTTTTCATTTTCTAAACTAACCTTTCCTATGATTTCATAAAGAGAACATCTTCCTTTGTCCTCATTGATATCAAACTTAACCTCCTAAATGATTCTTGCATTTTTTTTTCTTCCTTTTTATAAATTGGTTTGATCTCAACCTCTTCACTAACTCTACTTTGTCCCTTAGATTTCATGTTTACTTCATTTTCTAGTTTTTGAGCATGTTTATGACTTCAAGCTATTCCTTTGATTTCACCTCGACCTAACAAAGTCATTAATTTTAGTTTGTTGACTTATTTTGACACTACTAAATCTTAATATCTTTTACCTCAATTTATTATGTTTTTTTAATAGGAAGAACTTAGGTTCATATGGCTTACGAGGTTTTTCATTGTTTTTAATGTGGAAACTCCTTCAAGGAGTGATAATTGTTTCTATTGTGTTTGTTTGGAACAAGCTTTATAGCCGGAGCAATTGATTTACAACTAACAATATTGGCTATCGAAGCTAGAACATTGGATGTGTGTGAATTAGAAAAGGAGTATTTTCCAACATTTTACCATTGACTCAAATATTTACCACCTCAAAGTTGCATCTCATTTATGTTTGTCTCTTTTCTACTATAGAAAGTTTAATTTAAGGCAAGTAATAATAATCTAATTGTTTTTTTTTTAAAAAAACAAATCCCTTTGTAATTATTTTTTTCAAACTTTAAAATTATTAATTTTCTCATAGTTCACCATGATGGAAGTACATGCATTGTCACGTGCCCATTAATTGCAAAGCAGCTGCAAGTCAGGGAGACGTCACATTTGATAAAGGGAAGGCAGCTTTATGTCACGTGGGGCACATTAGCAAGGAACGAGTAGTTAAAAGGGAACTAAGTCTAATTTACTGGTTAGTGCTCAGTTAATAATAAGAGCTAAGAAGGGCTTGGGCGAGCCTAGTTAGTGGACAAATGGGTTGGGTCATGAGTCCGTCAATAAATACTATTATAAGTTAAGAATAAGTTAGAGTTTCAATTTAAATAGAAGTCCAGTTATAGGAAGCTACTATTCCGGGAAGAGATAGAGTTGTGGTTACTGGTAGCCTTAAGAATCGGTAATTAGTTGCAATTATTTGTATTTAAACCCTTGATTAGAAATAAGCGGGCACTGAAGAAATTTATCAATAAAAATTCATTGGAGGTTTTGGATTCCTCGAAAATCCATATTTTTATTCTCAAGTTGTTTGGAAACGTTACATTGGTATCAGAGCCGGTCTTCCATGGCTCAGGGTGCAGGAACCGAGTATTTGCAAGTGGCGGAATCACTATCATCTGTAAAACAACAGCAGGATCAATCACAACAGAACTTCAATGCTTTACAAGAAATGGTGCAAGGTTTGGCACAGAAACTAGACGTGGTGGCATCACATGTAGAAGCAATGGTGCAACAAAAAAACGCCCAAAACACAGGTGAATCTGGAGGGTTCTCACAAATAACAAACCCCCTATATGAGGATAATGCAAGCATACAGACGAGGGTAATCGGGCTGGATTTTCCAAGGTTCAATGGAGACAACCCCAATGGGTGGATTTACAGTGCCAAACAGTTTTTTACCTACCATCAAACCAATCTGTTCCACAGAGTTCTAATGGCGTCCTTCCACATGGAGGGAAAGACTTTAGTTTGGTTTCAAGACATTGAAGTTGTTGGGGGTCTTAACAGCTGGGAAGGATTTATTCGGGCTCTACAGACTCGATTCGGGTTATCACCTTACGAGGACCCCATGGAGGCCAACACTTCAACTCATACAGCCACTAAGCTAACCCCATTTGAATCAGTCTTCGGTTACCCTTTCCCCCCAAAATTAATGCAATTCATTCCAGGCACCACAAAGTTACAGGAAAGGGAAAATACCTTGAAAACACGGGATGAAATCCTCAGCTTCCTCCAAGCTAACCTGCAGCAAACACAAGAAGGAATGAGAAAGGATGCAGACCGAAGATGGACAGATAGAAATTTTGAGGAAGAGGACTGGGTTTATCTCCGTTTGCAACCCTACAAGCAGCAAACAGTGGCCCAAAGGCAGAGCATGAAGTTGTCCCCACGATTCTATGGATCATTTCAGGTGTTGGAGAAGGTGGGGAAAGTGGCGTATCGTCTGGATCTGCCCCTCAGTTTAAAAATCCCTCCCATCTTTCACCCTTCCAAAAACAAAAAAAAGGTCAATCGGTCTGAACCGGAGGAAATTTTTGGAAGAAAAAAAACGGTGACAGAGGTGGTGGTAAAATGAAGAGGATTTGGGAGCAGAAGAAGATTTTTGGGTGGAGTATGTTGAGCTGGAGAGGGAGAGTATCGGACCTTGTGGGCAAGGTCTTTTGAAGAAAGGGACATTGTCACGTGCCCATTAATTGAAAAGCAGCTGCAAGTCAGGGAGACGTCACATTTGATAAAGGAAAGGCAGCTTTATGTCACGTGGGGCACATTAACAAGGAACGAGTAGTTAAAAGGAACTAAGTCTAAGTTACTGGTTAGTGCTCAGTTAATAATAAGGGCTAAGAAGGGCTTGGGCGAGCCTAGTTAGTGGATGAATGGGTTGGGTCATGAGTCCGTCAATAAATGTTGTTAGAAGTTAAGAATAAGTTAGAGTTTCAATTTAAATAGAAGTCCAGTTATAGGAAGCTACTATTCCGGGAAGAGATAGAGTTGTGGTTACTGGTAGCCTTAGGAACCGGTAATTAGTTGCAATTATTTGTATTTAAACCCTTGATTAGAAATAAGCAGGCACTGAAGAAATTTATCAATAAAAATTCAATGGAGGTTTTGGATTCCTCGAAAATCCATATTTTTATTCTCAAATTGTTTGGAAACGTTACATGCGTACTAGCACAAAACTCATTCTTTTATAGCATTGACCACCAATCTTCAGCTTTATAAGTAAGTTTGTGTCTTGCAAATCTTAACTTTTGATAATATGAATCTTCTTTAATAAAAATTATGTTTCCAACTCTAACAACCATCCAATAAATAGTTTTTTTATAAAAAAAACCATGAATTAAAGTAATTTAATCAAAATTAGGAACTCGATTACAAGATAAATCTTTAGTGCATCGCCTATCATAAACATCATTATCAGTATAAACATAATGCTTATATAGGATTGCAGGAATATTTAGGGTTTGATCTTTCTCAAGTCAAGTCTCTAGGAACTTCTCCCTCCTCATCACAACATATGTTTACACTTTGTTTTATCCAACCAATAAAATATCTATAATTCTTAATTATTAGGTTAAAACCATCTTAATGAGTAAGTTTTTATTTTCCATGAACAAGGGTAATTTTATTGTTAAGAATATTTTTTCCAAAACTCATTTGAAGCTTTAGTTTTTTTTAGTTCATGAAGAGGTTGTTAAAACCTTTATATAATAAAATAAAGGATATCCTTTTTCATATTATATAATAATTAAATAAACTTAAATTATTAAAACTCTACTATATTGTAAAAAACAAATATCAGGTACATTACCTGCATGGGTAAAAGCTTCCTATTTTAAAATCATGTATAAGTTAAAGATCGAGCTATATATGAAAAGAAAAATATCTAAAAATGTAAAAAATCTAGCCCAAAAATTCCATTTCACAGCTATGATTTGATTAGATTGTTTAATATACACTCTCATGATCAAACAATAATTAATATTATCATTTGGAAGGCCCCGCCCCCACTTAGGGACCAAAAAACGAGACAGACAGTGGCTTGCATGTCATGTAAAGTGTCGGGGGATCCATGCCGGAGAAGCCTTAAAAAAAGGGTTTGCAACCATGGAACATTGGAAATAAAATTTGGGTAAATTAAGGATTGATCACTGTAATATAAAACTATCTCTTGCCCTTCTCCTTATCATTTAAATTTTTAATTTGCAGAATATTTTAATTTAATATAAAAAATCCATGTCCACCGATTAATCAAATCATGGGCAGATGGAACTGGGTATACATGTAATAATTTTGTTAATAATTATACATTCAATATGTAAAAAATAAAAGTCTAAGATATAAAAATGAAAATAAATCATCTCATTTTAACTTTACCAGAGCCTCTTTATCAAATATTCGTATTCTATGAGTTCAAATACATGGAATTCTTTTTTTAATAAATTAATAAATTAAAGGGGAATCAAATATACTGTGAATAATAGTATAATACACACTCTACTATTTATTATAGCATTAGAACAACTCAGCATATAATTTCATTTAAAAATAAAGCTAAGTGAAAAGTTGGATCTAGAGTTTTTAAGTTTGAATCATTATATCAAGAAAAAATTCTATTTTTTATGTTTTTAAAAAAATTGATCCAAGCAGCACAAGAGATAGCGCAATAAATAAATCCTAACTCCAAAATATTCAACAGCCTCATAAGAATAAGATGTAATTTAGAGAGACTAGAAACTCCACATTAAATTAATTAAATAAAAAATTGAATCTAGAAAAGTTGATCAAAGTCATTAGTGACAATTTGAGGGTGTGGTTATGATTATTTTTTAAAGTGTTTTTTGTTTAGAAATATATCAAAATAATATATTTTAATTTTTTAAAAATTATTTTTGATACCATCCTATTAAAATAATTTCAAAAAATGAAAAATAATTTAATTTTTTTTTTCAAAAACTTTTGGAAACGCATTACCTAATTCCTACATGGTAGCAGGTCAACAAGTATACCATCAAGTTATTTTCCGGGAAAGTTCATGCTGCATAGGCTCAGAAAACTAGGAGGTAGAGCACCAGCACTCACATGTTTGACAGTTAAATACACTCTTATAATAATATATTGATCTGTCACCTTTCAACTCAGATACAGAGAGATGACTACTCCTCAACATCCCTCACAGAAAGAAATAAAAAAAATAAACAGTTTAATTTCTTCTACAATACTGAGAGGTTCATCAAGTTAATTTACGGAGAATTCAAGTATTTTAAGAGTATATATACTCAATTAAATTTAAAAGAATACAAGTATTCATCCTCTCTGCATATGCTGGCGATCGATTCGCATATTCATTAAATTTAAAAGAATACAAGTATTCATCCTCTGTGCATATGCTGGCGATCGATTCGCATATTTTCCTTGTTTCTTTTAGAGTAGAAAAGACCAATGCCGCCGGCATATATAGACCAATGCCGGCGGCATGTATATAAATTAAATCTTAATTTATAATATATTGATAGAGATACACACACACACATATATATGTGTGTGTGTGTATCTCTATCAATATATTATAAATTAAGATTTAATTAATTACGTCACTCTCTTATTTTTTGTCAACCATATATGAATATGTGTGTGTGTGTGTGTATCATATGCTTGGTGCTTCGCTGTCCATGCTCCTTCTTCCCCGAGCTGGGGACCCCAACCCTACATCCACTCTAGGAGTTTTTGACCTTTGTCCGAGAGTTTATATATATATATATATATATATATATGCTTGGTTGTTTTTGTCGTGGTCGTCTGAGATCGCATCTCATGGTCCGGATGAAGGTTACATGTTATAAGATCATATACCTTGGAGGGGGGGATTTAACATGTCAATTAATTTATGCCTGGTTACTTACTTATGTGTTTTTTGAATTATTCTACGTATATTCATTATTAACCTAAGCAATGATTCCTTTTGTTTCGTCATTCAAACTAATGTTTTTTTATTGCATTATTTTTTTTTAAAAAAATAAAACATATTTTTATGTGATGGCTCTTCAAAATAATCTTTCACTCTTAGATGCCCTTCATATTTGAAACGCGGATCTTTCTCTTGCTCGGTCTACTTTAAATCTATATGCTTAATCTTGAACTTCGTCGATTGTTTTATTTTTTATTTGTATTTACTGGTAGTGTGTCCCATCATGGTATGGTATTGTTTTTGAACGATTTTGTATTTGTTTAGCACTGTTTTTTTTATAAAAAAATGATAAAAATATTTTTATTTTTTATTTTAAATTAAGTTTTTAGCACTGGATATTTATTAGAGCCTAGAAACTGATATATATTATGTTTTTTCTTTTATAAAATTAAGTAATTGTTCTAGTATAAGAGATACATAAAATCAATATATATGTATTTGTCATAAGACATGTATTCAGTTGACCCTCATGGAAGTTTCATATGAAATTATCACATGTTACCTTGGTAAAGGTAACAAATGAGAAGAAATATAAACTAGATGAAGGTGTTTGAGTGATCAATTGATTTGAAAATAGTTTCAAAACTTATTCAAAAGATCAATGACTATAATATTGTGAACATAAATGATATGACATGGCATACACCATTTTTTTTTTTTATTCGAGGAAACCACACGCCCTGGAAAACAAACTTTGTTGGCCCAGTTGAGTGAATAAAACCTCGGTTGTCCCGGATTCTTACAAGAAGTGCAAGTCCTGACTCGAACCCGAGATCTGCTATGCATATTTCAAGTCTTTTGCTACCACGGTACACTCCTTGTTGACCATACACGTTTCATGCTAAAATATCTAAATCAGAATATCATTGATGAAAATATAATAATTACAACATGAAACCTATCTACCCAAAAGATTAAACCAAACCACTTCTAACTTTTCTAATATTGGGGTATCGTTATAGAACATAGAGATAGGTGCTAGCTCTTGGCACATGAACACCGAAAGTTTTCTTTATATGCAATTTTTTTTCGTAAACAAACTAATTAATTACTTGGCTATTAGGTAACACAGAAGTGATTAAATAACACGATGACCTTTGCGTGCCCAACATGCATGTTATTGTTTTACAACTGGACAAAACAACACCTAAAAGATTGAAAAAAGAGAGACAGAGAGTCTTTGCATTCATAGACTTTGCAAGACAAAGATTCGATTTGTGAATACATTATTACGTTGTTTCGTTATTTAGATGTCTTTGGAAGAGGATCAGACCCAATCGATTTGTTTGGTAGCCTAATTTTTCATGAAGAAGTGCAAGAACACACGCTAGATGTGTTTAATGGCTGCAAATCGTCAGCAAGATATTTTTTCGTTAGAGTTGTTCATCCTTTCTTGACTCTCATGTCTTGACAGGAGGGTTCCACTTTTAATTTCATTACACTTTGATTTTAATATTTGAAAGCTGCTTCTAGGGTTCATGCAGGTTCTTGGATTGAAGAAGGTCCGTCTTGTTTCTTTTCTACGGAGGAATTCTCCATGAGTGTTGCCCAGAAAGATTAGAGATCCACAGGCCATCAAAGGTTGGGCTTTATTAATCCACAACTTCTTATGGGATAAGTTAGAATATACATATGTTTTTATTCTTTTTACATTATGTTTTTTAATGTATCTGGATCTTATTTTCTTGAGTCCATTGGAAGTTATTTTTATTAGGTTAGCTTGGTATCAAGGCAGTCAAAATCGAGATTTTGACACGGATCGGAAAGGGCTCCGAAAAATCGGATCGTAAAATCGTGAATTAATTGCTAATTTTATGCCTAAGAAGCTTTTGTGAATTAATTGCTAATTTTATGCTTCTTGTGACAGTTTTTTCACCCCGTCATAGTTTTAGGATCGGACAAGGTTAAAGTACACATGTCAAGCTTTTCACGAAAATACTATGAGGATATGTGACCGTTTGTCATTGCGATCCCACCAGCTTTTGACCGAAATTTGAAAAAAAAATCATTTTAAATGAATATGTTTTTGAGTGTTTTAGATCATTTTGATGTGCTGATTTCAAAAATGATTTTTAAAAAATAAAATAAAAAACATCATTTTGATGTATTTCGACACGATAAGCACTTTGAAAAGCTACCGCAACCACACTCCCAAACAGACCCTCTAGGTCATTTGGAGTCCTAATCAGATTTTGTAAAATAGGGTCGAAATCTTACTTGCACCAAGTCTTGTAAGGGATTTACAAGTTGAGAATTAAAGGGGGGAATTTGTTGTAAAATTTATATTAAAAGATATTATAAGTCATTTTTTTAGTAAAAAATATATTTTTTTAATAAAGAATTATTTTATATATTTTGTATTTTTCTGAAATTTTGAAGAAAAACAAGTATTTTTTATACCGGGGTAGTATCTTATAATGTAAGTCTACAACCTTGATATCAAGTAAAATGGTTGAAAAATATAGGAAAGACCCATAAATAATTTTAAAATGGTCGGAAAGTGTTTTTAGAATTTTAAGAAATCATATTGGGGTTTGTTTGGTGAAAAAATAAAAATAAAAGACAAATTGTGTTAAAAACAAAATGATAAGGCCTGTTTGCCAAACACGAACTTATCCAAATATTAAATTCACAAAAAACTCCTAAAAACCTTGTTTGGAAAACATGTCTTAAGAATAAGAAATAATTTTTTTTCTTACTTTAGTGAAAATTGAACATGCTAATCACACCATTATGTCTAGAAAGGGCCCAGCCCAATCACGAGGATCGGGTTTCCTAGCCCAAAAACAAGATCCACACTCAAGATAGAAAAAATAAAGATCATAAAGATATTCTCATTAGAGTCCATTTGAGGACATAAGTAATATTCAAAGAAACTCGGAAACTAGGGTTACAACTAAGAGTAGATTACAATAAATTAAAGGCATAAAGATATGCAACATAAAAAACTTAGACATAACCATGCATGATAATGAGATCTGATAGGAAAAACCAGCCTTGACAATAAAATTGAACCCAGCGTTCAAAATTTCCAAGGATCAACCGACTCAAAAATAGGTTTTTTAAAAAGGATTGAATAAAGGTGTAAAATGATCACTATGAATATAAATAAATTTTATTCATATAAAAAATATAAATATATATTAGCATTAATAGCTACTATTGAACAAAATAATTTAAAAAATTAGAGAGAAAGAGGGAATTCATTTAAATTGAAATAAGTAATAACTTACACTAAAATATACATAAAAATAAGGATATTAATTAAACATTTGCAAAAATATATGTTGCTTGAATACATGGGCACACAAATTGCACACTATCATACACAACGTATTATCCATCCTTTAGAAATTGCTAAACAAATATAAATCTTTGATAACTTCTGATTAATGAATTTTTTTATCTGGAATTAATTGATGGGTTGTTTAAAATAAATTAATATTATATATATAAAATATCACACTCATATTTAAAACCAGAGTGAAAATTGAATGGTATTTAACCAAATAACATCTGAATTATATTTTTTTATTTAAAAATATCATAAAATAATATTTAAATTAATTAGTTTTGAAGAAATTTATATTAATTTTGTTTTCTAAAATAAACAAGTTAGTTGTGGAGGCCTAACCTAAATTAAAAAGTTCATGCTTGCCTTGGGCCAGGAAGCCTAGCCCATCCTTATATATGTATTTATTTATTTATTTATATAAATCACTTAACAATCCCAACCGTGTGTGAATAATCAGTTGTCAAATCGTGATAAATATTTTTTTTTTCAAATTTGTTTTTTATAGAGAATGAAAATAAATAAAATAATATTTTAAATGAAAATAAAAATTATCATGAGTGAATGTATTTTTTTTTCCTGTTTGCCTCGATTATTCTAGAGACCTACTGGATGGATAGTACAGTACCCCAACCGTGTTTAACTACTACTGCAGTACTGTAAATCTGCCTCTCATTTCTGCTAAACTCAGACACTAATCATCAAAATCTGCTTCTCATTTCTGCATAACTCAGCCTTTTCCTATGACAACACTCTATAAACTCCCATCCTTCGTTTCATTCTCTTACCACAAGCCCTTGTTGTACCATAAACAACAACAACGAGAAATAAATCTCGCAACTTGTGTTTGTTCAATCAAGAAACCCAGGTTTCTTAGTCCCTTCCATTCTCTTTGGAGTTATTCCTATTCGTTCTATTTATTTCTCTGATTGATGTCTTCTTTTTCTGGGACTGCTGATTTTAGGGGTAGTAGAAAGGTAAAGAACAATGCGGAGCTTTGCAATGATTTGCGTGAATTTGTATCAACTTTTGGACTGCCGGAGGGTCATGTACCTTCATTCAAGGAGCTTCAAGATCATGGAAGGTTCTTTCTTCAATTTCTACTCTCTTTCATTTCTAATGCTTTTGAATTGCTTGTGAAGCTCTTGAATATTTCTGGGACTTCATTCACTTGTGCAAGAAAAATGTAGTGTGATTTTAAGCAACGAAGAAGTAAAACTCATAGCAACTAGAACAGTTCCATGACAAGTGTTATCAATACAATAGCTTATTTGAGTGCTTAACTTGCTATGCAAGATGTCTATCTGAAATCATCTGTTCGTCTGTGAAAGAAAGAACTCGGGCTTACATGAATGCATTCATTTCTATTAAAGAAATAGAATTTGACGTACTTTTCTTTGTATTTGTCGGAATATTCCTTAGGAATGACCTGGCAAACGTTGTGAGACGGAGAGGATATAAACTTATTAGAGATCTTCTTTCAAGTTCAACTGAATCAGACAGTGATGAGCGGCCTAATACGGGGAAATTTTTAGCTAAAGGACAGGATGCAATCAATCATAGTGCAGATATTATAGCAACAGGTCAATGCTTGTTTCTTTTGTCTATGCGTGAATTTTTGTGTCCAAGTTCCATTATTGTTGATAGCCTCACATAATTTAGAAGGCTAGGATGAGAAGGTGAAGGATTGTTCCTTGTCAACTGAAGGTACCGTCACCATGAATCATTCTGAAAATATAGATGTTGAGCCAGAACACAAATCTGGTGGACAGATTAGCATGCCTACAGAGTTGCCAGTCGATTTATCGATGGAGAAGGCCTTGTATGATGTAGAGCAGCCAGAAGAAGAGTTTCAAATCATAGTTGAAGACAGATTATTGTCATCATCCTTAACTGCTTTTGAACAGAAAGATGAGGAGATTAAATGTATGGTTGAAGATAATTCCATGTCAACTTCATTATATGGTGAGAAGCAGCAAGGTGGAGAAGACTTAAGCATGGTCAAACAATTTTCCTTGTCAGCTGATGTTTCCGTTGCAGATAGCAATCTTGGTGTCTTGAAGGTGTATCCAGATCTCAACTCCAATGAAGATACTTCCATGCCTGTAGAAACTTCAGCTAATTTTTCCTTGAAGGAAAAAGTCAAATATGATTCAGTTCAGGATGAGAAGGTCAGCATTGGAGCAGAAGAAATGTCATTGTCGAGTGGGGTTTCAGACTCACAATATTATCCCAATGTGAAAAATATTCCGGGCCTCATTGATGGCAGTAATAGTTGCATGCCAGCCAATTCATCATCGGTGGAAAAGGTGGCAAAGTTCATTCAGAATGGAGATTTGGATGCCATCGAAGGTAAGCTCACTAATTATTATTGGCCTAAAATATACTGCTAAAAAATTGAAGAAATGGTTAGACAGGAGTGTAAATTATTTTTGTATTTTGGTGTCTAGAAGCTCTAAAAGGAAAACCATCCAGAAAATTGCTGTTCTTTAGCATGCATATTCCTGGGTGTAATTGTAGTGTAGGATTTTGTATTGTAAATTATGAGCTTCCAGTGGGGAGATGCTTGCATTATATTCTGCAAATTTTGTGAAAATATTTTTTTCCCAACTAATTCTTTTAATAATCTTACCTATGATGTGTTATTATTTTGAGGCATGACATATTTCGCAAGGCGTGAATGTCAACTTATTTATTGGCTCATTTATCCATCTAAACAACTCAAGCTTTATTGGAGCTCAGGCCGATCTTTTGATTAACAAAATGTAAATGAGTTAAGCTTCAGCTCCATGCCCCAGGCTGATCACAAACATTGTGTATTTGAACTTTCTGAATGATTTTGTTGAGCCAGCCCTATTTACATGGAAGCTTGTATTGACTTGGCTCATCAACTCATTTGCAGCCTTCAATGAGGCTTTTCTTTACCTCTGGGATTTAAACTGTATTATAACTTAATTATCTACTGTGCATTTCTTCTTGTTATATAGATGCTTCAGCACTTGATTTTACACATCGCTGTGTGGACTGGCATCAATATTCATCTTTTAAGATATATTTGGCTGACTTGGAGTAAATTGATATTGTGATATATATGTTTGGTGCCTTTACAATTTGAAGCTGACTCGGTGGAGCTTCTTGATTACCAGATAATTTCTATGGATTGTCAAATGAGAGTGGCAGCGGAGAAAGCAAGGGATTTAGGGAACCACGATATATGACTGAAGATCATTTAAAGATCTCATCTGAAGAGAACTTTGAAGATGCAGTTGGTGAAAGTGATACTGCCTCAACATTAAATGGAAATTTATCGACATCCATGCAAGTTCTGCCTTCTGAGACAGTAAGCCACACCCTCAGGTTAGTGTATTGTACATTTTCTCAAAGTATTTCCCTTTGAAGTTACTTTATTTTAAAAAAATAACAATAAAAATTTGCAGGGCTAGATTTCCTTTTGAATAGTGATCTATTGCTACTTCGATTGCTTTTGAATTCTATGAGCTTCTAAATGATATTTATTTCTGACCAAGGCATGCGTTTACTTCTTTTTTCTCTCACTTTATTGGGCTTGTTTTTTTCAATGATTTTTTTTATTTGTATATTATAATGCCCTTTTCAACTAAACACTTTATTTCTATTCTTTGAGTAATGAAAGAAAATTTGGAGATGTATCCTGTCTAGTTTTAGTGAAGAAACGATTTTGTTGAAGGATTCTAAATATTTGTTTCGTTCATGTTCCTGTCTACTTTTGATTATTGTATTAACTACTGGGATCAAAAGAGAAATTCTGTGATCTACTCTTTTCTTCTCTTTCACTTTTGGCTTGCGTGTAGGAATGAGTCACCAGCTGAAGGTCTAGCTAGTGCTGATGTTGATCAGGATCTGGATACAGAGGTTATCATATAACGTTACTAGTCATGTTTGTTCAAGTTTCATTCCTGCTTATTTTAAATTCTATTTTCTTAGTTTTTATGTTTCTGTAATGCAGATGAACAAAAAGGACAATCAGGTTGAGATTAATCACCTCAAACTCATACTGGTATCTGTATTAATGTTCTCTCTAAGCCTTATCTTGCTTTCTTATTTTATGGAGCTTCGCTGTATGGAATGATGGAACTTTTTCTTGTGTCTTTTGGTATGATAGCATCAGAAAGAGTTGGAATTATCCCAGTTGAAGGAACAGATTGAGAAGGAAAAGGTATATAAGCTATAGTAGCCTTGCTAGTGGCTGATATTGAAATCATTCTCAGCATCCACTCAATGCAACTAGTTAGGTTTGTATGAATAATACACAATGTCATCATGGTTATTGGACGCAACTTATACCTTCTTACATGAAAACTTGAGAGGCAAATGTTGAGAAATTTGAATAATGTCAATGAGCTTTGAACCCCCACATGACCAATTTATCACCTTGGAATTGGTCACAATATGACCATAAATGTTCTGTAATCCTCTGGTTGTGTATAGCTGAATATAAATCTGTAGCTTGTAAGACATTGATAGAAGGTAGTTGCCAATATTAGGAAGTGTGAGGGGTGGTGGTTTTTTTTCTATTCAATTACTTGAAGGTTTGAAATGACAGCCTTTAACTGCACTTTTCTTAAAGAACTTACAATAAAAACAATTACTGTCATAATTTCCTGGAATTCTTTTGAAGAGTAGTTTAACATGTTCCATTTATTTTCAATATAAAATTTCCCAAGATATGTGGAATTCAAAGAGATATTTTCTAGTTGCGGATTATGGTAACTGCTTCTTCATGTACAGTATGCATAGTTCTTAGGCAGTGTTTGTTCTTACAGTTGGACCATGCTTTTGAAAAGTAAATTTTTTTTGTGCTTGTGGATCGTTTTAATATTCTGATGTTAAAAATAATTTATAAAAATGAAAAATAAATAAATTATTTTGATGCATTTCTAAACAAAAAACATTTTGAAAACCATTACCACAATGTCAAACACTAACTTGATTCTTACAAGCGCACTCTTTGGTTATTTATTTTGTAAATAGTTTTCTCCTACAGCTTGCTTTGTCCGCTTTGCAAACCAAGGCTGAGAGAGAAATCAGCAAAGCGCAAAAACTTATCTCAGAAAAAGATGCTGAATTACTTGTTGCTGAAGAAAGCCTTGCAGGACTAGTGGAGGTACTGCTTTTGAATCTTTTTGCACATGTGTTTTATTTTGTAAAAACAAAATGGCTTGTTAGCTTACATTTTTCAATTTGTTACTGATAAAGGAAACATTAAATGAATTAAAATAACTTGTAGAGATGGAGCTAACTATTTGAAACCTTATGATGCTTACTTCTGAGTGATATAATCACATAAATCTTTCTTGGAAGAGTTATACTTTCTGCAGTAAAACTTCCTAAAATGATTAATAACCTTTTATTCCCAATATATCTGAAACCCCCCTGATTCTATCAACAAATTGAAAGAAAATGTAAAAAAATATTAGCGCCAACTGGACAAAACCACAAGGCCAATCTACTCATCCTTGTAAAATAAACCAATTCATTGAATATCACCTGTTAAGTCCACTGAGTGAGGATCTGAGTTTACAGGTTGAGGTCCAGTATCGTGGGAATGGTGAAATGGTGGAGGTGGCAGGTAGCTTCAATGGTTGGCATCACCCAGTTAGACTGGATCCTCAGCCACCCTCTAGCATCAAAGATCATTTTGGATCAAGGTTTTTTAACATCCTCTCCTCTTTTAATTATTGCATACATGATCAATTATAACTTTTGGGAAGCTAAATAAATTTTATCTCTGGTAGATTTTAACCTCATCTATTGATTATGTAGGCATTGTCTCATGTCCTGCTAATCTATTGCTTGCTTGGAACAGTGCGTCATGTTTCCAGATAATTTCTTTCCAAATTGAGCCCCAATATATTCATTTGGCAACATTGGCTCTTTTGACCATTGTTGAATAATATTGGCATTCATGGAGTTCGTAGACATTATTTAGTGCATGAATTTGATAAAAATATGAGCTTTTACTTCGCCCAGCAAAGAGGAAATTTTTTAATTAGAGAATGCAACTTGGAAAGGTGGATATATGAACTTGAATACTGGAAAATTATCATGTTCCTGTCTTTCCAGATAGGGTTCAGTCAAGGGATTTTTTCCTCCCCTGCCAATCTATGAAGCTATTATTCCAGTTGCATGCCATATGTTCTGTAATTGCCATGTTGAAATGTGTCTTATGCTGACATCTGGAGAGGCTGTATAGTCTTTATTTTATTTTAATTGCGAGGGAATCAAGAGTTCACTGTGATGCATGTTTTCCCAGGAAATCCAGACTCTGGTCAGCAATGCTGTGGCTTTATCCTGGAGTATATGAGGTGTGAACTCCTTGCACATGCTATAACCTCATTTTTACATTTATGCCTGCAAGATAAAATTAGTGATTTTAGTTATGGGCTTTGTATTCACCAATTTGTGTGGAGTTCATGGTCATTATACTTTGTTTTAAAAACTGCGTGGTTACTGCTGTCAAAGATATGGTACTCAAAACTGCAGATATCACTTGCATGAATCATGTGGAACTTGTCAACCTTAGAAGTCATGAGGGTAGGAAGACACAAAAGATGTAGCGAAGTACTTTTTTCCATCCTTCCCTGGAGATGCTTCCTCGCCCTTTTTCAAATATGGCTTGATTGCACGGAAATGATTTAAGATGCTTATTTATGACACAATTAATATTTGTAAGAATGATACCTGTTCTCTGCGATCAGTAATCTACCAACATAAATTAATTTGTATAGGAGTATCGCAAATGCAATCATTCAAAAGTTGGCAACTTTGATACCAGGAATAGCTCGTGTATATGCTTCCAGCAGAATCATGTATCAAGTTAATACTCCAATATTCCCTTTCACTGTTGATGCCAT
Organism: Salix exigua; assembly: GCA_032356905.1. Classification (NCBI taxonomy): domain Eukaryota; kingdom Viridiplantae; phylum Streptophyta; class Magnoliopsida; order Malpighiales; family Salicaceae; genus Salix; species Salix exigua. The sequence goes on along the minus strand of CM063593.1, from coordinate 7,423,524 downwards.
CACATTTGGGAAAGATGTTCTGCTATGTTGGAGTCAAAAAATTATTAAAACTTCAATCTAAATTTTGGATAACATGGAACTTGATCGGTCAATCAAATTCTATCAGAAATGTGTTATATGCTAAATTTAATCTGCAATAATCATCTGAACAATATACATAATGCTTGAGCAGATAAAATTCATTGTTGATGGCCATTGGAGGGTTGATCCTCAGATGGAATCGGTTACCAAGGGTGGAATATGTAACAACATTCTCCAAGTCACCAGATGATATTGTATTGGGCATTCTTGATGGGAGGATACTCTGGCTTTCTTTCTCTGCTTGAGGTAAATAGACTAGTTACATTTGACATTTTCTCAAGTATCATCATATCATAATCCAGTTTGGGCGTGGTGAGCATCTGTGCTCTACCCTAGTTTAGCAGACTACAACCCAGTCTTGGACCTTTAATGATGAGATCCAAGCATTGTTGCTGAAGTCTTCAGTTCACAAAAGCTGTTTCTTTTCTACTGGGTTCCGTCATGTAGAGTAACATGTATTATTGTAGTTAATCTTGTTCCAAAATCATGCTAGTGTTGCCTTTGAGCCCCCAGCTCAACTTGCACCTTGTCCATCACCCTTCAAAAAGTCTAAGTTCGAGCCTCTAAATTGATAAAAAAAAGAAAGAAAATCACGATAGTTTCCGGTATGTGGTGCGATTTCCTTATTCCTTCTGCTTTACTACCATGACCAATGTGTTAAAGCGATTGCTTTCTGCATTTATATTGGCATTTATTGTTCTTTCTATTGCCTTAAAACATCAAATGCATTCTCTTTTTTCAACATGATAGATTGGTTGGTTGAAATATCCGTGCCACTTTTATCTGAAACCAGTGTAGATGGTGAGCATTTGAACTGCGGACAAAGGGTCTTCGCTTCTGTGCAGTACACATATAATTCCATGTTCATCAAGATAAAGCCAAAAACCATTGCTTGCAAGAACCTGGCTACCAGCAAGAAGAAATCTGAGACGTAAAGTCGATGCGTTGATGCACTTTTGGGGTGCCACATGCCTGCAGGTTTTGCTCTAGTTAGAGGAATTTAGCTATGGTGTTCCATGTAATATTTTCCTAGGAGCAGCAGGATTTGGAGAAGGAACGGGATACTGAATATGCATTTGTAAATTTTAACTTGCTAAATATTAGTCCTCCAGGAGATCAGATTTGGAATGGACGTCTTTCTTTCCAGTCCTTCATTTTTTATTTTTTGTGCATTTTCAGCTCTCAGTCCACCTCTTCCAGGCATTGGTCTCAGAAAGCAAGCAAAAAGAAATATGAATTGAAAGATAAAAAATAAATATTTCAAGCTGCAACATTATAGTATAAATCTTGGATTAAGAAATCACTTCAATTAAAGAAATGAAAATTAGAAGGGGCAAAGCAAAGTCGGTGACATGACTGGTAAGATGGGACCGCCTGGCCATGTGATGACCCCCTTGTAAAGCGCGGCAAGGCGTTGTCAAGATCGGATCTGGGTGAAGTAGGGCTCCACTTTTATTCCGAGTAGGTGAGACTGGGCCCTACCCACCGAACACCGATGGACTAGCATTTCCCAGGCTTTCATCATAAAAAAATGGACGGTGATCCACGCCGCTGCTTTCGTGGTCCCACATATTGAATGGTTTGGGATGGGGTGACAAATGTGGATGAGAATACAGCGGAAGAAAACCAAGTAGGCTATAAATAGAAAGAAAGGAAAGCGAAAAAGGCGGGGAGAGGAAGAGGAGAGCGATTCAAGCGACACCACGCTTCTCTATCTCTTATATATAAAAGCATACTTATATCAAGCAAGTCTCTATCGATCTATCTATCTCGCATTTGAGAGATCTGCGCATACAATCACAGGTCGGTCTCCTCAGTACCTTTGTTTTGTTGATTTCAATTTTAGAATTTAGATTGATTGGTGTTGTTCTGGCACATTCATGATCTGTTTGTTTTGTCTGTGTTGTTGGATTTATACGGAGAGATTAATAGCGAAAGCATTGGTATTTTATAGATTCAGAGGGTGTTTGGAATTGAGAGATAATTTTATTTGAATTTAACGGTCCATGATCAATGTTGAATATTATTTTTCTTAAATATGCACAAATAATAATAAAAAAATGGTTCCGAAATTTTGAAAATAGAAACAGAATACAAATCCAGCTACTAGTGATGGTGTATGCTGGTTGGAAATGGGTGAATCGAGGAATGATTGGCTGGTTGGTTAATGGATCTGTGTTTTTCTTTTTTCATTTCTCAAATAATTTTTTGTTTCATTTTTTTTTATAAATGATCACCAGGTCCAGTCTTAACATGGATACCTTCCTATTCACCTCCGAGTCTGTAAATGAAGGCCACCCTGACAAGCTTTGTGACCAAGTCTCGGATGCCATCCTTGATGCCTGCCTTGCTCAAGACCCTGAGAGCAAGGTTGCCTGTGAGACCTGTTCGAAGACTAACATGGTCATGGTCTTTGGTGAGATCACGACCAAGGCAAACGTGGACTACGAGAAAATTGTCCGGGATACTTGCAGAGGCATTGGCTTCACATCAGCTGATGTTGGCCTCGACGCGGACAACTGCAAGGTCCTTGTCAACATTGAACAGCAGAGTCCTGACATAGCCCAAGGAGTTCACGGCCACCTCACCAAGAAGCCTGAGGAAATTGGTGCTGGTGACCAGGGCCATATGTTTGGCTATGCTACTGATGAAACACCTGAGCTCATGCCATTAACTCACGTCCTTGCCACCAAGCTTGGTGCCAAGCTAACGGAGGTGAGAAAGAACAAGACATGCCCATGGTTAAGGCCAGATGGGAAGACCCAGGTTACTGTTGAGTACAAGAATGAAGGTGGAGCCATGGTGCCTATCCGGGTTCACACTATTCTTATCTCAACGCAACATGATGAGAATGTCACTAATGAGGAGATTGCAGCGGACTTGAAAGAGCATGTGATTGAGCCTGTTATCCCAGCTCAGTATCTTGATGACAAGACGATCTTCCACCTCAACCCTTCTGGTCGGTTTGTTATTGGTGGACCTCATGGAGATGCAGGACTTACTGGACGTAAAATTATTATTGACACTTATGGTGGATGGGGTGCTCATGGTGGAGGCGCTTTCTCGGGCAAGGATCCCACAAAGGTGGACAGAAGTGGTGCATACATTGTTAGGCAGGCTGCCAAGAGTGTGGTAGCCTCTGGTCTTGCTCGGCGCTGTATTGTGCAGGTATCTTATGCAATCGGTGTGCCAGAACCATTGTCAGTTTTCGTGGACACTTACAAGACTGGCAAGATTCCAGACAGGGAAATCCTGGAATTGATAAAGGAGAATTTCGACTTCAGGCCAGGGATGATCGCTATCAACCTTGATTTGATGAGAGGAGGCGATTCCAGGTACCAAAAGACTGCTGCTTATGGCCATTTTGGACGTGATGACCCGGATTTCACATGGGAGACTGTCAAGCTTCTCAAGCCCAAGGCCTAAGTTTTTGGGATTGGCTCGATACATTTCCTGGTAGTGGTTATCATCGTAGCCATCATCCTGCTCATGGAGGGGATGTAATAAAGAAGCTTCAGCACACTCAAGTGATTCTGAGATGAACATATTCCAAGGGTTCAAGTGAGAAGGGATTCAGGATTTTTTTTTCTCTTTCTAGTTATTCCTATATTAAGGAATAGACGTTAACCGTATTCATCATCTTTCATTATATTTTTTTTGTACTTTCCAACGCGTCATTTTTATCTGGTTTGATCAATTCTGAAGCTATTATTTGTTTCCATTTCCAAAATATTTCCTTATTTTACTCATTTATTTATTTATGAATCTTTAATTTCAATCATCACATACAGCAAAGTATAGAATGCTTGAAGCTGGGTATATATAATTTTGTCAATTTCATTTTAGTTGATATTTTATTTTTTTAATTAGAATAAAATGTTTTAGTTTCAGAGTATTTCGACACGTCGTTTTTATATATATATTAATATAATTAAATATATTAATTAAATTTATTTTAATTCAAATTCAAAAATAAAATTATTTATAATTTTACAATTTAATCTAAAAAAAACAATAAAATAAATTTTCTAAATAAAATTATGAATATATATCATTAATCTCGCAAGATTATTACTCTTTGATTGCTGAAATTTTAACATAACATATATTAATATATCAAAAATCTCCTCGTAAAATTTCATTTTAAATCTACTAGTCATATTAAAAAATATGATTAATTTGGCCAAAACTAAATAAAAAGAACAAAACTAGAACGTTTTGATTGATATTTAGCTGAAAAATCCAGAATAGAATAAATTTAAATCAAAGTAAAAATATCATCATTTTATTTTATTTTTTTAATTAGTACGTCGACATAGAGAAACTGATAACCCTGGTATATATTAAACAGAAAAATTGTGAAAATATAGAGCACATCAAATTGTTTCTCGACGGCATGGTTGATAATAAACACAATCCTGTAACATATTTCACGAATGCAACCACAAGCGATCGTGCAAGCGCTCTTCTCCAGCACCAAACATCTCATCTACCCTTTCCCCGTCACGGTAAAAATGGAATGTGGGCGTGTAGCGAATATGCTGGGTTGTTTCAGGGCACTCATCGATGTCCGCATACACGAAAGAAAGCTTTGGGAAGTTGTTGCTCAGCTGGCAAAATGCAGGAAGAATCTGGCTGCACACGCGACACCTGAAAACACGACAGATATTTAATGATGTTCTTGTGGTGATCCAACCAGCAGATCCTTCTATTGTCTCACAAAGAACTCCTGGCTGAAACTATGAACATGTTAATAAATTTCGAGATCCGGCATGTGTTGTCGCACAATATTTGAATAACAAAAGCCCCCGATGGGTGAGCTAGTCCTCGTTCCCTACTAGATATTTGGATTAAAAACGCGTATTATGTGCAGAAAGGTGGACAATTCTCAAAGAAGTTAGACATCAAACACCTGGCGTGCATTAGCCACATAACATAAGGCAAGCACAGCGCGGAACGTACCATGAGGCACCGTAGTTGATAACTGCCTGCAAACAAACGAGAAATTAAAATGAAAAGACAAGCAAAGGTTTGAAGGCGAGAAACAGTGCCAAAGAAGAGCATAGAATTTCGGTGGGGAGGTATGAATATTTACAGGGGTATTGGAAGATTTGATATCATGAAGAATTTGAAGGTGGCTTTGATCGCTAGAAGCACTTTTGAGGTTGGCATGGCGATTCACCGGCAATTCCAAACCAGTGCCATCTAAACCTTTCTTTGTATTATTCTCCATTTTCTCCTCTCACTGCTCTTCTTTCCGTTCGGAGTTCAGGCAGACAGTGGAGAGTGAAAGAACGTCGATTCCAAAACCCGCACAAATTAGGCTATCTTTTCTTGACACCACACAAATTAGGCTATCTTTTCCTTGACACCATATCTCTACTCTCTCTCTCTCTCTATTAAAACAAAATCAAAATAAAAACATAAGAAAACCCTATTCACTCTCTTAAAAGTAATTTTTTTAATTTATTATGCTTTTTTATATATAAAAATGGTTCATTTATCGTGTTTATTGTCCATTTTTTTTCGTATTTCTATAATTTCATAATACTGTAAAGAGATTATTTTAAATTATTAAAAAATCATCTCAAAATTTAGATAATATTTTATTTGCATGATTAATTTACAACAACAAAAATCATATATATATATATATATATATTTGTATTTATCTTTTGCTTCTTATAAAAAACAATTAATTTCCTGCTTATTACATCTCTAATCAATTTTAACAACTCTTAATCGATCAATACACTCTTAATTATTATTATTATTATTATTTTAATTTATCTTGTTAAATACACACACCAGAGACCATACAATTTGTATTTGTTCAAATATTGAACTAATTTTAAGGGCAAATCCTTCACAGATGTCTTGGGACATTGCAAATTTCAAGACCACCTCTGGCAAATTTTAATTTTATTTCAAATGAATTGTTTTTGGTATTTTTAGATGATTTTGTTTTTATCAAAAATAATTTAAAAAATATCATTCTAATATATTTCTAAACAAAAAATACTTTCAAAAACAAACTCTAATAATAATAATAATAATAATATATCAATGAGCATCAGAATTTGATCTGTTGATTATTAAGTAAGAATAAAAATACATAATGAGAGCCAAAGAGCTCCTGAAGATAACTGTTCAACACCAGAGACCCTTTGATTGGGGAATGGAGCTGTGAGATTCGTTTCGCTCTTGCCTAAAAGCAAATAGGAAGTTCTTTTAATCAAATTTCTAAGTATTTCTCACGGGCCTGGACAGGTTATTCAGCAGCAGTGTCATCATTCTCCATCTCCATTTTAGGCTTACAAAAAATAAAAATAGAACCCACTGATCTCGTTCGGTCTACAATCGTGAGATGAGGTGATTTCTTGTTCCATGTATGATATGATTGTGAAGGTGGTGCTCCTAGCCCGATTCTGAAGCTTCACATGAAACAATTCAAAGATGAGAAAAGCCATCAACTTAATGAATCTCAGAGAATGTGCCTGGATGAAACTTCTTGCATAGTGATTCTACAGCTGAGTCAATCTGTGTCTGATCCTGCAACCAGTTTCATGAGTTACTCACTTGTACAAGGACAGCTCACTGCTATCTCATGAGCTCAAATAGCAGAAGTTGGAATACAGAGAAAATTTATTTTACCTTGCCTTCAAAACTTATTAAAAGAGGCCCTTTTCTGGATTTGCGATAACACCCTTCATTTTGCACAATTAAGCAACATGAGGAGAGTTGAATATATACAAAAATTACCCAAAACACAAATCTAAGAACCTTAGTATCTTACCAATATTAAGATCTGGGAATTCAAGACACAGTTTTGACAGAGGTTGAGCAGTTTCAACCTGCATTTATACAAATAAACTAAACACAGTGATGCTGCAGACATAACAATATTAGCGCCATAAGAATATCAATATCATTTAGTACATCCAAATCTGAACATTCTGATTTTGGAGACAGTTAAGACTTCAAATTTTTATTTTGAGGTATTAGGTTCAATTCTTGTGGAAGGGGGGTTCCTGGTTGGGAAATGGCAACTCTCCTGGCTGTAGCTCAAGACTCCACTGAACCTCTGATGAACCAAAAAATAATCCGATACATTCTAGTATTAACTACAGAGATTATAACCGCTCCCACATAAATGGTAGGTGTTTCTTAGTTCATATGCTTGCTGGTGTGATTCAACCTGATGCTACCAAGAAATCATATACCAGGTATGGATGAGTGAAAATTCCCAAAATCTAGTCAACCAACATTCAAGAAAATTAATCAAAGATGAGCATCTTAACAATACCGTCTTCAAATTTCAGGAGTAATTTTGTAGGAGTGCCAATAAGTTCACATTCTGAAAAATATATTAGACGCAATGGTATCCATACATGAACCAAAAACTTAACCAAAGAGGTGATTGTATTGCAATTCAGTCAAGAACCAAGTTTAACTAATCTAAATGCAGCGGGAAAGATGACAGTATCAGGGTGAGTTAGTTACCTTGGAACAGATAGAAAAAAAATATTACACACGGAAATCAATAATAAGGATGTAGACAAACAGATTCAACTCTAGCACTAAACATGATAAAATCATATAACAGTAAAAGTTAATACACTGAGTGAAATGATAGACTTTGATACGCACATCTGAAAGATTTGTCTGTAGATGCTTTGACACATAAGGTACCATCGTTGACAAAAGGCCAGAGGATCTTGTTAATTCAATCAAACAATCCCATTCCTCGTCCAATTCAGTGGCATTCGTTGCTGTGAAAATGATTACATTCTGGCACTTAACCTGAAAGGATATGATTATTTGACCAAAATTCAAACACATCATAAATAGTATTAGTTGCATTCTTCAAGAGGAATTTCACAGGCACAGTATTTTAGCTTCAATATACATACCAAAGGCACAGCCAGCTTTTCATGATGCAATAACTCAGTGATACCTTCAGGTAACAGTGCCATCTGAAGAAGGGAAAACCAGGGACAAGATTAAATTCAAGTTGTGCATAGATTATTAGATGTTGATGGGCTTGCATATTCAGAAAAAAATTCCAGGAATGCAAAACACAATATGGATCATTTTGGAGATTACCAAGAGCAGATGGATGATGAAATCATTCTCATAAAAAATAACGTTGTCTTTCTATAAGCAACCTAATAACCTAACCCCTGGAGGGGGTTAAAAGCTCGATGAACTTGATTTTTCTTCTTTACTTGTGTTTTCTTTCAAAAAAAGCAGCATATCTAGATCATTTTGGCACATGCTCAATTTTTTTAATTTTCAAATAAGTTATCTTCACAAGAGAGGGAAATTGATTCAATTTTCTTAATTTTCAAATAAGTTATCTTCACAAGAGAGGGAAATTGATTCTACAGCAACAAATGCATTATCTCGATTAGACTGTCATTTTTCCACATTATAAATGAATGCAGCTGTTCAGTAGACACAAAATGAGATTGAGGCTGACACCCCATTTCTTCTTCTTGCTAGTAGCAAACCATGAGCTAAATGCAGATATTAAATTACCTCATTTCGATCACCAGTGCAATGATCACTTAAAAGATGCCTAAGATATTCTTCAAATTCTTCATCAGGAGCCTACATTGAACGGAATTAAGAGGGACATTTAGTGAAATATTAAAACTACACTGCAATCAACATGCTGGGAAAAAAGCTGAATGACACCAGTTAGCAGTAGTTGTTATCTCTCTTTGTTTTTTTTTTTTTTTTCTCAGGACATCAGATTCAACCAAGAAATTTAAGAGATGAAATGAAGGTCTACAAATTCCAGGAACTGTCACTCAAGTGATACAGGCAGTGATTCTGTACAGACCAAATAGAATGAATGTAGCTAAACTATAGATCTTGATTATGATAAGGGTTAAGAGAACAGGGGGGAGAGGCAAAACTCACAAGACGAACCCCAAAAGCCTTTGCAACACCTGCTAAGGTAACATCAGAGTGCAATGGCCCCACCCCTCCATATATAAAAACCTGCAAGGATCAAATAGAAGTTAACATATCAGAACTTAAGAATATAAAGCCTTAATTAACTTTGTTTTATTGGTATGGAAATAAACAGAAGAGATCTTTTTACAGAATGTGAGGATATACCATATCGCTGGTGGATTTGCGTCGCTCAACCTCTTCAGCCACAGAATCTTTCTGGTACAAAGAAAGATCCACAAAAAAAGGAGTTTCAAGTGAGAATGAGAAACTCAAATGCTTGAATTCTGTATGTAAGCTCACGTAAGTCATATAACAAAGAACACAGCATATCATTTATACAAAATCTTTTATTTAAAAATCAAATCCACCCTCTAAATATGACATACAAACAGATATGCTGCTTAAAACTTGTACCAGCCAAAAAGCATTTTGTGATAATTTTAATAGAAGACAACTCACATCATTCCGGACAACAATAGTTTGTGATACCGACCAACCAATGGAATGGATCTTTCTACACAATGAAAGTCCCAATTGATCCTCAACAGTGCCGAACCTGAGCTATGGAACAGACAACAAGTACCAGAAACTTCAGCAATAACAGCTGGTAGTGGAAATAATAAAATATAAAGGGCCAAAAATATGCATACACGCCCAAATATTTAGTCAGATAGTGAAATTCTTGCTCATGTCTCCATTACATGCATGACCACTAAATGTTTGCACAATAAATATAGCCCACAATTGTCAAATTTGTTACGCTTGTGTGCAGTCTAAGAAAAGACATTAAGACAGCTTGAGGGATTATGAGCTAATGCAAACTTGACCACAGATCATGAAAATCATAATCTAATAAATGATATATAAAAATCAGCAAATCAGACTAGAGAGAGGAAAGGTGATCATACCCAAGAAAAAAAAGAGTCTAAATAGCTGGATAGAATTGGTGTAAATTCAGAATCCAACCACCACTTAATTGTTAGATGAATTGCAAGAAGAAAACGAGGAAAATCTCGAGATTATCAGGAAGTTACAAAAACTAATATGTAATTGCAGAAACTACCGAGGATACAAAAAACACACGTCTACCAATGAGGGACTTACAGAATCTCTTCCCCCACAGCAATGGCTGAGGCAACGAGCAAGCTGCTTTTATGTGACTCCACACCCCCTGAGCCATTACCAACAGCGGTAATGGAAGGAGAAAACTTTTTTGCTCTCCCTGCCCTTTCTAATCTTCCATCAGAAAGCAAGTATGCGGGTTTGAATTTTTCTTTGCAACAGGAGTCACTGATGGATAGCAATGCATTTGGAACTGTGTCATGTATGCTCCCTATTGAAGTGTATCTGGGAAAAGAAAAAGGAGCATACAGGTTATTATGAACAAGTCAAAACCAGTTACTGTACAAGAGAGAATGCATTATATAGTAGCATTAAGTAGTAACAAAATTAATAAGCAATGTTTGCACCAAAAATATTTTGAACAATAAGATCAACATTTCAATTTATATAAAAGAAACATTACCCCTGATCATAGAGACTGCAGTACTGGACCTTGCAGGTTAGAATAAAGGCCCAAACATCTCTGTGATAGAAAGGTAAGTAAGTCAAAGGCCCAGAAATATATGCCAACCAGATAAATGCAGGAAAAGATAAAATGTCCACACTCAATCGAAGTAAGAATTTCAGAGATATTAAGACATGACAGCAATGCAAGTAAGGCAGGCAGGATTGATGCAGCAACTGCAGCATATAATACTTTCCACATAATTTAACAGATTCTCTTTAAAAAAATGATGATGCGTTAAACAGATGCATAAAACTGACATATTAATGATTGAATGCCAAAGGAAAAATAGGAAAGGGGTGATCTATAGCAAGTGTTAAGTGACCACCTGTAAGACCAATCCAAGATAGGATTCACTCTCATAAATGGAGGCCATCCAGGTGAACTAGGGGAGAACTGTTCTTGGCCCACCTGCATGTTTCAAGGAAAAACCTCATGTTGTCAGACATGTCTGTGCTCACTATTTCCATACAAGGCAGACAAAATTGCCAAAAGGTTCTCACAGTAGGAAACCACATAGCTATATTTCTTCAAGGGTAAGTGCTAAACATACCGCAGTAGGATCACCAATTCGAACACCAAGGAAAATGGCCCTAATTGGATTAGCCTTCAGTAATTTTTCCAAGCCAGACTTAAAATCTGAACTAATGATGTCTAGTTGCAGACCATAGCTGCTCACAGAAAGTAATTCAGCATAACTAAATTGACCCAAATAGTGATCATATAAAGTAATTTAACGTGAATAAATAAACTAACGTGTAAAAGTTTTGCTTTAAACATTTTATCAACAAGTATTCAACTCCTTGCATGGCACATTAAAAGAGCTTCTCACCTTGATGCAGTATCATAGGTAAATGAGTTAATTTCGGGGAAAGCAGAAGAATTTTCAAAATATATTGTTCGAATTGGGAAGCTAGTCAGACCACCATTAGAGCATTTTTGCTCCATTTTATGCAAAAAATAGCCAGCCCTGAGTAGGTGCAGTAGAACCTGCGCACACGAGTTTATTGTCATCATTGACAAGACAGCAGATAACAAGTGAATTGCTTGAGAAAATATGGAAGAAATCCTACTGTTGAATCCTTTCCTCCATTGAAGCTGAAAGCAACCTCCTCAATCCTGCAGAGTATACAGCTTCAGAACTTGCAAGCATCAACCACCATACGAGTATGCAGTCGATGAAAAGATAAAAGATGGAGAAAAAAAACTAGCTATTCCATAAGCCCATGCATTTAGAGCTCTAAACATTTGTGTCAATTTTATACAGGCTTAATGCTTGCTTGGATGTGAAAATATGTGAAATCATAAAAACTCCAAATTGACAATTAACTGTCAATTTTATACAGGCATAATGTTTGTTAGGGTGTGAATGTATGAGAAATCATAAAAACATCCAAATTAACAATTACCAATGTGAGCCTACATTAAGTACTTTTTCACAAACCAGGTCCGAAAGAAAAGGTTGCCTAAATCAAGATATGGGATAGGGGCGTTTGCCTGTAAAATAATAATAAAATGACAGTCTACTACTGCCTTTGACCAACAGAATGCCTTTTTGGATGTCTTGCATGAAAGAAGATAGTCTGAGGATATGATCAGCCAATGATACTTCTGAAAGGTATTTCTATCCCAATGGAAATTTTCACTTCTGTCTACATTACAATCAAAAGTATTTTTACAGCAGTTCCACCAAAAAAATGAATTTTAATTTTTAAAAAAAAGAATAACAACACCCTGCAATAAGTTGGATTTTAAAAAAATCTTTTAATTTATTAGTGAATTACTTTATTTACCGAGTAAACGCCAATCACTCCCTGATAATTATTATGTGTTAGGTATAGTAAGAGAATTCATACAATAGTGACAGTCAAGAGGATAAAAATCCTGTACTGCTATTTGACAAGAAAAATTGTCCCCCAAAAAATTACCAAACTGGCATCTGTTGTCATGCCTGTATTAGTCCCCAGAAGAAATGTAATTGCTTATTCAAGAAACCAGCATCAGCAGTAACACACAGCAAAACCATTTAATTAAAGAATCACAAGAATCCAGACAAGTATCGACAAGAAATACCATCCATTAGATCCAAAAAAGAATAATCAAAATGCCTTCATGCTAACACATTTCAACTTTCTTTACAGAAGCAAAAAAGAAATAGAAGGAATTGATAAAAAAAATTGGTATTCAATGAATTCATATCCTTGATACTGTCATAACCCATTTTTGGGTTATTCCCAAAAATTTACCTGAAAAATAAAAATAAAAAGGGCTGGCATTGGTAGAAAAATCAAGTTGGAAATTTTGGATGTTTTCGAGAAACCGATCGTACCTATTTTTTTTTATTTTATTTCAAGTAGATTTTGGGGAATAACCCGGAAATGGGTTCTGCCAGATACCATTTTTAGAGATAAACCTTTCAATGATATGAAATAACTGCTTTACACGATTCCTAGTAATTCACATTCAATTATTTCAGGTTAAAGGGAACTAAACTGGCACTGAAAACATTAAAGAAAACATTTTTTTACCATTGTTAAAGATCAAAAAAGGAATTAAGATGAAAGATATCCAAAAATTTATTCCATTTCATCCTTATTGTTGACACCATAGTGCATGCAAATAAGAACTTACTTAAAATTCAATATTTTCTTCTCTATTCAGCCAATAACATATCCCTGCATCTGTTACATTCATCCTTTTTGTTTTATTACTAATATTCAAACAAAATAAATCTTGCTGTTCTTTTCCATTGACTAGATATTTTGGAAACATGGCCACAGAATTCCAAACCCAGTTCAATACCACCCAAGATCATAGCTGTTATGTAAGGTAAACTAGAAGAAATCAGTCAAAGAAAGAGAATAAGGAACTCACGAATATAGAGCAAGAGCTCTTTTGATAACATAGATGGCGTTGTTGTACTTGGTTTTAAGCCTCCTATCATCACTTTCTCCGATTGCTTTATCGATCTCCATCTTCCCTGATACACAAAAATCACGCACGCACATATATAAACAAGCAAATGGGGTTTCATAGACTCAAAAGAACTCAAATTAAACTATTCGGAACTGAAATTAAGCAAATGGGTTGTTGTTGTAGATTCAATTAGAATTTGCAGAGACTTGGAATGAAATTCACCTTCTTTGACTGAAAAGTCTACCGCAAAACAAGTACGACACTGGAAGAAATGCTTGCAGAGAGACAAAAGACCCAACCTTTTTATTATCTATATGATTTATGGGCCTTAAAAGAGAAAAGGGGAGAGGAAGAGGGTATTTTGGAACAAAAGAAAAAGCGTGTCCCTTCGTTGCCACAGGTTGTTTATCTGACACAGGTCAGAAGCTACAAATGGTGATGATGATTTTTCTGAAACGAAAAATAGGATAACGGATTTGGCACGTAAATTGAATATCAAGACTGGACTTTTTTGGGATTAGTCGAGGCATGAGATATGTGAAAGGTGTTTCATATACGCCCACCTTAATCGAAGAATTTGTCTCGTGTGCGTGTGCTGACAATATTCTTCCCAAAAGAGTTTTTAGATTTTCTTTTAAAGATGAATATGTCTTGGTTTTAATGCAATACGCTATCCCTATTCCCTAATAAGCTTTTTCTTAGGGGCAACTCTTTTTTTTTTTACAAGAAAATATATTTTATAAAAAATACATGATTTGGGTTATAAATCAACTGGATGGAATAAAATTAGATTTATTTTAATTAGATAAAAATATGATAGTAAATGGATCAATTTTTTTAAAAAAATTAGAAAAACCTAGGGGGAAATGTTTTTTTAAAAAAGGATATCTTAATTCGTAACTCATTTGATAAGAAAGAATAAAACAAGATAAAAGAATAAAATTAATATATAACCCCCAACAATTAGGGTTGAGTCATCTCTGGATATCTCGTCAAACTTGGAGTACAAATTATGAGATTGAAATAAAAAAAATACAGACAAATATAAAGTAGTGCTTTAAAAAATCATGTTAACTTTTCAAACTCACCAAACACTTTATTTGAAAAAACCTTAAAGTTTATTTCTTAATAACTTAAATATTAAAAGATGAAAATGAAGAAAAAAAATATAACTATACAAAAAGATTCAAAAAATAGTAATTAAAAGAACGAGGATTAAAATAAATTCAGTATTTGACTAAATGATGAAATTAATAAGAAAAATCAATTAGCAAAATAACCTAAAAAATCAAAAGAATGAGGATCAAGATTAAAAAAAACAAAACATTATTTTGTGTATTATAGAATATAAAAATAAAAACCATCCATTTGCATTGAACGATGAAATATGGTTTTTGTACTGTGCATGGGAAGGGAAAAAACAAAAGCATTCCCGGATCCGGGGCTAAAAATACAGTAAACAAAAGAGCAAAAAAATAATTTTACTATTCTAACCCACAATGTATTTGAATCTACATAAATAATAACAAATCACTGTTCATCACTATTTAATTTGCCAATCTCTTTTAGCTTTTTTTTTAGTAATATACTGTTAAGAAATGAAAACATTCATATTATGAAAATATATATTCTTATTCCTCGAATATCCCTCGTCCCCCTCACTGTCAGCACCAACAGTTCCAGGCGACCACCCAAGCCCCTTGACTAATGTGTTGGTTTGAATATTTGAAGACGATAGGTTTCTGGGAAAGGTGCTTGAAAAATGACAAGAGCTGTTTTGTTGAAGTCACCCTTGGAAGATATATTTTCTTCTTTAAACTAATATTATTTTTGAATATGTTGATGTGTTTACGTGAATTATCATTTTTTTTAAATATTTCTACTAAATACTTTCCACTATATTCTTAAATAAATATATTTTTTTTTTTTTGGATAGAAATATTTGAGGGATAGGGGCGTGTTATCCGCGTCTATAAAGAAAGAAAAGAGAGAAAGGAATTCGAGCCATTGTTTGAGCCCAGCCATTTTATTTAGGCGAATTTCTTTTCTCCTTCGGATATGGGCCCCATGGACGGTTTAGTTTTCTGGAACACATGGGCTAATGTCAAAGACTTGGTGGGCCTGTAACTGGACTTGAGTTTCAATCTTGTTTTGGTATCAACTTTGCAGATTTATTTACTATTTTTATTATTCATCAAATTTCACAAGCTTTGCGCGAAAATAAAGCTATGATTCTTGACTATACTAACATATGGTCAGTTGATTGACACCACACATGTATTGGATCATCCTCAAAAGTGACAATTTAGGTAACCTACTATATTTGTCAAATTTGACAGTTAATAACATCTATTTTGAATCAACGATAATAATAGTTCTACTTTGAATCAAGAGCTGAAATCTTACGCCAGTATAGGCTAAATTACCGTCTTTCTCCAACTATAAATAGAGGTGAAATCTATGGCATGAGGGGGGAGAAATTAGAAGCAAAAATTGGAAAGAAAAAAAAACTTTCTTCCCTAAATTTCCGCCTAAAAATCCTATTTGATTCTTGTATATACTAGCTTATGGTCAATTTTAGCTTATTAACAATATACATGTGTTTGTTTAGCCCTAAAAATGACAACTCAAACAACCTGGAGTAGTTGTCAAATTTGACGGTTTATGACACCTATTTTGAGCCAACAGTTGTGATGGTTTTGTTTTGAACCAACAACTAAAATTTTACTCCAGTATAGACTAGATTACCCTTTTCTTTAAGTATAAATAGAGACAAAATCCATGGTCTGGGGTCTCGGAGAGAAGAAATTAGTAGCCAAAATTGAAGAAAAAACAACTTTATTCTTGATTCTCCCATCGAAATATTCCTTATTGTCATAATCACATTTTTCACCGTCTAATTTTTAATATCTTTGTATTTTCAAAATCATCTCAAAAAATTGATTAAAAAAAAACCCTCATTGCCTCACCCATATCCCATATCCATGCCCTACAACACACCATTTCCTGCACAGTAGCTCCCATGTTCTGCAACACTGGCAAACTCTATATATAGCAGACGATATCAACACAGATGAGGTGGGAACAAAGATGAAAGCAGAGAAAAAAAGAAAGACGAAGAATGGGAGGAGAACATGAAAAAAAACACAAAAACACAAAACAGGTGAACAAGGAGTCAAAATCTTAAAATAAAATATGTTTTTATGAATTAAATGAAATGATATTAAGAAAAATTATTCAATTTTTTTTCTTAAATAATATTCAAACTCTTAAGAAAAATCCCCACCAGCTCCTCTAATTCTGTATGTTGTCACGATCGAACTTGATGCTTCCTTCGTCTCTACAAATGAAAAGAGGTATCCTTTGCCTCACATGCCTAATTCACAGGATATGATAGAGTGACCCTCTGTCCTTTATTCGGTTCATATGATCCTCTGCCTTCTTCATTTTTCTACATAGAATCCCGAGAACCAGCTTCAAAGTGGTCCCTTGGCTCTTAATTTTACACATGGTCCTCCCTCCCTTCGGAAATTAATTTCCACCAGAAGAATCTGGGAGAATCTCTGCTCATATTGCTTGATCTTACTGTTAACCGAGATTTTTTTTCATTAAATTTTTTTTTATATACTGTTGGGTCCTATTGATACGGTAATACTATAATACATTTAAGAAAATATTATTTGAATAAATAAAAAAAAAAACACGTTTATCGCAGCACGAAACACAAGTCGACACTCCGTGCATGGCCAATAAGTGAAAGGAAGAGAGGGGAAGACAACAACAGCAACAGACACGAGTAGTTTCATCGCTTCGATGTGAAAAAATGTCGGCGAGGAGGCCACCTAATATTTCCTTTCTTAATGGATGCATTATATTTTTATAAAATATTCACTATTAAAATAATTTTTTTAATATTTTTTTTAAAAAATCACTATTAAAACACCTAATAATGTTTCGTTCAATCATTTCAAAAGCTTGAGAGCGTATGATTTCACTCATGTCGTGTGCATGCATGATTGTGTATTATAGTCAACATTATTATCGATGGAGGGATCCAATCAGTTGTCAGAGCTGACAAAAATAGTAAGTGTCCAAGATAATTTTATCTGTACACTGATATAATTTATATAATTTTAGTTTTTATCCTCTACTTTATTTCTTAAGATGAGTTTTTCAATTAAGAAAATTCATTGAGATTGTAGCCAATAATTTATAATATTCATCTTTACGTGATGGTCTAATCATAGAATATTGATTTTATTTCATTCAAACATTATCATGAAAAAATTTTGTTGTAAAAAAAAAACAATTATAATATTTTACATGCCTAAATTTTTGTTTTTCAAGAAGCCACTATGAACTTCTATGTGTATATTTGGGAGTGTGACAGCGGTAGCTTTTCAAAGTTCTTTTCGTGCCGAAATATATTAAGATAATGTTTTTTTATTTTTTAAAAATTATTTTTAAAATCAGCACATCAAAATGATCTAAATGTACTAAAAAAAATTCATTTTAAATGCAAAAAAATAAAAATTGACGCCGTTTGGCAGAACCAAAGTGAAAAACACGAGGGAAATGAGAAATGTTCATTGTACACCCTGGATTTTCAATTATATATACCAGGTCCCTTCAACTATCTTAATTTAAACAAATAGTAAATTTTAGTCTAGAACTTCATTTTCATTATTTTGAAGTCCCTGATTTGAAAAAGGAGAGAAACAATCATCAGATTCTGGCGCTACAGATCAAAAAAGTTAATTAAGAATACTGATAAGGGTCGTAATTCCCTCAATTACAGAGTTAACACTTGTATATATTTAAGTTCGAAGAGCTATTTAAGAGGAAATAGCAGATAAAAAAATTCATCGTCCGGTGACGTCGTCAGCTCAGCTGCATGATTTGTCGGTTGAGTGGGTCCATTTTCGTTTACACCAGCTAGCCCTGTACTGCTGGGTCCTTCTTTCTCTACCTTTCCTTTTCTTCGATAGCCGACACAATAGTGCGACGATACGACCTTCGTATCATGTAAAATCTGTATCCCCTCCCATGGTTTGGTCGCCGTTTCTTGTCGGCATTACTCTGCTGAGGTACCATTTGTACAAATGCCCTACGACGGACTGCAGTGTTTAGTTAGTTCACATACGGCGTCTAACCGACAGTCATCCCGTCTCTATTACAATTAGTCAAGTCTAACCTAAGGGTCGTGATGAAAGAAAATAAAATATTGTCGATTTTTTTTTATAAAAAAAGAGACGTAAAACTTAGATACTGTGGAGCCACATGACTTCCTTTCTCAACATGCTGAGAAATCAAATGCCAACTTCCAACAATTATCCCAGCTAGGTGCATGTGTGATCCCTATAACATACACTTGTTCGAGAATCGTTAGAGTGAATGAAGAGAATCATGCATGGGTATATGTATATATATAAAATCCAGTTGTTCATCATAAAGCAATCCTTTTTCCTCCAATATACTCGAACTAGCTAGCCATCAACCACAGCAATTTAGTAATTGGAAAAAGGATTTTAGCTGTAATTGAAGGGCGTTCAAGGGATTTTCTATCAATGTTTTCCTTTTCTTCTGTTTTTCAAGCATGTGGAAGAATGCTATTTCTTTCTATTTTTTCTCTTTTAAACCTTTTTATTATTATTTTCTTAAAAGAAGAAATGTTTGGTTGGAAAGGTCAAATGATAGTCATGAAAAAAGTTAAAATCTGGTTACGAAATTTAAAAATGGTCTCAATTTATATCATAAATACTTAATTATCTGCTGAAAATAAAGCATGTATATCCACTGTTTCTATAAATAATGAGAGCAATCTGCATGCTGAAAATGGATTCCTATTCAGAAGGAAAAGGATAGAGGATAGCCTTCTGACATTTGATCACCAAAATGGTATTTTCGATGATAAATTCTGTTGTATTGGATGGAGAATCTTATATATATATATATGATGGAACAAAAAGATTCTTTGATTTGTTTTCCCCTGTTGAAATAGACCTAGAGAAGATGATCAATGCCCTAGCTCCCCACTTTGATTTCTTCCTTGCTTAAAGGTTCCTTTACTAATAAAACATCATAAGATAGTGTTTGCCCCCTACTAGAAAATCAACCAACCAATACATATGGAAGCTGAATTTTAATAACAATTTTTCTTTGTCTTTTTATTCATCAGTATTTAGTAAATATTGACGGAAACATTTTGTCAAAAAATACTGATAAAATTACAATGAGAAAAAAAAGGAATAAAAAAATAAACATGTAAGATGATGCTTGACTTTTACTAACATTATTACCAATGAAACATTTTTGTCGATAAATATTGGTAGTAAATACAATGCAAAAATTATAGTGAGATTTAAAAAAACGTAGAAATTACAATGACATGACATTGCTACTAATGAATTGACCAACAAATATATTCCGCAGTTAAATTTCCAGGAGCCATGAGAGTTGTTCCCCTTCTTCGATGATTGTTCATTGTAAACATCACACATGGTATCACCAACGAATTTATTTTGTTAGTATTTTCCAGTAAGCCACTGGACTGATAATTAATACGCTAATTTACTATTAGTTTTTTTTAACAATAGTTTTACTAACGAAACTCAAAATTTTTTAGGGTTTCTGATTTTTTTTTTTTGTAGAAGCTCACAATCTCTAATTGAATTCACCATCAGAATAATTAAAAATATAAATTTATTTATTATCTATTGGTGATTTCATCGACAAATGTAGTTTAAAAGATCAAAACCAACACATACTAACATCTCATCTTCCTCCTCCTCCTCCTTCTCTACCCCCCTCTCTTATATACATACGCACACCCTCACCCCACTAGTTCTCTCTCCTTCTCTTTTTGTTTAATTCTTCTTTTATCTTCTTTTCTCTTTCACCTAAACTAGGTATGTTTCTTTCTTCTCATCTTTTCATTTTTTTTATTAATTAACATGTCTCTTCTAATTTTTCTTATGTTATTTGGTTTTTTCTCTTCTCTTAGCTTCAATTACAACAAATTCTAGGTAAAAATTTCTTTTTTATTTGAGTTAATTATTTTTCTCTTAATGGTATCGGTGTGGATTATTATATTATTTTTAAATATTTTATTGTTATTAATGGTTTTGGTGTGAGATTATTGCATTATTTTTTATTTTTCTTGTATTAATTGATTATTTTTCTGTAGTTAATGGATTATTAGCTGATAATTTTTAGTCCAGTTAAATTATTATTTTCATTGTTTTTTATACATTTAGAACATTTTTTTAAATTTTATGATTAATTTTAAAAATATTATAACATAGAAATAAAAATATTGTATGAAATTAAATTATACAAAAATGTTAGAAGAAAATGAATAAATTCAACTAGTTTTTGGCATATAAGATATGTTTGTTTAGGTCTGTAAATTTTGGATAGTCTCCCGTATTGGGGAGCCAAATTTTACTCATTAGTGATGTCTACAAGTGTGTTTGCGACATAAAA
Source organism: Salix exigua (assembly GCA_032356905.1). Classification (NCBI taxonomy): domain Eukaryota; kingdom Viridiplantae; phylum Streptophyta; class Magnoliopsida; order Malpighiales; family Salicaceae; genus Salix; species Salix exigua. The sequence continues at coordinate 7,402,511 of CM063593.1, read as the reverse complement.
AATTACCAAAAGAAAAATAATTCAACAAAAAAAACTATTATTTATAAAATAGAAAGTTTTTTTTTAAAAAAAAATTGATCTCATACATTGCCAAGCTATGTTAAATTAAAATAAAGCATAATATATTATTTTATACCGAAAAAATGTAAAAAAAAAATACTTTAAGTCGATCATTCATTTTATGAATCATAAGGTTAGATTTAATAATTTTTCAGTCTTATTTTAATTAATGTAATCTAATAATAGTTAAGTCCTTTTTATATATATTTTATTATTTAGTCTTTTTATATATAAAAAAGGAGTAATCTGACCAAATTTAAATGGAACAAGGATATTTGATGATTTTTAGTCATATCACATGTTCTTTTTAACGTCTTGATATGATAAAAGTTGAGATTATAGGGGCGAGTTCTCGCTGTGAAAGCCAAGAGTGAAGAGACTCATTTATTCCTCGCCCAAGGCCTCTTTTTTTTTCTTTTTTTTTCCACCAGTCCTGATGTCAAAACACTATCCTTTTCTTGTTTCCTTTTTCTCTGATTATTCATAAGCCCATCATCTCTTAAACCTTGTTGCTGTTCATGGAAAGATGAGAGCAGAAACATCATTGTAAGATAATATTTCCAAGAAACAAAAGAAGAAGTCGCCATTTGAACACACCATCACTTGATTACTCCATCGAAGACACGCTTGTAATGAAATCGAACATGGGACCCTGTTTTAGATACCTCATGGCCCACTCAATAAATGAAGAACAGAGGTTCAAATACCCAATCACTCACATTTGTTTCACTAAATCAGAATCTGACCCACTTTGTCTAGGCTAGTTGACATCCCTAATGTTTAAAGACGTGATTGGAAGGGTAAAAAACACAATGACTCGGGTTATTCCAGCTCTCTGTGTGTAAAAAGCTGGGACAGGAATGCATGTAGCTTTCAATGAGAAAGACAAGTTTAGTCACAAAGTCCAATTTCCTGTGGTGTCACAAAATGCACTCACATTTAAGAAAAACCCACCCGCCCACCTACCGCTCTCTTCCTAGCTTCATTTTCCGATCGTGAACCCCGTTCTTACAGAGGTCCCCCATGAATATCAGGGGAGAAAGTAGCCGTGATGAGGGCAAACATGCTCTGCTTTTCACTTGTTACAACTTGGGATGTGCCAAAGACTCAAGATACACGAGGAAACCCATGTCCGAAGGCTTGGACGAGCAAATAAAATCCGGTCATCCTGGATTTTTACAAGAATACACATACTGATTTAAACTTGATATCTGTGTTACTTTTATTTTCAAGTCTTCACTCCACTCGTAAACCTACTGAACCTAGAAAACAATATTTAAATCTGTATTTAGCAATGACTAAACCTACTGAACCTAGAAAACAATATTTAAATCTGTATTTAGCAATGATATGATTGGGAATTTTCGGTCATCAAAATCTTATCACTGCCCCGCCATGAGGGGACCCACTAATCTTTTACTCCCTCCTTCATGTAACTCTCACTCTCTTCTTTTATACAAGCACGCACTCATTCTGTTTTCTCCACACAGGTTCTCCCCATCCTTGCCACTCTCTCATCCATGGCTCTCTTTCCCATATTTATTCTCATTCTTATAGCTCCTTCATCTAGCAATGCTCAGTGGCCACCTTCACCTGGCTACTGGCCGAGCTCTAGATTCAGGTCAATGAGCTTTTACCAAGGCTACAGAAACCTCTGGGGTTATTCCCACCAAAGAGTAGAGCAGAATGCGTTGACTATCTGGCTAGATAGAACATCAGGTTATCTCGATCAGATCATTAACTCGTGACATCACCTTAGCGCTTTGCTAGGTGGTATCTATCTAATAAGATTCTTGCTCGTTTCCCTTATTTGTTGGTTCTGATCTCTGCAACAGGAAGTGGGTTTAAATCAGTTAAACCATTTCGATCAGGGTATTTTGCTGCCTCCATCAAGCTCCAGCCTGGTTACACTGCCGGAGTCATTACAGCTTTCTATGTGAGGATTGAACTTTACTGTACTAGCTTTCTCTTCTAGCAATCTCTGTATTTGTTTTGTTTTTTAACTAATAAAGGTGGTCTGTAAGAGTGTCGCTGCATTAATCATGTCTAATTAATGTATTTGTAATTAATCAATGGCAGCTATCGAACAATGAAGCTCACCCCGGGTTCCATGATGAAGTGGACATAGAATTTCTTGGGACAACATTTGGGAAGCCTTACACTTTGCAGACCAACGTTTACATCCGAGGAAGTGGGGATGGGAGAATAATTGGGAGAGAAATGAAGTTTCATTTATGGTTTGATCCGACCAAAAACTTCCATCATTATGCCATTCTTTGGAGTCCTAAGGAGATTATGTAAGCTATTTAGCACAGTGATCTCCTCTAATCCTCTACAATCTAACAAGAAATCTTCTGCCTAATCTAGTTAAAATCATCAGACTGTGGTTCATTAATCGCAAGAGTAATTAATAATAGTGATGGCGTGAATTTCTCTCTGCCATGCATTTAGCAATAGCTGACCTTGAACTCAATAATGGGCATATTTGCTATGTTTTTTACTTTGAAAATGACATAAACTTAAATCTTGAAGAAAAATATGTGGAATCAAGCGCGGGCCAAAATTTTAGTCCCATCAGTGTGTGTGTGGTGGGTTCTCTTCAGAAATTAAAGTAGATTAACAAAACCTACAAGCTTGGTGATAGAAAATGAAAATGTCACGTCGCATTTACTTCCAGTTATAAACCCTAAAGCTGTGTAGGCAGGGAATAGAATTTCTTGCTGTAAATGTAAAAAATAATTGAAATTGTAATGTTTCAGATTCCTGGTGGATGATGTGCCAATAAGGAGGTACCCGAGGAAAAGTGCCGCAACCTTTCCCCAGAGGCCAATGTGGGTTTACGGCTCAATCTGGGACGCGTCATCCTGGGCCACTGAAGAAGGAAAATACAAAGCTGACTATAGATATCAACCATTTGTCGCTAGCTACACCAATTTCAAAGCAGCCGGTTGCTCAGCCTATTCACCGGCATGGTGCCGCCCGGTCTCCGCCTCTCCATTCCGGTCCGGTGGCCTCTCAGGACAGCAATACAGAACAATGAGATGGGTTCAGAGATACCATATGGTGTACAACTATTGCGAGGACAACAAAAGAGACCACTCCCTAACACCCGAGTGCTGGGGTTAAAAGGGACTACTTGGAGCATTGACACGCCTTGCCCACCCTGCCACCCTGCCTGGAAAAAACTTAACCTGTGTTGTGATTTCAGATTTTTTGTCTATTATTTACGAGGGTGTCTTGAGATGGGTCCCCTCTTGCAAAAAGCATCATGCAATGCACGAGCAGTCCAAGGCTCCCATAATTGGAAAAATGGTGTGGGTTTTTCTTTTTTTGTGGGACACTGTGAATTTGGTGTAAATTAATGATAGCTAGAGAACACGAGATCTGAGCAAAAAATAAAATAAAATAAACGAGAAGGGAAATGGGGTCATGAATATTTAATACTAATATGTGGGTTTTCTTTCTTTCTTTGCATTGTCATTTCATTTCTGAATAAAGCAAAACTCTTTGTGGGCTCCTTTTCTTTTGTTATTGGTATGAGGGTGTTTTTCCTTTGTATTATATTTGGCTAATTATTTTGGAAAAATATATAAATAATTTTTTTCTTAATCACTAGCCCTAATCTAAAACCCCAAACTCTTGAACACATATTCTCTAACTATAAGCCTCAAACTCTCTTAGATCCAATTCTCAAACTTGTAATCTTTACTCTCAAACTCCTGATGATGAAACTCATAATTCTAGGGTTTTGTGTCGGATTTGGTGTGATGATACAATATGTCATGCCCTAATATCACTTCATGTATTGATCCTTTAAAATAATAGGCAATATCTCCTTGAAGATCTCATTTCTTCGTGCATCCCTCTAAGTTGTTTAATGGAGATGACGTGTCGTTCAATTATAGTAATCATGCCTACAATGATGAGATGATTCAAGTGATGGTCGCGGCAACGAGACTAGAGAGAAAATCAGGTTAATGATTTTTTTTTTAAAAAAAACAAACTAGAAAGATGTGTGGAGAGTAGAGGAAGATGATTTTGGTGTTTTAGTGGGGAATAAGAGAGGTTGGTTTTAGCAATTTAGGGTGAGAGGCTTGATTTATTTAAATTTTTTTAGGATATTAGCAAAATTACAAGAGGAATTAAAATAGAGATCTAGGCTCTTCTACTAATAGAACCCATGATTTTGAACCATAATTTTGTCATGTAATTGTATCTAGAAAAATTAAAGATGAACTGTTGTTCACCATAGTAGGGTGGCGGCACAAGTATAACTCATCCTGTAAGGGTGGTGAATTGTTGCAGGTAATGTTGGTGAAAGCTTAAGTCTGTTAAATGTATTGGGTCAACAAACACCGAAGAACATACGAGGAAAAAGAATTTACTACGCCCAAAGATCTAAAATAAAATATGGTAATTAAAAGAATGAGAGAGGAGATAAAAATTAAAAAAAAAAAAATAATTTAGGTGGAAGCTATTTTTTCATTTGAGGGTTTGACTAAAAAGAAAAATAACTCAAACAAAAAGAAAAAAAAAGTAACACAATATAAACCTATATTGAAGGGTGAGATAAAAAAAACCAATATAAATTAGAATTGAAGGATTAAATTAAAAATTAAACCATGAAAACTAAAAAGGATTGAATTTTTTTTTTATGAAAATACCCTTGAATCGAAAGCAAACATGATTTTGTTTATCAAGGTAGATAAGCATTCTTGTAGTATATTGTTAATGTTATGAATTCTTGTTGTATATATCATGCATCCTCATCTCCTATTAATTATTTCTCTTGCCTGCACACATATCTATCGATACCTTTTTTCTTTCCCTTTTTGATTTTAACACTAACCGGGAGCGTATTCTGTCTGTTCCTCAAATTCCATCTATCCATCCATCCATCCCTAAGATTTCTAGCTGGTTTTACTTGTAGGCAAATGCAGAGTTCACAATCGAGGGCTCTTTCGTGCAGCTGGTAGGGCATGGGGGCCAAGAAATCTAGCAAATAAATTGTTCAGAAAACAAAAGCATGACAACACAACACAACACAACACTATCAACTGGGAACATGATTGGAAGGCGACATATTTCTTTCAATTACGCATCAAAGTGAAGGAGATTTTGAAGCTTTTGGAATGGGGTTAGAGATGCTCTGGCAGCAATAATGCAAAAGTAGAGGTCGAGATGCTCGGATGAAACCAAATGCGGTCGCAGACGGGGAGCTGTTTGGATTGAAAAGTGTAGAATGTTTATAAACAGAAATCTATGGTTAAATCATCTACCTTTTTCTTCTTTTGGCATTTTCTGGGGATTTGATTGTGAAATGTTTGGTTACAGAAGCTCTTGGGAGATAAGGCATCCGAGCAATGTAGCTGGTAGAGCATCTACATTTCAATATTTGTCAAGGGAGGGTGGAATACACGAGTCATCATGTTTCTATCTAGAGGCTCCACATGCATGTTAATGTGGGGATCAATTCTAGTTTTAGTTCATGTTTGAAAAAGATATTTCGATTGTTTTTTAAAAAATACTTTTTTATTTATAAATATATTAAAATGATATTTTTTTATTTTTAAAAATTATTTTTAATATCAACATGAAAATGATAAAAAAAATACCAAATTTTTTAATTTAAAATAAAAATAATTTGTTTTTTTTAGATTTTATCAAAAATACTTTTTAAATACAATTTCAAACAGTTTCTTAGTGTCATTCTAGGTAAAGGGGGAGGGTGGGCCTTATAACTTCACTCCTAATCCTAACCTTTTTATTTAGTCTTTTGAGGATGAAATGAAAAATCGATGGGAGAAATCATGAGCCTAAACCCTATGGAGTTCAGATAATGGTGGGGCAAGCATCATTTTTGTCTGTAATTACATCTCACCTTTGAATTAGAGAGGTCACTTTCGATCTGTGAATGTCCTGCCAAGAACAATATTATAATGTGCTCAATGGATGACACAAAGAAGGGTAATGAGATAATAATAATATTTACTAACTAATCATTCACTAGCTGCTATGCAGCTTCCGACCTTAGCTAAGTTGGTAGAGCGGAGGACTGTAGTCGCTGGTTCGAATCCGGCAGGTCGGACTGTATTTTTTCATCATTTTTTTAACATTCCTTTATTTAAACCTTGAAAACTTTAATGCTATCAGCATATCCAACTTCTTATCATATAAATTGTTTTCCAAGTCTCAGGGAAATCTACATCAATGAAAGGACATAACCTTAGCTTATGCTTCGATCATTAGGACATAACCTTAGCTTATGCTTCGATCATTAGGACATAACCTTGTCGAACACATTTGGCACTTCAATTTGTTAGGCTTACACCTGAAACATAAATAACTTCAAACCTTTTCTTTTAATATGATAAGAACACTAAGCTTTTTTTAAGAGACATGAGTCTAGTTCTTGGAAGGGAAAGGGAATGAAGTTTTACAACGCTTGCAGAGAATGTAAGAGAGTTGATTCACACAATTCAGGAATTAAAAAAAAAAAATGAGGAGCCGCATGGTATATTTTATAGAGATTCGAGAAAAACAATATTTTACAAGTAAAACCTATAAACAATAACCATCAAAGGATGATGCTGTACAACAACTTCAGGGCAAGGGAACCCAGTTAAACAGATGATATTTACCTACAGTTCAAGATTGATATCAGACTTCAACTGGACGCAGAAGATCGAAACGAAAGGGCTGGTCGCCTCCTCAAAAGTACAGACCTGCAACAAAATTCAAAACTGTTGGATCAACAAATTACAAGTTACTGCTAAGGTATTGTTGTTTTACAAACACAGAGAAAACTGAAAAGGCTTTGCTAACTATGTAGAAGCAAAAAAGAAAAGGCACTTCTAAATCGGAATTGTGCGAATGTTGGACAACGCTCCTCAAACACACGCAATGCCCTAGACATGGCTTGATTAAAAGATAATATACAACATAAGAATGTCGGTGAATGGACAGGTAATACAAAAACAGAAAATCAATTCCAGAGAATAAAATAAATTGCAAATAAACCACTGAAAAAAACCCATTATGTTCTGAAGATGCAGGATGGTTCGAGTGGATAAAACAAGTTCACAGGCAAACACGTAGGAGTAACATAGCAGCTGCATGTTTAAGGCTACCTTCTCACGAGAGCTTCGTACTGAAAAGTTGTACTGTATCCTCACTTAAACAACCAAGTAAACCTTGGCTGCGTGTGCTTGTGTACTTCACGTCATGAATAAAATGCTGGTGTGATCTAAGCTGTTGAGTAACTGCAAACGACGGCAACTCTCGCAAGATCAATCCACAAGAAACTTCATCCCCTGTGGCAAATAGAGGCTTCTGATTCTGTCTGTATATGATGCTAGATTTGGGCAGTCTAATATCACTTACAGTTGAGCATGCAACACCCAACCTCTCATAGTTGCTGCCTACTCTCTTCAAATGAAGATGGGAACCAAGCACTCCTTGCCCAGTGGCAGGGGAAGGCGTAAGTAAAGGTTGAGAAACAACTTCATTGGACATTTCAACTCTGGGACGATATGAAACAACAATGTCATCACTGCTCGCACAATAAGCAAGGGATATACATACTCCTTGATTTGTTGTTTCAGGAATCAAACATGGCCTTCATGAAAAAAAAAGGAAATCTTATTAGAACCACCATCCATTTGACATTAAGAAAATATCCAAGGGAATTACATTGAGAAATTCGCATACAAACGAATATTTTCTAACTACAGAGTTGACAATCTAAACAGATAGTGTGAAAACAAAAACCCAAGATAAATACGTGTGCTGCATAAAATTCTGATCATAAAAGCCTGAGAAAATTGTGTGGTCTGAAGGTTTTCTATCCGAAGATTTTCTATCCTTGGTTGAAAACAAAGGGGGTTAGAAATGCAATATGTACAACATGAATAAAAGTTAAAACAAAAAACAATAACAAGGGGACAAATACTTTTTGTATTGACTCAATAAGATTACTACTACCAAAATAAAAGTTAAATACAGATAAAAGAATGCAAATTTATTTTTGGCATTGATGACTACCAAAAGCAAACCAGACCATTGGGGTAAACTTAAGACATATTAATAGAACAAGAAATGGGGATATCAAATATTTTGAGATCCATATTCATAATACAGCAACAGTAAGGAATAAGGAATGTGAAGCGAGTGGACAATGTGGCTGAGATGTAATTAAGCACAACGTTTTGTGACCTTTTCATCCAGGTGCGTGTTTGTGATTCATTCAAGTAACAAATCTATTAATGAAAAAAAGTTCTACTCTAAACCAAACATCAACACCATACATAGAAACAAATAGCACCCCACCTTTCTTCCTCACCACCAAAGTTCCATTGACACATGCCAATGGAGGAAGCGGACACCACTGTTTTGACACCAGAAGGAAGAGTTGAGATGTGTTGGAGGGACTGTACAGTATGAATTGGGTTGTTTGCATGCCCTAATCTGGATTCAACAGGACTCCCAGTCATACGCATATCAAACACCAAGAGTGAACCATTCTGCAACAGAGAGAAAAATGAAACGCTCAGTACATGGCACCTGGAATATTATGATGAAAAAACAAGCTTAATGTTCAGACCTGTAGTCCAGCATATACATAGTGTGAGCAATTAAGATCCCATGAACAAGACCAAGCAGCAGCCTGTGAAGCAAAACATTAATTTAAGTGAAAAAAATCAATAATTACTAAAATATTAGACCTGTTAAACATGTGACCTTAGTAACAACAGCAGCAACATACAGTCAGGGAGCCACCGACAAGTTTTGATGTCTATGCAAACATGAGAGAGGATCCCATTAAATAATTAATGAGATGCCATTCCTTGAAGTTCATTAAGATGAATTTCCAAAACAACCAACTTCAAATCATCACAAAAATGACTAATTACAGCAAACTCTAGAATCAAAGGTAAATCAACAGGTACTACTGCTACAGATGTGGGGAAGGGATAACTCAAACCATGCTGGATTGGCATGAAATCTAAGTTGGGCTTGGAAGAGCTCATGATCAACTATAAAGGAATATGCCTGGCCTGGCCTGACCTTTGGAAATATTGATCTAAAAAGCGTCCACAACCCCCTGTCCTTGCTTTTATTGAATTGAGGCACTGATCTACTAGAGCATCAAGTTTCTTATGTTTTGTAACTTCTAACCATGTTTATCAAGAAAACAAACTAGCTCTTTCTACAATTATTTATGATTTCAGATTAACAGCAACAATTGTTCAAAGCAAATCAAATAATTCATGATTTTTTTGTGAGTCAAAATAGAAAATTTAGTTCCACAAGAAATAAATGAACCTTAATGTTATATTGTAAGATCTCATTAATAGCCAATCATAAAAAATGGATTAAAAATTTTACCGGCAAGTCATAAGAAAGGATGACATTGTTGCTCTCCATACTGATACAAACAAAACAATCAAGTTAGCTATAGGGGGGGATAGAATAGAGCAGGTACACACACAAAAAAAAAAAAAGGTCAAAATTACTAGTAGCACCACCTTAGAACTGACAATTTCTTGCCCAAGGAAGCAAAAAGTGCAAGTCTTCCATTAGTGGGGGATATATGCAGGTCCTTTATGATTTTTGTGCCGGGAGAAAGAAAAATATCTTCACTTTCATGTGGAGGAATTAAGCTCATCTGCAAAAAATAAATAAAAAATTAAATAAAAGAAAAAATAAGCAGATTATAAGGTCATTATAAGTAAACAATACTCTGAAGCCAAATTTCACATTGACCCAAGAGATTTTACTTTGGTTAGTACGTGTGATCCACCCATCATTGGTACCCTCCGCGCAAGCAATAAAATTTTACCAGAAGCATCAACATCAAACAAACGTGCGCCATCCACCTGCAACTCTCCCTACAATGATCAAAACTATGACGGTTAATATAACACTGCATATGCAATTGAGGAGACAAGATAACAAATCAAACAAAAATGAAAAGTCATGTCAGAGATGGGTGAGGGATACAAGAATCAGTATCAAAAGAAAGGAACAAAATTGAATGACCATCATGAGATTGAATATCATAACATGGAGGAAGGGTTGTGAGACAACAACAGAGCCAGCAATCATCAAAGTTGGTCCATGCTTTAGCCAAAAAGAAGACAGGGAGAAGAGAGTTTCAAGTTAAACTACATACTCAAATTTTGGAAAATCTAGATAGACTTTCAAACATATGGAACCAAAGTCATAGTTCAAAAATGATGGTTTAAAATAATTATAAAAAACTTCATAGGGTAGAAAAAATGTTTTGAGTTTAGATAATTTAACATTTCAAAACATTGGAAAAGAAAAGTAGTATAAACAACTCTCAACTTACAAAAGATCTCTACAATAAAAGCAAAAGAATGTTAAACACACTTCAAAATGATGGTTTAGACAATAAAAACAAAATGTTAGAAAATTACAAGTCAGTGTAAGAATATTATAAAGCAGACGCGAATAGGAGTACCCAGGAAGGAAACTTCAACCGGCAATTTGCTTCGCCACGCTAAAGATTCAATCCTATGAACCACAGGTACAAACATTGATATCATTGCAACAAATCTAAATAAACGCAAATTAATGGTACACTTAAATTCATTACTTGGGAATGGGGTTCATATAACAATACTTTACAATTACCATCCATATTATAAAAAATGTATCTCTTAGAAAATAACAGCCACATAAAGAATCACAAAATTTTGTAATACTAAAAATCTCGGACTTGCAACCAAAAGGATGCAAATTCAACAAAATGCTGTTTTTTTTTTGTTGGGGGTGGGCGGTCGCAGCAGGTTTACTATTTTGCTATCTATCCAAGCTTAATCGATAGGTTTTAAATTAAGAGTGTGTGTTGAACTGTAAAATTCTGCTTTAGAGAAACACCTTCATTAGTTTTTTGTGAAAAATTGAAATTGAAACCATGGCAAAAGTCAATAAGACACCAGGTTTGCAACTGACAAGCATGCATATCTTATTGAGAAAGTTAGGATAAAATATAGAAAGGCTTAGTATTGAAACCATGGAAAAAGTCAATAAGACACCAGGTTCACAGCTGACAAGCATGTATTTCTTATTGAGAAATTTAGTATAAAATACAGAGGCTTAGTAACATGTGTTAATGCAAATCTTATTAAAAAAATTCTAATTGTTATGAGCCACAGAAGAGAGAACCAAAGTGTAAGAGAAAGCAAGTAATGCTGCACCTGTAACTTGAAGCAGCTTGAAGATCCCTGCCCGTAGAAATCAGTATAGATGCTATTTCCTGAAATATACACAACAGAAGAGAAATAAATTCACAATGTTCAGGGGAAAGCAAAGCGACATGATTTTTTTCCTTGAGAAGAAGCTGACAGAACTAAAAGAGATATAGGGGAAAAAATGATGATGAAGAAGAAAGGCATTCATTGACATAAAACAATCACTCAAAATATCCTCAAAAGGTGAACATAATGGTGATTTTAAATTAATACTCAAAAAAGATTATTTTTCTAAATGGAAGATAGTCACAAGCAATGCATGAAACATCTGAAAAGATGCTTACCAAATTCATGTTGTCCTTGAGAGCCCCTATCAGCAGTGGCAAGTACAGATGGCCTGCTCTGCAAATCTCCTAATAAATGCTCCAAAAAAATTGTCCTCTATAAAGAAAAAAGTTCAAATTGAAAACATAATAAAGAATAACAGACCTAAGAGAGATCCAAAACGGGCATTTCATTTCACCCATAAAACTCAACGAGGTTGGATTTTACACTTACCTTCAGTTTTCTTCCAACCATATAAACACGGATTATCACTTCAACCAAATTCAAAATTTCGTTTATTTCTCTTAATCAAGTAAATTAAGACAGATATAGTTTCAAAACTTAGTTTCTACATCTTAAAAATTATTTAGAGCACTAATTCTTAACACTTGATAAAAATGCAAAACTTTGTTAATGGAAATACTGAACAAGTGCCCAGTTAAACGAACATGTAAGTGGCCAAGATACAAGAAACAACTCACGAACACAAGCATAAATTATCTTTGCTTGAAAAGGGAACAGAAGGAGTAGCAAAGATAATGCTCAACAGCTCAATACAAGAGGCACTCGTATGAGGCAAACTATGGTCAGTAACAAAAAACAAAGGGAAGATTCAAAGTGTGATTTTCAGAACATGGAAAACAAGTTCTATTGCTTTTGAAACTTGTGTAAGGATGCATTGAAAAGGTCAACATAATTAACACCTATAACCATACCTCTTTACACTTTTGAACTTCAAGTTGCAATGCAGCTTCTCTCCTTTTCCATTCTGATTCTTTCTTGCACAAATCCACATCCTACAAAGACAAGCGGAAAACTAACACTCACTGTAGAAAACAAGCCATCTTTTCTTTCCTTTTTTTTCTTTTCTACCTAGTAAAAACCATACCTTCTTTCCCAGAGAAGCACATTTTTCTTCAAGAAATCGAATTCTCTGCAAGCAAGTAAAGTCCATTATTAACCTACTAAATTTCTCCAAAACAGAAACACCCATCAAACTTATTAATACCTTCTGTGATTCTTCATCAACAACAGCAATCCTCGGCACAAACAATTTCCTAACATCCTTCAATGTACCTTTTCTATTACATTGAGGACACTAAAATGACCACACACAAAAAAATGGTAATCCATTTAATCAGATAAAAATGAGTGAATTTTGAAATCAAATCCTTGAAACATAACACATTCAATTAAATACCTTGGCTAACCTTCCACGTTGCCTTAACCATTTCTCAATGCAAGAAAGACCAAACACATGCCCACAAGGAAGGCAGCTAAACAAAAATAAATAAATAGTAAAAATTGAGGAAGTCGAGAAACTGAAGAAAACTAAAGTTATACAATATATATATAAGCACCAGATATGATGGTTGCCTTCGTTGGTCCATGCTTCCAAACAAATAGGGCAAAAAAGTCCATCAAATTCATTCCGGTTCCTTTGACTACTTTGAGAGCTTTCTCCACCAGCATCATCTCCATCAATACGGCAATAAATGTCTCCTCCGCTTCCTATTTTTTCTACTCTTCTTCGCTTATTTCTCTCCTCTTCTACTTCTACTTCCTCTTCGTGAAAGTTGAGATTTTCGGCTGCTGCTGCGTCTGCGGCTGTTGTTGCTTGGTCAGAATTTAACAAAAACCTAGGTGAAGAATCCAGTTCTACTACGGGAATGTAATCCTCATCCTCGGAGTATTCCGATTCGGATAGTTCCAATCCTATTTCTAATGATCGCATTGCTTCGTAGTCTTGTTCGTCTGTGATGTACGGTTCTGCCATTGATGCTTCAATTTAAAGAAGAAACGAAAAGTGATTGTGTAGTATAGGGCTTGTTCTTCTTTCCTTTCCTTCTTGAAGGGGAAAGTTGCAGCGCGACTCCACGTCCCTCCCTCCCTGGCTAATTTTATTAATGGATCGGTAAGGTAACAATAGCCGTTTCTATTTAGAGTATGTTTGGCATTGTTTTTGTTTTTGTGATTGCGGTTGAAAAAAAACAGTTTCAAAAAAAGCGTTTTTACTGCGGTTCAAAATAAGCTGTGAAGTGTTTGGTTAAAACTGTGGTTGAGTTAGAGATTGAAAAAAAAGCAGTTTTAGGTGTTTGGTTACCAAATTTTACATATTGCTTTTAACTTGTGAAATTACTTTAAAGGGCATATATATATATATATATATATATATAATTTTTTAAATATTGTAGATTTAATAATTATAATAATATAATATAATTAATAATTCAAGTAAATTAATATTTTTTTTATTTTCTCACCAAATTATTTTTATCAAAACAATTTTAAAACATAAAAAAATAATTAAAAAAAACATTTTTTTTCTGAAAAACAATTTTAAACAAGAAAACAAACGTTAACATCTAGACTTTCTTCTATTATAAATTATAAATTAATATCCCTATAAGCTAACTATTATTATAAGAATTAATAATAATAATAATAATATAAGCATACAACCCGAGACCCACACACTATTTAAGAAAAAACCCTACTTTTCTTCTCCCTCTCTTGTTGCTGTGCCCCCTCCAGCCGCACGCCTGCCATCTTCATCTTTGTCACAGGTAATGCCAAACTGCTTCTTTAGTGTTTTTTTATGGAGAGAAGGGAAACAAGGGTGGTTGTAGAAGATAGAAGAGACGGGAGATGTGGGTTACTGGTAAGTCCTTTTTTGGATTTTTGCAGAGGAGAAGAAGAAATGAGATGTAAGTCCTTTTTTGGATTTTTGCTCACTGGTAAGCATCCCAGCCAATCGCTCCCACGCCCAGGCAATTGCCGATGCAAGAAAAGCATCAGTTTTGAGCTTTTTTTGAATCGCCGATTTGTTAAAATTTGGTGTGGGTCCCACACAAAAAAAAGCACTTATTTCCTTAACCAAACACCTAACTTGTGGTGCGATCTGCAATCGCAGATCGCACCACAACGCCAAACAGCACTTAGAACCGTTGAGATTAAGCTTGTTTTAAAAATATTTTTTATAAATAAATATATTAGAATAATTATTATTTTTATTAGTATATCAAAATAATATAAAAAAATTGAAAATACTTTTATGTAAAGATAAACAATCTCTTAAATAAAAATTGTATCAGTTTAGAGTAGGTTTTGTATCACCTTGACCCTGAATCATTTAGAATCATTTTATGTCTTCTAGATTATTGGACAATATTTTTTTTAATATTGATATAATGATATATTTGATAATATTTATTTTTAAATATTGATACGATGATATATATATATATATATATATATATATATATATATAGATTAATTTGATTAACTTGTTGAATCCTTAACATCAGTCATATATATATATATAGATTAATTTGATTAACTTGTTGAATCCTTAACATTAGTCATAAATCATGATGACTCCATAAAAATTGAATATTCAAACAAATAAATATTTTGATAACGACAAATGTTTTTTTTATAATCGGGATGTCTGGACCCAGCTTACATACACCACAACTAATCCTCGAACTCACTGAATATCCTGCAAAACCAGTGAGCATGTAAAGCATTGCGGGGGTGACAAACGTGCATGGTGGGGCTTGAATCCTGATGCAGAAGAAAGAAACAAGTCTCTTCAACCGCTAGGTCAAGACCCTACTTGCCGACAAATGTTATTATTTGTACAAGAGAAGAGAAGAAGAACTATAACACCACATGAAAGCTATCACACACCTACAAACTTCATTAGCACATTGAGAAATGATCTAACAACCACAGTGTTCCATCTGCATGTGAATTTGGTGTGCCACCACCACTATCACTTACCTCCAATCTAGTGACGTCTTGCTCTATTATTGAATGTTGATTTTCAAGATTTAAAACATTGACTTGTTGAACCTGTTTTTTTGTTTCTGGTTCGTGGTTTAATTGGACATTCTGTTTAAATTCATGGATTATATGTTTGTTTGGTTTTTTTACTATTGAATGTGATTTGTGATGGTGGAAAGCTTTGTGTTGATTAAATTGAGTATTTGTTGCTAATGAAATTTTTGGCTTGTTAAATAGATGAAAATCTTTGATTTGAATGTGCTTATGATTTTAATAAAACTTGTTTTATGTTCTTAATGTTGAAGAAATAAACATGATAATATGAATATGATTGTGGTTGATTTTTGTGGTTCCTTTTAATGAGCTGTTAATTATTTTTTTACAAGTTAAATTGAATCAAAATAATTGGTGAAATTGAGACTACAAAAAAAAAATGAATGAGAGGTATTGTAGATTAATATGATGTTATTAGTGTTGTTTGATGATATTGATTTGATTAATGATGAATAAATAATTTGAGTTTGATATCTTGATTAAAAATCATTGAATATGGTTTTATTATATACATGGGTGAGAGAATTGGAAAAATAGATGAGCATTATTACTTTGATTTTGAATTTATTAGATCTATAAATATGTAAATTGAAATTGTTAGATCTACAAATACAATAAGCTTGTAAGTTTAAATTGTGATTTTGAAAACATAATTGATGATATGTGCACATTTGTTTTTTTTTTTGTTTTGAAATATTGTTGATTGAAAATTATTAGGCTTGATTGGTTTTTGGTTATGTGATTATTAGGAATAAAATCATGCAAAACACTAAATACTTTAATATTTATGTATATGGACTCATAGTAAGTCAATACTTGGAAATTAATAGGAATATCCCCTCACCATAATTTTCTCAAAATAAAGTAACCATGAATTTTTTTTATTAAAGATATAATTGAATTTCCTGAGATATTCACCAATTTAGCTATTTTCAACACCATATTCTATAACATCAACGCTAGGAATATCAAAGGGACGGTAGATTAAGGGGTACCTTTTCAAGGCATCTTTCATAGGTCTTTCCCAAGACTTGAGCTAGGTTTCAAAGACCTAATATAAACCAATTGGAAAATTCATAGACATAACTTAAAAGTTATGATCTAGTTTAACCAACTTGGAATAATTAATCAAACTTAAAAATGTTTAAGTTATCAGTGAACCCTTTTAATGCATCTTACATGAACCTTTATTAGGTATAAATGAACTTAAAAAATATGATCTGGTTTGACCAACTTAGAATACTTCACTAGAATTAGAAATGTTAGAGGTACCATAGTACCAATAAACTCTTTTTAAGACATCTTACATAGATTCTCCCCAAGTAAAAATCAACCCTTTTAGGGCATCTTTCATAGACCTTCCCTATAAGGACCCACAATAAGATCTTTGGTCCATTCATGAATGTAATTTAAAATTAAGATCTAGTTTGACTAGCTTAGAATAAATAACTAAATTTTTAGAATGGATAAATGTTGAAATCTAGACTAAGGTTCAACTTATCATAGTAAACTTGAATTCATTAAATAAATAGAATCACCAATATTTTAAGCACAACAAAACATTAACAATTCGACAGTAACAAAGAGCAAGAGTTAGGGGTCTCGATGACTATAAAATCAGGTGGCGGTGATATATTAGATAAACTTGAAGTTTGCGGCTTTCTCACATAACTTTTTTTGTTTGGATACGAGAAAACTCCACTTCTCTAAAAACATACTGTGTGGGATCAAGTGAGCGAAAAAACCCTGGTTTTCTTAGATTTTTACAAGGGGTCCATGCCTTGACTCGAACTCAAACCCTGCTGTACAAATCGCGAGCCATCTGCCATCACATCACGCCTCTTGAAGACTTAACTCACAAACCTCGTGACTTGAACATTAACCCCACTTATTTTAAAAAAAAATGTATTTCTTTTAATTGTTTTTTATTTAGCTATATGATAATGAAGATAAATGCTTATAAAATTGAGTATTAATTAAATGCCAAGATAAACTTCATTGAAAAAAAACAAAACAAATTATGATGATAAATTTAAAATCAATAAAATATTAAAAAGATGAAATTGAAAAAATAATAGAAAGTAAAACTTTTTTTAAAAAAAGTAGTTTCACTATTTATATAAATAATGAAACATGAGAGAGAGAGAGTAATAGTTTTTGAAAAAAAATCATTCATAAAAACTATATAAAATCTTATCCTAAAAAACTAAAAACATAGATGTAATTTTAGATTATTTATATAAATAATGTTTGATTAGATTATCACACACTTTACAATTAGATTATCACAAATACAAAATAGCTAATATGAATTTTGATTTTAATTTTTTTTATAAACAATAGCTGTAATTTTAATGTATGTATTTTTTTTTTTATCAAAAATTGTTTTATTTTAAACAAATGAATATATATTTTTAATTTATTTAATGAATAAAACTAAAAAAAATGAAAAGTTATGTCTAGGTTAGGATGTATTTAGTACTGTTGTTGATGTTAGTTTTCAAAATATTTTTTTATTAAGAAAAATATCAAAATAATATATTTTTTAAAAAATATTTTTGATATTAATGTAGTGTAGCTATATAATCTAAAAATATTAAAAAAATTTATTTAAAATAAAACTAAATCTAATTTGTTTTAAGACTTTTTTAAAAATACTTTCGAAAAGACAAAATAATCAGTGGACAGAAACGACAAGTCTTTGTCCATTGATAAAAAGGGGGATAAAACTCAACGCCATTGTCACTCCACCTTTCTTGGTCTCATTGCTCCAGTAGACGAGCAAGGAAAAGGAATTGAGGAGGCTGACGGAAGACATGTCTCGTAGCATATCATACATAACAGGGTCTCAGCTTCTGTCTCTTAGGCGCCGTCCAAATATTGCAATTATTGATGTCAGGTAAAAAGAAAATCATCCTCGCTGTTTTCTTTTTATATTGCAGGATTTGTGATCATCAAAGTGAATTTTTGTTTTTTTTAATTATTATTAATGGGGATTTTGAAGGGATGATGAGAGGAGTTACGATGGGCATATAGCAGGGTCTCTGCACTACGCGAGTGATACATTCACTGACAGGATCTCTAATCTTATTCAAGAGGTTAAAGGGAAAGATACCCTTGTTTTCCATTGCGCTTTAAGCCAGGTTTCTGCCTCTTTCTCTTTACTTCCGTGTTTCTTTTCAATTGTCTTATTTTTCTGGGTTTCTATTTTTTGATACTTTCTTAAAGAAATTGGCGGGTGAATTTTGTATAAACCCTTTAGCTATAACAAAATTCCAAGTTTCGAGGCTTCACTATGGCGATCAAATATACTTTTTTTTTAATTTAAATGGTCGTTTTTTATTTTTCTGTGAAATTTACCCTCAAGTAAACAATTTTTGTTCTAGAATTATCTCGAAATATCATTTTAATCCTGGTCAATACCTCGAACATTTCCCAGTGATCATGAGTGTTTGTTATGGATATATAGATGAGATCAGCTCTTCATCCTTTCCAGGTGATTCTGTCTCTGAATTCGGGTGTAGGACAACAGGAATTGGTGTTAATGTTATTATTGGTTCACAGATAATCATTTGTCAATTAACTTTCCAAGATGATTTCTCAAGAAGCATCTGGAAGCAACTGAAGGAGGTTTTGAGAATACACAGACTCCTTGGGTTAGTAACACAGGCATTGAGTTTTTCTTAAACAAAATGCACAAGCAAGAGAAATGGGAAGAGGTTCTCTAAGAATTTTTTTTTATAGAAGGCAGTATATTAGTAGGAATAAAGGACTTGGAGTGCAATTAATGTCAACTATACAACAAATGGGAATGATTTCTTGTAAACAAGGCCAACATAGTTTAAGAAAGGAAATTAATGACAGAAAAGAAAGAAAGGCGATAGTTTTATTGCAGTCAACAAGGATTACAAGGAATGAAAAACAAGTAGCCTCACACCACTCAAGGGAATCACACTCATATTGAAATCACACCAATTACAAAGAGAATTTCATGACAAAATATCCTACTGGAACTACTAATCTTCAATAAATAGTTTACAATTAACAGTTAATAAATAAATAAACCTCTCTGCTAATAACTGACAGATAAGGAAAACATCCATTATTACTGCCACTTGGATGATAATCCAATAAGATTGGCATCAATTATTGGATGTCACGTGCCCCCTCTTTCCAACGTAAATGGTTGGACCTTTAGCCTGCACAGAGTACTTCAGTCCTCCAGAATTTGGTTAAGCAAAATCCTTAGTTTTATCGTCCCTGTTCAAATTATTACACCATAATCATTCCTTCTGTTCAAATGTACTCGGGTGCTCCTGTATTGATCACCAGAATTTGCATCAACTTCCCCGCTCCCCAAGCAACTTGCCTTAGGCAAGTATTGCTGAACATAATATTGAAGCAATTTAGGATTAAGGACGTGTTTGGTATTGCGGTTGCTTTTGCGGTTGAGGTTTTAAAAAAACAGTTTCATGAAAAGCACTTTTAGCTGCGGTTCATAATTGAAATTAAAGTGTTTGGTTAAAACTGTGGTTGAGTTTGATGTTAATGAAAAACAGATTCATGTGTTTGGTTACCAAGTTTTTTATATTGCTGTCAACTTGTGAAACTTTAAAGGACACACACACACACATTTATACACACACACACACACATATTGAAATATTGTAGATTTAACAATCATAATATCATAATGTAATTAATAATTCAAGTAAATTAGACACTTCTTTTAATTCTCCCAATAAACTATTTGCAATGTCATCACGAACAAGATCTATACGTGAAGACCTCTGCAATCCCTGACTATTTTTGCGAGCTACAATATCTGGTAAAAAATCACCTAGGATATAATTGAGATTGTAATCATATTCAACAAAAAACATCATGTCATATCTTATTTTTTTGTTTTTATCAATTATTCAAGATTTCAATTATCTTAGTTTTTGTTCTCTACAAATTATTCAACATTACATGTCATTTTTTTTATCAATTATTCAAGATTGCAATTATCATATTTTTTGTTCTCTACAAATTATTCAACATTACATGCCATATTTTTTTTTTTATCAATTATTCAAGATTCCAATTATCATTTTTTTTCCTACAAAATTATTCAACATTACATGTCATATTCCATTTTTTAATATATTTTTAAAAACTATTGTACATCATGATATCAAAGGTTATATCATAAATTGTTATGATTTAAAGTTTATTATTTATCATAAATTTTTGTTCTAATTGTTATTAATGAATGTTTTTTTTTACTAGTGAATAAAAATATTGTCAAAAATATTAAGAACATGATATTGTTTAACCATGAAAGTTGACTTAAAAAAACAGAAAAAAATTGGGATCTTGATTAATTGACATAAAAAAACAAAACAAAAAATAGGATCTTGAATAATTGCTAAAATCAAGAAAACAAAATTGGGATATTTAATAATTGACTTAAAAAAACAAAGAAAAATTGGTATCTTGATTGATTGACATAAAAAACGAAATAAAAATGGAATATGATATGTGATGTTGAATAATTTGTAGGAAAAAAATGATAATTGGAATCTTGAATAATTGATAAAAACAAAAAAAAGATATGACATGTAATGTTGAATAATTTGTAGAGAACAAAAATATGATAATTGGAATCTTGAATAATTGATAAAAACAAAAAAAATATATGACATGTAATGTTGAATAATTTGTACAGAACAAAAAAATATGATAATTGGAATCTTGAATAATTGATAAAAACAAAAAAATATATGACATGTACTCTTGAATAATTTGTAGAGAACAAAAACTATGATAATTGGAATATTGAATAATTGATAAAAACAAAAAAAAAGATATGACATGATGTTGTTTTTGTTGAATATGATCATAATCCCATCTATATCCCAGATGACATAAAAATTCTTTTCATGAAACTGCTTTTTTAAAATCTCGACCACAAAAATAACTGCAATACTAAGCACCCGTTTGGCAACGTGGTGCGTTCCACATTTGTCAAACGGGTCGGGGTTTGGTAAAAACCAAACACCATTTTATTTTAATGAGACCCATCCTATTTATACACCCGAACGACGTTTCATAAAAAGAACCTTGGAGGTGCTTTTGAAACGCCGTTCTGAAACGGCGTCAGTCCCACGTTTATCTCTCAAATAACTCACCCCCATTACCCAGCTTCTCCTCTCATCTTCTTCCTTAGCAAAAATCAATTTTTCTACAATATAAGAAATCAAAACCCGTCAATTTTAAAATACTATAAGAAACCAATTAGTATTTTCCTAAAAATAGAAACAAAATACAACTTTTATATTCCCTTCAAAGTCACCGTGAAATCTATCTTTTGTGTTGTCGTGTTTTCTGAAATAAAACTACTTCTCTTACTTGGTTTGTTGATGTAACTTTTCATTTAAGTGATGATTTCATTTATCTGACCCGACCCAGGCTCTTGCATGCATGTCTTCACTGGTTTGATGTCACGACAATTCGCTCAGGTTTTAAAATTGACGGGTTTTGATTTCTTATATTGTAGAAAAATTGATTTTTGCAAACAAAATGATTTTTGCAAAGGAAGAAGATGAGAGGAGAAGCTGGGTAATGGGGGTGATTTTTTTGAGAGATAAACGTGGGACTGACGCCGTTTCAGAACGGCGTTTCAAAAGCACCTCCAAGGTGCTTTTTATGAAACGTCGTTCGGGTATATAAATGGGGCGGGTCCCATTAAAACAAAATGGTGTTTGGTTTTTACCAAACCCCGTCCCGTTTGGCAAACATGGAACGCAGCACGTTGCCAAACGGGTGCTAAGTCCTCCTCCTCCTACTGCCATTGAGATGCCTCCTTGGCTATTCATTTAACCATAAGAAACCTAACACTTCACAAGGGGTGTGGGGATGGAGAAGCAAGGCAGAGGATTTTGTGAGGTAATGAATAACTGACAGGTCGTTAATTGGTTACTTTGATAGAAGAAGGGGATGGGGTTTCAAAAGCGTTTTGACTCTCAATTTCTTGAGAATCTTGAATGGACCACCCCTCCTGGCATGTAACTTGCTGTATATTCTAAGGGTAGACCTCTCAGGCCTTGATCTTATTAACACTAGATCACCCTTTTCATATTGTACATCCTTCCTATGATGGCTGGCCTGGGCAACATACTTAGCAACTTGTTTTCCCATCTTACACCTAACATTCTCATGTGAAGAGGACATAAATGTTGCAGAATTCAATCCTGCTTCACCAACCTATTGAGGTAGAGGTAAAGAAGTAACATGTGTAGGGTACCTCAGGATGCAAACCATACACTATTTCAAATGGTGTACATCCTATTGTTCAGCTGAATGCAAATTCAAACTGGGGCAGAATCAAGTCCCGACTTTCACCATGATCATTAGTTAAATACCTGAGCAGATTGCCAAGACTCCTATTTGGGACTTCGGTTTGACCGTCAGTTTGTGGGTGAAAGGCACTAGAGAAAAGAAGTTTGGTCCCTAATTTTGCCTATAATACCCTCCAAAAGTAACTGACAAATTTTGAATCCCTGTCAAAAACAATAGAAAGTGGAAGGCCACGTGTCTCACAACTTCTTTTAGAAATAGAGAAGCGATATGAGAAGCATCAAAGGCCTTTTTGCAGGGAGTTAAATGAGCCTTTTTGGAAAATTGATCCACCATCACCATGTTGAATCATTGACCCAAACTGTTCTTGCGAGTCCCAGTACAGATCCATGCTCATTTCAAGTCTCTCTGTGGAATAGGTAAGGGATTATAAAAAGCAGTGTTATGCTTATTTCCCTTGTTCAGCTGACAAATTCTACAACTCACAATGGTATTGACATCTTTTTCTCATGTTTGGCCAATAGAAATGATCAATAACCAAAGAAAATGTTTTATCTTGTCCAAAGTGACCCTTCGCTTCCGTGGGAGACCACTTAAAACCCTTTGCTTTTAGACACTGTGATTGGAGCCATGATGGTGCTAAAAGCTTGAATAAATCAACGCTAAAAGGTGGCTAAACCAGGAAGCTTCTAACCTCAAAAAAGACTGCAGTTCTGGCCACTCTAGGATTGCACAAACCTTCTCTGGATCAGGTTCCACTCCTTGTTGAGATAAAAGGAACCGAGCTCGTTTTTTAAGCATTTATCTCACCTCATTGTTTGGTGAAGCTTGATAATCAGGTTAACATGCAGCATAAGACCTTAGTTCCTGTCATTTGACAGATTTTGGAACTGTCCACGAGAGCTCCTCGTCTTGTGCACCCATATTTTTGTGCCTCCCCCCATTTATAAGCAACTGAGATCATTGACATTCTTGAAAGAATAAGTGATGTGTTTTTGCTCAGGTTCGTGGCCCGACTTGTGCGCGGAGGCTTGCCAATTATCTCGAGGAGGTGAAAGAAGATGGAGGAATAAAAAACATAATGGTTTTGGAACGTGGCTTCAATGGCTGGGAAGCTGCTAGCAGACCTGTTTGTCGATGCACTGACACTCCATGCAAGGATGAAAGTGCTTAGATATGTGATCGAACTTGTTGTGGAGGGAGAAGGGAGCCAATAATGTTATTGTCATAAACTTGGTATATTCATCGCTTACATGTTGAAGTTAGTTTCAACTTGATGATTGCAAACTGACCGTTATTCCTGGTACTGTGTGCATGGCGGTGTCTTACAATAATCTCTTCGAGGTATTGCAAAATTATAGAAACCAAAAACAAAAAATTGATACTATTTTAAAAATAGCTAAACCAAATAGTTTAACTAATGACAAAGGATATTATTTTAAAATTGAATATCAAAAAGAGAGAGAGAGAGAGAAGTGAACGTTTGTAGAATTGCAAGGGCGATTCTGCATTAGAGTCCTGCAACCTTTGTGCTTGATTTTTTGTTTAGAAAAGAGATGAATGATATGTCGTCTGTCTAAGAACATGACGTGTCATTGTCAGGAACATTAGTTAATCACTAGAGGTGGGCAAGAAATCAAGTTTCAAATTTTAATATGTTTTCACTTAAAAACACCCTAAAAACATTCAATGAGCTTCAATAAACCCATTTCTAACCCCTAAAATATCATGAGAACATTAAAAAAAAAATCAATTTAAATGAAAACAATACCCTTACATGCTCAAATATACTGTTTCTATCATGGTTAAAGGTAAAATAATCTTTATTAAACTCTCCTTTACAAGACGAATCAATTGATATTAGAATCAATTTTTTTTTATGATGGAAACGTGTAAGGTCAAACACTCTCTCTTTTTCTTCAACATCCAAGAACTAAGCGTAACAAAAATAAAGTTTTAAATTGAAATATAAAAAATATAGATCAAATATGTAAAAATAAACACTTTAGAGACCAAGCTAAATTGTTTCACGCTCTTGAATAGTAATAATGAAAAAGATTGTGTTTTTTATATGCTAGTTTTAGTTTTTATTTTATTCTTTAAATATAACTTAACATTTTATTTTATAATATTAATCGTTAACTCAATGTTGAAATTTTTTATTACATATTGGATGCACTAGAGTATATCAAATTACTAAAAATGTATTGGGCCTAGAAAATTCATTATATCAGTACAAATTTATTATGGATTGTGATAATGAGTCGGTGTTATTGCCCTTCATCAAATTAACTAAAGACTAAGCCTAAAGGTAAAATGACATTTTTCATAGGATTTATATGTCATTCTCATTTTGAGTTGGGGTAGTTTTTTCTTGAACAATGAATATTTTCACTATTTTTAAAAGAAAACAATCAAATGATTAGTTGCTAGGAGATTTTTTGAGATTTGTTTTTGCATAATAAAATTATTAGCTCAACCTTTATGTCATAATTAATTTAGATTTGCTTTAGGGGAATTGTTGTATTTTCCTTTTTCTTAACACATGAAATTAACCCTTTGTCTTATAATTAACTTAAACTTGCTTGAGGGTTTTTTTTTATATTTTCAAGTAAGTTCTTTTGTTATAATCACATTAGTAGAGGGGTAAATTGATCTTTTACATAATTAAAATTATAAAAAAAACAAACTCATAATGGCCTCTTCTAGCAAGGTAGGTGCATTGTTGTGTTCTTCTTCTTCAGATTTGATGCTTTTATTCAAATGGCTCGGGTCAATTTTTATCTTTTATTATTTATAATTCTCATCTCAGTACTTAACATTTGTTTTAATAGGCTTCAAAGTTTTCTTATAAGGTCATCATGTTATTATTTAGCCTAAGAGTTAGGTGAGTTTAACTTAAGTGGGTTTGCACTTTTTTTTTTGCCTTTAAATAACTATTGTTTTTTTTTTGTGGTATTGATTGATCTAATGGCTACAATGGTTGTTTAAAAAAATGATT
The DNA here is from genome assembly GCA_032356905.1 of Salix exigua. Lineage (NCBI taxonomy): Eukaryota > Viridiplantae > Streptophyta > Magnoliopsida > Malpighiales > Salicaceae > Salix > Salix exigua. Next base: position 7,376,723 of record CM063593.1, on the reverse strand, counting down.
TTTTTTTTATAAAAAATAGTTTTTTTCCATCTCATATATTGATTTTCTTTTAAAATATAAATTTTATAATTTTTATTCTTATCTTATGATATAAGCCTAAGATTTGGCATGACAAGATGACCGTTTTGGGCACATAGTATGAATTTTTTTTTTATATTTTAAAATATAATTGCAATACTTTAGCATTATTTTTTAAATAATATTTTTTTGACTCGTCTTGCAATGAAACCTATCTAATAGAAACAAAACAACATAGACACCACTGATAAAATAATAATTAGAGATTGTGCAAGTGGTGTCTTGACTGAGCGGTTGAAGAGACTTGTTTATTTACTCTGCACCAGGGTTCAAGTCTCACCATGCACGCCTGTCACCCCCGCAATGTTCATATGCTTACTGGGTTTTCAGGATTTTCAGTGAGTCTAAGGATTAATTATGGTGCACGTAAACTAGCCCGAATACCCCGATTATTAAAAAAAAATAACTAGAGATTGTAAATCTGTAACCATTTTCATTATACTTGTTTTTTTTTTCAAAAGAAAAGGTTATTTTTAAATTCACATGACATCAATGAAATTGTCCAAAAAGGAGGAAGAAGAATAAAAGTGTAAAAACTATGAGACGCGGTCGTTTAACGTGATTAACGGATCATTATAATAAAAGGAGAAAAGTCATCGGCATTTGGAATAGCGTCAAACTCAATTGCAGACCGATCCTCTCTCGCGTACCAAACAGATACCGAGAAGAAGAAGAAGAAAGATGGTAAAGCTATGATCCTCCTCCTCTTTATTTGATTTCGATGAATTAAGCTGTTCCTTTCTGATTGATTATTTTTTATTTAATTTTTAGGTTTGCATCGCGTGCTTGTTACCTCTGTTCCTCGTCCCAATCGTCAATTTGTTACCGGTGCTCTTCTATTTTCTCATGGTAACAACCACTCGAATTCATTTATTCACTTTCTATTTAATTAATTTATTGTTTTTTTTAACAAAATTTTGGTTTTTCTTTTTTATCTTAGGGAAAAATATATGCGCTGTTTGGATGGGAATACAGGAAACCAGAGAGAACTCCTCCAGCTTGTCCTTATAAGGCCCCTACTTCCAATATCAACACCACCAAAGTCAGTGCACTTCTTCTCTAAATTCACTTAATATTATCTGTAATTTGAAAATTGTGTAAGAAATGATGATACCAAGTTTGTGGTGCTCTTTTTTCTTGCCGATTCGCTAAATTATTCCTATTGTTGCTTGCTATTTTGCAATAGATGATTCCCTTTTGCTTTATTGCTATCTTTGCGATTGCCCGGGAAAAACGATTGTGGTTGGATGGCTAGGTGTGGGCGTGGCTGTGTAGGGTGTGATTTTCTTGCTTGTTTTGATGGGTATTCTGCCTTCTACAGTAAAAATTAAACTAGGGTTTTACATGTTGTATCAGGTGGAAACGGAAGGTGAACCTGTTTCGAAACCGGTGGCAGTAGGAGATGGAAAGCAGGACTGAATTGGTGACTGAAAGCAGGAGATGGATCAGCTCTTGAGGTTCGTCTTGATGCAACCCAAGGTCTTTGTTAGATATAGGGGATCCTCTTGCTACTCTCTCTCTCTCTCTCAATAATGCTTGTAACTGAATTTGCCTCAAGTTACTGCAGCGTCAGAAGTTTGAATTTGGAATGAACATAAACTTGGCAATTTGTGTGACTGTTAACTAGTTTTTGTTGCTCTGACAATTGCAGTTTTTTCTTCTATATAGATTTCTCTTATGTTGATCTAGGTGAACCTTGTGTTAACACAATTTAGATAATTATATTCCTTTCGAAGGGTTTGGATGGTGAATTTTGCAATTTACACGGAAAATATATACAACCCAACTTTCCAAAAATGATATTCAAGTTTGATGATTATCAACGTGCTCCATAATCAACATTTATTGGCCATTAGATTTATATTTAGTTTTTTTTCTAACAATCCAATGATGGGATTAGGATGAAATAGAAAATCACCACCCCATGTGCTGTATTGAAGTTCTGGCTACTAGAACAGACAACTCTTTGTTAAAAGAGGAGATTGCATGAGTGGGTTTAATCTCTTTCAATCAAAGAAGCTGCTAGACAATGTTTTAATTGACGGGCAAATTCGATAACCTTCCCAGAGCTTTGATTGATTGAAAAATTTAATAACTTCTCTTCAAGTTCTAATCTTTGAAGAACTTCGAGCTATGAAGAGGATTTAACTATGCAAAATCGGGGACAAGTGTGGAAGGAAACGAAATAGTGTTGCAGTTTCCAACCAATTGAAAGTGATCCTACTCAAGGAGTGGCCGTGTGAGACATAGAAGCACGATCATTTCTTGTGTTCCCTTTAGCACTCCCATGAATACTCATGGGAGTAGTGGATTTTTTTTAAATGGATTGGCCACTTCTGCAATTTATAATATCAATTTTGGTGGCTATCAACTATAATTAGATGGAAAATCATTGTTCCTCTTTTTTACATGTTATTGTTCATTGCAACAATAATATTCATCTCCTTTTACTTGGTATTGTTAATTGCAACAATAATATTTATTTTAATATTATTGAAAATTAAAATTTATTATTTTCTTATACGAAGTTATCGTGATTTCTATAAAAATCTTTGTATTGAATAAATAATCACTTTTATTTATATCATATTATTAAATAAAAAATGTTTTATTATATTGTTAAATTTAAAATGAATGAAAAAAATTATTATTACAAATTGGACTTCATGATTTAACTCAATCTATAACTCGATTGATTGTATTGAGATCGAATCAGACCTATAACTCGATTGTTGTGTGTGGTCGCACACCATGTAATGAGAGGACCACCAATCAATTGTCAAGAGACATTATGATTGTCTTTTGAATTAAAAACACAATGACTATTGTAGTGACAATAATGAATTAAAAACAAAGCGTACAAAACATAACAAAGTGCACTGGAGAAAGAAAGGAAGAAGAAGCAGTTGGATTTTTGTCTTCGATCTTCGACTTTGACAACAGCTTCTAGACACGTTATTCTTTATACTAAACACTTGAATTGAAGATTAATGTATAAACTAATCGTGATAGGACTGTTAATGCTGAGTTTTTTTTAAATTTTTTTATTATATTATTAATTAAAAAATATTTCCAGAAAAAAAAACATAATTATTGGAAATTGGGATTCATGATTTATTTTTTATAGAATTATTGTGATCTTAAAAAATATTTGAATTGGTGTTCGGTTTTGCAAGTATTAGTTTGTTTACCATATAATTAAATAGGTGGTAGGTTTGGTGATTAGCCTAAATTGAAATTGACCTGAGTTGATCCAATATATTGCTATCTCTATATATATTTTTTATATAAAAATATGTTATTTGGAAAATATTTTTAATGCCAGGCGATGTTTTTAGCAGTTATTTGAGTTTTTTTTTTTAACTAATCAAGTTGATCAGATCATGCCCGGACAACTCTTATATAGTCTAGTTTGAAATCCAAGCTATATAAATAAAGAATATGATCGGGAGGTTTTAGGTTTGAGACTATAAAACATTTTTTCTTGATTTAAGCATTAGTTTCTTACATGTAAAAAAGCTTTGGTGCTGGCGCGGGGAGTTATCTACGCCTGAAGTCCAGAAGTAGAAATGTTGGAGATTGAGATTGCAACAATTTACACTCAAACAAACTCACTTTGGCACAATATTCATGGGGAAAAAAACAAACTTGAAGATTTGAATGGCATGTTTGAATCTTACAAGTGTATCAAACTTCTTGTTTCCATAAGTAAATTCAGCTCCTTAGAGCTTCCAGTATATGCCCAATTTGTGCAAGACGCCTGAAACTACTGCCCAGAATGTTATTTCTGCAAATATCACGTATAACAGGGTTCCTGCCCTCTCTGAGTGCCATACATCGTTGAAAACATGTTCTTGGATCCAATAGACCTGTAAGAAACAGGATTAATTGTTGTTTCCCTCCATTAAGGTGGATGGTATTTCAAGACACGTAAAAATTGTCCAGGTGATTGCTTGAGTGCTAAATTTAATGCAATGCAAGCAAAATGATGGGCCACCAGTATATAGAATCCAGAGAATA